>BTHU01000006.1:59540854-60140854 GCA_036184795.1 Tokudaia tokunoshimensis
AAGAGATAGAAGATATCCTCCATCTCTTGGATAGAAGAGAATGGAGAAAAACTATAGGAATAAATGCAAGAGCTGCTGGGAAATGACAAGTTGCAGCAATAGCTTCCATCAAGGATGGGACGCAGGTGAGGTCAGAAAAACAAGAAGTTGGGATGGCAATAGCTGGACCTGCCTTCCTAAGGAGTATAGCTTCCAGACAATGAGGAACAGTCACATCATTTAGTGGGATGTGATAAGACAAATTCTCCTGTTAGACCACTGTTACAGTAGTGGCCTGTGAAAAGGAAGGCTTGGGATGAAGAGATCCTGAGGAATTTGCAACTGTTAAGTATAAGGGTCAGTGACCATGCTGGTATGTGTTGAAAAGTTTGACATGGTAAATAGTTTTCCTTTTGTTCCTAATAACACATACACACACACACACACACACACACACACACAGAGAGAGAGAGAGAGAGAGAGAGAGAGAGAGAGAGAGAGAGAGAGAGAGAGACAGAGACAGAGACAGAGAGACAGAGACAGAGAGACAGAAAGAGACAGAGACAAATACTGTACAAACAATTTTATTCTGTGGTACATCCATTCTGAGTGCCTGAATTCTTGAGTCTTCTACCTGGAGCTGCCAGTACAGAATGCTCTTTTCCTCCTCAAGTTCAGGATGCTGTTTGACTTTATTCTTCAAAATCTAAACAGTCTTGGCTTCCTATTGATCCTGTCATATTTCTTCCTGTTTTGAGGTTGCCATTTTTAAAACAAATTTTTAAGGAATAATTTTTCCAAGTGAAGGTGCTACAAAGTAGATGATAAAGTACATAGTAGGAACAGGTGTTATGTTGTTAATAATGAGTTAGATAAAATATCACACCTGTGAACACATGCATATGCTAGGTACGCTATGAAAACTAGGCACTGGCTGACTGGCCACCTTCCAGGGTCACCCAGGAAGATGTTGTTTTATCCTGATTGTTATAGGTGTGTCTTTACAATGGTTAAAAAAAAATCTCCACAAAATGTTAGAAAGTTCTCTTTTAGAATGGAATTAACACAAAGAAAAGTTCAAGAGACGGTTGGGGATGCAAGGTGATCAACTAACTTGGTACAAGATTTGGAGTGAAGGATAAAGGAAAACAGAGAGAAAGACTTCAGGCACAGAGGACATGTAGGCGAGAATTCTTCATTCCTGTAGAGCTATTGAAAGTGGATAAGTAGAAAAGTATAGAAGTCTTTGAATATTACAATAAGCACAGGCCTTTCAAAGCATCTATTTAAACTACTCCATTTAAAATGAAGAAACTAAAGACCCACAGAGGCATATAATATACTCAGGGCCCTGGAGCTGGCAATTCACTGAACAGGGCTAACTTGAGGTCTCAACAGCTAGCCAGGCTATTGATACAACCACACTGCCTGTTATGGTCACGCTTCAAATGCTTCTCAATGCCAAAGTGGCTGACAGTCCCTCTAAATGTAATCTAATTCATCCTTTTTCTTTCAAGTCCTTAACATCTGTGATTATATTATGTAAGTCTACCTCTACATGAACTGAGACATTATATGTTTACAGATTATCAATAATATGAAAAATAAACATTGGCATGGTACCACAGGAGGAAAAGTCCACACACATAAAATATTACAAAACTACATTCATTTCATGTGTAAAAAAGAGTATACAAAAGGGAAAGAAAATCATGTTTAGACAGGTCTCATCCCCAGAATGTTCTATTCTGTATATTCCAAGTATTCCAAAAGCATTCTTTTTTAAGTCAAAAGCCTGGAACACTTCTAGTCCTGAGCAATTCAGACAAGAAATACTCTAGTTTTCCATTTAGATGTGTGCATGTATTTGTTAAAAAAAAAAAAAGAAAGAAAGAAAGAAAAGAAGAAGAAGAAGAGGGAGGGAGGGAGAGAGGGAGGAAGGAAGGAAGGGAGGGAGAAAGGAAGGAAGGAAGGAAGGAAGGAAGGAAGGAAGGAAGGAAGGAAGGAAGGAAGGGGGAAGGGAAGGGAAGGAAAGGAAAGAAAAGGGAAGGACAGGGCAAAAATAAATGTCTTTTTCTTACTTTCAAACCAAAGATATATAATGCTTTCTTAGCATGCCTGTGGCCCCAGGTTTAAACCCTAGAAGTGAAAAGAAATCAAACTTAGATTATCAAATGTCTGGGAAAGTCTCAATCCCTCCTTTTTCTTTCTTCCACCTAGATTGACTGTGATATACTAACAGGACAGGTATTCACTATATCAAGATGCCAGAAGAGAAAGAGCCAGGATTGTTATGGTAAAGGCAGTTATATGTAAGAGAAGGAGACAGAAGTGTAAGCATCTGGTTCCTTGGCCATCATAAGTCATGGCCACATTCCCATAATCACGCTGCTTCTTTTTACATCAGAGTTTCAGAAAGCTGGTTCAGTCTGAGCCAGTTTGTGATGGATGGAGAAGAGTGTTCTGGGGCTGAGGAGATCACTCAGTCATTAAACCACTTCCCTGGCAAGTGAGAAGCTCTGAGTTAAGTCCCCCAAACCCACAGGAGAAAAGTGGGATTTATGCAGCATAAATAAGCCCAGCACTGGGTAGGGAAAGAGGAAAGTGGGAACATTGGCAGCCCAGACTGTCCTGTTTGATGAGTTCTGCAACAATGAGAGACCTTGCTTCAGAAAATAAAAAAAAGCATGGCACCTGGGCACCCAAGGTTGCCCTCTGGTCTCTGCAAAGTGCAAACATATGCACACCCCAGAAATATGTGAGTGTGCAGTGTTTGCCCATAAACCAGTGTGGATTAGCTTCTCCATTCCAATCCCTGTTCAAACAGCACTTACTGTCCTCCACAGCCTGTGGTCAGTACTTTAGTAAAGACTTAGCAACATTTAGACAAGATGTGTTTGAACTGGAAAAGCCCATCCCTGACCATTTACTTTCCTTTGTTTCTCTAAGGCATAGCCTTTGAAGGGAACTCTTTTCTCTCTCCTTCTTCGGAACCCCTCACTCTGTGCAGAAGCTTTCTTAGCTGTCTGCATTACAGTGTGGACAACTGGCTTGCCACCCAAAACAACTACTAGAAATCCAATCAAAGTGGCTTCTTCCGTTTGTTTGTTACTCTAAGCCATGGTGAAACTTTTTTGAGGTTTAAAAAGAAATTTCAGTGAGGGGTATAGGGTGGTCAGAGTTGTCTAGTGTTGTTCTAAATTATTTTTACTCATTGTTCCCTGTACCCCTGACTCTAGCCAAAGCCGAAACAGTGAAATGCCATGAAATAACCCACTCTCGAAGTATATTTGGCCTGACAGGAAACAGGAAATACCAGAAAAGATCACAAGGAAGGCTGTAATCATAAGATTCCTAGCCTAATTCTTTTGACGTCAGCAGTTTAGATAAGTCAGATAAGCAATCACAAGCATCTGAGGCTCCAAAGTGCCAACCCAAATACGCCAAGTGCATCTTCAGACCCTTTGAACTCTCGGGTTGTTGTTTAGCCTCTGCTCTCCTCTCTCCCCAAGAAGCATATCCTGAAATTGTGAGTTCTGGAGTTAGTGTCAACCGAAAGGTATTCAGAGACATTGCACAGAGCTGCTAAATTGGCCCTATGGCCAATTTGTCTTGCTTGGTGTATTATAAACCTTGGATACAACTAGCTGTAAGAGGTAAGAAAAGTCTGGTTCGTCTCAAAAAGAGTTTGCTTCCTAAACTTCAGCTTTCCCAGTCTTTGCAGCAAATCTGTGGCTATGTAGTATCCCTGTTAAAATGCTAAAAAGATATATTACCAGGCCCAAGCTATTTAGTAACATCTTTTATTTTCACTTTTCTTTGGCCACCTTAACTCCTTAGCACAACAAATTAATGGGCTGATTAAATATAAATTAGGCTGGTACTCTCCCCTCTGAGTTCTTTTAACTTCAGAACCAGAAATGTGGAACTCAACCATTCTCTAATGTCCAGAAGGGAGAAATCTCATGCCTGGGTTATTCAAGTGATAAGGTAAGAGTTTAAATCAAGAGTTAATAATGGGCTGGGAATGTTGCTTAATGGAGAAACATTTTCCTAGTATGTGCAACACTCTGTAATTAATATCTAACACTGAAAATAAAATAATAGGCCATGAAATTTTCAAACAAAAAAGATTTAAAACTTATTCGCACTATATCTACCTACTTCTAAAAAAAATGATTCTAAGCTTATAAAAGCTTATGCAAAGTCCTAAAGTCATTGTGCCATGGCGTAACAAAAGCCCTACATAAAGGATGAGGGAAAGCAAACAATTATGAGGAAGAATTAAGGAAAGCTGACATCTGAACTTCCTAGCAGGCAGGGCGAAGGAGAGACAGAAAACATGACAACATTCATTATCTTCAGGAAGAAATGAATGTGGCTTTGAGTGTGTGGGACAATGTTTGATGAGGGATCTTTGTATGGTGACAGAGGATGCCCTTCTAAAGGGTTTAAGCAGCTATTTAGGTATGCCGCTTCCCACCTGAGAAGAGTTTCGTGGACCCTCTCAGTGGAAGATGGTTCCAAAGAGATCACTCAGTGTGGATGCTGAGGGAAAGCTGACCACTCTTTGGGCTGTTGTGACCCAGGGATCAAACCCATGCACATGATTTGGAAGAGACCAAGAAAAAAGGTTTGTAACCTTGTGTATCTCTAAGGGCAGAGCACAGTCCCCCAGAATGTCCAACTCAGGAAGTTCCATGAATCCACTCCTGGGCATACCTGTCATTATAACGTGGCAGATATTTACCTGTAAGTATATAATGTTGGTAAGTTGTTCTAAGCAACTCACAGATCAGTCTCGAGTCTTTGCCTGGTATTCTGCCAGACACTCCCTTTTATCTTGCGGACAAGCACAAGAGTCCTTTGCCTCACTGATATCCTTTCAGCACAGGTAGAGATACTCAAAACTGAAGAGTGAATTTAAAGTTCAAAGTCAACATAATACATCTAAATGCAATTTTTTGTTTTACTTGAACCCATTTCCCAACCTTTGCCTAATATTCTGTTCAATTTAAAAAAAAAACTATTAATAAGTAATTAACTCAATGATTCCAAAAACTTATAAATAATGTAATTGTGTAGATTAAGAGACACATATTACACTGAAGGAAACACAGCAAGTTTAGAAACAACAGGACTTGTTCTTGTGTGCTAAAAGAAAAAAAAATGACCAGCAACTGAGTATTCAGTGCATGGGGAGCCATAGTCCAGACATCTTTAACTCCTTTACTGCCAAGTCAGCTTCCATAGTAAGGTTACCAGTGTGGCACAGGCAACAGTTGGGGCTAGAGCAACTGGGTTAACCACAGGAAGAAACCAAGGCTCTTGCCTTGGTTAAGTGCAATCTACCCAACGTGAATCCTGCAAAGCTAAAATACTTTGGATTTTGACTTTTGCTTTTATAAAAATCAAATAACAGTGTGCACGGGAAGAGCCTTTGTCTAGAGTATATGTGGTCCTAGGTCCAATCTGCAATACTGCAAAAAAATAAGAAGGTTCAAAACAATCAGTGCTGCTTACAGGGGTTAATCAATCAATCGACACAATGAATAGTCCCAGTGTATGAGGAGCACCCCATGAGGCTAATGATCATTATTCCACATTGTCCTTATTTCTCATAATGATCCAGAGGTACTGAATTGCTGTGTTAGCCTACAGCAAAAAAAAAAAAAAAAAAACAAAAAACAAAAAAAACAAAAACCAACACTCAGTTTTCATTTCCTTATCTAAGTTTCATTATTATTGAATCATAGAGAGGAGAAACATCACTGAACCATATTCTGCCTCAATTATATTTGCAATTCCAATGATAAACATTGAAAATGACTGCTACTTTTAATATTTTATTACATTTTCACCTATTATAAATCAATGTGCGCAGAGTGAATTTTCATACCTACAATCACACAACTGCTGAAATGTTCTGAAGGGGTGGAGCAATGAAGGTTTATTGGTTCAAATTACAAGTAAGGGTATCCTTAAAAGCCAGATGGATTCGGCCACTATTTTGTAGCCAACTAAATCCTTTGTTAAACTAAATTAAATATGAGAGGGTTGTGTTCTTATTTTGTGTTTGTGTTCTTATTCATAATAGTAATGGCCACTTAAAGTCAAAATCCTATTTAATAGTCACAGAAGGGAATTTTTTTTAGTCTCCAGATTATGATGTTGTTGAGATAATAGTCACATAAGATTTATTCATACAAAGCCCAGATCACAGCATGCTGCAATTCGAATTCCAGGCGCAGGTTTATAGGAATTAAGATTGATCACTGTAGACTCGACAAAGCCCATATAGGGAAAAGCATCTCAGAAACCAGGGGTTTGTAAGAAGATCAACACAGTATCAGGTGTCCTCTGGCCTGGTAGTGGGGCAGTACTTTCTAGGCATTCTTAAGAAAGACCATTGAATTTCCTCCGGAGATTTCAGAGTTTAGACGAACTTAGATTGTGAACACTGTGAAGACATAGAACACCTGCTTGCTCAGACATTTACCTAAACAAGAATGAAAATATTCAGGATGGTCAGCATAATTTCTAGATGAAGACCCAGTACTCCATCCTGCTTCCAGGGTTCATTTCCCATAAAACTAGCAAGGTAGAAATGCTAGCAAGATATCTGGTTAATTGCTTTTAAGAAGATAGGGCTAGAATCTTATTCCAGGCCAGTATCACACCTTGGTGACCCAGGCTCATGCATGATACTCCACAGTCATATGCAACGGTAGGCTCAGGAGGCCAGTATCTCTCATTTCTTGTCAGTATGAGTGTTTATAGTATCTTGTGCTGTAAAGCATGTGGACTAGGAAAATCGAAGAGAGGGATATAGAACAGGGAGACTTTAGCAGGTGGCACTTTACAGAATTCAGGAAGAAATCACTCTGCCCTGACCATTTGCTTAGAATGACCACTAGACCAAAGGAGTTCCACTGAGGACTAATTTGGACTAATCTGAAAGAAAAATCTTTGATTTTTATAAGGAAGAATTTAATCAGAAGTGAGGTTTGTGGGTCTGCTATGGAAATATCCGAAGTCAGTCTGGCAAACCAGCCACCTAACTACACATGATTCATTTTTAGACCCATGAATTATTAATGAACCGTTCTGAGAAGCCGTTCAGTGTGAGCAGAGTCGACATGTCACACTGACCTGTAGTTTGGACCGACATGGTTAATAGTAACTTTACAGGGTAGGAGTTCAAAGTAACTTGATTCTGAGGCAGATAGAGAGAAGAGAATGAACTTGGACACCACGCCTGGCTCTAGTCTCTTGGTGGCTCCCCCACGCAATTAAACAGAATTCATCAAATCCCAGACCGTGAAGGGAAAGGCACCGCCCTACTTGCTATGCAGATGTAAACTTTCCTTCTCTCCCTCATGAAAACCAGCCAAACTAGGGGCTGTGGAGACCCGAGCCAGGGTAGAACCCTGCAAGGGCACAGCGCGTGATTTAAGCTCAGAATGACAATGTTGGCAAAAGAGCAGGGCTTTGCCATATTTGATTAGGAAAAGCCTAGCTTTTAGGCATACGTTTCTTTTTTTTTTTTTTAATTTTTTATTGGATATATTCTTTATTAACATTTCAAATGTTATCCCCTTTTCCAGTTCCCCCCCCTCCCGGGTAGCCCCTATCCCATCCTCCCTCCCCCTGCTTCTATGAGGGTACGCCTCCACCCACCCTCTCCCACCTACCCACTTTCGATTCCCCTACATTGGGACATCTATCGAGCCTTCACAGGACCAAGGGCCTCTCCTCCCCTTGATGCCTGACAAGGCAATCCTCTGCTACATATTCAAAGGCATAAATTTCTAAGTTTTAATTACGCGAACTCCAAGAACACAGGAGCTACTTGGGTGCTAACAAGGCAGTCACGTGATTATTCTCCCCCTCCCCCCTCATCCCCCAGAATTATGTTACTCCTCATAGTTTCACATTCTGAATTTCAGTTCTCACTTCCTCATAGTTGAAATAAGTGGGTCACGATCACCTTACTCATCAGGAGCTCATTATTTTTTTCTCCCAATGGCTGGTGAAAGCCCAGCCTCAAACTCCAAATTGTTCTCCGTACTCATCCCAAAGTAGTTTCCACAGCCCAGATTCCGCTGATGACCAATGCCAAGTCATCTTGAATGAGCGCTTATGAGGGAGATGGATGAGAGAGGAAGCAAGGAGCGACATGCAGAGTTTAGATCTCCAGGAACCGCTTTAGATGCTCAGGGTCTGTCTGCACACCCAAACTGAGGTAGGGTGATGCTCAGAAGTAAAGATTGAACTTGGGATGCAGAGGCAGGCGAATTTCTGAGTTCGAGGCCAGCCTGGTCTACAGAGTGAGTTCCAGGACAGCCAGGGCTACACAGAGAAACCCTGTCTCCAAAAAAAAAAAAAAAAAAATAGAGAGAGAGAGAAAAAGAAAGGACATTTGTTTTGGTCTAGAGTAGGGTTTTCTGTAATGAGACATGTAAGCTACTGTGCCTCCAACAGGGCTCTAAGCCCCCAGTTCTCAATCCTTTCACAGGGGCTGCCTGAGACCATCAGAAGAAAACCAGATATTTACATTACAATTCATAACAGCAGCAAAATTACAGCTCTGTAGTAATGAAAATTACAATGAAATAATTTATGAATTATTAATGAAACGAAAATAATTTACGGTTGGGGGTCGCCACAATAGGAGGAACTGTGTTAAAGGGTCCCAGCATTGGGAATGTTGAGATCCACTGCTCTAAGAGGATGGACGGGTAAGAAACACATCTCCTGTTCAGACAGGAACCGTCCTGATGCAAGGACTTACAGAAATGCAGGAGGAGCAGAGCGGACTCGAAGGGACAGCATGTGAACCTGACTCATAGGGCATTTGGCTAGGAACCAAAGGTTCCTCACGGCTACACGCTACTCTAAAACTGCCATTGGTCATTTTCCATATAAAAATAAACTTCAAATATATTACTCATCAAAGCACTTATGTATACGCAATATATTTCCTCCAGATATCCTCTTGTTCAGTTTCCCTTCTACTCTGGGAGGCCAGGACCTTCTTATTTTATACCTAGTCGACAAGAGTCTTTGCCTCTGATAATGCACAAAGCAAAATACATCTGAACATGGGTCACTCTCCCCAAGGCTTAGCTCTGCCCTGCGCTCTCCCTTGAGTCTTTTGGTGCCCCTCCCACTCCCCTGGTGCCCACGCCAGACATGACCCTCCCCACTTCCCACTTCTCTGCCTCTCTTTCCCACCATGCAAAGAGAATAGTACAGTTTAACAGAATCTCTCTTATTTCAACCTCTAAACATTTATTCTGTTGCCAGTCCTTCAAATATCTGTGCCTATACTCAATGTTCTTATTTTCAAATTTCCTTATATTTCAAGGATCAACCCCATCTTCACCATCTAAAGGCTTCTTTAATATCCCAGGAATAGGCAGGCCCCACACATCCACAGCATCTATTGCTCTTTTACATGTATTATAATGATTTCTTTTATAGTTTCTAACATCTCCCAGCCGTAAAACAAATGACCCTCCACTATTCACAAGCTTGCTTAGTTAATAATGTCATAAAAAAGAAGCCAGCCCCTCAGAAGCTGAAACATGACAATTTTCCCAAGTTAAAAGGTCAGCCTGAACTATATAGTGACTTCTAGGCCAGCCTGAGTGACAGTAAGGTCCAGTCTCAAAAACAAATTGTATGACAATACCAATAACAATTCTCTTGCAATCCAATGTGTGTAATATCATCCAGTTCTGGGTTATATTAACATACGGTAAAACCATCAAACACTCACAGATTCTAATACCACATAATTTCTCATCCTTGGTTTTTGGAGTACAAAGATTTCTCTGAAGGTGTAGCTGGCTTCACCCTGCACCTGTAAAGAAACAGCATAGAGAGGTCAATCAATGTCTAGAGGGAAAAAACATTAATTATAATAGCTCTCTGTGTGGGAAGAATGAAAAACGAAGTACTTAGGTTTTCTGTTCATAAATCCAAAAGCTACCCACCTGGCTTTCTACACGTGGAGGGTCAGACTAGATGCAACTCACTCTGGAGCCAAGGAGTCAGCAACTGAGTACTTGGAGGGTCCTCCGGTACTGCTCTCCATAGCAGCCACTTTTCTCTGTAAGTTTGTGGGTCCAAGGGTGACCTTGTTTGGTCCCCTTGGTCAATCTTTACACCTTCCTCAAATGTCCTCTCCACCTCTGAGTCGGAGCCTAGGCCATCAATTCTGTAGTCAAGGTAACATTACCCTCCATTCCTTTCTTCCTCCCTGAAGCTCATAAAGCACTCTCTCCAGTGTCTTTCTCTCACTTGTCACTCTTTCTAAGAAAGATTACACCCTTCATTCTCCTTCCTCATGTTTGTAAATACATTTTTAATTGCTGTTTTCTTCCTCTAAAGTACTCTGAGCATGGCTATTTTATGCCTGACTCATTGTAGATTACCAACACTTGTGAGCAAATCAGGAGATGCAGGTAACACAATCCAGGGTTAATTGACTTGCCAGGATGGCACGTGACCATGTGTGCCTCCTTGACACAAGCCATAGTCAAGATGCCACAGAGCATCAACACCTAAGTCTGTGGAAAGGGTACCTGCTTCAACCTGCTTGGCAGCAGGGGCACTTTACAGCAGCCACCTGGGATAACTATTATGACCCAGACTTGTTCACTTCCCTGGATGCCATACAAACACATCATAAGCCATCCCTCCATCACTGTGATAGACAGATAAGCTTATCCATTGGAATAACTGCAGCACAAAGCCACCTTTGAAACTGTCAGGGGAGTAGAAGATATGAACAAGATGAAACTATCACACTTTCCCTGTCATGTGAGTTATGCTAATGCCTGTAAGAGTCATGCTGGATTTGACAGCGCATCAAGTCTATTGCTGTGTTGGAGTCCATAGTCTTCTGATCTCAGGGGTGAAGAGTGAGGTTCAATAAGCATCACCCCTATCCCAGGTGCCAAGAACATTGCTTTCTGGGCTCTAATTTCAGAAGCATCTCCAAGGTCTATTCTGAATTACCTTAATCCTTCACATGCCCTGAGATCACACATGCAGCCTTCCAAAAGAACCGATCTAAACCCAAACATCAAATAAGCAATCGAGAGTTCATAACTATACACTGAGTACATTTAAATGGTGTAATTAAGTATACCTAATGTGGTTGAAGGATGGTTTGGTGATGTTTTCACCTAATCTATTCTCAATTCTTAAGAGTGATCTGAAGACACATAAATTTCAGTAGAATTGATTCTCCAGAATAGCAGCTATCGTCAAACAATGAGCATTTTTTGGATTTTCAGCTGCTACTCTATCTTTTCATCACTTCCTGGTAACAATATGAAAATAATATTTTCCTGTTTTGATTTTCTGAGTTCTATCTGGGGGTTTACAATCTGGTCATCAATTTTTCATATCATTGCCAAGGGCTGACTCAAAGAATCTCACATTCAGTGGCTTCCCTAAAGTTCGTCTCTCTCTCTCTCTCTCTCTCTCTCTCTCTCTCTCTCTCTCTCTCTCTCTCTCTCTCTCTCTCTCTCTCTCTCCCCTCTCTCTCTCTCTTTCTTCCCCCCCCCCCCAGTCAGGGTTTCTATTACCGCATTGAAGCACCATGACCAAAATTCATGTTGAAGAGGAAAGGATTTATTTGACTTACATTTCCAAATCAGACTCTATCATAGAAGAAAGTCAGAACAAAAATTCAAGCAGGGCAGGAACCTAGAGGCAGGAGCTGATGCAAAGGCTGTGAAGGGATGTTTCTTACTGGCTTGCTTCCCCAGGCTTGCTCAGGCTGCTTTCTTGTAGAACTCAGCACTACCAGCCCAGAGATGTATGGCACCACCCACTTTGGGCTGGGCCGTCCCCATTGATCACTATTTGAGAAAATGCCTTACAGCTGGATCTCATGAAGGCATTTACTCAACTGAGGCTTCTTCCTCTCTGATGACTCTAACTTGTGTCAGCTTGACATATAAAACCAGCAAGTACAACTGACCCCTGTCAACTTGACACACAAACATCACTATTAAGCCACAACCCTTCCTTTCTTACTCATCCCTAAGATCTCACATTAAAAAGATAACTTGAAAAGTCCCACAGTCTTTATAAATTCAAACACATTAAAAGTTCAATCTCTTTAAAATATCCCATATTTCTAGGTCTTTCAGCTGTGGGTGCCTGTAAAAATCAAAATTAGATTAAATACCTTCTTCAAGAGGGAAGAACCAGGGCAGAGTCACAGTCTGAACAAAGCAAAGCTAAACTCCAACAGTATAAATAACTCAATGTCTGCAATCTACACATTGTCTTCTGGGCTCCTCTAAGGAGCTTGGGTCACTTCTCCAGCTCTGCCCTCTACAGTACACACAGCTTGTCTTCTAGGCTCTGTCTGGCTCCTCTCCACTGCTGCTGCTGTTCTTGGTGGTCGTCCCATGGTCCTGGCATCTCCAAAACACTGGTGTCTTCTGCTGCAACTGGGCTATACTTTCACCAATAGCATCTCACAGGCTCTCTACATAGTACCAAGCCTCAACTTCTCTGCAAGACCCCTTCAGTTCTGGGCCTTCAACTGCCACTGAAACTGCACCTTCACCAATGGCCTCTCCTGGCTTCTCACAGTGCCAAGTCTCAGATGCTCTCCATGACCGCTTCACGCCTTCAAAACCAGTATCATCTGAGTGACTCTTACACATTACCAAGTCCTGCTGCCAGCACAAGGTATAACCTTGGCCACCTTTAGAACACTGCTTCTCTGTGTTCTCAGAGGAAAACATGTCTCAGAAGATTTCCCCTCAGTGATTGGTCTCTTCTTAATTGATGCTAATCTCTTAGCTCCAGCTAACCAGCACCAATTGTCTCAGTAACACAAAGTTTTCACTCCAAAAGTCCTGGTATCTTGTTAATCACAGCTGATTCTTCAGCCCCAGCTAACCAGAATCACAGAATCTTAAAACAGCAAATAGCCATGATAGTCTTGAAACGTCACAAGCCTCCAGGCTTCCACCTTCTGCACTGCTCTCAACATTCTTATCCTCCAAGCTCCCAAAGAACACCCCACTGAGCACCCAACACTCAGTGGCTTATCTAGCCCAATGTTCCAAAGTCCTTCCACAATCCTCCCCAAATCACAGTCAGCTCTGTCAAGCAATACCCTACTACGACAGTATCAACTTGTCTTAGAGTTTCTATTGCTGCAACAAAACCATGACCAAAACCCGAGTTGGAGAGGAACAGGTTTATCCGGCTTACGTTCCCGATCATAGTACATCATAGGAGGAAGTCAGAATAGAAACTCAAACAGGGCTGGAACCTGGAGGCAGGAGCTGATGCAGAGTCCATGGAGGGGTGCTGCTTACTGGCTTACTTAGCCTGCTTTCTTACAGAACCCAGAACCATCCGTCAAGGGATGAGCCCTTCCCCATTAATCACTAACTGAGAAAATGCCTTACTGCTGGATCTCATGGAGGCATTTCCTCATCTGAGGCTCCTTTCTCTCTGATGACTCTAACTTGTGTCAGGTTAACACAAAACCAGCCAGTATTCTATCTAGCTATCTGTCTGTCTGTCTGTCTACCTCCTCCTCCTCCTCCTCCTCCTCCTTAAAAGTTTTATGCAGGCATGTCCATATGTGGCTCTTTCCTGGTTTAACAGCCAACCCAGCCACTCCTGTTCCACCACCCCGGCAGCAGCACCGAGGCTCAGCCCATATTTTAACACAGGGGGCGTTGGCTCCACAGGATAACGGTCTAGCCCTCAGAGCACGGGTGCCAGCTGCCATTCCCCTTCACGTACACAGGTTTGCTCAGTCTATTTCGGCCACAGAGCAAGTGGAAGAGGTGGGAAGTTTCTGCTCTGAAGTCCTGAACAGTAATTAGGACATGTTTTTATATGTATCGTCTGACAGTTTCCATAAATCATGAGGCATTTAAAGCCCTTAGAGAATGCGACACTTTGAGCAAATTAATGGACTAGGTATGACAATAAACAAAATGTCTACTATGCAGATGCAAACTGGCTATGGAGACACATACCTAAAGTTAAAAGGAACGCTTTTAATTCATCAAGTATGCAATATACTCTGTTATACAAATGCAAAATATCGTAACAAGGATTGTTTTTGTTTTGTTTTGTTTTATTTGTTTTGTCTTTGGTTTTTTTTTTTTTTCTGAGAAAGGATTTTTCTGTGTAGCCTTGGCTGTCTTGGAAATCTCTCATGTAGACCAGGCTGGCCTTAGCCTCACAGAGATCCACCTGTCACTGCCTCCCAAGTACTGGGATTAAAAAGCATGTGCCACCATCACCATCCAGCTCATGACAAAAAATTCTTTAAAAAAAAAAAGTTGCACAACATTACTTAGCCACCAAAGCACAAGGTGAGAGACAGAACACATGTCTGAAATAAAGAAATGGAAATTCTGGTCAAGGGCCTCCAAGGTATAACCTCTCGGACTCTACTTTTTAATCTGTCAGAATTCCTTCACAATAAGGAATAGGTCTTCTTCTTTTATAGAAACATTCTAGGTAAAAAAGAGGGCAGATGTGTGTAAGATTTTTCAGTGTCCTCTCTTTATGTTAGAATTTTCCATATTTCCCCTCAACATAAATAATATCCCCAGTTCTAAGACCAACCTGACTGAGCTTTTTCCACTGTACAGTTGCTTCTTGCCAATCCTGATCTCATATTAGTATATTAGTATATTAGTATACCTATGAAGACCCGACTGACACCCAGATTCTGGAAATAGATGGATGAAAAATGGAAAATGTTTCCATTATGAAACCGCAAACTGTAGAGCATGCTGTATTAAACCTCAAAGAGCAACATGTAAGGGACACCATACACAAAACACACCTAAAATTGGAGTATATGAGTTCCTTAGCTATCTTTATAGTGTGTGTGTGTGTGTGTGTGTGTGTGTGTATGCGCGCATAGGTCCTGTACTTGCAGAAACCAGAGGACAACGCCAGGTGTCTTATCCTCTCTTCACTCTTCAAGACAGGCTTGATATTTTGTCCAGATTGACTGTCCTGCAAACCCTCAGGACCTTGTCTTTGCCTCCCCAGGGTGGAATTACAGACATGTGCCTTCTAACACGCACAGCTTTGA
This sequence comes from Tokudaia tokunoshimensis, assembly GCA_036184795.1. Lineage (NCBI taxonomy): Eukaryota > Metazoa > Chordata > Mammalia > Rodentia > Muridae > Tokudaia > Tokudaia tokunoshimensis. The sequence continues at coordinate 59,555,946 of BTHU01000006.1, forward strand.
TCATGGATGCAAACTCAGGTCCTCACATGTATGTGCAAACATTTCACCAACTGAGCTGTCTCCCTAGATTTGCATTTTTAACCCCTTTGCTTGGTTTGGTTTGGGATCCAGTTCACTTCTTGTAGATGTGATTTGTGACCTGCTGGCCACCTCAGTCGGGATGTGGCTTCAAGTCTAAGCAAGGAAGGTATTTTTCAAGTTGTTAGAAGGCCGCTGCCAAGTATTTCCCCACACAAGGTCCTGTTGTGTTTTGTGTTTTGTTTTGTTTTCAGCACCTTGTGGACCACTAATTGGAGTTTGCATATTCAACTGTCAAACATCAGGCATGTCTTTGAAATGAGTGGAGTTCACACTTCCCTTCAGAGTCAATGAAAAGAGAAGGTCAGGTCAGGAAGGGACAGGACAACAGACAATGCTCCAAGGAATAGAGACAGGCCTCATGTCTAGTTCTCTTTTTCTCCACAGGGAGAAATTGAAATGCATTCTAATGGGAATGTTTTGTTTGTGATTTTAACCCTAAAATCTGTGCCCTCATTAAGGGCACTTACTTGCCCCCACCAAGCTCCACAGCTAAGGCAAGTGTGACAGGACTGGAAGTCAGTGTGTGAGTTGAGGCCTGTGAGTGCAGGAACCAGGGGCAGGAGCCAGAGGGTGAACTCTCTGTGCAGATTCAACCTACTTTCCTTGAAAGACTGGGTGTGTGGACAGACAAACCTGTGAGATTGCAGCATGAGGTCTGAGGAAGGATTTAAAAAGCAGTATTGAATATGTCCCCAGTCAGAGAATCCTGAGGTCTTCCTTCAGCCTCAATCCTTAAAGAAAACTATAGTTCAAAACTAACTTAGAAATGCAAGTCCAATATAGTTTAATTTTCTAATAGAAATGTGCAATTTCATAAGCATTCAATCAACAACTAGAAATGTGTTGTCTGTCACAAATGCTTAAAATTAATAGCCAATCAAAATAAAACTCTTTCCAAGGAATCGTCTCTACCATTTTGGAAGACTTAGTTCTATAATATAAAATTATATATGTATGTATATATATATATATATGTATATATATATATATATACACATACATATATATATGTATATATATATACATACATATATATATATACACATATATATATATATACATACATATATATATATATATACATACATATATATATATGTATATATATATATATATATATATATACATACATATATAATTTTGTGTATTTTTTCTCTTGTTCTCCCTGCTCCATACCACACACTGAGGATTGAGCCAGGGTGCCCTAAGTGGCAGGTCAGGGATCTACCACTTTATAACTTTGTTTTTAACTCATGTGTTAAAAACATATTGTGTATCACAATATCTCCATGGAGAACCAACTCCGAGATTAGTAGTCTTGATAAAAATATCCCAGAAGTCTTCCACTACCAGCCTTCAGATGAAGATGTTGAATTCTCAGCTCTGCCTGCCTGGATGCTGCCATGTTCCTGCCTTGAGGGTAATGGACTGAACTTCTGAACCTATCTGACAAGCCATCTGGGTGCCATCCATCGACTTCATGCAGTTGTTGAAGCCATAAATTTGAGGATCCTTGATGCTCCTCCACCCTCTAATTGGCATCTGTTATGCACCTTAAGCCATACTGCAAACTCCAGAAGAAAGAGAGCCCTCTTGAAATCAGCAGGGACACACTGAGACCGCCTATGAGCCACGGAAATGATGGGCCACAAGGGAAGGGAAGGGTAGAGCCAACTACATGGGACCAACCGTCCTTCCTTCCGCCCCCCCCCCCCCCTGTCAAAGCGTCATCTAGAAAACCTTTTGGGATCCTTTCTCCAAATGTTCTGGGCACTATGAGTGGGAAGAGCCCTGTGGAGAACAGCTCCAACAAACGTTAAAGCCAAAAAGAATGTGACGTCTTCAGCAGTGCACCAGAGTGAAGAGGGTCAGCCAGGGAGCTGGGCTATTGTCGAACCTGGAAACACGAAGGGGAAAATTGCATTCTTTGCAACCCACCCGTGTAGCAATAGGATAGGCTCTATGAAAATAAAAAGTTCCTGGGTTATAGATGGGAGAGTCACTAAAAGAAGGAAAAAAATCAGGGAATCTTAAGAAAGCCAAGTTACAGCTAGAGATGATGAGAGAGAGATCAACAGTCAGTGCTACCATTTGTGTGTGGCGTCGAGCACTGCTCTGTGTATTACATGGGTGACAGTGGGGACAGTGTCTACACTGCGAGGCCTCTGTCAGTGATACAGATGATTGCCTTCCTCAAGCAGAGAGTCACTGCTCTACTAGCTAGCTGCACCAAAAACTGCACAAATTCGCCTGCCATTGTGAAGATTTCTGGCCAGTCCCGGGATATACCACCTGCACCTGAGACCATCTCTGCTCCAGAAACTTGTGAAGAACCCAAGGAAAGAGAAAATCCCGGGACTGGCAGATCCCAGATGAGCCAGTCCATGTCCTTGACATGGTAGCCAGTTTGGAGTCTGAGTGCCTGAAGCACCAGGGCCAGCGGGAACCTGGGAGCTTGTCACGGAATAACAGCTTCCGTCGAAATGTAGGCAGGGTGTTGCTAACAAATGGTTCTCGGGCCAGTGACACAAATGGAGAGGGTTCTCCAGACATACCCAAGACTCAGGGGCACCCCTTGCAGCTGGTATCTGTGGGTGAAGGACCCTCCATAACTGACCATCATTCTGCCGGGGAGCAGGCCTGGGACGGTACCTCTCAGAGCTGTCCCTCATTGCCAGCAGGTGTGAGCTTCCGCCCGGACAGCACAGGGTTAGAGCCGGGTCAGCAAACAGCTCTGAAAAACTGCAGCCAGGATGACTTCAAAATGGCAGAGGAATGTGATGAATTGCCTACAGATGCTGTCGGTTGTATAAGTAGAGAGCTTGTAACACTCGCAAACTGCAATCCTGAGCAGAGGCAGGAACCCCTGTGCGCGGCATCACTGTGTGCACAGCAGAGAAAGCCCAGCCATCTGCTTCAGACTCCCTTGAAGAGCTTCCTCCTGGGATGCTGTCCTTTCTGTCACCTGGACAGGACCAGCAAGAGCTCCCCAAGTTGAGGGAACACCCAGCACAAGAGGCCTCAGAGTGAGGCAGGATGCGGGATGCGGGAGTTCTGACTGCCAGGCAGGTGTCAGGCTATGGGAAACAGCTAGACACCACTCAGGGGCTGGGGGAGTGCAGTCTGAGGTCCTGGAGACAGACAGAGTTGGCTGGGGGAGTCCCAGGGCCCACCGGGAGGCCAGTGCTTTATCATAGCAGTAGGAAAGTAACTAAGACACATGTTGCATCTTATTTACTTTTTAATTAATTTGTTTATTTGAGGGGGAAGGTTTATGGTCTAAGTAGGTCAAAATATAAGTTACAGAAGTCAGTTTTGTCAATCTACCCTGTAAATCCTGAGAGTTGAACTGGAGTTGCCAAGCTTGGTAGAAAGTGCCTTAACCCACTGAGCCATCCTACCAGCCCAGCACATTATATTTTAAAAAACGAAAGCCTAAAAGACCTAAGGCAAGGTTTAAAATGAATGTAAGAAAAAGCTAAATCTAACTGATAAATACAAATCTGATATGATATCAAGAGTATAATTGAAAGTGGATCAAACCCTTAAATCTCTTTGGATTAAGAAAGACCATCATCACATTTGAATGTCTGGGCTATTATTTTACAATAGTACCCAGTCAGATTATTAATCTCTCTATATAACTATCCCCCTTGCTTCCAGTCCTACATTTTTTTCATAGCTCATATAATGATGTTAATGTCCAGTAATCAATACTGTAAATCAGATCCTTGTGTGACATTTTTTGAGAGAGAAAAAATAAAGTGACCTTGAACTTTACCTTTTTAAAATATCAATATTTGGGGCTGGAGAGATGGCTCAGTGATTAAAAGCACTGACTGCTCTTCCAGAGGTCCTGAGTTCAATTCCCAGCAACCACATGGTGGCTCACAACCATCTGTAATGGGATCAGATGCTCTCTTCTGGTGTGTCTGAAGATAACTACAATGTACTCATAATAAATAAATCTTTAAAAAAGAAAAGAAATTCTTTAAAAAATATCAATACTTGACTGGTGTAGGACAACATTTCAGACATACATTTATTCCTGAGGTCCCTTAACTTTTTTAAAAAGAGCTATTCTGTATACTTTACATTAGTAAAAATGAACACTGATAATTGAGCCTTGCAATCTGATTAGAAAAATCTAAAGTCAGTAGAATCAAGTTTTTGCACTTACATAGGAATCAGACCCCAAACTTTTGCCCAAAATGAACAATTGGAATTCCTGTTGAGGTTTTTAAAAGTCTCCACCACCCCCTCAAGTGTTCTACATTTTACACAACTCAGCACTTCCAAACCAAGCCAGAATGAGGAGCCCTGAGATCCCTGTGGTCGGCCATTTCCCAAGTATTCCAAACCCACGCCCGGACCAGGACACTCCAGGAATCTCATCAGAGCCTTGACCCCAGGAGGTTTCTAGTTCCATTTCCAAACCATAGAGGTTTGGAAAAGACCTCCATGAACCTTCCACCCACCTCTTGCTCATCTACATGGTAGCTTCAAGCACTCACCTAAGACCGACATGTTTTACTATACTGCAAAGTTAATGTGTCATGGACAGCATAAGACACTTGGCTGGGACCCGTCAAGATGGTTCCGTTTAACAACCTAATAAATATATTGGAATGAGCAATGAAAGCGAAATTACAGAGACTGCCTTGTAGCTTGGCTGTGTAGTTTCTTCAGCGAACCTCAGCCCTCACCTCAGCATTGCACAAAGCTCAGAACCACTAAAGCAACAGAGAGGTTGGACTAGAGAATGTAATTCAGTGGTAAAGTGCCTGCCCGCCTGGCATTCCCAAGGCCTTGAGTTGAAACCCTAGCACCACAAATGCACAGAGTTAAGTAGATTTAAAAACACAATTAGGTTTAATTCCGTAATATTAGTGATTTTCACCTTAAAGTCTTAGAAAGGGGAGATGGCTCTCTTTGTAATAACTTCATAAACCCCTAAAAATTAGACTACTCTGAGTCTAATTGGTAACATGATACATAAATGAAGTCATTTAAGGGAAGTTGGGGAGGTGACTCAGTCAGTAAAAAGCTCAACACGTAAGCTTAAAGACCTTAACCCACGTTTTTTAAAAAACAAACAAACATACATACATACATGGTAGTACATATCTATTTATAAAGGCTCCTGGATGCATAGCCTGGGTGAGTTACTGTCTATTTTATGATATTCGTGTAAAAGCCTTCATTGTGGCCACCTGGACTGTGAAACACCAGGCTGACTTCAGTGTGGATACCACCAATTCAGACACATCATCAAAACACTTTCAGTAGAAAATGTCAGAAGAAGGAGAAACCAACTACATTATCAGAGTGGACTACTGGTAATTTGGGGACTGATTGGTCTCTGGAGCTCACTGGCCAGACAGCCTGGCCAAGTCCATGAACCCCAGGGAGAGACTTTGTCTCAAAACACAAAGTGGGCAGCTGTCTTAGTGTCTCAGTCAGGGTTTCTACTCCTGCACAAACATCAGGACCATGAAGCAAGTTGGGGAGGAAAGGGTTTATTGAGCTTACACTTCCACGCTGCTGTTCATCACTAAAGGAAGTCAGGACTGGAACTCAAGCAGGTCAGGAAGCAGGAGCTGATGTAGAGGCCATGAAGGGATGTTCCTTACTGGCTTGCTTCCCCTGACTTGCTCAGCTTGCTTTCTTAAAGAACCCAAGACTACCAGATCAGGGATGGCATCACCCACAAGGGGCCCTCCTCACTTGATCACTAATTGAGAAAATGCCCCACAGCTGGATCTCATGGAGGCATTTCCCCAACCAAAGCTCTTTTCTCTGTGATAACTCCAGTCTGTGTCAAGTTGACACACAAAACCAGCCAGTACAGCAACTCCTAAGAAATGATACGCAAGATTAACCCCTGGCACTCACATGCATGTACATACACATGGACATGCACCCACAGAACAAAAAGTACACATCATTTAAAGAGCAAATTTAAAGCCTATGGCAAGAAGTATAGTACAATAGGAACCAGAGTTCTTCTCACTTTTATCCTGATACCACTGACTTTGTTTTTATTCAGTCACACATTTCACACACACACACACATGCACGCACACACACACACACACACACACACAGTGAGGGAGGAGAGAGACAGAGACAGAGAAAAACAGAGAGATAGAATACTCTATGGGGCAGGACTTATAACTGGTTTTTCAATATATGAGTACAAGGAACACAGTTCATGCCTCTCGATGGCGAAACAGAAAATAAATCAGGAAGGGGGAAGGTACAAGAGAGGAGAAAGAGGTCAAGGTTACCACTGCTGATAAGACAGAACCAAACAGGACTCGTGATAAGGAAATGGCTCAGAGTATTAGCTGACTTTTTAATTTTGCCGTCTGCTTTTCTACTGCTCTTAAGAACGTCTTATAATTACTGTACTTGACCTTAATCAGCTTTACATGAGATTTGTGATGCTACACTAACCCTTTGAAAAGACTGCCCACAATCCCTGGGCAAGTGTTTCAGAAAGGCACTGGACAGACCGCTGGCTATTCTAGACGTGGATGGCCTGGCTGGCTTTCAAACTGTCATTGCATTCCTTTTCTAAGAAAGGTCACAGGAGAGTTTTTGACAGAGTGATGCTGTTGATATTTAGACTCCTGACTTCCTTGCCTGGCTTCAGTTGAGCTGGAGGCCAGCCTTGAAGAGGGAAGTCAGCCTGGTTGCTATGGTGGATGGTGTCCTTACAACAGACATGGGTCAGGTGTCAGGTTTTGCGCTCTCAGCCTTGGCAGTGGCTCTTGTTGGAGTTGGTCATGTGGCTCTTGTCACCTGGATATCCTGAGGGGAACAGCTAAGAGTCACTCGACGTATCCTTCTCATTTTTTTTGAAGGACCTCTTCCTGGGAGTCTGGTTCACTGTGGTCACTCTGCTCTAAGAACGCTCTGCGGCACGCTCTGCTGAAAGTGGGATGATTTCACAGTCCAGGTGCCCCTTGTATATCTTAATAGCACCACAGCCAGGGCCACAACCCGGGACTTGCATGTGAATAATGTAAACGAGATGGTAACATCACGTGTGAGTATACGTCTGAGAGTCTCTTCGTGCTGTGCAAATGATAGGCCCTGAGGTTACAGGCATTAAAGGCTCTCTTTTTTGTTTAAAGAATGTAGTTGGGTTAATTCATCAAAAGTGGACATTTGATCTCCCTGTTCACAAGATTAAAGGCATCTATATCAATATTCTGAAGATAACATAACAAAATACCACAGACAGCTTAGCATTTGTTTCTTGGGGTTCTGCCCAAGGTATCTGAAATGCAGTACCTCCTGTAACCTCTCTCCTTGGCTTCTGGATGCCCATCTTCTTTATCATATCAAAGGCCTCCATCCCCAAATAAGCCACAGTCTGAGGTGATGATGGTCCAGACCAAAGACACGTATAGCATAAATCTATATTACATCATCAATATGTCAGCACACCTCATAAAAATTTGTTGTGAAAATAAAGTGCAAATCAGAGAAAAATGAAACTTCCCCAGAAAACCTGCACGTAAGGCAAATGAAAACACCTCACAGTCTTAATTCCTCAGTGGAGAATCCATTGCCCTGCCATTCCAGGGACAAAGGAGAATCTGACAAAGCTGGATTTCTTTCCTCTATATAAAAATTATTTCTTCATTAACTCTGATGAGGAAAAGGCTCTAAAACAACTTTGAAATTCCAGCAGTGCTTTTCCTGATGACTCCGATCGCTTCACACCAGTCTCACTCTCTCTCTCTGGCTTTTCTCTCTCCTGAGAGCTTTTATGTAGCTGTCATGAGAGTGCGTTTCAGATAATGTTCAGTTTGAATTGTTGAGAGTATCAAAGGACCGTGGAAACCACAAAATTATCTTGATCTTCTCTGACATCTAGAGATGACATAAGTTCTTACTAATATTTTAACATTTAAAACTGTTAGACCCAAGGCTCAGTTCTCTGCAGCTTCTCTCAACAAAAGGCAACTCGTGATAAATTAATATTGCCCAAGACTGGTGATGATGTCTCTTTTTACATACTAAATGAGATGATTTAGAGATGGCACCGTGGCAAGGATGTTCTCTTATCTCTCGCTCAGACCCACCCAGATCAGCGCTGTGCTATATTTAATATATCTGTCTGGGGTCTGAGTGTTCAGATTTGCAATGCTGATGCTTTATCACTTAAAAACCTCCTCCTGTGGCTGGGAAGTGTCAAGTGCTTGCTTTGTAAGTATAAGGATGTTGAGTTCAAGTCTTCGGCAGTTGCATAAACAGCTGGGTGTAGTGGTACGTGCTTGTAATCCCAAGATGGGGAGGCAGAGTCAGAAGAATATTGGGGGACTCAGTGCCAGCCAAGCTAGTCAATTAAGGAGCTCCACATTGAGTCCCTTTCATAAACAAACCAACAAGTCATCTAATACTGGGCAAGATGCGACTACATATTGCCATTCAAGGCTCCTGCCATGTCTATGTTTTGATACCAGTCTTCATGGCTCAGTTACAATTTTTCTCTAATTGTGCTCTCCTCTGTAAGCTGCACCTCTCATTAGAATGACCTCTGAGCATGATTCTTCCTTTGAGAAGCATTACCTAGGAGGCATGACATGTCCTTACAGGATGGGATGCTACCTTAGAGGAGGCATGACTGCTCAGAGGCAAGGAAAGCCAGTGTGACACCAACTACATCGGTTCTGTGTCTGGCGTTCTGATCGCGTATCTTACTTTTTGCATTTCAATTCCTGAAGATACGCAGTGGAGACACATTGGTCATTGTTGTTGAGAGGCCAGACAAATAAGGAAAGTTGAAAGGACCTGGTTGCTCCTCAAACCTAGGACGAGGAACAATAAAAACTGAATGAACCTTCAAGATCAAAGGATGAAACGGAGACATCATCAAGGAGGGGCACTTTTGGAAGGATGACAGGCGACAGGCAGAAGCAAGTTAGGTTTGCTTCTGGGAACCATTAAGTTCCGGGACACAGGAGAAGCCTGGACCGAGGCTTCGATCCTTAGAAATTCACAAAAACAGAAGTCAATAGAACAGTAAAGGAGGGTCGCCAGAGAAGTGGGAAAAAACGGTACTGATCCGTCTAGGTCTCCACCTCACAGCTCCAAGCAGAGCTACTCTTCTATCTCAGCAGAATCATTGCTTTCAAAGGAGAGCACACTAGAGAAGTTCTGGACAAATGAATATACAGAGACCAAGACAAACTTAGATGCACCACTCTGATCTCACAGAGATGTGTAAAATGGGAGTACCTGAGTTCTATAGCCACCCAGGAAAGTGACATGAAGGTCTTTTCACTTGAACCCCAGACAAAGTGTTCAAATCACATCCCCAGTAGGAGTGAGTGTGGACTAAATCACACGCGGGTGTGTGCACTGCTCTTCGGTCCCCATTGTCAGGGTCATCTAGAAGCTGTGTTCTCCCAAACACGGGATAGAAGAAAACAGAAAATAAAAAAAAAATGGGAGAGAAGGTAAAAATCAGAATTTCACATTGAAGGAAGAACAGGTGACCAGAATTAGCCATGACAAACAGATTTAGGTCTTTAGGCAGAATGAACATGAGTAGATGGATTTAAAAGTCTGTTATGGTCCACAGTATTAATGTGATTAATGTTATTTCAGACACACAGAAAAACAAGCAAGCAAAAATGAGATTGTGCATACTGAGGAAGGAAAATACAAATATAGGAATATAGCTGAGGTGTAAGATGTTAAGACTATCAAAATTATAATGAAATTGTTAGAAATTGTGTTAGAAATTGTGGAATTAGGGGAAGGTATACAGGAAGGTCGTGCAGAGTGTAAATTCCTAGTCTTTATTATCACAATAGGAAAATGGCAATATAAATATGCTACTTACTAACAAGAAAGCCAATACAACAAATTAAATCTCAGTCTGTTGAAGTAATTCCCAATAGTGGATATGTTTAGGAATTGGAGTAGTGTTGAGAAAGGGAACAAATTTGAGTTGTGGTAAGTCTTGCAACATTAGATAACTCAGTTACTTAGCTAAAAATTTAAATTACAAATGCTAGAGAGATAGCTCAATAGTTAAGAGCACTAGCTGCTCTTCCAGAAGACCTTGTTTCAATTCCTAGCACCAGCATGAAATAGTATTTTAATTCCTACTAAAGCATTAGGTCTTCCCAAATGCAAGACTTTATAAGTGGATTTTGAAAATAAATGTGAAGTTGTGTGATATGCATGCGTCCCATGCCTTTGTCTGTTGAGGAATTTCTACTAATCTGAATTTTTATGACTTAAAAGTACAGGATATTTCATCTAATTGTTATCTGAAATGAATATGAGTGTGTCTGGAGCTTCAGTCTGGCACATAGGTTTCCATGATCATTAAAACCCAATGGAGTCATCCATTGCTAATTCAAACCTGGCCAGGCTTCCGGATTCTAATCTCATCCCAGGGTGAAGTGAGGTTAGCCACTGGATGGAATGTTCAGTTCACTTGAATGTGAGCTGATTCCAAGCTTCATGTGAGCTGCATGCTCTAGGGTGCCAGGTGATGAACTGAAGAGAGAGGGAGGAAAGGAGGGAGGGAGGGAGAGAGAGAGAGAGAGAGAGAGAGAGAGAATCACATGAAACTGGTGCGCATCTTAACAGTGGCTTGTGATCCTCTCCTACAAAAATACTCAGCTGAGAGTTGTCAATCTGCTACCAAGAAGATACAACTTTTCACTGTATTTCCAAGGAGAACTCACCAGGGAAAGAAGACAATGTCAGGGAAGGCTGAAAGTGAGCTCTACGCCTCTTTTAGAAGATATTTGGTGGATAACTGAATTCTTAGAGTGTCTTTTCAATTCCTGAGACCTGCCATTGATCACAGCCCATTTGACTTAAAGAAAGTGGACAAGAATGCTTAGCTAACAACTTGGTGACCCGTCATTACCCCTCTGCTCACCTCATTAACTCCCTGGCACAGCTCAATATCAAAGAAAACTTTGATATCTGAGGATCTCAGCTCCAGACATGTGGTGATACCACAAGACTGTCTTAGAGTTCAAATGGCCATAAATATGTGTGTGTGTGTGTATATGTGTGTATATATATGTGTGTGTGTGTGTGTGTGTGTATACACACATAGATAGATAGATAGATAGATAGATAGATCTTAAAAAAATAAAAAAGAGTTAATATAAGGAATATAAATGAAAGGAAGAAAAGGTACTGTGGTTTGTTTGTTTTGTTTTTAATTAGTGATGTTTACACACATTTATGTGTCAAAACCTGCCCAGATTTCAAATACACTTCTTTGGGCAGTATCGATATACAATAAAGATTGCTTAGAAGTTCAATATACATTTTAAGCAATAGTATCAAAGTTTTAAGTTTGTATGCATTTAAGTGCAAAATCCTAGGAACCAGAAAAATTGCCTTTTGCTAGTATCTTTTCAGATATATCTAAATGGGCACATATAAAACTTTATGTAAATGAGATCCCTACTGGTCAACCTGTTGTCTAACATGGATATTGAAAACAAAATCTTAAATTATTAGACAAGCTTTGATCAGGCTTGAAAATACTCTGACTTTTTGTCCTTACTTTTAAAATGTTATTTTGTATACTCAATATATCTGCTTTACACATTAAGATTATATTTTCAGGGCTGGAGAGATGGCTCAGCAGTTAAGAGCACCAACTGCTCTTCTGAAGGTCCTGAGTTCAAATCCCAGCAACCACATGGTGGCTCACAACCATCTGTAGCAAAATCTGACTCCCTCTTCTGGAGTACCTGAAGACAGCTACAGTGTACTTACATATAATAAATAAATAAGTCTTTGAAAAAAAAGATTATATCTTCAAACTGCACTACTTGATACAGTAGCCATTATCGATGTATTTATTTAAATTAGTGAAAATTGAACAAAATCAAGTTTTCAGTTCCTATATCACACTGTCCACATCTCAATAGCTCAGTAGTGCGGCTGACAGGTATGGAGCTATACAATACGGAGTCATTGGATCACTGTAGAGATGTATTGGACAGAGATGTATTAGAAACAGATGTTCCTCAGACACGGACCACTTGAAAGGCTGAGGTTTTATTTACCCACCAGGGTTTCCCAAGTATTTCAAAACTTGAGTCTTGCCAACATTATATAGGGTTAAATCTCAACTTTGGCAGCCAGAAGTCACAACTACTTAAATGAAGAGGCAAAAAGAAAGATGTCCATCATTGTTACGGAGATTTCTCAGGAAGCATGACTCCCAGCTGCTCTGGTGACCAGAAAAACTCTCTCCTTAACGCCGTGCTCCCTTGAGATATCACAGCCCTTTCCACTGGGATCGAGTGTGAAGATTTAAGGGTAGGCTCCCTGTTCCCAACAGACTGAGATGTAACGTGTAAGCATGGGAAAATCACTCTAAATGTCAGAATATAAATAAATCAAGGCCAATTAGAGAGCAGCAGGGTCTGGGAACCGGATCTAACCAGCCACCCACCTGCAGTTCCCTGGATTTTAACACTGTAATGGTGGGGGTGGGGCATGATGAAGAATTAAATCTCCATGTGTTTAGCATGATGTACTCAGGCTGAACAAACAACCCTCCCTCTTCTTGGGTCCCTGTGTCCCTGGAGAACAGAACACAAAATCAATTTCCAGACTTTTTCCATTAATTTGAGAAGATAAACTTTCAAATTTTTGGAATTTATATTCAGCTGAATAAGCCCGTGAAGTTACATGCTCTCCAATGTCACACAAATCGCCCCTTCCCCCACCCCCAAGTCTCTGGAGGTTAAAAGTTTGGCAAAGAGAACAAACATTCCCAGAGAAGATTTCTTATCCTTCCTTCTTCCACTTAAGATTTCATGTCCCCAAAAAATGGCCTTCTGGGCTTTCATTTCCACACACCTCTTCCTCCAGTCCCAGAGAAAGCGCGACGTGTTGAGCAGAAGGAATTAGCAGAACCAAGAGAGATGTTCTGTTTCTGTGGGTTTTCCAAACAGTTTGGTTCAATTTGAAGTCTGCAGAAGATGTGAACTCACCTCTCACTTGTCTCTACTTACAAACCCTTCTTTGTTCTGTGGGTACCTGTTTGTCATGCAGAGTTGTTCAACTGTCATCCTTAGGAACAGCCTTTGGAAGGGCTAGGGCCTTTATTTTCAATTTGTTCATGTCTTTGCTCAATAAACATTTGCTCAGCAGTTGTTATGTGCTAGAGGACGATCTAAGTGCCATGCTTGCAAACAATAAAGAGAAATGGCTCCTGTTAGCCAGGCACAGTGGTGCAGGCCTGTGCACTCAACACTTGGCTGAAGCAGGAGCTTAGGGCCAGATGGAGATCGTAGTGCAACCCTATCTCAACAAAGAAGTAAGTAAGGGGAAGGAGAAGACAGAAAAAGAGGGGAGGGGAGAGGACTGGAGAGGGGAGAGAGTCCTGTCTTTAATGAGTTCTAATGGGTAAGAGAAGTAACATGCGGCAAGTGCCAGGATGGAGCTCTGCACAGAGGAGGAACATCCATTGCAAAATGGACGATGGGCTTGAGGTCCAAGATGGCTCCCTCCAGGAGAAGGCATTTGGTCTGAGTTAAAAAAAAAGTAGCTATAAGTTCATCTCACTGTGAGGTCAGGTAGGAACCTCTCAGCACAGGGACAGAGAGGGGAAAATGAGTGTGGCACAGTGAATTCTCATTACAAAAAGTTGCCTCTCAGATCAGTGTTCTATTCTCTGGGCTTCAGCAAAGTGACAGGTAGTAAGGCGACAGAGTTTGACAGAGTTGGATGGAGCAAGCCCTTCTGGTCCATGCTGACTGCGATACAAAACTCTTCAAGAGTTTCAAACATGGAGTACTAAGAGTGTGTCACTTTCGGGGAGGCTCCCGTGGCTTAGCTGCACAGGATGGACAATGGGAAGAGTGGGAAGGAAAAAGGGAAGAAAAATGAGGCTTAGAGAATACACTAATTCCTCAGCTAAGGCTGGAACATAAAGTCAAGGAAGTACAATCTTCAAGATGACGACTAATGATTGGGAGGATTTAAAAGACAATTGGGTAATTAAAACATTAAATAAATCAAATACTCATTTGAGATTCATTTTGAGGGAGAATACTTATTCGTAGACTCTCTACCCCCACCATATGAATATTGGTGTGCACCAATACTCTTAGGAAATGAAAAAAGTGGATTTTCTACATGTGGCACAGTTAATCCTCATTCAAAAAAAAATTTTTTTTTTGCCTCTCAGGTCAGTGCTCTGTTCTCTGGATTTCTGTGATTCTCCCAAAAGAACCAACAAGCAAAGGAATATAAGACGTCAAGGCTTCATTTGCTACATAGATTTTTTTTTAATTTTTGTCATTACAAGGCACTTAAACACCTGTGTCTACTGAGGTTTCGTCTGCTGAGCATCAGAGATAGAACAGACAGAACGCTAGGCAGGTAGACACCTGAACTTAGGAGGCTGAGGTAGTCCCGAGTTCAAGGCCTGCCCAGGATACATAAGACTTGGTCTCAACAACCAAAATAATATCAAAAGGATAGAATTCAAATTCACAGCCTAGGTGTGTATTTGTATGAATTTGTGTTTTTTAGTGTTTATTGGTGTAGAGCTAGTCATTGTCCTCCTTGGTCATTAGCAGCAGATCTCACACTGTAACATAAATAGGAATTGCTTGGAGGGCCCAACACAGTGCCCATGATTCATGAGGTCTATCTGAGAAGGGCCATGAATTTACATCTCTAACAGTCTCTGTGCTGCCAGCGAGGCTAGCCTGAGAACTACACTCTCTGAACCATCCTTTTACAAGACTGAGAGAAACTGTGAAGCAATGTCAGGCTCTTTCCTGTGGTCTTACAGTATCCACAGCACGGAATTGGAATTGACGTCAGTGGGAATTTACGCAGCCCTCAAAGGTGTCATGCAGAGGCCTTAAGTGTTTATGTATGCCCGGCCCTCCTGCCTCCTGTTTTTCAGTTGCAGTCCCCAATGGGTACTGCTGTTGCTGTTTCCTTTAAGTTGCTGCAGTTACGGCTCCTGATGAGGTCAAACGGTCCCCGCTAGAGAGCCTCGCCAGCTAGGAGCAAACTTCTGCAGTTCTCCCTGCGCTTAAAAGATGAATAAACTGGTCTCCTAACCATCTGGACAGGGGAGGCAAGAACTGCTGAGTATTAATGACTCTGAAGAGGCTGTGGTGGTCAGCTTAAGGCCAGTCATGCACTTAGCCTGGACCACAATAAAGATAAATGGGTAAGAAATTGCCTTGTAGTAGCATTGGGAGGCTAATGGTTCAGAAAGCTCTATGCTTGCAAAAAAAAAAATTGTTTTTTCTGTTAATGGGTTCAAATCATGGTTCTTGTGTAGGCAAAGTTTTTTTTTCTTTTTCTTTTTCTTTTTTTTAAATAATACTCAGTTTTCCCTGACTTCTGGCTTCAGGCATATACTGATTCAGTTTTACATATGAGTAATTCAAGCTTGAAATTCTTGAGTAATTTGAGTATCAAATGAAGAAAGTAACAGTAGTGGAAAGAAGGGACAAATGTAAAGAATATTGTCAAACGAATAACAAAAGACTAGGTTTCTCCAGCAGGGGGCTTGTGAGACAAGAAGAGATTATAGGGAAAAAAACAAAAACAAGTTTTTAACCATTGGATCTGCTTGCTTGCTTGCTTGCTTTAATCAAGAGACTGGTGACATCAGTTCCAAACATATGGAGAGTATAGAATGATTTTGTTCATGTAAAAAAAAAAAACCGAGTTATAATTTGCCTGTCCTGGTGACAATGGGTTAGCCTGTTTTATTGTTTTATTTCAAAACAAACAAACTGTTTTTGAAATATTTGCAAATCCATGACTGGCATTTTGGTGAAAATGTTGATTTAGATGATAGTGTTTGGAGACCCTTACTAATTATTACTAAGAATTGATAATTGAGGCCTTATCAATGGTGATCTCACTAAGACAGTGTCCGTGAAAGGCCAGAGGGTTGAGTAAAGGAATCTGATATTCCCTCCAGAAGAACAAGCAGCTTCTTAAACATATACTTACAGCTTCATGGTTCTGCTCAACGTAAGTTCTATTCCTGGAACACAGCATAAGACTGGAACCACGCAGAAACTCCCAAAGTGCCCAAGTATGAACCCATGACTTTGTGTCTGTATAAACATACCTGAGGAGAAAACCTGACTCCATAGCATGGTCTCAAGGTTGACCTAGTGGTGTTTTTAGGCTTTGGGAAACCATAATGGAGCCGTCTGCTGCGGCGTGTTAGCCACCACTGAAATGCCTGCAGTCCTCTCTGACATTCCGTATCTTTGGTGCCGTGTGATTCTGTGTGGAATACTTCCCAGCCACATGCAAAAGCCTCCCCTAAAGTTGGAAACCCAATGGTTTGGAAGAGATAGTTGAAATAACTCAAAATATACAGTGTAAACAAGCTGGCCTTTTAGAAAGAAGTGTACTAAATTAGAGATGCTTCAGTCGGCTTGGATCAGCCAGGTTGTGATTGGCTCTCCTTCACTAACCTTTTCTTCGGTTACCTCCCCCTCCTCCCTACCTCCTTGCCTTTTTTTTCTCTCTAAGGCTCCCTCCTCCCCAATTCATATTTTTCCCCTTTCTCACAAAACTATACGCTCATCATATAGAGCAGACATGTCTTTCCAATATCAACAAATGGCCTCTGAAAATGTGGTTGTGAATTTGGGTTGCTAAAATTTGCCTACTAGAGACCAGTAGTAACCACACCTTCAGTCCACTCTAAGTGTGACAGAATTTCCTATGTAACAATTTTAGTTGACTTAGCAAGTTAAACCATAACTATTCCTACTTCAGTGCTACTGAGGTGTGTCAGAAAGTCTCTGGGAAATCATTTCAGATCCTTCTGTCCCCAAGATACCTACTTAAATGAAGCATCCCAGCCCTCTGAGAGACGGGTACAAATCCAAATACCCCAATTTACTAAAAGTTAAATGAATCCCCATCAGACTGAATGCAGAAACTTGTAGTGGACAAATCTATACCACCTCAAATTGAATAGGATCTTGGAAAGTTATAGTTGACATGGATTTAAGTCCATGCTCACCTGAAGTGATTTCGTGAACTGAAGAGACCTGTGTGAAGAGTATGCTTTCAGCCTGAGCTCAGAGGGATTGGAATACAAAGAAGATAAAAGTAAAACTAGGGAAGGGAAATCCCAAACCATTGGTGGTGGTACACAGGCAGTGTTAAGGAGTCGGTGGTTAATATACCATACAACGGAGGGAGGCTAGTTACCGTGATTTAAGATAAACGGGTGTAATCTGAGTCAGAGGGCTGATGGTAGCTTAGCTGAGAGGAGGACCAGGAAGAAGTGCGAGTGTAGCGTTCAGTGAGTCTTAGGTGTGAAAAGCAAACCTCCAGACCCTGCGGTGGACTTCTTCAGATCAGTGCATAAAGGGGCATCTATGGCGGCACAGCGTCATCTGCCCTCTTTAGGGAGAGATGTATTTCATGTGTGCCAATCCATCAGTCTTGGAGTGAAATTAGTTCCAATCAGTTTAGGGGTGGGGTAAATTTCATTTCCAAGAGAACAGTCTAGAAATTCTGCTAGGACCTCATTTTGTTGCCAAAGGATCCATTGCTACCCCCCTTCCTCTCTATACCCCCTTCCTTCTGGGTCTCCATTCCCAGAGACTGTGGGCCCCTGTGGTTTTTGTTCTGGCATGCACGGATGGGCTGGGCTGGTACCTCCCAGACTTGAATGTTCATTTCCACACTGTTCCCCAAGCCCAACTGATCCTGACAATAAATCTTTCAAAACAGAAGTACTATATCAAACATATTCTCGAGGTTCTACCGTGGTCATTGCTGATACTAGTTTTTTTTTTTGTTTGGGGGTAGTTGTTGTTGTTGTTGCTGTTGTTGTTGTTGTTTTGTTGGCTACATTTTAATGAAATGCTCTTCTGTGCCCATACACCCAAACTACCATATCAGTATGAATCTGTCTTGAAATTGATAAGGGTTTGTACAAAGCTAAGACATAGCCGTCACCTTCTAACCCCGGTTGCTTTGCTTTTGGAAAATTCACAGGGCAACTGGGTGTTTAGAGAAACATCAACGTGACTGACTGACTCTTGGCTGATGGGATTAGCCAAGCAAATAGGGGGAAAATTGGCTTCCATCGGTGAGATAATGGCTATCTGGGGAGTGCAGGGCTGAAGGGAAAGGAAAGGACAGCACACCATCGAAGTCAGCTATCCTAAAGGGGTGGGAAGTTGAAGGCTCTCCTGTTCTCAGGGCAGCTCCACCTCTGATTCAGGGAAGTTCTGTTAGGAGTTGCATTTCCTGAGTGTCTCCAAGCCCCTGTAAGTTTCGAGCTTTATGGTCCTCTAACCCACCAGGGCATACTGAAAAACTGGGGCCACCCAGCTGCAGAGGCAAGCCTGAATTGCACAGGAGCGGCTTAAAATTCACCCAGCTCCAGTGATCATTAGGTCCGGAGCTTGGCAAGTGGTTTTAGATTCTCTGCTTCAGGGTATCTGCCCAGGAGAATCTCACTGCAGCACTGACCACTCATTTCCTACCTAGGCCCTCCGAACCTTTATCCAGCAGTTACCCTGCAGCGTTGTCTGGGCACCCCACATGCCTCCTTGATGAAGGTGGGCTCATCCTGCCTTTCTGTTTCCTGGACTTGGACTATATGTCTGGGTAACTGGAGATAAACCATGAGTACTTAGTGAAAGTTTGAGTCCTCCTTCGTAGTCTGAAAATCTACTCTAGATTAGTATTCTTTTCCAGTTCCAGCATAACGAAACATGTGTTTTCAATATTCCAATTCTTTCTTTAATGGTTTAAAAATATCCCCCTTATGATCTTTGCCTTTTTCCCTACACTTTCAAACTTTGATGTCACTTTGGTTGGAACTTTACAGAAAGGCATATAACCCAGTTTGGGTATATGTTGGAAGCTAGTCTCTCTTTTCTCCAGTAACACAGCTACAATTATTGAAGGGAGACATAAAACCCATCAGACTCTGAATGTGCATTTCATCCTTGTGTGCTACTTACCTTGTCTTGCCTTAGAGTTAAAGATACAAATAATTCACTCAAAACTTTAAAAAAAAAAAAGAAACGGAAAGCACTGTTGGTGGGGACTCGGCAGCAGTGTGGAAATGTCAGTAAGTAAAGCCGCGTGCCCTTGCAGTCAAGGTAGATGGAGCAGCTGTTATTCTCATTGGCACGAGAAGGTGCCAATCACCACCCAGACTGTGGGAAGCAAAGGCCAAAGTCTGAGGGGCGGAGCCTTTCACATGTCAGCTAGAGGGGAGTCTCCTTGTCCTCCTGTGTCAAAAATCTGTCTGCAATTTAGCTGACATGTGAAGGGCCCCGCCCCTCAGATGTTGGATAAAGAATGATAGAGACATTCAACCTCAAAATTATTCTGACATAAAGTAAGTCAGTTCCTAGTTAGCTTTCATTTTTTTACTATATGTAACTATTTGTTTGTTTTTAAATCAAAAGCATTGACCTAGACTACCATAAAGCAATAAGCTTCAGAGGGCTGTAGAGATGGCTCAGTCAGTATAGTGCAGGAGGACCTGAGTTCAGACCTCGCGCATCCTTGTTAAAAACTGGGTGGTAGTAAGCAAAGAGTAAACAGTCTCTTGGAGGCCATCTCTTCTTGCTCAGTTGTTGGACTCCAGCCTCAGTGAGAGCTTGTCTCAAAAAAGAAAACAAAAGATAAAGAAAGGCAGAGGAGGACACCTCTGGACTACACATGCATTGTGCACACATGTGCACACACACATACACACACACACACACACACACACACACCTATGCATAAATATATGCACACATGCACACAACACACACATATAAAGAACGCAATAGCTTAGTTCAGTAAGTCTAATTTCAAAGCGTCCTAATTAAATATCACGTGGTCTTCTCCAGAAGGTTACCAACAACAATAAAAAATTCCCTATATCCACACTCCTCACATTTGCCTATTTTGAGGGCAACTTTGTTGTTTGCTCCTGTAGTGATTGCAATACAGTGAACATAAGTAACAAAGTTGTGTTATATTGGAACTGGGGAGTCTTTTGCTTTTAGAGCTGTCCTAGAAATTTGAATAGATTAATAAGTAAAACGATTATACTTTCCATGGTTTCAACCAGTCCATACCAGTGGGAGAATGGCTTTTCCCTGAGTCACACAAAGGACAGCAGGCGATCAGAGGCAATTTTGTGAGGGCATCTATCCTACTGCCAATATACCAGGGTCCCTCGGATCTAAGGATAAATGTGATTCCGAGCTCTGCTTTTGCTGAGGACAGCTTCAAACCAAGCCAGCAGGCTGCTAAGACTTATTCCTGAAGGGAAGTGAAGGCAGATGGAGACTGGTGTAATCAGGCTCCGTGCAGGGAATAAAGAACTGAGTCCTCTCAGGTTGCAGGTTACCTGTGTTACTTCTGGTAAGAGGAAAGAGACGAGAGGACGCCCTGCAATGTTGAGATGCAATTGTGCACTTGATGACCCTGGTGCCCAAGGTATTTTCTTTGGGGCCATCTTTTGAATATTATTTTTACAAAACCTGCGGTCTTCTCTAGAAGAGTACAGCAGGAAACCGCCTAACACAATAGCAATTACTTCAGAACTTTGCCAGCACTCACTGTGGGTATCCTCCACGTCTGTGGCCACGTGAGCAACAAACGACAGGAACACATTAACAATGTACAATGCGCATCATCACAAATGTCATAGGCAAACTGGAAATTAAGTAAACTGGACAATGGACATATGGACTGCGTGTGCCCAGGGTAGGGAGAATCTATAGATAGACTGAGAGTTGGGACTGCTTGGTGCCTTAGATTCGAGTATAGGGGGTGGGGGGGAGACAGGAAGGTAATAGCTAAGGGTCCGAGAGTTTCTTTTCAAAGTGATGAAAATGTTCTAAATTGACTAGTGGTGGTAGTTGTACACGTCGACGAATATACTAAAGCACTAAATTGCCCATTTTAAATGGGTGGGTTGTGTAAGTATGTAAATGAAATCTCCATAAAGCTGTCACTGAAAAAAAAATGTGAGGTCATAAAATGTGGTAGAGACAGAGAGCCAAGAAAATGGAAGAAGAAATAAACGCTTAGGGAGTGGATCTTCCTCCTCCACGTTCCAGGCCCAGTTAGTCCTCCTTCCCCACTGACTCACAGAGAACAAAGATCACTGCTCACCTAGAAACAGTGACAAACGAGCTGTCGTCTTAGCAAAACACGAGTTCTTCATCCTACACGGCATGCAACACCTACTTACTTGAGATGTTGGAATTCCAACTAGGAGAACGGAGCTTGGGAAACTCATCTGCATTCATTTCTAGTCTACCCTGTTTTCCAGACAAAGGGGCCTCCGCTTATAACAACACACACTCTGGGATAAAAAAGAGTGGACGTTCAAACTTGCTCAGGCTCTCTCATAAATAACAAAAAAGATTGGCACCAGGTAGGCCTTACCGGAGACTAGCACATTTATAAAGCTTTTCTGTTTGAATTTATTTCAGGCAGTCAATAAATAAATGGTTCCATGCTATTAAAAAAAAATGGAGAACAGGGAAAACTACAAACAAGTGTTCTACCTCCTACAATTTGGTCCATTTCCCCTGCTCCCTTCTCAGAGAAAGATGCAATTGTTCACTTGATGACCCTGGTGCCCAAGGTATTTTCTTTGGGGCCATCTTTTGAATATTATTTTTGCATAAAGCCAAGCAAATGAATGGGGAAGTTGAAAAGCATATGAGAATATTATATTGACACCGTTGTCGATTTTTTGAATGCTGAAAAACAAGAAATGAATACAAACCAGTTTGCCAAAGCGAACATTTTATGCATCTTTACATAGGGCATATTCCCAAGTGGAAAAGGTGCTTGGATAAAATAAAATAGCAAAATATTTACGGACAAATTTATGGAATATATTTATTACACTTAGAACCCTTACCCTCAAAGATTCGCATTCTAAATTGTGTGTACGTGTGTACGTGTGTGTGTGTGTGTGTGTGTGTGTGTGTGTGTGTTCATTCCTCATCCAAATTTTCTATCTCTGTTTCTAATAGAAGATACCTTTAGCTGTTTGGAATGAACTACAAATATTCTGCCTAGCCTTAGGCATATACCTACAACCCAGCCACTGTTTTTCCAAACTGTCCACCTTAATGATAAACATAATGAGTACTAGTTATCATAGAGGCCCTCAGAGATAATGCAAGACACTAGTTTTTTTAATTAAAAATTAATTAAATATATATAGTGTTGATATTATTACTATATTAGTAATACTATTTTAGTATTAACCTTTGTGATCCAGAAGTGACTGTTAGATTTTATATTATCAGAGTTACCATCAGAGATGCTATGTGTCCTTCATTAGAATAGCAGAGCTATTTCTACAGGGCCCTGAGGAAAGGTAAACTTGTATAGAATTTCAGAGTTTGGGGAGGAAAGCTATGCTATGAGCTCCAGAAAACACCCAGAAAGAATCCAGTTAAGTCAGGAATCCATGGTAAAGGTCTGCAACAAGCCAAGTTCTTCTCCTGAATTTGGAGAATTCATACTTTTATTTGAAAGGAGCGCATCCCTCTGACATGGTTTCACAGACCCTGTGCTAGCGTCAGGCTTTCTGACAGTATCCGAGTTCCCTTGGCATATGAATTGTGACTTCTTTACAGTAAATTACACAAAACATACCTATAGTTTACTGTGCTTTCAATCTTGTCAGTGTTTCTCGGCAGTAGTAGATCTTACTTGTTTATTGTTAGGGCTTGACTTTGAGTGTGAGGATGGATCTTTGTTGCTGAAGTCCTCCCTCAGCTCAGGTCTGGCCAATTTGAGAAAACCTGTGCCAGTCACAAGCCATCTGAACGGGCCACACGTGGAGGGCCTTGAGTTTTGCTACGCAGCTTGGCTTCTCCTTGGAAGGCTAAGAGTTTGCTTTTTACCTCAAATGACTTACCCTTCCTGTCTGCGTCTCCCACTCCTTTGCTCCCAACGTTCCTCTCACCAAACAAACCACTTTGCCACTATTTCTCCGTTCTTCTGGCCCTTCATTTTGTGAATCTATAAGAAGTCAGAACTTCACATTTTCATCACCTCCTTTAAAAAAAAAAATTACTCGGCAACTCAGTTTGTTCCATAAAACTTCTCCTAACTCACTAGAGCAGTTAGAATTAATTCCCCCAAAGTGCCCTGATTCCAAGTCAGAATTCACAGCTGAAGAAAACACATAGCACACACATCTGCCTTGGCCCCCTACAGTCTTTCTATTGGGTGAAATGTTGTGCCTTTTAAAACATGGGTTCCTACTTCAGTACTTCTCAGCAACATCTCCCAGTTGAAGTCACTGGGAAAACTACAGAAACTCCCAACCAATTGAATTAGAGTATCTGATTTCAAAAAAAATCGATCGTGCACACCAAATATTATAAAGGTTATAAACTGAACATAAAGTTATAATGATATATACAGTAATAAAACTGTAAACAACAATATCAGACATGAAAACAATTAGTACTGAAAGAGAATATTCCCCAGGATATCCTCTGGAAGCATAGACTCATCAATACAGTACAATATGTAATTGTAATATGTATCAATACAATATGTATTGCTCATATTGTTATTAATCTCTAATAATAAATGTATGAGTATAATAGACTCATGATACTATTCAATGGACAGAGAATAAGCAATGTTTATTTCTCATCTGAAAAATAAACATTTTAATATATTTGGAATCTCTTTTCTCAAATTCAGACATGTTCAGCTTTCAAATTCAAACCGTTTAAAACCATGACATAATTGGATTTAAACGTGAAGAATTTCTGAGTTTATCGGTCACACGGGGTGGAGTGGTGCGGGGTAGTTCACCCAAAAAGGAATGTTCAGATTTGTTGAGTTTTATTTAAAAATCAAGATAATGCATGGATGGATTCATCAAAACAGATTCTAAAGGGATATAAAACTTGTTTGATAAGGATATAAAACTCTAAATGACAAAATTACTACAATGGGTAATCATTCAGTTAATTCAAGTAGTGTTTATACAGTTTGCATTTGTCTTTTGCATACTTATGGAAGTGGCAAACAACACAGATGAATGATGTAATCCTATGATCCATGGGCTATGATCTGCCTTCTGCCTTCTCTTTGCAGTCAGTGACCCTTTCCCAGGGGTCTCTGCATTCACACAGTTCTCAGGAGAGTGTGTGTAACTATTTAATGAGGAAAACATGTATGAGGGTAGGGAGGAAAGAGAGAAAGGGCACAGTGTCCAGCTGGAAGAAGTCTCTGAACCCGTCATCGATGGCATAAGAGTGTCTGGATAAGAGGAAAAGTAACGTGTTCCTCTGGAGATCTCTGAGTTGCAAAGAGCTACCTGATAACCCTTCCCACAGCTGGATTCTCTGAAAGCTTTAGTCAGCTCGTGTCACACTTTCTCAAAATCCTTCTATGTCTTCCTACCTCACAACTGTGAATTCCCAACTATCTGCTACTCCTTTCCTCTCTTTCCCCATTGGGCTTTGTCCATTCAGACTGTAATTGAGCCTCATAATCACTTTCTGATCGTGTGACAAAGTACCTAACAAGAAGCAACTGAATGAAGAAAAGGATTCTAGTTTACAGTCCCAGGGGAAACATCACGTACTAGAAGAGAAGGAAGGCCAAAGGAACACTAGACTGGCTGCAGTCAGGAAAGGAAGGGGGCGGGGCTACAAACCCTCAGTAATCTACTTCCTCTAGCAAGGCTCCACCTCTTAAAGGTTCCACAACCTTCCCAAATACAGCTGGGGACCAAATGTTCAAACACATGACCCCATGGAACACTTTCATATTCAAACCATTATATTAAGCCACTATGGAAACATTGGAAATGGATTGCCCAAAGTTCTAAGGCTGAAGATCCACAATCAAGGCACAAGCAGACTGTGTCTGGTGAGGCCTCTCTTGTCTCCTCAGATAGAGCCTTCTGCACTAGTCTCATGCCTCCCTAGCACCGCCATGCACAATGTGAAGTTTTGGAGGTGTCCTAGTTAGTTTTGGTGTCAACTTGATACACCTGGGAAGAGAGAATGTCAAAAAATAATTATCTGGATCAGGTTGTCCTGTGGACATGTCTGTGGTTATTTTCTTGGATGCTAAATTATTAAGGAGGCCCAGCCCCCTGTGGGCAGTACCATGCTTGGACAGGTAGGCTGCACTACAAGAAGGTAACAACTGAGCATGAGCCTAGAAGCAAGCCAGAACACGGTGTGCCTTAGTGGTCTCTGCTTCAGTTCCTGTATCTGATTTCTGCCTTGAGTTCTTTCCTTAGCTTCTCCCTGTGATGGACCTGTAGGCCAAACAGACCCTTTCCTCTCTCAAGTTGATTTTGGTCAGTGTTTTATCACAGCAACTAAAAAGCAAACTAGGCCATGAATGAATGAATGAATGAATGAATATCTGTTAGACCTGGCTCCTTCTTATTCCTCACTTTTCTCTTCCTGTTTATCCCCAATCCCACTCTGTCTGCTCTAGCATGACCAGATTGCTAGTTTTAGAGCATACTAGGTGTGTTCCCTGTAGTCTTGCATCCATTCTCTAAAGACAGTATGCTCATCCCAGAGAGTTTCAGTGGCCCTCCCAGGCTTCATTCAAGTCTGTGCTTCCAGTCACCTCGGGTTGATCTTCTTAGACCCCACACAATTCAAACTGCAGCTGAACACCTCACAGGCACCTTGAAGTCTACATGCCCAGGCTCACCCCTCCCCCACGTTCCTCTCACATTGCATGACTTCCCTATAGAAGGCTATGTACTCATTGAGTGTTGTTTATTATCACTCTTCTCTCTACACTCCTGCAACCTCAGCCCCTTAAAGGCAGGCATGTTTTTCTAGTTCATAGCAATCTCATAATCTACAACAGGACCTAGAACACAATTTAAAAAAAAAGACAGAAAACATGTTTAAGGACTAAATATACAAACATTCAATTGGTATGTAGCACTCCCCAAAGTAAAACCAGATACATAACTTAATCATAAAGGATAAGAATACCATGGGTGCAGATACCAATGAAATAAAACCAGAGATTGCTGAGCTCATTCTTGTACCAAAATTTTGATTTAAACATCTCACACACACACACACACACACAAACACACTCCACAGAGAATAGTGTATACCTAATTACCTTCCCCCTAAACGGTCATCTCAAATATACTTAGAAAATATGTTTCATGAAGAAAAACATATTTGGATATGCTGTTTGATCTCACACTGTTGAATATGTACTGTACATTAACATTCTAAAGGTCTAAACAATCCCACAATTGAAAAAAAAAGTTTGTTAAGCCTAATTCGTATAATGTTCAATTGTATATCAAAGGATAATGTTCATGACTTTAAAGCATTGTCCTAGGCTTTTATGATAATATCAATATTATTAACTTCATATACAAAGTACAAGATTCATTGGGATTTATGTTATATGTGTTTGACATTTACAGGGCAATATTAATAAGAATGTCCCTAGTAATAAAGCTTTATTGCAAAATCCTTGGAAAAGCAATTAATCTGTGTGATTTCATTTGATTTCTACCTCCTGTGAGGTACAAAGCAAATCTTATGCCTACCAAACAAAACGTGAGATTTAATGAAGCCCAGAATGCATAAGGTCACAGCCAATGAGCAGCCTGTTCAGGCCAGCTAAGCTATTTCCTTTGAGATAAAGTTTTGCATACTATATTATCTCAGCCTTCTGTAACAGTGGATCTGAGCTCTCCCTTCAGGTCGAGGCATCTCTGAACAGGGAGTGCTCCCGTTAGCTAGAGTCACAGACTGCAGAGCCAACCCCTTTAGTTTCACATCTGGCTTTATGCTTCCTACCCGTGAGCAAAGAAATTTCCCATCCCCATCTCTCACGCCATGGCCCTGATATTAGTACTTATCTAAGGGAGTCATTATGGAATTGCATGAGCTCATTCGTGGAAAACACTTCAAACACTACCCAGCTCGCAGCTGAAGGCTCACTAAGTGATAGCTGTTACCATGGAAATATCAGTTACTGTGTTCAACAACAACATGATGTTCTATAACATGGATATAATAGGATGGATTCTTACCACTTCCCTACCAAGTCCGGTTTTTTTCCATCTGTTTCCTTTCTGAAAAACAAACAAAACAAATGAACAACACTTGGAGCTTCAAAGAACCCCCAGTGCCACAGAGGTCTGGAATGCCGAGCCTCAGATGCTTGCTCCTGGGTGCTGAGTGGGGGCCAAGGCTGAATGTGGTGTCCCGATGTTCCTTCTCGTGGTGGGACACTTGGTGAGGCAGTCTCCTAAGAAGGGGCCATCTCATGGGACCAAGAGTATTTCCTATCCGTGATCATCAACATCTTTTCTTGTAGTATTTTGGCAAGTTTGACCTTGTTCCCGGACAGAATCCGGAAGTCCAGAAGCACACAAAAACAAACAATGCATGAAATGGTTTTCTTTAATACATCCAGTCTGTGATACTGGTTTGAGTTCTGTATTACTAATAATATTAATCCTTACCTCTCAACAAACACTTTTCTTGACAGGGATTTCCATTAGGATATTTTTTTTTCTCAATGTATATCTAAGTTTTGGAAGTGATTACAAGTTATTACTATATTTTGCAAAATTTTACAGACATAATTATGACCTGGACTTTTCTTCTATCTTAGAGCAATTTTCAAATTGTATTTTATTATTCATAGAGATTGCCATTGTTCTTAAGGTCAGCATGATATTTTTGGCTCGAACGCTCATCATTTCCATTGTTGCAGCTGGACAGATTACAAGCAAATCTATATAGGAATGAAACACTGCTCGTTAAAAATTATGTCATTCAGCTTGTCGGGACCAGTGAGATGGTTCATCAGATAAAGGCACTGACAGCCTGTACTTGGTCCCATGGACTCACACAGTGGAAGAAAAACAAAGCCCCAAAGTTGTTGTCTGACCTCCCCAGACATGCTCACACACACACACACACACACACACATACACACACAAGTACAATACACAGATACACATACACATAGAAATAAAAATTCTTAATGTAAAAAGCAAACAATAAAAACTCAAAAAAAGGGCATGAATTTGAAAAGGAGTGAAGAAGGGTTACACGGGAGGAGTAAGAGGAAGGGTAAAGAAGAGGGAAATTGTGTCATTAAATTTTAATTTTTAAAAATTTAAAATAATAACCCACTTCTCACTGGAGATCTGCATATCACCCCCTTGAGTATAGTCCTCCCAGGTCTCCAGTTTGACATGATGGCCACAGAAGCAAATCCACTCATTATCCCACCTGCTCCTTTAGTTTAAATATTTATTTTTAAAATAGCAAACAAAGTAACAGGTTTCATTATGACTTTCTCATAAATAATTTCTACCGATTTTAAAATCATGTGTGAGCTTATGCGCGTGCGTGTGTGTGTGTGTGTGTGTGTGTGTGTGTGTGTGTGTGTGTGTGTGCATGTGTGTCTGTACACTCAGAGGACAACCTTGGCTGTCAGTCCTTGCCTCTACCTTATCTGAGGCAGTCTCTTCTTCTCCTCTGTGTACCCCAGGCTAGCTAGCCTAGGAGCTCCTGGGAATTCTGTCAATGCTTAGCTTCTCACAGTAAACACACTGGGACTAGACACAGACGCTCTGCATGGGATCTGAACCCATGTCCCCACTCACCTCGCACCAAGTCGTTTCCAGTTCAACTCCTTTCATCTGGTTACACTGTCTCCTGTCACGGAAGTCTATTCTCTGCCCCCTCACAGTGGCTTCCCCCTGCTTGCTCGCCCCTTGTGCTATAAGACAGTAATTGCTACTGAGTTACCTAAAGCTTCTGTTTGGCCCTCCTCCTCCTCCTCCCCCCCTCCTCCTCCACCTCCTCCTCCACCTCCTCCTCCTAATCCTTTTCCTTCCCTCTGTGAGTAATTTCATGTAGGTCTGTAACTTTCTCCTTTTGCATTTACTTAAAATTATTTTGTGATTTTTAATTATGCTGTTGACTCTATGGGTTTTCCCCAAATATCTTGCTTTAATTAGTCCATAAATCTCTTGGATTTATAAAGTTCTATCTCCACCTGAAACATTCCCTGCGCATTTTCCTGTGAAATCATGGTAGTGCGCCCAGAGCAGCCAAAGTCAAGTGAGTGAAACGAGGTCCCTGTAGAATTGTCTGTTTCTGTGATAACAGTCATCCACTGTGCAAGCCAAACTTAAGAATTATCTTCAATATTTCCCTCTCCCTTTGACCTCCCATACGGTTCCTCATAGCATTGTTTATCTACTGACTCTGAGGTCTGTTTATCTACTGACGTCTCTAAACTGGCCTCGGGCTCTCTAACAACACCATAACCCTTCTCAACTACTATCTTCTCTCGCCTGGCCTACTGAAGCAATCCCCTAGCAAGTCAGTCATCTCTCTTCCAGCAGGGGAAGTCCTTATACATGTCTTAACATGAAATTAATTGCATTTGTCCCACTAGCCAAAGTTGCAGCGCTGGGTTTCTGAATAGGACTGCCCCATGCTGTCCTCGTAAGGAGGTTAAGCGCCCTAGGTCCATAGCCTAAGACTGCCTGGAGGGCTCCTTACCACTACATCCATTTAGCACAGCTATCAACTAGCATCAACATCACTTACATCAAATGAGATTTACAACATGAAGGGCAAGAATTAACTGCTTTTTGAGAATTCTCTTTTTCTGTGATTGGCACATCCATTTAATTATGTATTATAGAGGTATATTGGTATATATACATATATATACACATGTATATATATGTATATGTATATATATATATATATATATATATATATATATATATATAGAGAGAGAGAGAGAGAGAGAGAGGGGAGAGGGAGGGAGGGAGGAGGGAGGCATCACCCTAATTCACTCATCGACTTTTTCATTATCCTCTTTCTTGGTCTCTTTTGTCTCTCTCCCCACCTATGTCTTCTCTGGTAGCATTTTTTTTTCCCAGAAAGCTATCATGATCATTACTGAAAGTGACATTTCTGATTTAAATTGGTTATCTGTATCCACAGAAATCTTGCTTTCTGGAAACCTGGTATAAGATTCAAATAATACTTCCAACCATTGTTTCCCTTTTAAATGCAAAATTTCTGTTTGACTTAAACGTTAAATATCAACAACACGTGACTTTTCTCTTTTAATTCAGATGGAAAATGGTGGAGAACTATTTTAAACTGGAGTGTTTGTGAGATGTATTTTTGTATAATTTCATAAAGTTTCACAATGCCACCGAGAGAGGAACCTGAGCCCAAATACTCGAGGATAATTGTGAGACTCTCTCTGATGAATGCTGTATCTTCTCCTTGGCCTGATTCTCTTCTGGACTGTCAATAATCTGAAAGCCAAGAAGCTAACTTACATAGCTTTGTGTCTCCACTTTCCCTCATACTTTCAAACATTTAGTTTAATATTTAATATTTAATGATCATTTGTTGAAATGAACCAAATTAGACTAGAATCTCCTTGGAGTCTGATTTAGAACTGGCTGTCCGATGCGCCAACCTTAATAGCAGTAATTAGCTGCAGATTCCAAGGTAATATAACTCACGCCAATTGGAGCTCAGCGCTCCTGGGCCAAGGGGCCATGGCACCCGTGCCGTGGACTTCTGCCACTACCCATGAAAGAACACGAGGACCCGTGTCCCGCTTTCCTCAGGATGCAGTTTTCATGCTCACTTCTCCTAACCAGGTATGTCCAGCAGAGAGGGGAGCAATCCAGACCAAGTAGATCAAGCCCAGATTGTGGCTCTGCATAGCATTCTGGGTAATCCTCATTGAGAGTGGAGACACCAAGCTCTTAGGACTGCCTGGGGTAATAGGACTCAGTCACTTACCAGCTCCTGGGGAGGTTGCTATGGGAACCTCAGGATGTGTCACACACACACACAAACTAACGTTTTGGGTGCTTATTACACTGTGCCGAGCACTTTGTATATAGATTTGTATGTAAAGTAGCAGGTTTAGCTTTAGAGAGGTACTGGAGGTCCTGGAAATAGCATGCAGCTTACCAACACTGCAGAGGGGTTTTCATACTTAAGGCAGATCCGCGGGGCTTGGTCCTTGAGATACCACCTCGGGCTATTCTCCTCAGTCCTTGTAAGCAGACCTCTGTGTGCTTTTGAGCTCTTTACCTGCGCCTTGGAACCCTCCTAAGGCAATCCTGCTACTTCCTTTCCAATAGATTGTTTTAATTAGGCTCCTGTATTCTCAGGGATTGGATTTTTTTTTTTTTTTGTCTCATATTTTCCTCTGAAACACTATCAAGCTGAAAAATGAGGGCAACGCCTGTTGCTGCTAGCCTGGGTGAAAACCTGCCTTACCTGCTCTGGAGACCAGCATTCAAGTCCCAAAATACACATTTGTCACCAGGCATTTAATAACCTTAAGCTAAGGTTACAGAGTGCATTGTTTAGTAATATCGTTCTTTCTTTTATGCATGCAAAGAAATTATTTTGCTTCTGTCAAAAGCCTGCTTTTCTGGACAACTGTCAGTTTCTCTTTGCTACATAAATGATTTTCAACAATGACCCAGAAACGTATAGTTACTGAAACAAACCAATCAAAAAACTAGATCGTTCTACTTAGCCCACCTGACAGGCAGTCCTCTGTGGTCAGACAGAGCCTGCCTCAGTCAAGAAACTTGAAGCCGAGTACAGTGGTTCATGCCTGTGACCTCAGTAGTTGGGAGGATAAGGCGGGAACAACCTGAGGCTCTCATGCACAACATAGTGAACTCTAGGCCAACCTGAGCTATGTAGCAAGACCCTATCCCAGAGAAGAGTGGAAAACTGAAATTCTTGGAGGAAAAATTGGGTCTAGTCAGATGTACCGGATCTCTCATGTACGACAACACTACTCAGACAGTAATCTCTGGCTGAGTTAAGTACACAGGCTGTTTACACTATCTCATAAGTCTAAGAATGACTGAATTGTACAACTGTTAAGCTAGTTAAGAATCTAGGGAGAACTCATTCTTTTTTCCCCAACATAAGATATTTTATGGATTAGTTGGGAATTTCATACAATGTACTCCAATCATATTCAGTTCCCACTACTCCCAGTCCACCTTCCCACCCTTGGGCCCTCCTCCCCCGCCAAAATTTTTAAAGTATACCGGATATAATTTGTGTTACCCATGTATTTATCAGAGCATGGCCAAACCCCCGTTAACAGAGACCTTTAGCAAACAACCCTGGATTGGAGCCAGTATATCATGATGAGAACTCATGTCTGAGGTGCGGGGACCTGGGTCTCTCTGTCTTCATTTTACACAAAACAACTGTGACATGACTTGGTAACGTGCACAGGGAACTCATGGGAATAGCTTTCTACCAGAGTATCATTTTGTCCACCATGTTTTGGTTGCTGCAGAGTTTCATATTTTTTTTATGCCATTGCTATGATCTTCAGATTATTATTGATACCCTTACCATGAAATTCCATCCCATGGTCCCTGAAACTTGTATATAGCAAGATCATCGTCGCCATCTTTCTTCTCCTCAGATGCAACAGGAACACGGCGGCTATTGCCCGCTCCCTTTTTCAGGCCCTCTGCTCACCCCAAAATGACCTTGGAACCACTTGAGGGGGCAGGAGTCTGGTTCTTGTCATATGGCCCGTGTTTCAGCCACTGTAAGCTGTCACCACTGCCAGAGACTCCACCCTTCTCTGCCAGTTACATAAGAGCCACATCAACGTCTGCTCCCTAGCACAGGCTTTTATTAAACAGACACCACACGAGAGGCCAAGTGGGCAAGAGGTCCATCCGGAGCTATGTCCCCTGTGGGGCCGGGGACTGTCTCTGGGTCTTGGCTCAGAGAACGAATGACTCAGCTCAGCCTCTGCTCGCGTCTGCAGCCTTCAGGACCAAGGCCGACGTGTTATGCTTTCAGCTCCGAAGGAGCAAAAGAGCAGCAGTCCTTTCAAAATAAGAATTCCCTTGCTGTCTGCTTCCTTTTGGAACACAATGAGAACAGGCCGAGGACACAGGTCAGCTGTCAGCGCTTCCTCCCGGCTTCCACCGCACCTTTCCTTTGCCAGGAAAAAAAAAAAGCTGTTGATGTTAAACAAGGGTTTAATGAATAGTCAAAATAATTGTTTAGCTTGGATATAAAGTCCTAGGTAAGCAGATGGTTGCCCAGACCAGGGGCCAGTGAGAACAGCTCTACAAGGACATCATTTGTCCTAAGGGCAGAAAGGACATACAGGCTCCCCGATTGTCCGTCTGTCTCTGTGAGCCCCTCTGGGTCCTGGTTAGTGGATTCTGTGGGCTGTGTTCTTGTGGAGTCCTTGACCCCTCTGACTCCCAAAATCCTTCCTGCCCCACTTTCCCAGGATTCCCCGAGCTCTCCCTAATGTTTGGTTGTGGGCCTTGGCATCTGCTCCTCTCAGTCGCTGGGTGAAGCCTCTGATGATGACTATCTGGGCTCCCATCTACACGTGTGACAGGACATCAGTAGAAATCTTTTCGTTACCTTTTTTCCCTGTCACGTTTGGTTCTATCCTAGGTCTCTGGGCTACCCAGCGTCTGGTTCCTGGCCCTCCAGACAGTGCCAGGCATGGGCTCCCTCTCATGGCATGGGTCTCAAGTTGAACCAGTCATTGATTGGCCACTCCCACAAGTTCTGTGCCACCTTTACCCCAGCCCATCTTGAAGGCAGGACAAATTGTAGGTGAAAGGTTTTGTGGCTGGGTTGGTGTCCCAGTCTCTCCACTGGGAGCCTTTCTTGGTCACAGAACATGGCCAGTTCAGGCTCCATATCTCCCATTACTTGAAGTCTATAGGGTTTTTTTATTTTTTATCTAGGTGTCTTCACTAGTAATTGGTTTGCTGTTGATCCTTTTCCCCTAAGTTGGGGAATTTATCATGAAAATTCTGCTCAACTGAGAACTCAGATAAGTTAGTTACAAACCCCATCAATTCTGGTAAATAATATTTCTGGTAATAATTTTCCATTCCAGATTTGAAGGGAACAGATACCCTGTTGCTACAGAATGGGAGTTAGTATCTTATTCCTATAGACATTCTTACTGAAATGCTCGTTGAATAAACATCTATTTGACTGAATTCTAGATTTGTCGGAGTGGTAGATTCACCAATATTCAGTCTGCAGGAATTATAATAGCCCTGTATCTGATTTATCATCATATAAAAATCAGAGCATCCATCAGACAAGAAAAAGCTAGCCCTCAACAGTTTGTACAGTTCTCAATGCAGACAATATGAGAAAGAGATCAAAAACATGGACTTAGAGCAACTCTGAGTTTAAGCACAAGTTCTTAATAATCTGTTTAAGTTTGGGCACATCGACTTTCCATTGGCTTTCGTTTCCTCTGCCACAAAATGTTCTATTGACAATAATAATAAATAATACCTACTTCAAATTGTTAAATTGATATAAATTCTCAATGCATATAAATTCTCAACACGATCAATGTTAGTGAATAATAATAATAAAATAAATTATTAATAATATAGTTAGTGAATAGTTATAATAACAATAGTAATAATAATAGCAAATAAAATAGTTACTGAAAGTATTATTTTCACATCTCACAATTTCCTCACAATAAATCTTGTAAAGGGGGCAAAGTTGCTGTAACTGTGTAAGTTAAATGTTATAAAAATGGATTTCAAAGACATTATCTAACGGTTTTCATTATGACAAAATGCTGGTCCTGTCAGTAAGGGAATCCTTACTGGTGTGCTGTCCCTCTCTGCCTCTTCTGCTATGTTGTGCTCTCTCCAGTTTCCTTAAATCTAAAGTCTTCCATGTAAGGTACTTCTGTGCTTCTCATTCTTAGATGGGCAGCAGAAATGAAGTCTGGGCAAGGTTTTAAAACCAGCATCAATATCACACAGGTATTTTCTGAGAGAATGGTAGGTACCTTCATACCTACAAATTCAAAATCGATTCCTTAGCTACTGAAAGAAGATACTGAAAGAGAAGTCAATTCAAATAACGAGTCTCTGAGAAAAGCCCGAGGCAGAACAGCAGGTCAGCAAAGCTACAGATTCAGACAGCTTCATAGAACCACCTGCATCTTAGCTGGGGTTACTAGTGCTGTGATAAAACACCAAACCACAAGTTGGGGAGGAAAGGGTTAATTTGATTTACACTTACATATTGCTGTTCATCACTGAAGAAAGTCAGGACAGAAGTTCAAACAGGGCTGGAACCTGGAGACAGGAGCTGATGAGAAGACCATGGAGGCGTGCTGCTTACTGGCTTGCTCCACATGGCTTGCTCAGGCTACTTTCTTGTAGAATCTGGAACCTCTAGCTTAGGGATAGCACCACCCACAATGGGCTGAGCCTTTCCCCCACAATCACCAATTAAGAAAATGTCTTACAGATGGAACTTATGGAAGCATCTCCTCAATTGAGGCTCCCTCCTTTCAGAGGAACAATAGTTTGTGTGTCAAGTTGACGTAAGACTAGCCAGCACATCTACACATAAATTTTTAAAATATTTTTTGAGATTAAAATATAATTATATAATTTCCGCCCTCCAAATCTTCCCATGCACCTTGCCTTGCTCTAGCTCACGTTCATGGCCTTGGTTCATGGTTAAGTATTCTTTTATACACACACACACACACACACACACACACAAACACAAACACAAACACACACTCTCTCTCCTAAATATAGAAATACAATCTGCTTGGTCCACATAATATTCCTTGTATGTATGATCTCAGGGCTTATTTCTTGGTATTAGAAAACCATCCCATGGGCTCCTCCCTGGGGATCGTTATTTCTTCTGCGCTCAGCGTTCCTTAGATGCATGTAGTCCTTTGTCTAGTATTGAGACCTGGTGAGATTTCTCCCTTCCATGTTGGCATGTCTATTGGTTTCATCCTTGTTCAGAGCTTGTTTAGGCAGCCATGTTGGTGAGACTTCCTGGGTGTAGCTTCTCTGACATTTCTAAGAGAGGAAATCTCATAGCAAACTCTTCTAGTTTTTATAATCTTTCACCCCTTCTTCTGCTATGATCCCTAAGCCCTGCTAGGCGCAGGAATTGTGTTGTAGATATATCAGTTGGGTTGGTCATCACATGGTCGTTTGTTCTCTGCATTTTGATTTGGTTGTGATCTAGATTTTTAGGCACATGTCAGTCATGCATAATTGTAAGCTATGATAAATTCATTTACATTAGCACTGAATGAGTTTGTGATGCATGTGCTATATTTTCCCCAGCGCCTACTACAAGTCCAAATTCCACAGTGTGGGAGGTCTGACCTTCCCTTTTTGTTCCATTTTGAAAGCCAAGTATATAAACTGTTAGGTGCGGTGCTGAGGAGAAAGCCATACATGTGAAATCTAAGACCCTAGCTCTGCCCATGGAAGAGGAAAGCACTGTGACCTTGAGGAAAGCCAGTGTATTCCTCCCAGGAGCTTGTTAGGGGCCTGAACCCTTTGCTGAGGATCCATTGTAAAAGATGGTGAGTGCTTCTCAGCCTTTCTTCCCAGAGACACTGTATTTTCTGTTAGGAAATAAAGAACATAATAGTATTTCTCCTCACCAGGCTATGGTAAACATCCAGCGAAAGCCACATGCCAATGAATCCACTGCAGTGGTTTTTGAAAGTGCTTTGTGAAAACAGAAGTACTACATACGTAGGTGTTCAAGATAATACAAGGAGGAAGAAACCTCTTACTTCTGAGTGGCTGAGTGGCTTTTGTTCAACTTTCTCTCTCTCTCTCTCTCTCTGTGTGTGTGTGTGTGTGTGTGTGTGTGTGTGTGTGTGTGTATCCATTTGTGTGTTCTATCACAGGGACATTGCTACATAGCCCAGGCTAGTTTGTAAGTCATGATCCCCCTTGCTCCAGCCTCCTGCATACCAGGATGGCCCAGCCTGCACCACTGCCCTCACAGATAATGCTCACATTCTTAAGTTAACTTTTCATCTCCTCCTTTGTCCTTTTACTTTCCTTTTCCTGGTTCAAAATTAACTTATCTCTTTGTAGTCTTTAGTCCCTAAGCTGTAAGCTCCTCCCACTCCAGAAACACAATGAATATCAGATTACACCTCAGGCACTAATGTAGAGACTGTTCTAAGCGCTCCTGCTTACACTTATAAGTCCAGGCCTGGCCTGTAAGAGAACCCTCACTTTGTAGGTGCCAGAGATGGCAGTGGACGGAACCCTCCCTCAGGCTAACCCCAAAGATTCGAGAGTAAGGAGGACTGCCTCTCTGCAACCAGGTTGAGGCCCCTTGCTAGTAAGTCTGGGGGGAAATGACTGACAGGAGGAGTCCCATTGCTCCTGGAGCTGATGCTTCTACAACTTTCCCTGCACAGTTCTTCCATAAGCACATACCAACTCGTGGATTTCCGCATCTCCTTGGAGTCAACACAATGTGTAATATTTGATGGAGTTATTGCTGAGGGTACCCAAAGCGCGATGGAGAGATGCGGGCCACATAAAGTGCAAGTCCCTGCTTTGCAGGAACCTAGAAGGCAGGCCAAGGGCCACTCCAAAGTGGCCAGTGTTACTTTTGACATTCAGATCCAGGCACTTTGAAACAAGTCCTTTTCATTTGATAAGACACCTGAAGGAGAGAGAAAAACGCTTCCCAAGATAACACAGGAAGTCAGTGTTCAAACTAGGACTCTCCAAGGTCTGCTCTACTCTCAAATCTACTGTATCTCTCTACTTGCTCTCCTCTCTGGGTTGGGAAGGCAAGATAGACACACCAAAGAGGGGCCTGAAGAAACGGAGCAGCCCCTGGAAGAAGCTGTGGAGAGATAAGTATTGGAAGCACGATGGTCTATCATGAGAACAAGAGTAGCTAGGAGCCTGAAATACGTGGGACTCAGCAACAGGGTCTAATGATCCACTAAGAGCAAAACCTAGGAGCGGAGAGAGTGGACACCATCAGAAAACAACACTCTAGGCCATTACATCTGCTAAGGGAGGAACCACAACCCCAGAATACCACCCGTCCTCCCAGCGCCAGCTCTTCCATCTCCATAGCCCCGGGGAGTGTAAAGAGGGTGCAAACTTCATAGACTGATGAAATTTGTATTTATTTATCATTATTTATTCATTTATTTACATCCCAAGCGCTGCTCCCCCTCTCACACCCCCTCACAGAGTGCCTTCCTTCTTCCCCTTCCCCTCTGAGAGGGGAAGACCCCTGAGTATGTCCCCTACCCTGGTGCATCAAGTCTCTGCCATATTAGGTACATCCTCTCTCACTGAGGCCAGACAAGGCAGCCATGGAGACTGAGCTACAAGTCTGCTACATTTTTGCGGGAGACCTCATTCCAGCCCGTGGATACTCTTTGGTTGGTGGCTCAGTATCTAAGAGCTCCCAGGATTCCAAAGTTAGTTGACTCTGTTGGTCCTCCTGTGGGGTTCTCCTCCCCATCAGGGTCTTCAATTCTTCCTCCCAACTCTCCCATAAGAGTCCTCAACCATGTTTGACTATGTTGGCATCTGTTTCAGTCAGCTTCTGGGTAGGACCTCTCAAGGACAGTTATACTAGGCTCCTGTCTGCAGGCATAACAGAGCATCATTAATAGTGTCAGGGGTTGGTGCTCGCCCATGTCAGGGGTTGGGTCTCAAGTTGGGCTGGTTATTGGTTGGCCATTCCTTCAGTCTCTGATCCATCTTTGTCCCTGCATTTCTTTTAGACAGGACAAATTTTGGGTTAAATGCTTTTGTGGGTGGGTTGGTATCCTTATCCCTTCACTGGGTGTCCTGCCTGGCTACAGGAGGTGGCCTCTTCAGGTCTCGGGTCTCATGTCCCCAATATTGTGAGTCACCACTAAGTTCCCTGCATTGAATCCTAGGATCCTCCCTCATCCCAGGTCTCTGGGACTTCCTAGAGATTTCCCCCACCCACCCACTCCCCATCCCCCCATCCCAGGCAGCTGCAGATTTCCATTCATTCTCCTGACCCTCTGGGCTTCTCTCCTGTCTCTCCCCACACCTCCCCATCCCCCTCTCCTCTCCCATCCAGTTCCCTCCTCCCTCTGCTTCCCATGACTATTTTGTTTTCCCTTCTTAGTGTAATTCAAGCATCCTTGCTTGGGTTTTCCTTCTTGTTTAACTTCTTTGGGTCTGTGGAGTGTAGCATTTGTATTCTGTACTTTTTATCAGTGGGTACATACCATGCATGTCCTTTTGCGTCTGGGTTACCTCACTCAGGATGATATTAGTTAGTTCCATCCATTTGCCTGCAAAATTCATGATACCCTTGTTTTTAATAGCTGAGTAGTGTTCCATTGTGTGAATGAACCACACTTTCTGCAGGTAAATACAAGAGTGGTGCTCAATTCGGTGTGTTCTCGGCTGATTCGTTGCACTCGGCACTAACTAAGCACTGATTCCCACCTAGCATCTCTTCAGGTTTTCTCCTAACATCCTGTGTTGGTTCCACTGACATAACTGGTTAAGAGGATTTGCTGAGAAAAAGTGAATATACTTGGCACCATCTTCAAACATGTGTTTGGGTTTTGTTTTCTAGGAGATGTACGACTAAGGGGTCAGACGGGGGTTCCTGCCGAACGCCGTGGCTCCTATCCATTCATTGACTTCCGTCTACTTAACAGTGAGTAACCACGTGTACCTGGAAGGGAACAAATATTTTCTTTGGGGGGAAAAAACTCATTTCCCTATGAACTTCAAAACCGTACAAGGTCGGCCTTCCTTCCTCTACTTCTGTCCCCACAACTGGAACTTAAAAATGTGTTCTCTCAAGCTCCTCATGCAGGAAATAACTCACATTAACTCCGAAAACAAGTTCTAAGCTTGGTGGGAATGGTGAGGCAGGCCTGTCTAGGTGACGGACACAGAAGGATTTGTTCATTTGAGGCCAGCCTGATTTTTTTTTAAAGATTTATTTATTTATTATATGTAAGTACACTGTAGCTGTCTTTAGACATTCCGTAAGAGGGCATCAGATTTTATTACAGATGGTTGTGAGCCACCATGTGGTTGCTGGGATTTGAACTCAGTACCTTTAGAAGAGAGTCAATGCTCTTAACTGCTGAGCTATTTCTCCAGCCCCAGCCTGATTTATATAGTGAATTTCAAGACAGTAAGAGACCCTGTCTCAGAAAGAGAAAGAAAGAAAGAGAGAGAGAGAGAGAGAGAGAGAGAGAGAGAGAGAGAGAAGGGAAGGAGGGAGGGAGGGAGAGAGGGAGGGAGAGAGGGAGGGAGAAAAGAAAGAAGGAAAGGGAAGGGGAAAGGAAAGGGGAAAGGAAAGGGAAGGGGAAAGGAAAGGAAAGGAAAGGAAAGGAAAGGAAAGGAAAGGAAAGGAAAGGAAAGGAAAGGAAAGGAAAGGAAAGGAAAGGAAAGGGAAGGGAAGGGAAGGGAAGGGAAGGGAAGGGAAGGGAAGGGAAGGGAAGGGAAGGGAAGGGAAGGGGGAAGGGAAGGAAAGGAAAGGGAAGGAAAGGAAGGGAAGGGAAGGGAAGGGAAGGGAAGGAAAGGGAAGGGGAAGGGAAAGGAAAGGAAAGAAAGGAAAGGAAAGGAAAGAAAGGAAAGGAAAGGAAAGGAAAGGAAAGGAAAGGAAAGGAAAGGAAAGGAAAGGAAAGAAAGGAAAGGAAAGGAAAGGAAAGGAAAGGAAAGGAAAGGAAAGGAAAGGAAAGGAAAGGAAAGGAAAGGAAAGGAAAGCACAACCTTTCACAACTGTGTTTTGTGACCTTTAAACAAAAAGCTCCTTTTGTCTTCTAGCACAACCTCTCCAGCCAGGGCTGAGGGAGAGGAAGTGCTATTTCATTCTTAAAACTTGACAGGTAAATGCACAGACAGCTGCCCTCAGAAAGCCCCATTACTAACTCTCTTCTCAGTCTCCTGCAAACCCTGGGGTCTATCATCACATTCCTGGTGACCCTTCATTAAAGGGGAACCCTCCCATCTCTGACAGCTTCCTCCTCTGTGGTGAAGCTGGAAACACACCCCCTATTTCTCCCTCTGTTGCTACTTGATCTTACATTCCTGAGGAAACCCAAGCCAGTGATCAGTCATTTCTCTAGATTTCCTGTCGTCTATCATGGTGACCCTTCACCTTGGACTTGTGGTGGATGGAAGGAGATGCCAATAATAAATTTCACAACTTGCCCCAAGGTTTCTGCTGCTTGGTTCTCATATCACTTCTGGTCTATAAATTTCAAAGTGCTGGATGGTATCCACAGAGTATTACTTTCCTTTGACATCAGCAAACGCCGCACGGGAGGTAATTTGATTTGCCTCGACCCCTGGAAATGACTAGGAAAATCTAGACTTTGCTATTTCTTGATCCTTAGACCCTTGAAAGGCCAGTTTGTGTTTCTCCTACCACTGTTCCGTGTCTCCTTTCCAGCTCTTCCAAGGATGCAGACACAGAATAGCTTTTAAAACTAGAAATAAATCCCCACTAAAAGCACTTTTTAAACCTCAGCACTGTACCACCTCTAGACCAGTGTAACACTGAGTGCAGCCTATGGGAGACCCAGTGGCACCTCGGATCTCTCCTTACAACCCAAGCATGATGTTCTAGTTCCCCATGGAAGCCACACCACTGGCAATCGCCTGGCTGCATAAATGTCTGGATCACTAGCATAAGGTTTCACAAAGCACGGCATTGTTTGTCTACACCAGAGCTCTCTGACAGAGTCACAGGGAGGAAATTACCCAAAAGCCTCTTCTCAACAATAGATAAGATGTTATGTCATGATTTCAATTATAATCCATGAACAAATGAGGAAACTGGGAGGTAGGTCTTTGTATGGCCAAGGTTCTAAGTGACTCTTAATTCAACCCAACGCTCATAAGCATCATGCTAATTGTGACGGTCTTTGTAGAGGAACATGAACTAGTTAGTTGTCTATGTCATAGGTATCTGCACGTGAACATCAGCTGACTTTTTAAAAAATCATTTGCTTTTCTTTTTAATCTGAAAAAAAATATCTGCCAATATGTATATAGAGTGCACG
Organism: Tokudaia tokunoshimensis; assembly: GCA_036184795.1. NCBI lineage: Eukaryota > Metazoa > Chordata > Mammalia > Rodentia > Muridae > Tokudaia > Tokudaia tokunoshimensis. Next base: position 59,597,973 of record BTHU01000006.1, read on the forward strand.
TAGCCATCATTTCTATACACTGGTCCTACTTATTTGAAAACTCACCTGAAAATGGCTGCCATCTTCCCAATCTCCGCAGGCAGTCCCTTAAGGAGCCTCCTGGTGCCTGGGCCCCGCCTGGTTTCCTCAGGTCTCTTCAGGCTCTGTCTGATCTCCACCTCCATTTTCTACCTGTTATTCAAAGCTATTCACTCATCCAGTAAAAATATTGGCCTGAAATTCCCTTTCCATTCTCCACAGGACTCTTCTGGATAATTCTTTCAATCTCTTCTTTTTATATAACATACTGTGGTTTTGTAAGCGGGCTCAGTTTGCTTAGATGCATGAGGTATATCCCTAAATAAGCTACAAAGGTCCTAACCTCAGTAACTCTTTAGAGTTAGTAACTACGCCGTAACCACTTAGTTAACTTACCGTCCCCTCAGCCCCTTACTCTGTGTCCATCTCATTCAAGGACAGACACACACCCACAACCATTTTACTCACATGACTGCAGTTTTGCTATCTCTCCCCAGACAGAATCTGCTATAAGCCTTAAAAAGTAAATCATTTATAAATTTAAGTTTCAAAACTAATTCAATCTAGGAGAAATGAACAAATATCTAACTCCCCCCATTCCCGGTTCTGTGTTTCCCCAGCCTTCCTGCTAAAGCACTTACTCAACACACAACTCACACAACTGCCGTGCCCTACCCACAATGCTCCTGGCTGTTTCTTCTTTACCACCTCCCGTAACACTGACTTTAAATCTCTGACCTATGAGTAAGCAAAGAATAAAAAGTGTATTGACTAGGAAGGCCCATTGTATTTCCACATTGTCCATCGGTCGTAAATCCAGCCTGCCGTAGTAGACAGGACACATCAGGGTCAACACCTACACAACAAGTTGTCTTCTGTCAAAATTGTATTTGTGGCTATTACATCAGATCACTGGGACAGACATACACTCTTGCTGGACCACTGCCCTAGCTGTTTTCTTCATAGGCCATCTCAAACTACCTTGGTACCACATGGGTGGGGTAGTTACAGCAAAGTCACATAATCCACAAAGCCAAACTTACCTGCCGCTGGGCCCGAGGAGGGAAAAGCTACCAACACCTGCTGTAGGTACTTCTAAGCAGATTTAGAAGGGTTGTATGACATCTCGATAGGCACTTTCAGTCCAGTCTACTTTCCTTTGTCACTGTCATTTTCTTTCCACTTTCTAGAACCATCCTTTACTTTTGAGAATGGACCTAACATTGATTAAATTTACACATAAAGAAGCACCAATATAAAACTACCCTCCCTTATAGATCTTATGCACAAATTCTTCTAGGGGAAAAAATCCCTTTCTATGCACAGGGAGGAGAGCACAGCCTTCTCTTGATCACAGTCCTAGTGCCTATATAATAAGGTGATTAAGTACTTTTCACGGTCATAATTTGATTTTGGGGGGTGGGGAGTCTGGACATCCTTAGTAACTACAGCATCATCCTTTCTAGTTTGCCCTGGTCTGAACAATAAATTACAGACCAGTAAGCATTTGCCCACAAAGGAGTACTCAACACAGTGCCACTCAAACATGACATGCAAGAATAAGTTCAAGGGCTGGAGAGATGGCTCAGTGGTTAGCACACGCTGTTCTTACAGAGGGCCACAGAGCCCCAGCTGCTTTTAACTCCAATTCCAGGTGCTTCAGCATCACTCTCTGGATTCCACAGGAACCCGCCCTTGTGAGCACATGCCCTTACACACATACGTTCACACACATCCATGTCATTAAAAATAAAACAAATCTTTCAAAATCAAATGTATTATGTAGGGGAGAATTGCTGAGAGGATAGATTTAAAGTGTTCACAAAACAGACAAATCAGTATGCAAGGCAAATGTAAACTGGCCTGAGGTAGCCATTCCACACTCTATATTCAATTCAAATCATCATCTTGTATCACATGAACATACATCTTGCCCATTATCATCATCATCATCATCAGTAATAATAATAACAGCAACAATAGAGTATAATATTCCTGAAATAAGGATCTCAAACTCTTCCTCATAAGAGATCATCCAGATCAGTAGAAATACTTGGGACAAAGTATTCTTTGTTTTCTTGTTTCCATGTCCACAAGTAGAACAGAGACATCTGTATGAGTTTCTAGAACTTTCTCTTGGAAAGTAGCAGGAAATGGGGTCTCTAGTGCCGTTGTCTGGGACAAGGGGAACATGGATCTCTTTACACCTAAGCATGCAGAAGAGAGCAGAGAGAGAGAAAAGAGAGGCAATTATTTTTATGCCCACTGAGGAGCTTAAACAGGATCGTGGAAAGCTGGAGCAGAGGAAATGTAACAGCTCTATTATCCGAAGCCCACTTCCTGGGGATGGATTCCATTAACTAGCTCTGTTGAAGGAAAACCAGGAGAGACCGAGAGGGAATCGCAATTTTGGAAGAGGAGGCAGCCCCTGGCTCCCCAGCAGCCCTTCCACAGCTCAGTCTCCTGATTTAATATAATCAGTACCCTGAGCAGATAATGACTAGGTTGAGATGTTCCCGTGGCAACCATCTCAGAACAACACAATGTGATTTCCACACCCGCTCAGCAGAGAAAGTGGCGTGCAAACAAAGCATTCCCAGGGACTGGGAAACCTTAGGGAGGGAACTCAATGCTTCTGCAGCTTTCTGAGCACAAGGTTCAGCCACCAGACAGCCTGGTGCTCCAAACCAGCCTAGCCTCAGCAGCACTAGGTTAATTGATTGTTTGGCTTTTCCCACCCGTTAATTTGCTAATCTTGATCTTAAATTCTCTTCCTCTGGATTTGCTTCTCCAGCCTGGCCCATTTTAGCTGGACAGTCATGAAGGCATTTTAGTAGAGTTACAAAAGTAGATGCTTTATTATTTCCAAAGGAGAGTCAAAATATACATATGTATATATTAACTATGTTATTTTAAAAGTACCCAGATGTTCAAATGCTTTTTTAAAAAACCTGGTGTCTAATACCAAAAGGCCACCAACCATGTTAGAAACTGTCTGGTCTTAAGTGGTATCCCCACCACCCCTTGTAAAGACAGAAAGGCAATTTGAGTTTGGTCAAAGCCCCATTATCTAAGAAAGAATTCCCATCAGATGTTCACAGCGTTGCAGTCATCCTGTACCCTTTAATGTCACCTAGGAGAGCCACCCACATGTAAAGTCCCCCAAACTAAAATGTCACTCTGAAAGCAGTCTCACCCCATTCCTGCTCGCTGCTCCCCCAGCAGAGAAGGGAGGCCTGAGCTGGAGCTCCTTGAGGCTTCTCACTCTTGGGAGAGCCAGGTTAACACCCCACAATTTCAAAGGTCAATATTGACCTTGCTCCAGAAGAAAGGCAGGGCTCTGGTTGTGGTCGAGGTACTTCCTGGCTCGGCTGGCTGGTACTCCAGGATGGGCACTTGGGGCTTCTGGCCACACACTCTCCAGCTCTTCAGCTGCAGAAGTGCCAGACCAGGAGAATGGTTAGCCACCAAAGTGCCACTTCGTGGTGGAAAGCAGTGCTGACAGGGCCCCGAATGTCTCATTCCTTCCCCATCACAGTTCCATGAATCGACGTTGATGGGACACCTCCTTTGGTAGGCAGCATGCCAGGGTGCAAAGATGAATGAGACATAAGCATTACCCTTGAGCAATTCACAGAGACATCTACAAATAGATGTTGGCATTTATGATACCCATGTAATATGTGTGCATGTAATAATAAGTAGATATAGTATAAGGCATATATGTATTGTATGTGATTCTGAAGTGTTACAGACTAGTATGAAGAACTCTTGTCTTGGGACATCAAGAAGAGCTGAGGACTAACCAGGCAACAGGAACTGAAGTGACAGAGAATTAAAGAGGAGCTTCATGCTGAGGGCTAACTTTTATTGGCATTATAAAAAAATGCCTCAAGACATAATGCCAGGAAAGAGTTGCCACAGCTGAACTTGACTAAATTGAAGTGTTATTGGAAGTCCTTGTATTGGAAGTTATTGATCGGAGCAGAGATGTCAGGAAAAGTCATTCCAGATACCTAGTCGTCAGAGAAAAGCCATCTTCAAAACCGAATGGCTTTCACCTTCTTAAGCTAGGACTGAAGGTACCATTGCCTCTTGTGAGCCCCACCGACATCATTAAATGAGTTCACTTTCCTTTTTTTTTAATTTATTAATCATTTTATTTGTTTACATTTCAAATGTTAACCTCCTTGCTGGTCTCCCATCAATCTTTACAGTTTATTTTTCTCTTTTTTTTTAAGTTGATATTCAATCTTTAACATTTATTGTAAGTATATCTTCCCTTTGACTTCACATATGTTATAAACTCATCAAGTGCACAAAAGGTGTTCATGTATAATAGTCATCTTACTTTTATAGCAGCAAAAACTTGCTAATAGCTCACAAATAATAAATCATTATATTTTTACATAATAGACTTCCACGTGACTACTAAAATTAGTATAGGTCATTACCTACAGGCATGGTAAATGGGCTAAAACTTTTTTTTATTATATTTAGCACTATATATAATATATATCTATCTCATAAAAATGATGGACATGTTATTAAATGAACATAAATAGATAGTCTCTTGGTTTGTTTTGTTTCTAGTAGAGCTTAAGATCTTAGCTCTTACTGTGGTAAAAACCCAAAATAAGAACAATTTTTAGACACTGGAGTTCACTGTAATAAGGCTGTACTTCAATGTCCCTCACATCCCCAATGGATTTTACCTCCATAGTAGCTAAGCTAAGAGTTGACAGTTCTGCTGCGCCAAGGAATGAATTGTAGACACAATTATTTGGATACAGATTTCCTGCTATGGTCAAAGCTATTTGACTTGAGTGATTGTCATCATTCTCAGCCCACAAGGAACAGGTTACATTCATGTAAGAAATGATGTGTGTATTAAGATGGTCTATCCAACTGTTTCAATGAACAGTGTTTCTGTTGGAGGGTGGCACAGACATTAGGTGAGGGTAAGATTCTGGTTCATTGGCTGTAATGATTTTGAAAAGCATTCATCTCAGAAAAAGAATAGCTTATAAGGTCCTCTTCTTCACAATTGATACAATAATTATAAATATCAAGCAAAAAAATGAGTCTCACTCTTTATTGTTCTCTTACAAGCCACCTCCCAAAGTAACTGTCTACATTTCTTTTGGCTGTGTAAATAATTTTGAAATATGTTAGCTGTTCTGAAAACCATAGTATAGTATAAAAACATCAAATAAACAATCCTACTAATAGAGAAGCTGAAATAGGAGAAACATGATTGTAAAACCATTATGTGGTACACAGCAGGACACTGTCACTTACAAACAAGTAGAAAGTGTATATGGATCGTACAATATTGGACCTATTTCTCCAATTACCAAATTAGAGAGACCACTGGGTAACAGCCTACAAATTTCTAATTCTTCATATTTTTGAATTTCAATTGATTAGGATATGTTGGTAATATTAATTTTCATATTAAGAGATATTAAGGAAAAGTGATTGTTATTTTTGTTGTTAGAGGTAGAATTCTGTTTGTGTGAGTTTGTTGAAAGATTACTTTCTTGCTTTAGTTTCCCTCCTTGTGTTGGTGTTTTCCATATATTATCCTTTGTATGGCAGGATTTGTGTAAATTTGGTTTTGTCATGGAATATCTTGTTTTCTCTGTCTATGGTAATTGAGAGTTTTGTTGGGTATAGTAGCCTGGGCTGGTATTTGTGTTCTCTTAGAGTCTGTATGACATCTGCCCAGGATCTTCTAGCTTTCATGGTCTCTGGTGAGAAGTCTGGTATAATTCTGATAGGCCTGCCTTTATACATGACTTGACCTTTTTCCCTTACTGCTTTAAATATTCTTTCTTTGTTTAGTGCATTTGGTGTTTTGATTATTATGTGATGGGAGGAATTTCTTTTCTGGTTCAGTCTATTTAAAGTTCTGTAGGCTTCTTGTATGTTCATGGGCACCTTTAGGTTAGGGAAGTTTTCTTCTATAATTTTGTTGAAGATATTTACTGCCCCTTTATGTTGGGAATCTACACTCTCTTCTATACCTATTATCCTTAGGTTTGGTCTTTTCATTTTGTCCTGGATTTCCTGGATGTTTTGGGTCAGGAGCTTTTTGCACTTTGCATTTTCTTTGACTGTTGAGTCAATGTTTTCTATGGTATCTTCGGCACCTGAGATTCTCTCTTCTATCTCTTGCATTCTGTTGGTGAAGCTTGCATCTATGATTCCTGATCTCTTTCCTAGGTTTTCTAACTCCAGGGTTGTCTCCCTTTGTGATTTCTTTATTGTTTCTAGTTCCATTTTTAGATCCTGGATGGTTTTGTTCATTTCCTTTGCTTGTTTGATTGTGTTTTCCTATACTCTTTAAGGGATTTTTGTGTTTCTTCTTTAAGGGCTTCTACCTGTTTAACTGTGTTTTCCTGTATTTCTTTAAGGGAGTTGTTTATGTTCTTCTTAAAGTCCTCTATCACCGTCTTGAGAAGTGATTTTACATCCAATTCTTGCTTTTCTGGCGTGATGGTGTATCCAGGACTTGCTATGGTGGGAGAACTGGATTCTGATGATGCCAAATAACCTTGGCTTCTGTTGCTTATATTCCTATACTTGCCTCCCATCATCTGACTATCTCTAGTGCTACCTGCCCTCACTATATCTGACTGGAGCCTGTCTTTCCTGTGATCCTGGTTGTGTGAGAACTCCTCAGAGTGAAGCTGTCTCTTTGATCCTGTGATCCTGTGATTCTGTGATCCTGTGATCCTGTGATCCTGTGATCCTTAGGTCCTGGGTGTGTCTGAGCCCCTGGGAGTCAAGCTGCCTCTGGGACCCTGAGATCCTGGTATAACCAAGCTCCTGGGATCCTGGGATCCTGTGTTCCTGGGCATGTTAGAGTGCCTGGGAGTGGAGCTTCCTCTGGGTGTTGTGGGACTGGCTACGGAGTTTGCACCCAAGGTCTGCTCAGGGCACCTGCCCAGACAGACCAGAAGGAACCCATGCCAAGGGTCTGGTGGAGTTCTGGTATGCCTGGGTCCCACTGGACCCAGTTATTCCGGTGTTGGGACAGATGTTGTGTCCTCCTCACCTCTGATCCTATGATACTGAGAATGATAGAGTGCCTGGGAGTGGAACTTCCTCTGGGTTTTATGGGACTGACTGTGGAGTTTGTGCCCAAGGTCTGCCAAATTCACTTTCTTATCTGAGTGAAAGAAAATAGAAAATTGGATCTGGGAGCCCAATATTTCCTCATAGTTATCATCCATTCGTTTAACACACTGAGCACCTACTCTATGCTGAGAAGGATGAATTAATGGTCATAGCAACAACCATAGGCCTGAGGTAACCTTTATATAATAGGTTCTTCAGAAGGCTGGAGAGGACCCTGAGTCATAGCCTCTATGCTCAAAGAGTTAACCATCTTGTCACAGGGCACATACACATTACATGAAGGGATGTACAAATAAATAGGTAACCTAATAACCTTATTCTAAAATAATTGGCATAAAAAATTAAGTGTCCTAAGTGAGAGAGGGAAACAATATGGACTCATGCTGAGTTCTGGAACATATATGGTTGAGGGTTAACTGGTTAATAAATGACCACAAATAAGATTGATTTGACACACAGACACCAAGGTCACTAAGTAAGAGCAAAGGCTAAAAATGAGCAAAGAAAACATATTGACCTAAGAGAAAGTGGGTTCCTTGGAACATCAAGAAAAAGAATTTGAACTTGATTCATTAAGCCAAAAGGATCGCTAGAGAATCTCGAGGAAAAGGCTGAGCATGATCACAACAGAGTCTCTGAGAGTAGCTGACATCTGTGTGTAGGAGAGACAGTGAGTGAAGAGCAACCAAAGCAGATGGCAGAGTATGATGCAGAAGAATTCACAGCACAAATGGGAGGTGGTGTGGAGAAGCAGAAATACAACCTGAGGATAGCAAACAGTGGGCGTGCCAGGGATGGGGTGGTCTTGCCATCGTGAAATACTGGAAGATGAGAAGATCATTAAGAAAAGCTAGGGAGAGATGATGAGCTTGGGTGGGACAGATTGAGTTTGAGAGAAAGAGTCTTGAGAAGAGTAGTGGGCATAAGGTGTGTGGATAAGAAGCCTTTTTAAGAGCTTCCACTGGGGCTGGAGAAATGGCTCAGTAGGTAGTAGCACTTGCTCTATAAGCATGAAGTTCTGCGTTTGAATGTCCCCAGCCCACATAAAAATCCAGGCATGGCTATATATATATATATATGCTCTGGCATAGGGATGAATCCTGAGAGCTCGCTAGCCAGTCAGCATAGCCAGACAACAGCAAGCCTTGAGACCCTGTCGCAAAGCAATAAGGTCAAGAGTGATGGAAGACTCAAAGTCATTGTGTAGCTTCCTCATGTGCACACATGAGGACACACATCCATATACTTATGAGTGTACATCCCACACACCACACATATACACACATATAAAGTTTCTTCTAGTTGGGACTTTCTGATACCCATGAGCCATCTGTCACAGCACATATCGCTAAATCGGTGCTTAATTGATTCAATGGCTACTCTCAGTTCATAATTTAGGAAAGCACTAGAAAACCATTGTCTATATACCCACAAAGTGAGTTTCACCAGCAATCAATTGTCCCCTAGAGAGAAGCTACCTAGACACTCCTTTTCAGAGAGACTTCACCCTTTGCCATGTCAGGGACTCCACAGAGTGCAAAAGTGGCTACTTTACATCACACCTGCCTTGCCTGCTCGTAGCACAGGCACAGACACAGCAATTCCCACTGCGCTGCTTCTTGAGCAAAACTCAAACCCACCTGGAGTATTTCTGACATAATGGCCTCTTCGGATGTCTGGAAACAGAGACATGTAAAGGGACAGAGGAGTACATTGGGTTTATTTTGACTGAAGCTGTCTGATGAGTCATTGAACTAAAATGGCTTATTTGTTCAATGAAATGAAATTCAACCTCCTACCCACAATGGGCAGAGCTTATCTCTTGTGACTTCATTAATAAACAAAACGGGGGGAGGGGTTAGTTCTTCTTACTGCTTCCCTCCTCTTCACGTTTTTTGGAAGATCTAAGAGATGCGCATGGTGGCGGGGTCCACGGCTTTGCCTTTCCCTCCATAGAGACTCATTTCTTTCACGTTCTGCCCTAGTCCATTCAACTGGAGCTTTCGAAAACGGTCAAAAAGGGGTTGGGGTTTTTTAAATGCACATGGTTCTTATTCTCTTATATACGTGGATCCCGTTTTAAAAAGTGTTTTGTGTTGCCGAGCTCGGATGTCAGGGTTAGCACAATCAACAAAATCTTGTTTTTGTCCTAACCAGCAAATCAGATTGCTGTGGGACTCCAGGGTGGTTTATTACCCTTAAGTAACCTTGGGGGGAGGGGAGGCAATCACTACAATTATGAAGCAAAGTCCCAAGGGAAAGGCGGCCTATGCCACTACCCCTAACAACTGCTGCTGCAAGCACTGAAGATGATTGGGGCTTAATGTCTGTCACAGGATGCTGGGTGCTTGGTCTGTATTGCACTTAGGCAAGGAACTCCAAGTAATAGGTGCCTGGAACACTGATAAATACACCAACTATAAGCACTAGAAATTGGAAAACCCTTTGCAACCCAACCACATACTGTTCTACTCAGAGCTCCGGGTTGATAGCATCCTTCTCTATCCCTTCCCCTACATACTACAGAGGAAACAGAGAAACCAACCACGAGCTTTGACATCAGACCTGGGTTTGAATCTACTTTTTTTGCGAGCTTTGGAGAAGATGCTCAAACTACCTAATATGACCACATGTATGGAAGAAACTTACGACACTCTTAACTGTCCTGCTGCACAAATCAAACTACCTAATGTGACCGCATGTATAGAAGATTATAGTCACTCTTACTGTCCTGAACAAAGATATATATGAAATGAATGTGGCCAGCAGCTTGTCTTGCTTCTAGTATGTCCACCATAAATGAAGTTGAACTTTGAATCTATGCAAAGTTTCCCGTTCTCCGGCCACTTCTCCTAGAAAACATCTATTTCCCTTTGGAGTCCTTCCCACTTCAATCTTCCACAGGGCCTAACTGGTCATTCACTCAGTGTTCCCATTCTACCTCTAAGAAGAAATTGTCACACTGACTATAATTCATGGGACCTGAGTGGCAAGTAGATATTTTGGCCAGCATATTTTGTCGTAAGGCAAGCCAAACCTGGCTCAGGACCTTTTGTTAGTATTTGAGAACGGCTGATGTGTCTCAAACACAGTACACGTATAGTACAGTCCATGACAATGGTAATAATGATCGCAGCTAGCATGTTTGACATCAATAGGTGCTACATACTGCCTCATGTGTTTTGTGAGGACTGGTTCATTTAACCCCCACAAAATCCCTGTGAAGTAGTCAATGCTGTTTAACATGAAGAAATTGAGACCCATAAGAACAAATAATTCACTCATGGTTTCCAGCTTGGAAGTCAGAATTCAAACCCCTCCAGCAGGCCAGAATATGAGATACTAGCCATGATGGAGTATGTCTTATTTAGGGTTTCTATTGATGTGAAGAGACACCATGATCATTATAACACTTATAAAAGAAAGCATTTAAATTGGAGCTGGCTTCCAGCTCGGAGGTTTAGTTCATTATCATCATGATGGGAAGCATGGTGGTACCCAAGCAGACATGGTGGAGAAGGAGCTGAGAGTTCTACATCTGAATCCACAGACAGTTGGATGAGACTGTGAGCCACTAAGCCTAGTTTGAACTTCTGAGACCTCAAAGCCAGCCTCCAGTGACACACTTACTCTAACAAAGCCACACCCACTCCAACAAGACCACACCTCCTAATAATGCCACTCTCCATAATCCTATGGGACCATTTTCATTCAAACCACCACAGAATATAAATTTATTTACAGATTTTAATGCTCAAGGACAAAGTGCATATAAATACTATTTCTCTTATATTGCATCTACACCAAAATTACTCCTTTTGAATATTATTTACGATACATTTAGGTTGTTTCATTTTGGGTATTAAACTCCTTCAATACCTTTGAACCAAAGCTGCCAACTTCATATGAAAGCATATAATTCAACATTGAAAGTATTTAATTTATAGCATTTCCATCGTGTTTCTCAATAGTCTGCTGCCCTGGCAGGAGGTGCCATGTGACAAACTGACCTTGTGTCTCATCAACTGACCTTGTGTCTCATCAACTGACCTTGTGTCCCTTGATAAGGAGGAAGAAGGTGAGGTAGTAGTGACTAAGGACACTCATGAGCTGATTCCCCAAGAAGGCAATGGAATCACTACTGTGGCAAATTAGAGTCAGAGCTGTGTCTCCCACCAGTTGCTTTCATTTTCTCTGGAGGGAGCTGGTTATTTCCTGTAAGGAGGGCTGGCAGAGGCAAGGTCACAAATGTTTATAGTCCGTTAAACAAAGAGGCTGAATACAAAATTAGATATTTGAAAAGATCGCACATATGTTTATAAAAACATGCCTTCTTCTGTCCGTTTTCCCTGCCAGAATATGTATTCCTCTCATAATAAGAGAGAATTGAAATTGAGTTGTAAAGTTGCTCTTTTATACTTACATAAAATGGGAAGCTTTATCATAAAACATTGTGACATGATCATACACAAAGTTTGAAACTTAAGATATAGAGACAAAGGTAAAAAACAAATATGATTTAAAAAAAAACACCTTGGCTAATATTGAAAGTTGTAAGACAATTTGATTAAAATTTCCTAAATTCTCAGCTTTGAATTTGAGTAAATCCATAACCTCTTATGCCACACACATAAACAAGATGACTCTAACTTAGGGAAAAATAGAACGAATCTTCTTATTTACCTAAATGGTTTTCCAAATAGTTTTTAGGAATGTCTGATTTGGGATGGGGCCTCAGCACAGTTAGCAGAACTATAAATTATTTTCAACAGTTTATTCACATGTAAAACAATGTATTCGCTTTTCTGTGATTTTATCTAAAAAAAAGTTACCTCTTAAAGTCATTTTTATTTCATAATAAAAATCATGAAAAATTTCCTGTCTTAAATGGCAGGGTAAAATCTGAAAATTAGAACGCATGATAAAATTTCTTAAATATTTCTATTTTTTCCTTCTATGGAAAACAGCCTTTGTCTCACATAATATATCTGATGATGATTTCACCTTCCACTTCCTCCCCAGCTCCCCTCCCACGTGGATCCACCCCCTTTCTGTGTCTCATTGGAAGACAGAAATGAAATTTTAAAAAGATAAAACAAAACTAACACATCAGAATAGAACAAAAAAAATGAAACAGAAGGAAAGGAGCCAAAGAAGAAGCACAAAAAGCAGATGTAGACAGAGACCCACTCATTGGCACGCTCAGGAATCGCCTAAAAACACTAAAATGGAAGCCATAATGTATATACAAAGGAACTGTAGATAAAAAAAAAAAGAGAATGTGTGTGTGTGTGTGTGTGTGTGTGTTGTGTATCAAGATAAGATTTTTTTAAAAGAAAGAAAAAAAAAAGCCCTAACACAATATTATAAGACAAGGAACCTCCAAAGATGTCGTTGAGTTCATTTTCTGTTGGCATCTACTGCTGGGCGTGAGGCCTGCCCTTAAGAGTACTTATTTCCCCAGTGACACTCCCTGGGAGGAAACTAAATTTTCATCTGCAAGTGGTTATCTGTTGGAGATTGCTGCTGGGTTAGGGATAAAAACATGTGTTCACTTCTTTCAGCTCTGGAACCCCAACTGGTGCAGACTCTGTGCTTGGTGCCACAGGCTCTGTCGACTCACATGTGTGTAGACTGTGTTGCTTTTGGAAGCCTCGTTTTCTTGGTGTCCTCCACCTCCATCACCCCTGACTCCTACACTCTTTCTACCTCTTCAGCAGAGTTCCCTGAGTCCTGAGAGGGGGGAGTTTGATGGAGACATCGCTTTTAGGGCTGAATGTTCCAAGGTCTCTCATTCTCTGCGTAATGTCTGACTGTGGGTCTCTGTATTTGGTCCCATCTGCTGTTGGAGGAAGCTTTACTGATGGTGGCTGAACAGGGCACTGATCTTATGACTGTAGGAGAATATCATTAGAAGTCATTTTATGGTTACTTTAAAAAAAAACAGTAGTATTTGGTTTTCCCCTAGGTCTCTGGACTATCTAGTCTCGGGTTCTTGGTCACCCAAGCAGTATCAGGTATGGATTCCATCTCATAGATTGGGCATTCAGTCAAATCAGACATCGGTTGGTTACTCCCACAAGCTTTATGCCACTATTGCCGTAGCATATCTTACAGGCAGGACATCATTGTATATCAAGGAGTTTGTGACTGGGTTGTTGTTTGTGTTTCTCCTTTGGTAGCATGCAGAGCAACTTCCTGTACCACAGAAGCTTGCACAGAAGGGACAAAGGCTCTAGATAGGCACCAGCTCGACTTTGTTGTGTTCAATGAGTTGTGTAGAAGTTGTCTTCAACCATGGGGCCTCACCATCAGTGTGTGGAAAGCAACCTAGTATTAGCAACAGCCTAGGTTGCTTGTGGGTTCCCATGGGATCCCTTTGGGCACGAACTCAATAAGATGTAACCCAGCCCCAGTACTGGAAGCTTCATTAGGTGACAGGAGATATCTAGTTGAGGTTCTGTCTCCCTGTTAGTTGGCTCTTTCAATTAGTTCACCTTCATATATGTATATATTTTATGAAGCTTCTATTTCACTAGGTTTTCATCCTACCCTCAAATGGCTCTTAATTTTAGCTGTCTCTTCCCATATTACCTCCCCCGTCCCCCTCTTCCCCTCTTCCCTCCCCCTCCCCACTTGATCCTTCTGTTCTAATCAACACCCCCATATACACACACACACACACACACACACACACACACTTCTATTTCCCTTTCTTAGGGAGTTGTATCTGTCCCTCACCCTTACTCTCTAAACTCTGTGGATCTATGGATTGTAGCTTGGTTACCATCCGCTTAACAGCTGATATCCACATATAAGCAAATCCATACCACTTTTGTCTTCCTGGGTCTGGATTACCTAATTTAGGATTTTTTTTTCTAGTTCCATCCATTTATCTGATAACTTCATGATTTTGTATTCTCTAACATCTGAGTAATATTCAGCTATGTAAAGTTACTACTTTTTTAGAATATCCATTCTTCTGTGGAGGGGCATCCAGATTGTTTCTGATTTCTGGCTATTATGAGCAGAGCAGCAACGAACATGGTTGAGCAAATGTCTCTTTTTGGGATCCAGGAATTGCTTAGCAAACCACACAAACCGTGATCCCAGTCAGACAGGGATAGGTTATTGAGCCTATGCCCCAGGACTGATGGACTGACCCGGGCCATGGTTCAGATTCAGGAACTGAACCATGCATGACCCTAAGTTAAGCCTAAATTACACAAACATCTGTACCAAGTTATTTCACCAACCAGGATTTATGAATGGGGGGGAGGGTGTGGCGGGGAGATTCCTTGGGAACATGTCTTTGTTGTACATTTATCCTGCTCCCATTAGTTGGAGGATTCAACAGAGCAGGTGTGAAGGCTCAGCTCAGACCCTCAGTCCCTACCTAAGAGCCCAGTGTGCTCACACTCACCGGGAACCATAGTGCTGAGGAGAGAAGAGAAGGCAGGGCCTCAGAGCTACCTAGTCACCCAGCCTACCCAAACCGTATGCTCTGCATTCAGTGAGGGAATGCCGTCCTAAACATAACATGATGAGTCATAGTGAAGGAGGGTCAGTGACAGCACTGGAATCCACATACACATGGACACAGGCACACACACATACAGTGTGTACACACACACACACACACACACACAGTCACTAAAGGTAAAGAAAAACAAAACATCCCATCCCTCACATCTTTTACAGAGCATTTAATATTACTTCTACTTAATATTAAAAGTAATTAACAGATAATTAGTCAGTTACTTTTGAGTATATTACAAAAAAGACTTCAACATCCCACCCCAACTTCCCATCCTCACATTAAGACAGTTTTAGAAAGGTCCTTTTAAAAAACCTACAGATAGGCCTTGAAGTACTTGATTTCAGTGGTTTTACAGAGAGTCTCGAATCCCTGACAGAAAGACTCAGCAAGTAGAAGATGCTCAATCCGGAGGAGCCATGTGTGATCCTGACACGTGGTAACAGGAGAGAAATGACTCCAGAAGGTTGTCCTCTCACCCCACATACATGTGCACACCCACATAAATACATATATACATACATACGTACATACACACACAGAGACACACATACACACACACACACACACACACACATACACACATGAGAAAATAATAAATTAAAACATTCTTAAAGAAAAGTCCAAGACCTTAATTCATTATTAGCACAATTATAATTGTGTAATTATGCAGTGATAATTGTAAATTGTAACTCTAAAACTAGCTGGTATTTATGGATAGTGTTACTTCAATATGTAAAGTCTTACTTATTCTCTTGGCAATGTGGTAGATTCTGCTAACTATTGTAGTCCTCAACTGAAACCAGAGGCAGTGAAGATCCTGAGTGCAGAAGGCCACCATAGTGTGTGGGTCACAGCAGGTTGGGAAAACCTCACAGCAGACTCCTCTGTCACCCATAGGGCAGCATCCCTCCGCCTTCCCTATTGATGAGACATGTTATTTTTATTCATTTATTCACTTGGTGTGTGAGTGTGTGTGTGTGTGTGTGTGTGTGTGTGTGTGTGTGTGTGTGTGTGTACATGTTGGCATGTACATGTACAGAGGCCAAAGGTTGACACCGGACATCTCTCTCTGTCAATCTTCACCTTGTTTTTTGAGTCAGGGTTTCTCACTGAACCTGGAGCTTACTGCTGGACAACAAGCCCCAGGGATCTTCCCATCCCTACTTCCCTGCCCTGGGATTATATGTCCGACACCATTGCTCATTTTTTGTGTAGATATTTAGGATGAAACTCAGGTTCTTGTGCTTGCCCAGTAAGAGCATTAGGGACTGAGTCATCCCCTCGGTGAATTTTTGCTGAGTATCTACTGTGTGTCCAGGAATGGTGTTAGTGCTTAACTCTAGCAGCAGAAGGGAATAACAGTTTTGAATGACTTCATAGAAAAGTCTTCTCCAATGTGTTTATCCCTCTTTATTATAGAAATCATTAAGAGCCAATACCAGGTATCCAAAATGTCGGCACTAGTCTTTATCCATTCAAAAGTATCACTTATTTATTTGGCTGGTTGGTTGGTTTTTTTATTTACTTGTGTGAGTACTTGTGCACATGTATTGAGTATGAGTACGTGTGTCAGTGTGTGTGTGAGTGTGTGTGTGAGTGTGTGTGGGGGGGGGGATGTGGACTCCAGAAGAAAGTGTTGTACCCTCAGAACTGGAGTTACAGCCATTTTCAGAACAGGCTTGTTACATGGGTGCTAGGATCCAAAGTCATGATTTCCCAGCAATTGTACTTCACTGCTGAGCCATTTCTCTTAATAGTCATGCAAAAAATCATTTATATAATTGAATAGATTAAGACACCTGAGCAGGAAATGTCCTTTTAAAGTGGGGGTTACTTGATATTTTGAGACATGAGGAAATTCTAATCAGTTGAGCGCTCTCTTAATTGAGAATTGCCAAATATGGATAACTTGCCTTGAAAAAAAATCATAGCATAACTCAAAACTCCTAACCAAAAGAAAAGAGCTAATTGAGGCATAACTCAGTTTTTCTTGGGTGACTCAAGATTTCTCCCAATCTTCAAGTGGTTCTGAGTGAATTCTTTTAAATGGCAGTTGTTAACTGGAATCTCAAAACAAACCTGTGAAGAATTGAGCTTTCTTGTTATTAAATTTCTATTCACTGAGCCAAGAAAGGCTAGTGGAGCCACCTGAGATTTTGAGAATAATCTATAGCAGTGTGTTCTTATTTCAGATCTTTGGGAATGACTAACTAAAGAACACAATGGGTGAATCTCATCTAACATTAATAGATGGATCTGTAAGAAACACCCACAACATGAGATTAATAATAAGATGTGTCACCACAGTCTTGTGACAGTGATTCTTTTAGAACAATTTAGAACAGTTTTGAACTCTCTATTGAGTGCCTATCAACACCTTAAATCACCTTTTATGATAATTTGAAATGTCTTAATGGAGACTATTAAAAAATGAGCACCTGTACTTCTTTAAATAATTTAATGATTAAGGGACTCCACTAACCATTTACCAATAGCATTAATGGCATAGATAATAGGAAAGAAAAAGTCAAAGGTGACTTAAGGATAATGTAAGTTATATAAGAGAAATGAAATCTTGGAATGAAAAGTTAAGAAAATTCTTCAATTCTACTACTTACATTGGGGATGAAGTCTTCAACAGGACTGAAAAGAATGTGCAAAATATCAACATGGTAATACATTGTTAGAAAAACTATACAAACCAAAGAATAGTAACATTGTTTTGCTACAGAAAATGCAGTTGTCAAGTAGGAGGATCCAGTGAGAATACCCCACAATGCTAAGCTGCAACCATCTAATTGGTGTAGGATTCAATACCATCTCCTCATCATTGTCCTTCTTAACAAATGGATATCAGTTTTGCTTTCATGTTTATGTTATGCTAATTAAGGATCCTGTCCAACAACAAAAGGATTTCACAGTTCTATTACAGTGCTCAGAGCAATACTTTGCACACTGTATTCCTGTGCAATACATTGATAGTGTATTAACTTGACAACTATTGAATAAGTAAATTGTCTAAAATGCTCATTCAAAGGATTTGTTGTTTCATATGGCATAGTCTGTTCTTACTGAGATGGTGCATATATGGCAAGAGTAGTGGTGGGAGAGTTTGCCCCGTTACAAAGATGGTCTCCAAAGATGAGATCATCCTGAGTTTTTTTTTTTTTCTGTCTTTCCTTGTTTTCACAAAATAACTCAGGCTGTGTACTATAGGCATATATTTTTCACAACTTTAATAAGGGTTCAACCTCTGCATTAGCCCACCACCCAGCTAAGGCAGTGGAAAAGAACGTTTATTAAGATACGGGGGAAGTGGACCTGTTCAGTTTTTTGGGGTGATTCCAGTTCTTAGTCCTGTCCACCAGGCAGATACCACACAGGAAACAGCAACAGCAGTTCAATCCAGATTAAAACCATGAGGCTTATCAACCAGGCTGAGTCCCCACAAGCAGCATGAAGCTGCAGGAATCTCAGAAGTTCTTTGGTGAGTTTCTCTCTATGAAATCACTACAAGCAAAGATCAGTAATGCAATGTAAGGTGAACCGACACATGTGTGTCGTCAGGGAAGACGAGCAAGGTGAGCCAAAGCTTGAGCGCCCACTGTCTGTGGGTCATATTTATATTCTTTCTGAACATCATGTGTCCTTTCATGTGTCTGCTATTGCAAAACATCCTTTCACCTATCTGTCCCAGAAAAACATCATTATAACCCAACTGAGTCTCCAAAGAAATCAGAAATTTCTACTTTAAGGTACTCTATAAAGAAAAGGAGTTTATTTTTCTCCAGTTTAGAAGCTCAAGATGATGAGCTGTGTAAGTTCAGCTCTAGTGAGGCCCCAGGGTTAGGTCCTGCAGTAGAACAAGAACAGAGGCAAAAGAGGCCAGTCTTGTGGTCTGTAATAACCTTCTCCCAACAACTCGCCAGAGTCCCATGGAAACCACCTAAGGCCTAGGGCGTCCTAGAGGCTTACCCCAGAGGCATGAAGCCCCATGGAGTTGAAGGCAGAATCAGGAAGATCAGAAGTTCAAAAGCCAATGTAGGCTACTGAAAGACAAACAAGTAAGAAGGAACCATCCTAAGCTTTTGTCTTCAATGACCTAACAAGCTCTCAGTAAGACTCATCCCTTAAAGGTCTCATCACCCAAAACTGCTACACTAGGACCAAGCATCCAACTCTTGGAGAGTGTACCATATCCAAGCCTTATCCAACTACTTAAAACCAAACTTACACCATAGCAATTATCTTCATGGAGAAAGCAGTATCCAGTGGCATAGGGGTTATATTAGATATATGCAATTCTACCTTTAAATCATTTGTATTTTTTTATAAAAAAAAACAAAACAAAACAAAAAAAACAGTGCTTAGGATATATTATGGAAGCCTGGTATGGTGGTACCTACCTGCAGTCTTACTACTTGGGAGGCTGAAGCAAGAAATTCTTGAATTTAGGGTCAGGGCTACACAATACATTCCAGACCAACCTGGACTCAATAGGAAGATACTACCTCATAAAAATGAACAAAATTTATGAGAATGTATTTTGATAAAAGGAAAATGCCTTGCTGTAAAAGGGCATAATTAAAGAACATGACAGAACATTCTCTATCCTTAAGTCTTATTTCTCAACCCTTTGAATCTTTACAGCAACATTCCACAAAGGGTAAAAAAAAAGATATTTTGTTATACAAACCTTTTCTAAATTTGCTTTAATCAGTATATGTTTACCTTACTATATACTGGAAAAGTCTGTTTTATTGATGCCAAATTTTAAAAGACATATAAATAATGATCAATGCAGACTTTGTGATTTATTGGATTTAAAGAATGATAACAAAGAAATAGTAGTGTAAGCAAATATAAGGGAAGCCATGCCAGAGGCTAGTGTATGAGTTAGGCTGAAACTCTTGAGAGGAGTGCATTTATCTGCACATATGTGTGCCCACATGCAGTATCCCTGGGAATGTGGAAGCCCATGTGTCCCATGTGATGGAAACCCAGTTAAAGATCATGGCAGTCTTGTCAGGATCCTTCCCTAAACTGAAGGGAGATGCCTGGAAAAGTCTTGTCCCACAGTCCCTGCTCCTGCACTCTACCCCATGACCCACTGCTAAAACTGCCCTGCCTTCATTTGCAGGTTACCTTCCTGAATAGGGGAGGCTGCTGTGCTGAGGAAAACAGAAACCCTCCAGCTTATATACAAAACAGAGCCTCAGAGTCAGGCATCCTTCCACTAAATTCCTTTCTGACCCTTCACATCATTTTGACAAAGAAAGGTACTCCCCAACCCTCCTCAAATGCCTCCCAGGGAGTAACACCTCCTACAACTCACAAATCCCAACAGCACTCTGGTTTATTTGTGCCTTAAACTATTCATTACTACCTAATTGTGAAGAAGACTCTTTGCCATTTATATTTATTGCTTAGTTTAAAGGCTCTTTAAGCAGCTTCTAAAATTATTGTGATATTGCTTCATTCAGTTTCTCTTTTGACTTAAAGCTGGCAAAGAGCATTTTTATTTACATCCCAAACGCTGCCCACCTCCTGATCCTCTTTCACAGAGTCCCTCACCCAATCCCCTTCTCAGGGTCCTCCCCCACCCCTCATCCTCCTATCCTGGTGCACCAAATCTCTGCAGGATTAGGCAGATCTTCTTCCACTGAGGCCAGACAAAGTTGGTGGACCGATCCCACAGTCAGGCTACAGCTTTAGGATAGCCCCCCAGCTCCAGTTGTTGGGGGGCCCACATAGAGACTGAGCTGCACATCTGCTACATATGTGCAGGGGCCTTAGTCCATTCCATGTATGCACTTTTATTGGTGGCTCAGTCTCTGAGAGGTCCCAGGGGTCCAGGTTAGTTGACTGTTGGTCTTTCTGCGGGGTTTCTATCCCCTTCAGGACCTTCAATCCTCAAAGCCACTACTTTGAATAAATCTTACATGCACTAAAACTAGACATTATGCAACAGTCACACATTTTAAGTGACCTAAGCTTCTTGGGGCTATACATTTTGATGGCACAGCTTTGAAAGTCAGGCTTCTGGAATCATATTAAGTGGTTTTCGACCAAGTCACACTGAGAAATTTGCAACCGCAACATTCACAGCCATGCACAAGAAAGAGAAAGAAATCATGAAAACTTTCCAAGGTGAAGGACCTCGAACTTAACTGTACTTCTGACCTTTGCTCCCCATCATGATATCACTGACACTCTGAAGAAAAAGATCTGGATGTTCTCCAAGTAGCACAGACCTCAGCCTCTGTCCTCCAGCAGTATGAAAACTGTCAACCACATGAGGTCACCAAGAGGGCAGACTGCCACTTGTCACTACCGAGAGGGTGTACTCTGGGGTGCTGAAAAGCTGGGTGAGCCTGAGCAGAGACAGACTAGTTTCAACTCATTTGGAATTCTGGTTAGCATGTACGTGTGGATCAAACTATGCCACAGACAGCTCACCCGAGTGATGATTTTACCTTCGCCTCTCAATGGCATCAGAAAACTGATCACTAAAATAGATAATAGGGTCTGGTACGTTGACATATACCTTAATTCCACCATGCACTTGTGGAAGAGATGCAGTGGATCTGAGTTCAAGGCCCTCCTGGTGTCGACAGCAAGTTCTTAGCTAGCTAAACGCTGTAATGAGGAATATTAACAGTCGTGATGATACATGTCTTTAATCCCAGCAGAACCAATTATGAGAACTTGGAGAGGGTAACTTTCAAATCCACATGGCGCACACACACACACACACACACACACACACACACACACACACACACACACAAAATCCTCACATTTCTTCTCCAACTGACTTTCACTAAACCCACTTCTGAGTATTTGAATGCCCCCTCCCTTTCTAGATCACCCTTTCCTGTTCTTTTCTAAGCTCTATCCTCCTGAGCTCTCTGCCCTACCCCAAACCCACATTTTCACCCCAGATACCATCTTACCTCTGTTTCTTTGGAATGATGGACTTCTGACTCTATCAAAGGAGGGGCCAGTAAACCATTATGTTCTGGAAAGTGGAACACTTATTAGACTCATGCTCACACATTCCTGGATATTTTGTGCTAAAACCTTCCTTATTCATTTGGGGGAGCATTCTACCATGTTCCCCTAAGGGAGAGAAAACCTGTAGCACTCTTTACACTGTGCGTTCAGGACTTCAGTTCTCCACAGAGTTAGTAAGTGCTCAATGGGTATTTGTAGGTGAACCGTTTCTACACAGCTGAAAACAGTCTGTTCACAACTCAAAAATATCCATTGCACTCCTTGAGAACTACCAAAGATTGTTAGAGATTAATGGTACCCATCCCTGATTAGAATAGTACTTAAATATGATAACTATAGTTAGAAATATTTAGACAATGTATAAAACGCATATTTCCTAGAGAGAACGGTCAGAAGAAAAATGAACCTGACCATGGACCATGTGGAGCATCAGGCAATGTCCCTCTGGTTATAATTTTAGGAGATTTGGGGCCTTCAAAATGGTTAAAGTAGACGACTATGTACATCCCATCAGAGTTTTATTCTGAGCAGCCTGTTTTCCCAAGCACAATCCTCTCTCCCCAGTAGCTGATCTGCTCTCTATACACAACAAATACATTTGTCTTGTCCAAAGCTGCAGGCACTAACCAATGTCTGTGACTCTCTTCGGGTAACAACATAATAATCAAATCACATTAAGTCAGTGTCCGTAAGACATGTGTTTTCAATTTTAAAACCCACAAGTGATTTATTATTTATTTCCCAATATTACATTTGTGCATTTAGTGCAATAGGAAAGTTACATGCATAGAATCACTTCCAATTTGTGCCATGATGTTCTTTCTCTGGCTGCTTTCTAGCTATTTTGGTGGTTGTCTGTCACAATTAGCATTACGCTGTCCCTCACTCTGATATTCCTGTTCAGTAATACCAATTTCATTTTCAACCTTTGAGTTAAAGAAAGTTGATGAGTTGAAAAAACAGGATCCCGTGCTACACTTCCACATATGCCCAACTCTTTGTTGAGTTTAAGCCCTCACTCTCGAGTTGTGTTGACATTTTCTTTATTGTTTTTGTTTCACAGTGCTTTTGTATAGTAGCATAAGGGATTTACCCTCTTAATTTTTTGAAGTGAACAGAATAGGGTTTTCACTATAAGTTCAATGTTGTACTATGTTGGTCTATAGAACTTTTTCATTTTGTGTAGCAGAACTCTAAACCCATGGCACACTAACTTCCCATTTCCACTGTCTCCACCACTCTACCCACCCTCAACAGCGACCGTTCCGTGTTTCCTTGTACATTTCATTATATTTCCACATACTTTTAAAAGGAATAAATTTGAAACCTTTTAAGTCCTGATCTATCACTGTGTCCCGGGGGGTGGGGGTGGGGGGTGGGAGGGTACAGGATCCTGTGCTACACTCACACATATACCCAACTCTTTGCCCACTTCCTGTAAAGTGTGGGATATAATGAACAAAGCCTCACCCTCAGGATCAGGCGGACCCAGGTTCGAATCCCTGCTCTGCTACTTATCTGCTGTGAAGTCTAGAGTCAATGGCGAATCCTCTCCAAACCCATCTGTAAACACAATTCTTCATGCCAGCTTCACTATCTGCTCTGATGAACATGTGATGACCCACCTTCTGAGCGTGCGGTGCTTCTGACTTTCATCATCCCCAAGCACTTACTATTCCTGTGTGCTCGGACTTAGGTGACAGGAAGCCGATTGTGCTGCTCTGGATCAAATGTGCCTGCTGTGTCTTTGGTGTTGGGTCTGTTTCTCATGCAGGTGGACTCAGAAGCAGCCACAGGAACATGAGTCTTTCTTCTCTCTGCTCCAGTTCAATGTGACAATCTACCGCTTGGCACACTGCTTGACACCGCTTGACACTGTGATGAGGCATTGTTCCTTACCCATGTATAGCATAAAGAGCTGTAGTTGTGGTCACAACAGTGTCATCATTACCCATATGAAACCATGGATCACCGAGGACCAATCCCAAGGCCCAAGAAGCCACCTGGAGTTCTCTGCTAGTATAAGCATAGGTATTTAGGCGCAAATAACTAGACTCAACTGCGTGCACACCTAACTCAGAAGAGTCACTCAGATGGAATGGAATGGAAGCAACCTTTGAAACCTACAAAGGAAAAGGAACTAGCTTACAAATGCCCTTCCTTTCCATTGAGAAAATGAAGATGTTCTTTTCTGCCAGGTTTTAGAGATAAAGTTTCCATCCAGGACGATTCATGGATAAAGATATTGTAGTACTGATCTATAGTCAGTCAAAGAAATTAACTTATAGTCATGCCAGAAAAATCCACCAGACTCAGAAAAGAAGTAAAGGTTCAAGCCCCTCTGACCAAGGGGTCAGCTCTTGTGTTGTGTTAGATAGGGGAGTTTTACCTACTTTGGACTGTTAATTCAATCTCACACCTATATTGTAGCCAGCATGTATGCTATGCTAGTGAGAAAACATTACATTGCAAACAGTAATCACTCCATGCCTTCATTCCCTCTTTTAAATAGACTTTCTAATTTCTTTAATGTGTCTGTGTGTGTGTGTGTGTGTGTGTGTGTGTAGGTTCATGACAGAGCACATGTGTACTGGTCAGAGGACAACTTGTGACAGTCAGTTGTTTTCTTCCTGTGGGTTCAAGGAACTGAACTCAGATTGTCAGACCTGGCAGGAAGTGCTTTTACTCACTGAGTCATTACAATCAGGCTTTTTAAATTTTTATTTTTATAATTCTTTTGTTGTTAGGGTGTGTGTGTGTATGTGTGTGTGTGTGTGTGTGCGCACGTGTGCGTATGTGTGTGTTATGTGTGTACATGGAATAGATTTTTAAAACCAGGCTCCACAATAAGCAAGACATAGTCCTGTCCACAGGTTCTCTCAAAAGGGTTGAATATTTTCCTGCTATGCTAAGTTACTACAGTACTTACTGGGAAATATGAGAGCTCACAGAGACAACTGAATGCATCTGACCTGAGGGCCAGGAGGTGAGACCTGAAACGGCCTGCTCAAGGGTAGATGGCTATGGAGATGGTGTTAAAGCAGAAAAACATGGTGAGTAACAGCAACTGAACCAAGAGCGGGAGACCTGCTTGTCTGCAGGAGTATGGACAGCTGTGAGGATCAAAGTACGTAATAACGACTGAGAAAAGTAGACTCGAGGGAGCCATTGAAGGATTTGGTGAAGAGGGCTGACCTGGTAGGAGCTGTGCTTAAGAAATAAATTTGTTAGTAGTAGGTGATATGGACAGAAGAGAAGGACTAGAGACAGGTTCTTGGTTGAATCTTCTGGGATGGGGGGATAAGGTTACAGACAAAGTGAAGGCCGAGAAGCCTTATGTCATATGCTTGGCATTTTCATAGTGAAACTTACAGTCCAGTTGCACATCCCCAGGTAAGACACCATACTTAGTTAAAATACACGAGAATGAGAGAGTTAATACTTCAGTGTTTAGCCTCAGGAGATGCAGAATCCACTGAAAGTTTACTCACTTCAATTTACTTACCACAAACCATTGCCCTCAAAACTCTGAATTTGCTAAACATTTCAAACTCAGAAGCACAGAGTTCTGGAAAACCGCACTGTGCCTGGCATGGATTTCTTCCTCGGGATGGAGGAAATTTGATCTGCTTCCTACAAATTCATTTAAATTTCATTCAAACAGATTTTGAAAAAAAAAAATTTAAAAAACCTCCCTATTATCCAAAGTAGTCTTAAGAGCTTGCTTCTGACAATTTCCCTCCTTACAAAAGAAACCGATAATTTTCCAGCCGTTCCCAATCCCGGAAGTTGGAGATTCATACTACATGGGTTATGATGGATTTTTATGGTAGGCCAAAATCCTAGCCTAAAAACAGTACTGTCTTGTGGGACTGAAGGAGATGAAGCATCTCACCCTCCAGTGCTCCTCCCACGAGCACAGCAGGTGTGGATGCTGTCAGGCAGAGAGCAAGTCCACAGCCCTATGACTCAACCCAGCCGTCACTGTCAGGAATATAAAAGAAAATTAGAACCCGAACAGGAACTAAATGTTAAAAAGTTAGATCCAGAGAAACATTCTACCCTGTCTTGTGGAAGATTCTGCTCTCCCTCCTCCTCCTCCTCCTCCTCCTCCTCCTCCTCCTCCTCCTCCTCCTCCTTCTCTAGCTCCCACTCTAAGACTGTAAAACAAAGCTCTTCTCTTAGTGACAGCCATCAAGATGTCGTGAGTGGATTTTGTACACTGAAGAGATAATGTCACGGGGCTTGAATACATTCTATTCAAGACCTGAGTTGGGGGAGCTTAAAAATAGCATCTTAGATTATTTAAACTTCACTCTCTTCCTTAACTTTGAATTTTAAAGTGATAGTGTCTTACTTTGGTTTGGCAGTCCTTTTTTCTCCTCTCTCTTTCCCTGTGTGTAGGTATATGTGTCTCTTCACTGTTGTTGCTGCTGCTGCTACTGACGATGGTGACGATGACAAAGACGATGGCATTTTGTTTTATGTATCTTTACCTCTTTGTTCTTTAATAGTCACAACTGCTCTCCTTACTTTTTTGTTAAAATCTGAGCCCTTCAAATGCTCTCCATGCAAATGAATTTAGTTTGTATTTTATCTCCATAAAATTGTTCAAAATCTCAAGAGCCACTGGTAACAACTTTGCCCTAAGAGTATGTCCAACCATGTGAGGAAAGGTTCCACACTTGATCATATATTTATATATATATATATATATATATATATATATATATATATATATATATATGCTTGTCATGTGTCTCTATCCACCATTTTCTGACTCTCAAAAAATACACAGGGAAAAGAAAACCAAAATCATAGCCATTTGTGACTTCTGAGAGACTGGGGAGACAAACAAGTCATATTTTATTTTTAAAGGTTTATTTGGCAGCTTAGTCTTTTTATGAATGACTGAAACTAATATCTAGAGATGCTAAACACTGGAAGGTGAGACTTCAATGCAGCAATCATTGCATCCATGAGATTTACTTAAAGCACATGAAAATTAACCAATGCATTTACAATGCAACGAAGAGGGGCCTCGTTCTGAGATGATATCTCAGCAAAGGGAAATCCATAGGATACGTTCTGGAAATTTATCAGTGTTGTTTCCTGTATACAATCTCTTTAGATTTTTTTTCCCCTTTTTGTTTTTTTTGAATGGAGCCTGTTTAAAACATTATTTCTGCAGGGCAACTGCATGTTAACCTACATAGTTTCCATTTCTAGACCCTGTGTTTGCTTTCAAGAAAAACTCAATCCGGTACACACCACTCCCCTCCCCCCAGCTTTGCAGAGATGCTGAATCTGAAGTTGCAGTGCACGTAATAAGACAGAGAGTTTGACTGAGAATCTGCCCCTTGTGCTTCAGGACACTAACCATCGGAAAAATCAACCCATCTCATCTACGTTAAAGTTGCATTTTGAAAACTGGGATTTGGTCCTGGTTTCCTCAAGGTTCAGAGTTCTTGAACTTACATTAGAGTTACATTAGAGGCAGGAAAGAAGTGATGGGATCCCATCATTTTGTGTCCATAGTTATAACTTGCAGGATGTTGTGAAAAATTAAAGAAAACTAACAAGAATCCGATCTCCAGACCTTAAACTAAATAAGGAAAACAGACATGATTAAAAGTGAGCTTTGCACCACATGAGCTCAAATGAGCTCAGAACAGGGGTCAGTTAAGGCAAAGAACAGGGGCAGGAAACACAGGACTGGCCTTCTTCTCTGTTTTGAAGATCATTGTGAAAATTATTTCAAAACTAAACACAATTTTTTTTATTTATTTTTTAATTGGCTTATTGGAAGGGTGGGTGGCTCAGTGGATAAGGGTGCTTGCTGCCAACCCTGACAACCTGAGTTCAATCCCTGAAACCCTTAAGGGAGAAGGAGAGAGTCTGCACACTGTCATTTAACTGTGTGTGTGTGTGTGTGTGTGTGTGTGTGTGTGTGTGTAAAATAAATAAATATAATAAACTGGCTTATTATTCAAGAAGGGCATCAGTGATATTTTCTAAACTAATCAAATGTTTCCAAATTTAATCAACTGTTAATGTTATTTTTACTAATTGTAATTTTGTGGATATTAATAGGATATACTGTGATATTCTAAAACACACACAGTGGAATGAATTTAGTTTACATTTGCATATTATCTATTTATAATGGTCTAGAAAAGAGAAGCTCAAAGGATCCCAACATAAAGAAATGACAAGGAGAGAAAAATGCTAACACATTTTTGTACTAGAAACCATAAGGTACAAAGTTTTGTCAGGTGATTACTAACCCTGTATCTAATCAGTCATCTACATCCATAATTGTACATGGTCCACGACGGCGGAGTAAAACCCGATAAAAGAAGGATAAAGAAGAGTATGAACAGTTGCTGATTCAACAAAGAGTTTATTGATAATAATTATTGCGATAATTAGAAAAGGGGATTTGAGCACATTATTCAGGAGATTCAGTATGTTAAGTGTTCAAAAGTTGAGATACTGGATGCAAGTAGTTTGTACGCTCATGTCTGCCTGTGTCCAACTCTGCTCATTTAACAACCATTTTCTTTGTCCTCATTGTCACCTGGGCCACTCTGCACCGGCTGTTAACTAGCCATCATCTAGTAACAGTTGATGGAGAACTTGTCCGGAGAGCCAGGCATGTAGCAGACATCCATAGTGCGGATGCACTTACCCATTGGTGACTATACACGTTTAAGTG
Source organism: Tokudaia tokunoshimensis (assembly GCA_036184795.1). Classification (NCBI taxonomy): domain Eukaryota; kingdom Metazoa; phylum Chordata; class Mammalia; order Rodentia; family Muridae; genus Tokudaia; species Tokudaia tokunoshimensis. The sequence continues at coordinate 59,626,412 of BTHU01000006.1, forward strand.
CTTTCTTCCTACCACACCGGTCAGTCCCTATCCAGAGCTACTACAGAGAGGTGCTCAGAAATGAAGAAGAAATTTTAAAATGCTTGCAATTAAGCCAATCCCAACTTGTGAAATTGTCAAATTACCATACTGGCAGAGCCAATATAAATTCCATAACCCTAAAATTAGCACTAAAGTCATGCAAAAATGTGTTAATACATTCATCCTGGTAGTATTCATAAAGGAACAAGTGGAGAGAAGATAAATTCCACACTTAGGGGTGATGTTTACATAGATTAGGCAATGGAATATTCTGGAACATTTTAGAATTACTATTGCAACTGAGATGAGGACCATTGCACAATAAAAGTCAAACAGAGATGCACAGGGACAACTGCACGCCATTCAACAGCTACTCTTAAACAGGTCTAGTATTCTGCTACTAGGAACACTGTTAGGATTTCCTAGATTTTTCTGAGCTGAGTTTAGCAGAGCTATGTAAGACTTAACTACATTTAAATTTCTGTCCACGACGCATATAACCTCACTTCTAATTATCAAGAGGAGTGCTAGCTGTTTACTCAGAGCCCTTTTGGAAACAATGATGCCAGAACTTATTCAATAATTGAATAACACATTTCAGTACTTCCGAAAGCAGCTTAGAGTGTGAAATGGTGGTTTCTTTCCGAGCAGTTTTCTAAAGGAACTTCTTTTTCTCCCAAATATGCTCTTAGTTTTTAATGGTTAAGCTCTTCATTTTCTCATATAACACAGAATGGATGTTCCTAAACTGATAAGTAATTGAGGTAGATATAAATCAATTTCTTTTCTGTGATTATTGATGTTCTTCCTCTGTAGAGAGCTACTTTGAAGATTGTTTTCTCCCACTCAAGATCTTGGGTGACCTCCACAAAATCTAAAGCAGGAGATCACACCTGCAGTCTCAGCATGAGTTCCAAGCCAACCTGGACCCCTGAGTAGAAATACTAAATTCTCAGTAAAAGGCATGAAGGGACAGAATGTTTTTTATTTGCTCATAAGCCTGTAGTGATTGCGTGTGTGTGTCTGTGTGTGTCTCTGTGTGTGTGTGTGTGTGTGTGTGTAAATAAATCTAATGTAAAAGTTAAAATTAACTTTTAAGATTTTTTTATTAAATAAAAATCAAAGTGGACCAACATTCTGTCTATAGGGAAAATATATAGATGGTTAGAAGGAAGGTCTTGCTCTTTTCTTCTCCAATTGACAAATAAAGACAGATCTAACATTTGACCATAGGACCTTTAATTCATCAGACTATTAGTATGGTAATTTTTCATTATGGTGGTGCATACCTTTAATCCCAGCACCTGTGAGGCAGGGGCATACAGATCTCTGAGTCTGAAGCCAGCCTAGTCTACAAAGTCAGTTCCAGGACAAAATGGTTACATAGAGAAGCCCTGACTCAAAAAAGAATGGTGATTTTAATAAATAATAATCAACATTTCCTATCATCTGTGTTTACCATATGCAGCGCAATTTAGCAGCCATTGTCTTAACTATAATCTGCCTAACTGTCATGCTATATACTAAAATGAATTCATCTGTGATATCAGATGGCATATGTCCACCACTCGGGGCTCTCTTGTCTATTTCTGATACCAATATATAAATAAATGCATATTGGAGGTGACAGAGAAATTTTCCTTTATTGTTTTAGAGCAGGAGAATGTTTACAGAATATGAAAAGGGGGTAGGTTGTTGTGTAGCTGTTTCCTTTTAGGTTTGGTTTTTATAATATAGAGGAAAATTTGATTTCCTTTATTTATTGAAAGAATTGACTTGATTCTCTATGGAAATATAATCATATTCCTCATTCCTGCGTAGTAAAACTCTTTAAGGAGTTGTCCATCCTGACATAGTCTTGGATACCTTTCTTCCTGTTTTCTCTCCTCTTAAAAGGATGTATATATGTACATGTGTGTGTATGTATGTGTAAGTACTTGGGTGTATGTGTGTTCATGTGTATACATGTGTGTGTGTGCACGTATGTGTCAATATGGAGGTCAAACCTGGCATCTTGTGTGTTCTATACATGAATTCTATCACATTTCCAAACTTCAAACTTAAAAAATTATTAAAAACTTATTAAATTTTAAAACAAATTAAATTTTATAATTAAAATGTAATTATTATCTTTGGTTCATGTTGTACCATCCTGTAATCATCTGAAATTTCTTTCTTTGAAATTTTTGGGTATTTTTTAATTAAGGTAATGTGCTTTTAACATAAAATTTACACTACTAACCATGTTTGAATGTACAATTAAGGCTGATTACATTCCTTCAGATTGCTATACAACAATCTCCAGGACATTATGGTTTTGTGTAACTGAAACTATTTCCCCTTTAAACAGCAGAATTTCTCCTAAAAACATAAGGATTACTAAGCATTTTTCATGGTAGAGGGAGAAACTGTGTAATAAGGGAGGATGGGGTGCAGAGAAGCTTCTACTTTGTAAAAGCATCTAAAGCTTATGAAAAGAACTTTCTCATCATTAGAACATAAATACCTCCCTCCCTCCATCTCTCTAGTGGTTTTTATTTTCTATTTTGTATTGCCAAAAGAAAAAAACCCTGTAAAAATTGATAGTCATAGTTTTTCAGGAACATCTTTTAAAGCCCCTCGGGTTTGTAATTTTTTTAGATAGAACAAGTGTCTGTGAATCTATTCCATGGCTGTGTGGTATTCCCTTTCTCCTGCGCCCTCCATAGAGGTTCTGCTACGTTCATGTCATATGTTTTTCATATAGATTCAAATATGGGAGAAAACATGCAACACTCCTCTTTCTGATTTATCTGACTAACATGATAGTCTTGTTTCCCCCATTTTTCTACAAATGTTGCAATCCAATGCATAATATGTATGAATGTATGTATGTACGTATGTATGTATGTATGTATGTATGATGTATGTATGTATATATTTCAAACTTCTGATTGTAACATAATTTCAAATGCGTGGAAAGTCTTCAAGAAGAGAACAAACCAGACACTCCTTCCATCAACACCAACCATCGTATTTGGCAGTATTTGCTTTATTTTTTATTGAGGAATTGTACACACCATGCATGCCCTTTTGTCTAAAGACTACAACCTGTATCTCTCAAGGAGCAAGGAGATTCTCTTACAGACTTCCCTCATCACAGTCTAAGAAATTCACAATACGTATTGATACTGCCCCCCCTTCTCCTCCCCCTCCCCCACCCTGGACTTTTCTGATTCTTCCTCTCTGCTGAGGAAGTCACTTTCCCATTTTGAGCAGGAGCATTACATCCCTGCTGTCGTACCTTAGTGCAACATGTAAGGAAGTGCCAGTTTCTTCCCTGAATAGGAGGGTTGAATACTTAGTAAAAAAGGTATCTTTTTCATAGTCGGCCACAAAAAAACAACAAAAAACAAAAAAGCCCTGCTATTTCCATTTTCTCTGTCCAATTAATAAGCAGAAAGATACTGTGGTATTATGCAATTACCTGATGCATTTTAAATTTTCCTTAATCATTGTAATATCCATTAAGGATTCTAGCCCAATTCATTTATTACCTTGATGGCTACAAAATGGCAGTTTTCCCATCCTGTTATTTCTACTGCATTTACTGGTCGGCACTCTCTGCAAAAAGCTCTCTCTTGTCTTAAGCACTTGCCTGCTACACTGCAAACTCATTGGTTTTTTTTTCTTATTTCGTTTGGAGGTTTGAAATTTATTCTTCCATCATTTATTTTGAAGCTCAAGTTTTCCCCTTTTGCTTAAAGGGAGCTCTTTAAAAGCCTCCTGTCATATATATATATATATATATATATATATATATATATATATATATAGTGGGTGTGTGTGGGTGGGTGCATGTGTGGGTGGTTGTGTGTGGTTGTGTAAATCAGCAGACATCTTGCAGAGTTGGTTCTCTGCATGCATACATGTATGCATGCATGCATGCATTGGTCAGCAGACATCTTGCGGAGCTACTTCTCTTGTTCCACTATGTGAGTCCTGGAAATCCAGCTCAGGTCATCACTCTGGGCAGTGAGCACCACTGAGCCATCTCACCAACCCATCTTTTAGACCATCCCATTGTATTTAAAATTCTTGTTTTCTGGTTCAGTATGTCATAGTTCACATGGACATCTTCTGTCCTGGTCCATTAACTGGTCTGCTCCCCAAGTGCAAGATATATCCACCTCCAAAAGGAGTTATTGTGTGTACATACAATAAAGTGTATGCTTTTTAAGTGCACAGAGTCAGTATTCCTGCCAGCCCCATTACCAGCATTCAGGATTTAGTGTCTCTCACTGCTTGTGTTTATTCAGAAGGCTTCCAGGAAATGACATTGCTGTACTTTCCATTTGCTCCCTCTTCACCTCCCATAATTCTGTTCTTCTCTGTACCATTCTGAAGATGAAGTGCAGTCACTCCACACTACAAGCTTGGCTCATTTCTCGTGGATGTTTACATTCATTCTGGCTAATCTCATCTGAGTCTCACCCGGTACCTCTAAGCCTGTCTTCTCTCTCAAGCTCTGAACTTGACATCCAAATTCATTGCATAAAAACTGGTCCACTGCACCCTCCTCTATCTCAAGAGATAGCAGGTCATTCTCCCACCTATCCAGTCCACCACCATCTCTATGTTCTCTCCTACTTTTGCTACTTTGTGGGTTCTTTTTACTTCCACTCTTCTCCACTTTTTCCCACCCTTCTGACCTCTGAACTCTAGATCGGAGAGAAAAAAAGGATAGAAAGGAAAGGGGGTGACATTATTGTTAGACCACTCCCTGCTGATTAGGAATGTCAAGTTCCTTGGGGCAAGTTTGATCTTCACCATCAGGATATCTAATTTCTTCTTTCTCCATTGCGCACCACACAACTAATTAACAAACCATGACCAACAGCAACCAAGCAATAATCAACCAATCAACAACCCACCCTGCCTCTTGGAGGCCCTAGCATTTATATACTCTCGGAAAAGTCTCCTTAATCCCAAATGTCACAGGATCCAAGAAACTCTCTGCCACTGGCAGAGTCACGCTCCTGAACAAGGCAGGTCATAGTAAGGTGCTGTGGACAATCTGAAGCAGCCCTGTATCCCATACCTGAGATTAAAGTGGAAACACATCCTTCTAGTAGTTTTGGGGTTTTTTTAAAGAAACCAAAATGCCAGGATTGTCATTACCCTTCCCTGCCACCACTGTGTCTCAGCAGCCATCACTCCTGACTGGACTATTTCAATAACTTCCTGAGACATCTTTCCAGGCTAGCCTCTGCTCCAAGAGTTCATCCTTCAGTCCACCCTCTTTGTCTTCTTCTCAGGAACTGGTCCTTCCTTTCAGTGCTCATTCCAGAATCCTAGACACACATACTCCCACTCCTGGTAGTTGGTTGATCCAGTTTCTGTACCTGGAAGGCACATCCCAAGGTGTTTCCTTAGCTACTTCCTTCAGTGCCTCTGATTTAGGTCAAATTCTGTCTTCTCATTAAGCCAGTGCTGACTGTTACTGAGATGGAATTTCTGATCCCTTGTTCTCTGCACACACACACACACACACACACACACACACACAGAGAGAGAGAGAGAGAGAGAGACGCACTTGTGACTACTACCCTCATTACATCTATCTTCACTTTTTATTTTTTCTCTTTCTTTGTGTTACACATTGTCAATCTCTCTGTGTCATGTCCCTTCAAAGAGGGCAGAGATCTTGTTTTTGCTCACTGAAATGTCTAGGACAATGAATATCCCATGAAAGGTAGTCAGGGTTTCTTTGTTGTTTTTTTGTTTGTTTGTTTGTTTTGTTCTTGTTTTGTTTGTTTTGGCTGGTTGGCTTTTCAAGACAGGGCTTCAGGCCCTGGCTGTCCTGGAACTCCCTTTGTAGACCAAGTGGTCTATAGAGATCCACCTGCCTCTGCCTCCCGAGTGCTAGGATTAAAAGCCTGTGCCACCACCTCCCAGCTCTGCTTTTTTTATGTTTAATAAACGAATGAGCAGCTTCACTCCATGTTTCATTGTAACAAACTCATAGAGAGGAGAAGCTGTCTGCAGAATGAAGTTGACAGATAGCATTCCTTAATATGTGACCCAAACACAACCTCAACCACTCTCTTCTTATCTCCACAGGCATGTTTGCCTCCTTCCATGGGTGACATCGAGATTGGCTTTAAATACTAGTAATTTTAATCAGGCAGTGTTTTCAGGGCAGAGCTTGTCTCGTGGCCCTGAATTATGCTTTTCCATGCCCCATACAGCCAACTAATGAGTGACAGATGGTCATTCGCTGTTCCACCTTTTCCCGGCTTTCTTTTTCTCATTAGTGGTAATTTTGAGTGCCATAGGGGAAATGGGAAGATGGGAGAAGACATGGAAAAAAAACGAATTACTCTATACATCAGCTATACATTTTCTACCAGACTCCCAAATTAACTCCACATCTAAACTTTACTGAAGACATCGCTTGTGTGGCTCAAGAGTGACTGGAGAGTTTCATTTAAGATAAGACATACTTTGACAGATGTCTAGATACGGTTACCTGGCTCATTTCTGTGTAGTCATGACAATATCAGCATCAAGTTTTGAAGGGTCCACAAGACATGAGCATGAATGGTCTGCCACCCAGCTGAAGCCCTTACACTCCCAGTGCAAGAGAGCACACAGTCACAAGGCATGCGACCTCTTTGCTTTTTTCCGTAGCATTGCTAATTAGTCAATGATATTCCTCAGAAAACAGGAAACATTTCTCTCCCAGTCTTCTAACATCTGAAGAGAATATAAGAAATTAACAAACCAAAAAGCAAAGTTTTTAATTCATGACAGTTCATGTTATCCAAAATTTTATAAGAAAAGCGTATGCAAAGTATGTAACAAACACTAAAGCTCTGTGTGGTAATCCCAGGACTCAATAGCCTCAGCAGAAAGATCATGATTTTGAGGTCAGCCTTGGCTACATACAAGACCCTGTCAAAAGAAGAGAGAGCCAGTGGGACAGAGGAAAGAAAAGGAAGGAAGATCACTTGTTTGCTTGTTTCATTTATTAGAAGAATTTCAAACATCAAGTTAATAGACCATATTCAACTCAATTTAGCCCTTAAAGTGTCTTTTAAATGTCTCTCCTTTTAACATATTATTCTCTACACAGAGAAAATGATCCCTCTTTCAAACACATGAATGCTGCTTATGATTCCTTTCCACAGATACAACACACTCAGGGGAAATTGGCACCAAGAAAAAGGTGAAAAGACTGTTAAGCTTCCAAAGATACTTCCATGCATCTAGGCTTCTCCGAGGGATTGTACCACAGGCCCCTCTTCACCTACTGGATGAAGACTACCTTGGACAAGCAAGGGTAAGCCAGTTCCCTTAGGTCTCCCTGCAGCAGGCAGTGGCCAAGAGCCTTTGCCCCCAGCACCTGAGTCTGACCCCTACTGTGCCTCTCAGGGGTTTTGTGACTCTGGGTTTGTGATTTAGCACATCTACACTTATTTTCTCAAACACAAAATGAAGATTATAGAACAATGTTCCACTTAGAGGTAATTAAAGATTTTTCTAGATATAATATTCGGTCTTTGGAGTTATGGGTAGGGGGTCCTGGGGATTAAACCAGGATTTGTGCAAGCTAAGTAAGTATGTCACTGAGCTACACACCCAATCCTGAGGTAAAGCATGTCCTCATGCTTAGTACACTCGTGCCAAATACGCATTAGCTATTTTCACTTTTATAAGTGTGTAGGACTGGAGAAATGGCTTAACGGTTAAGAGCACTGACTGCTTTTCCAGAGGTCCTGAGTTCAATTCCCAGCAACCACGTGGTGGCTCACAACCTGTGATCTCTACAGCCTCACATCTGTAATGGGATCTGATGCCCTCTTCTGGTGTGTCTGAAGACAGCTACAGTGTGCTCACATACATGAAATAAATAAATACTTTTTTTTAAAAAGTATGTAGAACATATTTATACAATGCCAAGCAAAGTAAAGTATTGACTTCTATAATGGCAACTGAAAATATCTCCAGTAATTATCAACACTTAACTCCACATTGGGCTCTTAATGCACATATTAGCCTATTAATGTTTTTAAGCTTTTCAAAAAGCTTCTAATAATAAATTATTTTTCACTCTACATTGATCTAATGAGGTAGAACTCAATGTGTGATTGTTTAAAACCACTTCTCAAGTTACTTCCACCCTAAGTTGCCAAAGTAATTTAAATTTTAGGGGTAAACTTGTCACCATTTAAACAAAGGTCAAAAGTAATCATTTGTAGCTTACATGATACATAGTATCTCCATATAAAGATATACTGTTATATATATGCCACTAAAAATGAACAATAAATAGTGCCAGAGGAACCAAATTCCAATATCTTGTCTATAAAAGGATAAAAGTTAATTAGACTTGACAACAACCCAAGGGTGAAATTAAATAATCACTGACTGTGGTAGTTGGTGGTTGGTTGGTAGTTGCTTGATTAGTTGGTTGGCAGTTGGTGGTTGGTTGGTGGTGGTTGGTTGTAAGTTGGTGGTTGGTTGATTAGTTTGTAGTTGTTGATTAATTGGTAGTTGGTAGTTGATTGATTGGTTGGTAGTTGGTGGTTGGTTGGTGGTTTGTGGCTGATTGGTTGGTCAGTTGGTTGATTAGTGTTTCATGTGTGATTGGTATTTGGTTGGTAGATAGTTTGTTAGTAGGTGATGGTTGATGGGCAGTTGACTAGGTGTTGGATAGTTGGCTGATTTGTTGAAATGGAGATCAATAATAACTTTTAACACTGCTCTGTGACAGAGCACTCATGGTGAGTTCTCTCCTCTAGGTAGCTACATTTTTAAAGGTGATGTTGAGATACAGAAAAAATAATAGACCAGAAGTCTGCCTGTCAGAAGACAGGGCCTGACTCTGCCTTTCACATTGTAAGATTTGGGTAAAGGTTCACCCCAAACAGTCAATCACCCCTTTGTTTCTTGAATACATTGTGATGGCTGAGCAAGAAATATAAGGCACTGGATTTTTCACGGGACACAGAGCCACTCAGGGGCAGAGAGAATCATGAGTTAGTCCTTTCACTGGTGACTTCAAATGTCTTCAAAGAAAGATAGGTGGAATTGTCAGAACTACAGTACAGAAAGAATTAACCACCTCAATCTTTATGTCACATTTAATTCTAAACACGGCTTGCTTTTTAATAATAAAAAAAAAGTCTTCATTATACACAGTAGGTCTTCAAATTATCTGGTGTGGTCAGTTACTCACTGTTTGGTTTCCTATACAATTAATTTTTCGTGCAGTTCGCACTAAGCAACATGATGTGCTCAACAATAGTGTTCGCCTTGTTTTTAGGTTTTTATTATAAGAACTGGAGCTGTAACTCAGTGGTAAAGTTCTTGTCTGGTATGGAGATCCTGGATTTAATCCCAAATACCACAAATATGAATAGAAAAACAAATGTTGCAAAGCTTCTCCCTACAGTACACACCCTGGTTTAACAGACACGTATACCTGTGTTCCCTATGAATCAGCACTATGGCAGGCACTTGAGGCACGTAGCACTGCCTTGCTCTACCCCTACAAACAACCCTCTGATGAAGATGGTACCAGACACCATTTTTCAGATGAGGGTCAGAGAAGTTAAGGCTGTAACCAAGGTCCAACAGCCCGGATGAAAAGTGACTGATAACAGACCAGGTAGTTTAAACTCAGAGTCTATCCCTTGAGCTGACATTAGTGAATGGAGCAAAATCTGGTTTACTCCAAATCCATTGTACATAGACTAGAATGCTACCGTTTCTGAGTTCTTAATTGTTTAAATCACCGTGTCTGGAAGTAAATGTCTGAGTCTTGGTGTGCTTCACTTGGGCCTTATTTCTGTTTGCCTTCTCAGTATATGCTCTCCAAAGTTGGAACGTGGGACTTTGACATCTTCTTGTTTGATCGCTTGACAAATGGTAAGTTACCCCCAAAGGATTCTCACTAAAATACACCCCATAAAGTGGATTCATTTCATGAGAAACAATTTGTATTTTTAGACAAATTGCCTTCCCCACCCCCCTTCTTTTTCCACTCGCATAAATCTATAGTCACTCAGGACAGACCAGGGAGGGGGAAATGAATTCAGATAAAGAATGAAGACTTAATCTGACCTTAGCATGTTAGAATGGTTTCCTTCTGAACTGTGGTCCCACAGATTGTACTCTTTCCTCACAGAATACTCTGGTCATGTCCAAATGTAGAGAGCTCAGTGTTAGTCACTGCAAAGTGAGCACACAGAAGCACATCTGACTAGTCCTGTCTCTTACAGACAAGCTACTTACTCCTGCTTCTTAAGCTCAGTCTACCCATCTCAGGTATTGCTCGGATAAGTTTGGCATCATCAGAAGGAAGCCACTGCCAGGGAAAGAATGTAAAAGCTTAGGCTGTAGCTGAAAACTAAATATTCCCCTTAAGTCTTCCTTTCATGTCTTATGCCTAATAAAAGCTTTACCTAACAAAATAATCAAATAAGTCTTCCTCCACCTAATAAAAAGTAGTAGATAGCGTTAGGTAGTAAAAGACCTCATTTAATGTTGATGTTGGTCCAACCCATCACCTGCCTTATGTGTACATCAAGTCATTGCCCCCATAGTTTTCTCAACACCGTTTGAGTTGACAAGCAATGTGCTGTAAGAGATATGCAGTGTCACATCATGACTTGGATGTTTACAGAAAGCTAACTGAAACATACACGCTATGGGTAGAGTCCATAATGTTTTACTGTTCATGTTTGGATCATCTAGAAATGGGTACTGACAACTGAAATTAACAGTGAAAAAGAGAACTTCTTAAGTAGTATTTGAAAAAAAAAAAGCATAATCATGACTGTTACAGAAATCGGAAATGAAGCCATCAAAGATTTTGTCTATCTCAGTTCATTAATCTGCTGCTAACCTACCACAACAGTTCAAAAGTAAACCTCAAAGAAACACACACACACACAGTAAGACACACACGCACGCAGTAAGACACACACACACAGTAAGAAACACACACACACAGTAAGACACACACACACACACACACAGTAAGACACACACGCACGCAGTAAGACACACTAACATTCCTTTATAAACAGCTGTGAAGTGCCTCCAGACTAGCTTCAGTTGTAAGTGTATGAACAAGGATCATTTACGGTGCTATCTGTTATCTTTATTGAAGTGTTCTGAAATAACACAGAGACAATCAAATTTGTGGAAATCCACTGAACCGGGTGCTTGAAGAGAATATTCTTTGGCAACACTCAGATTCCACTGAAGACTTTTGGGCAGCTGCTTGACCTATGCAAAGTCTTAAATAATCTCTCTAACACTTTTTAAAGTATTAAAAATACCTGTCACCCAGGCATGGTGACACCCAGGAAGTTGAGGCTACTGGAACATGAATTTGAGGTTAGCCTGGACTAAGATATAATGAATAAATAATGAATAAATTACCTAAATTATAATTCAAATTAATTATTCTTTGATAATATCTCTTGAATATTGTTATTATAGCTTTAATTTTGCAGCTCTTGTTGCCTGAATTGTGAAATATCAGTCAGTCTTCTCTTGGATAAATGTCATAGGACAAATGGGCTACTATTGTTGAATATAGTGACTTAAATATCTCCACAGTGAAAAGTAAATTGGAAGTAACTTAAAGCCGATTTTGAGGGTTCTTGTGTTTTTAAAATTACACATACGACGTACTCAATAGACAAATTCCTTCATTTAATAATTTCTCTTTCTCCGGTATAAGAAGATGGGAGCTAATTTTATCTGTACAATATGATGAGAAACCTAGAAAAAGACTGTAATATGTGTAATTCCAAATGAAAAGTGGGGAATTAGTCTATCAGAGAAACCTTACTTTGGAGAATTTAAATCTTATTTTCAATCTTGCTAGTGTTTTGTTGTTACTGTTGCTGGTTGGTTGGCTGTTTAATAAAAATAAAGCGGGTGCCTATCCCCCTGCAGGGAACAGTCTGGTAACTCTTCTATGTCACCTCTTTAACTCCCATGGCCTCATCCACCACTTCAAGCTCGATATGGTGACCTTACACAGGTTTCTGGGTAAGTCTTTTCTCTTGCGTGTCCCTATACAACCACGGAATACGGACAATGCGTAACTCACTGGTTGCAAGTATCAAGAAGCGTGAGCTGAACACAGGGCTCAACCAACATGACATGGGGGAAAGCCCACGTGGCCTCAGCCCTACACAGACAGCAACAGACAACCAAGGAATGCTGGGAATGGGAGAGATAGTCTTCCCCAGGGAAAAGTACACTAATTGGTTATTCACTACCAAATAGTCAGCCCTGAAAAGATGCACACAAGTAACATTTACAGCAGGTTGTATTTGTGCATTTAGGGATATGTATGTATGCGTGTGTATGTGTGTAGTGTGGTGTGTGGGTGTATGTGTGTGTGTGTGTGTGTGTGTGTATGTATGTGTGTGTGTGTGTGTGTGTATGTATGAACGAAGAAAGGTATATGGGGGTTTGGAGGGAGAAAAGGGAAGTAGAAAATGAAATAAATATATTATAATCTCAAAAAAACAGAAATAATTTTAAATAAAGTGTTAACCACAGCATGATAGAAAAAGACCTCAAATTAACCTTAAAAGATTTAATCTTAGTTTTCAAAATATAACTTATCTGTCCTAAGTCATTGATGAGTTGTTAGCTTAAAGTGTTATGCTTACAATACATTAAGGATCTATAAAGAAAACCACCAAGGGTATATAGGTGTCAAGACAATTCTGATATGTTCACATACTAATAGAATCCCAATGAGATAATGATGATCACAACACGATTTGCTGAAAATCCTTAAAATGAATTATAACTACGATTTACATTCCACCACTGTGGGTGGGATTCTTTAAGTAAATCACTTCTAATTGTTTGAATAAACCCACAAGTTGGACATTATTATCACCACTTGTTCCGCAGTTATAGAGAACAAAAACTAGTAAGCAACAGACCTCAGATCACACGCAGGTCGAAGGCCGCCATCTTTACACACGCCACTACCACAGCCACCAGCCTTTCTCTAAAAGCAGCCCAGTTCCTCTTTGGTTCTGTGAATTTTCTTACTTATCTCCTCATATGAATTCTCCAAGGTAGATTCCTAGTCGCCTGATTGCTTGCCTCTGCCACTTAGTACAAGTCATACTTGTCATGTGACAGTACCATGAATTCTAAAGTTGACTCGGTGCCATCAGGAAGAAGGTAAAAGCAGCATCTGCCACCAGGTTTACATGGCGCTTACATCTCCTGCATCCTCTTTCAAGGACTGTGGGTAATTAACACGTGGATCATTCAAAGGCAGTGACACTTGGACCCAGGGCATTGTTATAAGAAAGTTGAGGATTGGACTGCCCTCCGCCATCTTTGCTCCAGTGACCAGGTAGTTGGGACCGCCAGGCTCAGAGACAGACAGGCATAATATCGCTTCGGTTTCAGGCAGCTTGGGTGTAACCTGCTCCCAGGTGCTGGGCTGATCTGCAGTAACCAGCGCGCCAGTTCCGCGGTGGGACCTTCTGCCTGCTGGAGGGACCCCGCGCAGGGAGGGAGCCCGCCAGCTTCCCTTCCGCGACCTCTGTTCCCGCGGACTGCGCTGGAGAGACCGGTACCCAGGCTCTCCCCCCCGATATAACATCACTTGGGACACGGCCTGTTGGGGCTTCCGTCTGTGCCCGAGGGCGGGTTGGCGCTGTAGTCGTCTGGGCGCCAGATCGGCGGGCCATCGTGACCACAGGGTGAGCGGCGCCACGGAGACTGCCCTCCGCCATCTTTGCTCCAGTGACCAGGTAGTTGGGACCACCAGGCTCAGAGACAGACAGGCATAATATCGCTTCAGTTTCAGGCAGCTTGGGTGTAACCTGCTCCCAGGTGCTGGGCTGATCTGCAGTAACCAGCGCGCCAGATCTGCTGTGGGACTTCTGCCTGGCAGAGGGACGCCCCCTCCCCCCCAGGAGAGATCACACACCCCTGCACAGGGCAGGAGCCTGCCAGCCTCCCTTTGGCGACCTCTGCTCCAGGAATCCACTAGGCTGAGCCTTTAGATGTGCAAGGCCTCCCCAATATAAGATCACTTGGGGCAAAGCACATTAGGGCTCCAAAGTCACTCAGGAGCAGGCAGGCCCCAGAAATCGGTGCCAGGGGAATCCTGGTAATCCAGGGGGGGCAGAAATAGCTTTGCAGGCTCACAGGAGGTCCAACCAACAGCCAGTGGCAGCAGGACCAACTAACACCAGAGGTATCCAGATGGCAAAAGGCAAACGTAGGAATGTTACTAACAGTAATCAAAGTAATGTGGGACCATCCGAACCCAACTCTCCAACAGCAGCAAGTCCTGGATACCCCACCACACCCGAAAGACAAGATCTGGATTTAAAATCACTTCTCATGATGCTATTAGAGGATCACAAGAAGGACACAAATAAATCTCATAAAGAGTTACAGGAGACCATGAATCAACGGTTAGAAGCCCTTACAAAGGAAACACAAAAATCGCTTAGAGAAATGCGGGAGAACATGGATCAAAAGATGGAGGCGCACAAGGAGACAACACAAAAATCGCTTAACGAGATGAATCAACGGGTAGATGCACTCACAAAGGAATCACAAAATTTGCATAAAGAAATGCAGAAGAATATGGGTCAACAGACGGATGCCCATAAGGAGGCAACACAAAAATTGCTTAAAGAAATGAATCAACGGTTAGATGCCCTTACAAAGGAAACACGAGAACTGCTTAAAGAAATGCAGGAGACGATGGATCAACAGATGGAATCCCATGAGGAGGAAACACAAAAATCGCTCAGAGAAATGCAGGAGAACGTGGGTCATCAGGAAGAAATCCTGAAAGAGGTAATGCAAAAATACCTTAAAGAAATACAGGAAAATACAAACAAACAAGTGAAGGATCTCAGCAAATCCATCCAGGAACTAAAAAAGGAAGTAGAAACAACTAAGAAATCACAAAGGGAGACAACTTTGGAGATAGAAAACCTTGGGAAGAAATCAGGAGTCATAGATGCAAACATCAACAATAGAATACAAGAGATGGAAGAAAGAATCTCAGGTGCTGAAGATTCCATAGAAAGCATCGACTCAACAGTCAAAGAAAATGCAAAATGCAAAAAACGCGTAACCCAAAACATCCAGGAAATCCAGGACACAATGAGAAGACCAAACCTAAGGATTATAGGTATAGATGAGAGTGAAGATTTGCAACTTAAAGGGCCAGTAAACATCTTCAACAAAATTATGGAGGAAAACTTCCCTAACTTAAAGAGAGAGATGCCGATGAACATACAAGAAGCCTACAGAACTCCAAACAGACTGGACCAGAACAGAAATACCTCCCGTCACATAATAATCAAAACACCGAATGTTCTAAACAAAGAAAGAATACTAAATGCAGTAAGAGAAAAGGGCCAAGTAACATACAAAGGAAGACCTATCCGAATCACATCAGACTTCTCACCAGAGACTATGAAAGCCAGAAGATCCTGGGCAGATCTCATGCAGACACTAAGACAGCACAAATGCCAGCCTAGACTACTATACCCAGCAAAACTCTCAATCACCATAGATGGAGAGACCAAGATATTCCATGATAAAACCAAATTTTCACAATATCTTTCCACAAATCCAGCCCTGCAACGGATAATAGGTGGAAACCTCCAATACAGGGAGAGAAACAACACCCTGGAAAAAATGAGATAATAACCTTCTTGAATCAAACCCAAAAGTAGATAACCACTCAAACATAAAGATAGCGTCAAGAATGGCAGATGGCAATAATCACTATGCCTTAATCTCTCTTAATATCAATGGTCTCAATTCCCCAATTAAAAGACATAGACTAGCAGACTGGATACGTAAACAGGACCCAGCTTTTTGCTGCATGCAGGAAACGCACCTCAGTGTCAAAGACAAACACTACCTCAGAGTAAAAGGCTGGAAAACAATTTTACAAGCAAATGGCCCCAAGAAACGAGGTGGAGTAGCCATCCTAATATCGGATAAAATTGATTTTCAACCCAAAGTCATCAAAAAAGACACAGAAGGACACTACATACTGATCAAGGGAAAAATCCACCATCAAGAACTCTCAATCCTGAATATCTATGCTCCAAATGCAAGGGCACCCTCATTCGTAAAAGAAACTTTACTAAAACTCAAAGCACACATCGCACCGCACACAATAATAGTGGGTGACTTCAACACCCCGCTCTCTGAAATGGATCGTTCAGGAAAGCAGAAACTAAACAGGGACACAGTGAATCTAATTGAAGCCTTGGACCAAATGGAACTAACTGATATATATAGAACATTTCATCCTAGAGCTAAAGAATACACCTTCTTCTCAGCTCCTCATGGTACCTTCTCCAAAATTGACCATATAATTGGTCACAAATCAGACCTCAACAGATACAAGAAGATAGAAATAATCCCATGCCTCCTATCAGATCACTATGGAATAAGGGTGGTCTTCAATGGCAACAAAAACAAAAGAAAACCCACGTACACATGGAGGCTGAACAATGCTCTACTCAATGATAACTTGGTCAAGGTGGAAATAAAGAAAGAAATCAAAGACTTTTTGAAAGTTAATGAAAATGAAGGCACAACATACCCTAACTTATGGGACACAATGAAAGCAGTGCTAAGAGGAAAATTCATAGCCCTGAGTGCCGCCAAAAAGAAACGGGAGACAGCATACACTAACAGCTTAATGGCACACCTGAAAGCCCTGGAACAAAAAGAAGCAAATACACCAAAGAGGAGTAGAAGGCAGGAAATCATCAAACTCAGGGCTGAAATCAATCAAGTAGAAACAAATAAAACCATACAAAGAATCAACAAAACGAGGAGTTGGTTCTTTGAGAAAATCAACAAGATAGATAAGCCCTTAGCCAGACTAACCAGAGGGCACAGAGATAGTATCCAAATTAATAAAATCAGAAACGAAAAGGGAGAGATAACAACAGAAACTGAGGAAATTCAAAAAATCATCAGATCCTACTACAAAAACCTGTATTCAACACAACTAGAAAATCTTGAGGAAATGGACAATTTCCTTGACAGATACCAAGTACCAAAATTAAATCAGGATCAAATAGACCATCTAAACCGTCCTATAACCCCTGAAGAAATAGAAGTTGTCATTGGAAGTCTTCCAACCAAAAAAAGCACAGGTCCAGATGGTTTTAGTGCAGAATTCTATCAGACCTTCAAAGAAGACCTAACACCAATACTCTTCAAACTGTTCCACAAAATAGAAACAGAAGGAACACTACCCAACTCGTTCTATGAAGCCACAATTACACTAATACCAAAAGCACACAAAGATCCGACAAAGAAAGAGAATCTCAGGCCAATCTCTCTTATGAATATCGATGCAAAAATACTCAATAAAATTCTTGCCAACCGAATCCAAGAACACATCAAAACGATCATTCACCACGATCAAGTAGGCTTCATCCCAGGGATGCAGGGATGGTTCAATATAAGGAAATCCATCAATGTAATCCACTACATAAACAATCTCAAAGAAAAAAACCACATGGTCATCTCATTAGATGCTGAGAAAGCATTTGACAAAATTCAGCATCCTTTCATGCTAAAGGTCTTGGAAAGATCAGGAATTCAAGGCCCATATCTAAACATAGTAAAAGCAATTTACAGCAAACCAGTAGCCAGCATCAATCTAAACGGAGAGAAACTTGAAGCAATCCCACTAAAATCAGGGACTAGACAAGGCTGCCCTCTCTCTCCATATCTTTTCAATATAGTACTTGAAGTTCTAGCTAGAGCAATTAGACAAGAAAAAGAGGTCAAAGGGATACAAATTGGAAAGGAAGAAGTCAAACTATCACTATTTGCAGACGATATGATAGTATACATAAGCGACCCAAAGAACTCCACCAGAGAACTCCTACAGCTGATAAACGACTTCAGCAAAGTGGCCGGATATAAAATCAACTCAAGCAAGTCAGAAGCCTTCCTATACTCAAAGGATAAGCAGGCTGAGAAAGAAGTAAGAGAAATAATACCCTTTACGATAGCCACAAACCATATTAAGTATCTTGGCGTGACGCTAACCAAACAAGTGAAAGATCTGTATGACAAGAACTTCAAGTCTCTGAAGAAAGAAATTGAAGAAGACCTCGGAAGATGGAAAAATCTGCCATGCTCATGGATTGGCAGGATTAATATAGTAAAAATGAGCATCTTACCAAAAGTAATACACAGATTCAATGCAATCCCCATCAAAATCCCAACTCAATTCTTCATAGAGTTAGAAAGAGCAATTCAAAAATTCATCTGGAATAACAGAAAACCCAGAATAGCTAAAACTATTCTCAAGAGTAAAAGAACCTCTGGGGGAATCAGTATCCCGGACCTCAAGCTGTACTACAGAGCAATAGTGTTAAAAACTGCATGGTATTGGTACAGTAACAGACATGTAGATCAATGGAACAGAATTGAAGACCCAGAAATGAATCCACACTCCTATGGTCACTTGATCTTTGACAAAGGAGCTAAAACCATCCAGTGGAAAAAAGATAGCCTTTTCAACAAATGGTGCTGGCTCAGCTGGAGGTCAACATGCAGAAGAATGCAAATTGACCCATCCTTATCTCCTTGCACTAAGCTCAATTCTAAGTGGATCAAAGATCTCCACATAAAACCAGACACACTGAAACTAATAGAAGGGAAACTAGGGAAGAACCTTGAACATATGGGCACAGGGGAGAATTTCCTGAACAGAACTCCAATAGCTTATACTCTAAGATCAAGAATAGACAAATGGGACCTCATTAAATTACAAAGTTTTTGCAAGGCAAAAGACACCGTCAAAAAGACAAAGCGGCAACCAACTAACTGGGAAATGATCTTTACCAACCTTACATCCGACAGAGGGCTAATATCCAAGATATACAAAGAACTCAAGAAGTTAAACTCCAGAGAGGCAAGTAACCCTATTAAAAAATGGGGTACAGAGCTCCACAAAGAGTTCTCACCTGAAGAATATCTAATGGCTGAGAAGCACCTAAAGAGATGTTCATCATCCTTAGTCATTAGGGAAATGCAAATCAAAACAACCCTGAGATTCCATCTCACACCAGTCAGGATGGCTAAGATCAAAAACACAGGAGACAGCAGTTGTTGGCGAGGATGTGGAGAAAGAGGAACACTCCTCCACTGCTGGTGGAATTGCAGGCTGGTACAACCACTCTGGAAAGCAGTCTGGCGGCTCCTCAGAAAACTGGGCATGACACTTCCGGAGGATCCGGCTATACCACTCCTGGGCATATACCCAGAGACTTTACCTGCATGCAATAAGGACACATGCTCCACTATATTCATAGCAGCCTTATTTATAATAGCCAGAAGCTGGAAAGAACCCAGATGTCCCTCAACGGAGGAATGGATTCAGAAGATGTGGTATATTTACACAATGGAATACTACTCTGCAATTAAAAACAATGAATTCACGAAATTCCTAGGCAAATGGTCAGAACTTGAAAATATCATCCTTAGTGAGGTAACCCAATCACAAAAGATCACACATGGTATGAAGTCACTGATAAGGGGATATTGACCCAGAATCTCAGAATACCCTAGACACAATCAGCATATCAATAGATTTCTAAAAAGATGGAAGGAGAGACCCCTGGTCCTGGAAAGACTGGATGTAGGGGAACGCCAGGACAGAGTAATGAGAGGGGGTTGAACGGAGAAAAGAGGGAGGGAAGGGGGCTTATGGGACTTTCGGGGAGGGAGGAAACGGGAAAGGGGAAGTGATTTGGAATGTAAATTAAAAAAATAAAATAAAATTAAATAAAAAAAAAAAAAAAAAAAAAAAAAAAAAAAAAAAAAAAAAAAGAAAGTTGAGGATTGTGGTTAAGTAATTTGCACATCACAGATATGTGTCAGAACTGGAGTTTACATATGATGTGAAACAAGCCTACTGAATAAAAAAAAGTACATACAGCATAGCAGAGACATGTGTAACCAACCAGCCACAACCTGGCTCCTTTCCAGAAACATAAACAACCTCAGGCTGATTGCATTCTAATTGCTTGAGCAAAGTAATGGCCGTGAAAAGGGCCAAATAATTTTGATTGGTCTAAAGAGATACAGATTCTTTGGACACATGTGTGCCCCCAGAACATGTAAGAAATACAGCCTTGGCATCTGAGTTAACAGCAGAATCTGGAGCCAGGCTTGAAGCAACACTAAAAGAATATGACCATTGTAAGTCTGGACATTCTATACACGCTGAATATATTCCGTCCCAAGCATTGACTTGGTTACACACTGAAGCGGGTATTGGCTTCTTCTATAAGCAGCAAACCAAAACTGTATTGCCTTTCACAGACTTGGTACTCTTAAGCCCTACTTTACACTGGAGAGGCATGAAAGATGATGCTCTGAATAGGGGAGACGTGAACCAAGGAGGCCCTGCTTGGCTCAGTACAGCCTGCAATAGCTACTGCTGGAGGCTAAGATCTGTTTTGATGACTGTTATTCAAGTGGTAATCCAATCACTGGACAGCAGAACTCCAAAACACAAGGACTCTGAAAGAGAGCATCATTATGGCACATTACTAATAAATGACAACAGACTTAGATAACAGAAAAATGCTGTGAAATAAAGTTTTCCCCCATATTTATTTTTCCTGTGAATGGGAGCCTTCATGAGATGCCAGAAAGGAGTGATCTATGGAAGAGGTGCGAAACCCTGAGAGCTACACAAATCCTTCTGGCCTTTTTCTCCCCATGATCCCCATTACAAACAACCAAGATCCAGGGCAAGGCTTGCAAACCACCTTCCTTTTTACAGGATTCCTCAGGCTGTGCACTTTAGAAGCACTGCGACAAGAAGTGTTTGAGGCAAGAAGCACCTCAAACAAGTCCTATCTGCTGTGTCATTCTTCCTTTGACCTCAGCTGACCAAGCTTTCTATTTCCTCCTAGTTATGGTTCAGGAAGATTACCACGGTCACAACCCATACCACAATGCTGTCCACGCGGCCGACGTCACCCAGGCTATGCACTGTTACCTGAAGGAGCCAAAGGTAAAGCAGGGACTAGTTGCCTCCTCAGCCGTCTGGAGATGCCAAGTCAGCATATTGCTAAGCACCAAAGTACCCAGTGTTAGGAATCCTTCACAATATGGATGCAAATTATTATTATATGAACGTTTTTCAGTGTCAGCTCTGAAAATGTTATCATATCCATGAAAAGAGATGTAGATTTTCTGATATTTCATTTCATAGTTTATTGATTTTTCAAGGCTGCATGAGTCCAGAAAAATATCCCAGCCTACCTCTTGTGTGTGTGTGTGTATGTGTGTATATATACACACATATATATTCTCAGTGGTCCCAAAGACCACCACTTTGCAATGGGCTTTTACCACAAACACTGCCCACACCGAGCTTAACTGACAAAGGCTTCCCATCTTGTGGTTTTTGATCAATAAATAGGATCAGAAAGCTCCAGTTTCAAGTCCAATTTCTACTTGGCCAATGGGAAATTTTGATTCAGAATCCACGAAAATCTGTGAATGTCCAACACCTCTTGGCAAGCATGCTCTGATGCAATTGACCAACCCAAAGCCAGAGAATAAAGACATAATGATAGTGTGGTGCAATGGTTGTTACGACTGAGGCAGTTCCTCACTATTAAAAAACTAGGGTTTTAGTATAATATACCGTAGGAATTTTCTTGAACTTTTTTTCTAAAAAAAAATAATATTCAAATAATATTCAAATCCAAGAATCTGCTTAGTTCCATCAGTTTTAGTAATTTATTAAATCCATAGATGCTTCAACTTAAGCCGCTAAAAACAAAGGCATCCGGGGATGAAGCTGGAAGTACTGCACACCTGTTAACCAAAGGCCTTTTCAGCCTCCAAACAGTCTAAAAATTACTTCATATACTTCTACCTTTTAAATCAGACTTCCCATTTTCCTGGTTGGCCAAAATTTGAAGATTCTCATGCATTCCCCGGCTCTTTATTCCATATTGAGGAAGTATGCAGATTTCGCAAGTCAATCTGCTTCTTTCAAAGAAGTGGCAAAAGATGTGCAGTAGTTAAAATGCTCCGGGGTTGGGGCTAAATCCAGTGGCAGTGTGCTTGGCAAGCATGGGAGAGGCCCTAGGACCAATCCCTAACGCAGGCTTTTTAAAAGGGATTAAGGGCAGGTAGGTTAGATACTCAGAAGTAAAAGCCCCTGTCACAAAAGCCTGACAAGTTCAGTCCCCAGATCCCAAAGTGGAAGGCCACACACATGCCGTGGGATGCACAGACCTGTACATACACAGACACACACACACACACACATACACATACACACATACACACACACACATACACACACACATATACACACACATACACACACACATACACACACACACATACACATACACACACACACATACACACACACATACACACACACATACACACACCCACATACACACACACACATATACACACACATACATACACACACACATACACACACCCACATACACACACACACATACACACACACATACACACACACATACACACACACACATACTCACACATACACACACACACACACACGGGTGGAAAGAGAGAGAGTAGTAATATTTTTAAATGAATGTTTTAAACAAGGAAACATATATGAATGATTCTTTAAGTCTGTTTATTCCTTTGACTAACTTGTTTCTCCATTTACAATTTACTGTCTCTGAGTAAGGCTGGTGGTTACCCTGCCTCTCCTGCCCACCAGTCAGCAGTATTGCCCACAGACTGCCACTGCAGAAGCTAAGCTTGTTAGCCGGAAGAGGGAGAACACACGTTATCTTTGCCCAGTCACCTCCCACACCCCTCTTAGGCCTGCAGCCCTGAGTGCCTGCCACCTCACTGGCTGCCTCAGAGGCCGGAGGTCTGGCTAACAGGCCTGAACGGTATTTCATTCTGTTTGCTTTAGACACATCAAAAGCCCTTCTATCGGCGACAACAATCAATCTCCGGATTTTATTTTTTAACAGTTGGCAAGCTTCCTCACACCTCTGGACATCATGCTGGGACTACTGGCTGCAGCAGCTCATGACGTGGACCACCCAGGGGTGAACCAGCCATTTTTGATCAAAACTAACCACCATCTTGCCAACCTGTATCAGGTAATAGAGAAAAAAAATTCAAAATTACAAAGCTGGATGGGGAGTCAGTTGCCTTAAGTACACAGCTTGACCCTTCTTCCCTAAGAGATGGTCCTCACTGAAGGTCAACCTCACTCATGTGAACCACATCCAAAGATCTTGGTTTGATTTAGAGCCAGGCTATCCCCTAAAGAAAGCTAAACTGATGTACAAAGATATCCAAAAAATGCAGTTTGTTCCAAAGCAGCTTTGAAACTGTCCTAAGTCAACAGGATCCTTGAACCTACTAAAATATGTATCTCCATGGAGACGGTCATATCCCTAGTGGTCGGCTGAAGCTGGACCTTACAGATCTTAAATACCCATTTCCCACATGTGGTTCTGATTCAGATTTGAGTCTCTGGACCCCTTTCTAAACTTTATTGGCCTTGGAGTAAAAGGTATGCTAAAAGATAAGAGATGTATTTTGTATGATTGACTGGCCTTAAGAACCCTTACCAGTGATATCATTTAAGATATTAAGTCCTACATTACTACTCTCAAAATATTCTTAATGTTCTCATTTGTTGTTGTTTGTTTTGAGGTAAGGTTTCACATGAGCCAGTCTAGCCTCAGACTTACTATGTAGCTCAAGCTGGTCTCAAATTCTCAGCCACAATGCCTCCGCTCCTCAAGTGCAAAGATTTCACTGATGTGAGTTTTCAGTGTAATTCACACCAGGGAGTCATCTATCCCAACTTTAGATTTTGTTTTAATTGTATGATTTAAAAAAAATAGAACTCTTAATAGATGGTCATATAACAGCTCCATTAAGCAAGGGTTTTCAGCTCAGGGGTTTATTTATTTCCAATAAGGCACCAATGGAACATGGAGAAGAGCCCTTCTCCATCCAAGTGTGCATACAGAAACTAGCATTGTGCTAGCTGTTGGATCCCCTGGCCAATCAGCCAGCACCTACAGATACAATTGGTTTTTGTTTGTTTTCTTTTTATGGTGAGCTTAAAAATAAGCCAAAAAGCTGAGCAGAGGCAGGAGGATCCCTGTGAGTTCAAGGCCAGTTTGGTTTCAGGCAAGTCCAGGACAGCCAGGACAATATAGAGAGACCCTGTCTCAAACAAAACAAAACAAAACAAAAACAAGCAAACAAAACCAAAATGAAACTAATTTCCCAAAACCATGTCAGGAACTAACTTTGTTGGTTGATGAAAACATAAGACATTTTAATAGGGAGGAAGAAAGAAATGATTGTCCTGAGTTACCCCAACCCCCAAAACCCAGTAAACTTTCTGTTCCTGCCAATGCAGACTTTCTCAAATGCATGCAAAGAAAAGGAAATCTATTAGCTATGGCTGCTTGATCCATACCAACTAATGTGAAAGCCTACATCATTCTAACTTCTTATTATCCTACAAAATCATAACAACGGAGTTCCTACTGGTATTGACTCATTCGTACTTTAAAATAAAGGCTATAAAAGTGTGCTTTAGCAAGTAGTGTATAAAATGACACAGTATAGACCAGTGAAATGACCCAGTGAATCGAGTCGCTCACTTCTGAGTTATCCTAAGTTCAATCCCCACATACCACAAGGGGGCACAAGAAAAATGATTCCGACCTGCACATGTGGACATGTCTGCACACACACAAACACACACACACACACACACAAAATCACCACTCATATACACACACACATACACACACACACTCACACACACACAAAATCACCACTCATATACACACACACATACACACACACAAAATCACACACTCATACATACATACACACACACACAAAATCACACACTCATATACACACACTCACACACAAATAAATATTTCAAAAGATATAAACTGTTTTCTCAGACAAATCAGAAGGAGGTGTGCCAGATGCTAAAGCCATAAAACCAAAATTGTCAAATATTATTAATAATAGTTAAGTTCTTATCAATATAAAAATAGAACCTCAAAACAGATATTCTGATCTGATTCAGGTCCTGAAGACTTTCTCAAAATAAATTCTTTTTGTTTTTTTTGTTTTGTTTTTTCCAAGACAGGGTTTCTCTGTGTAGTCCTGGCTATCCTGAAACTTGCTCTATAGACCAGGCTGGCCTCGAACTCAGAGCTCTGCCTGCCTCTGCCTCTGAGTGCTGAGATTAAAAACATGTGCCACCACTACCCAGCTATAATAAATTGTTTACTCAAAGTTTTAGAAGTACAGGTCATGTTTAATAATTTTTGTTCTCTTTGTTAAAAGCAAATATTCTAATACAATCAAATTTCCAGGATTTTCAATGCAATATGTAGTTTCATGCCTTCTTAACTGGTGACTTTTTATTGCATAGATCAGTGAGGAATCTAGGAATCCAAAAATAAATAAGACACATTCTCTGCCCTAAACATTAGTTCAAATTCAAGTGCTCAAAATGTGAGTCATCCTAACAAACTTAGTTCTAGTTTGAAAGGGATTTGAAGAATTAACGAAAGAACATATATAGGTGTAGTTTTTTTAAAGACTTTACTTGGTGCAGTAAAGTGAGCTACTGCTCTCTCCAGAAGACTCAACAATCTAGACTGTGCAGTCTGATTCCTGACAAGTAAAAGGAGACTGGAAAAGGACAATTTAGAAGAGGGCTCAAAAACACTGTACAAGATACATATTCAAGTAAGCACAAAAACTACACTTGCTTACACATTTAATCAACAACATAGGAGAGGAGCCTTGATTCATGCAGCTGTGAGAACACCCTGTGCGTGATTTCACTGCAGTCCAGACTGACCATAAATAAAGAGGAAGACTGCCTCCTTTCCTCCCTCTTATGTCCTTCTCTTCAGTTCTGATAGAGACCATGGCCTAATGCTCTACTCAGTGCATGCCTTTGCCCTGAGATAAGGTGAGAGTCAGGGCAGCTGGAGTGGAGGCGGGGTAAACAGAGGGCACCATCCCATCGGCTGCAGTCTGGACCAGATTCTCAAGCTGACTTGCCAACCAGGGCCAATGTGAAGACACTACCGCAGGCACTCAGCCCAGTGCCTCAGAGTGAAAGCAGTCATACGTCAAGGCAGGTAGACCAGGAGGGACAGAAGCATGTGAGAAGAAGGCCCCAAAAGTTACTGTCTATGCCTCTATGTGCTGACAGTATTCATCATCATACACACAGAGTCACAGAGAGACTCAGGGACCTGCTAAATATACGCGTCAGATTTAAGAGTGGTTACCAGAACTACAAAGAGAGTCGATTCCAGTTTCATTTACAATGCACTTCCTCTTGAGAGGTTCTATCTACGTATTAACTGCAGACAAACTGCATTGCAGACATTGTTTCTCTGTGCAGCCTTAGCCATCCTGGAACTCATTTTGTAAAGACTTAGGTCAAGCTGGCCTCAAACTCACAGAGATCCTTTCCTGCCTGAGTTCTGGGATTAAAGGCATGCACCTCCATTGCCCAGCCTCCTTTTTATTTTAAATGACTAAATCTCTCTCTCACACACACACACACACACACACACACACACACACCAGGCTGACAGTCCAGGAGGAATGTCTCTATGGCTGGTCCTCAAATATGTAATTAGAAAGAAAGATTACTCATACCCTTATAAATTCTGCAGGATGATGGGTATTCAAGGTAGAGTATTAAACTCTGTGAGGAAGAGTCAAAATTGGTTTGGGCAGATCATATCTATGAAGGAAGGAAAGAACAGTCAAGCACTTGTAAAGCCAGGGCGAGAGGTTTGTCAACGACCAAGATCTTATTTTGAACTCAAGATGCTCCTCTTCCTCTGAGACACCCAGATGAGGCCCTTGGGGCGTCTCCAAGGAGACCATTTGGTTTGTTAGGCGAGAGCCAGGCAGAAACTGTTATTTCCAGAGTCATTTCGTGAGCAATTAAGAATGAAAACACAAACTGCGTCCGTGCTGTTGTTTTTCTTCCTGTATCCTCGAGACTTAAAAGTGAGGAAGCGTCTGATTTTCTTGGGATACCAGACTCTCAGTTTATCAACATCACTCTGAGTACTTTCATCAAAGAAAGCAGCCAGTAAATAAAACGGGAGCAGTCAGCCACGGTGGCACAGCCTGCAATCCCAGCTACCCAAGGAGATGGCAGCAGCAGGATTGCAGGTTCAAGGCCAGCCTGGGCAAATTAGAGAGACCCCTCCCCATCTCAAAATATTAAGGAAAAGGACAGCTGGAGCTATAGCTCAGTTGTAGAGAGATTGCCTGCCTGCCCAAGGTCCTAGGTTCAAGTCCCATTACCACAAAGAAAGGAGAGAGAGAGAGAGAGAGAGAGAGAGAGAGAGAGAGAGAGAGAGAGAGAGAGAGAGAGAGAGGGAGAGAGAGAGAGAGAGAGGGAGGGAGGGAGAGAGAGAGAGAGAGAGAGAGAGAGAGAGAGAGAGAGAGAGAGAGAGAGAGAGAGAGAGAGAGAGAGAGAGAGAGAGAGAGAGAGGGGGGGGGAGAGAGAGAGAGAGAGAGAGAGGGAGAGAGGGAGAGAGAGAGAGAGGGAGAGAGAGAGAGAGAGAGAGACAGAGAGAGAGAGAGAGAGAGAGAGAGACAGAGACAGAGACAGAGAGAGAGAGAGAGAGAGGGAGAGAGAGAGAGAGAGGGAGAGAGAGAGAGAGAGAGAGAGAGAGAGAGAGAGACAGAGACAGAGACAGAGAGAGAGAGACAGAGAGAGAGAGAGAGAGAGAGAGAGAGAGAGAGAGAGCGAGCTGCCTTACATGACAGCAACTCAGCTGTGCAGAATACTCTTTGACAGGCAGCCTCTTGATTTAATGTGAAACCTGTTTTGGTGGTTTATTAAAGGCCAGCAATCAAGAGAGATTGTTTTGTCTCTGGGACATACCGTAGTTGGTAATTCAGAAAAGAAAAAGGGCGGGGGGGTTGTTTTGCCCTCGATGTGGTAAGGGTTTTGTTTTTCCAGATTAAAATTTTAGTAGTTCTTCTGGCCACGAGGGCAGAAGTTTATTCCTTCAACATTAAGGTAAAGATTCTCCTTGGGCTCTGGAGATGGTTTATTTGGTTGCCATGCAAGCATGAGAGCCAACATTTGAATCCCCAGCACCCACATGAGAGCTGGTTCTAACCCCAGCACAGGGACGCAGAGGAACCCTGAGACCCTGCCACTCTCTGTGAGCTCTGGGCTCAGGGAGAGATCCTGGCTTAAAAACAAAGTGTAGAGCAACAGAGGAAGATGCCTACGGTCAGTCAGTAAGATCTAGACGCATATGCACAGAAGACTACCTCTCTCTCTCTCTCTCTCTCTCTCTCTCTCTCTCTCTCTCTCTCTCTCACACACACACACACACACACACATACACACACACACACATACACACACACACATACACACACACATACACACACACACACTATTAAGTAAAAGAATTTTAAAAGACTATTCTAAAACTGCAAATGTGTGGAGTCTGAGGTATGAATACATATTGTCACTGGGACAATGTGAAATTGCTGAACTGACCCTTCTCTAGGGTAGACAGAACACTGCCTGATGCATTTTCCCAAACTGGCTAGGGTATCAGGGGACATGAGGGTGGGATCATCCTGTCATATGCTCACAGCCCACTGACCTTTTCTGAACTTCGTCTTCTTTCTCTCAGTTTACTTTTCTGGGACTATGGGATGGGCTGCTGGGCCCATCACAACTGGGCCTCTCCAGTTCCAGGGACAAGTCATTGTCATCTCTGATAGTTTTCTAGGAACACCAGTGACAGGTCTGATGCTCACTCTAGCTTTTCCCTGGTCCAGGACACAGACATATTCCTGCCTCTGGGTATCCACATTACTGGGTTTTGCTTGGTCACAATACTTTCCCCCACTGTGCAGCCAGGAAGACTTTCCTCAAACCCAATTCCGGCCACACAGACTCCTGTTAAAGATGATCTCCAAGATTCTGTAAATAGTCAAACCTTGTGTATAGGCACCAACCTTGGGATTCTCACCATAGCCTTACCTTCCACCAAGCCTTTCTTCCTACCATATCCCCTTCCAGCCTCAATAAATCACAAATCAGAAATACTTTCCATTGCTCCAACATATCTCTCATTCCTCCATTCATTCAATGAATATTTATGAATATACACCAGGTGCCCAAATGCAGAAGATGACCAAAGCCAATAAAAATGTCTACATTCTCCCAGGCAAAATAGAAAATAACTAAGCAAAGTATGCAGTCTCTTATAATGTGACCACTTCTGAAACAAAATATACAACCAAACAGAGAAGAGAGATATAAAGTATCTCTTGCTTTCCAGTCTCCACACACTGCTCCTCCTTCCCATTTGTAATCAAATGCACTATCACGTGGTATATTCTGCTCAAATATAATGCATATGATCTCTGGGTCCACTCTAGCTCACTCAACCCTCTCATCTTGATCTCATCTGATCTCTTCTTGAACATCTTTTCCTCCTTGGAATGCCCCTGCCATCTTCCCTGTGTCTCCGGCACAAGCTCAGTGTTCCCTTCCCTTATTCCCACGAGTACCACCAAGTGCCTGGTTGGATGCTCACGTCTCAGATGGACAGCAATCTCGGGCATGTATTCACTCTCTGCTGCCAGTGTTCAGCACACGGCTAGTGTTAGTGAATATTCCATTGTTTTCCCTGATGTTTGTCATGTAAACGGAGCAGGATGGGTTGGAATGATTTTAAAATTCTTTATAGTGGTCTTACGTGTGCTCTGCAATTAACAAATGCTATCTCACTTTTTACTCCTGGAGTCACTTATCCCGTCATCTGTGAACATATAATGAAGAAGAGCCGATTGCTATGGTAATTTAAAAATATCTTTTTTGCCTTGAACAAAAGTCTGAGGATTTTACAACAGAACATTCTAAGTCTGGCTTCTGCCAGAGATTGGCCCAAAATTCAAATCTTGTTTCCTTTTCTTTTAATAATTCTTTAAACCCTTAAACATTAGGGTGTAGATAGGTATTGCTCATACTAACCAATTCAACAAGCATTTACTTCTTATGTAGCACTGTGGCCTACACTAAGGCAAAGAGATGAATAAGAGATGTTCCTTGTCCTCCATAGCAGTCACGGCTAGCAAAAATTTCCAAACTCACATGTGTGCCCTTGGGAATGCAGGAAGGCTTCCAAGCCATATGCAGAGCCGATGTTTAGGCCTTCCCACTAGCCTGC
Organism: Tokudaia tokunoshimensis; assembly: GCA_036184795.1. Taxonomy (NCBI): domain Eukaryota; kingdom Metazoa; phylum Chordata; class Mammalia; order Rodentia; family Muridae; genus Tokudaia; species Tokudaia tokunoshimensis. The sequence goes on from BTHU01000006.1 coordinate 59,656,765, forward strand.
CTGGAATGGGGCATCAAGGCTATCAAATCAAAGTTCTACTCCCTCAGCCAGTTCACACAATCGCCCTTCTCCATCTTACAGAAGACAGACATGTCTCTTACCTATTCTGAAGCCGAACCTTTAGAAATATCAAAATGCCTCCTCTACTTGAGGTTCCAGAATCCCACCCACATTGGTCTCCCAAAATAAATGCCAATAACTTTGATGATTTAGCATATTTTTTTCCAAATTTGCAATACTCCTGTGCTTTTAAAGGCCAGTTAGTTACTAATAATAATTACACGATAAACTCAATCTCAAAAACTATTTAATTCTTATAGACCCAAATTAGGAAAATCTTTTAAATTAGAATTTCAGCTTATAGCCTCATTTTTGTTGCAGAGAATTATGGTAATGTTATAATAGAAGATTTCACAGATATAAATATATGCCATTAAACTAAAATTCTGGGACTTGAGGAAATGGCCCAGTGGGTAAATGCACTTGCTAAGTGAACATAAGGACCTGAGATTTGAATTCCTAACACCATGTGAAAAGCTGGGTGTGGCAATACACCAATATAACCCTAGCACTGGGGGTAGGAAGGAGGCAGAGGCAGGAGGCTCTCTGGGGCTTTCTGACCACCAGCCTAGCTCCAGGCTCAGAGGGACAGCCTTCTTGGAATAAGACAGACAATAAAGAAGAATATCCAGTGTCCTTCTCTGGTCTCCACATGGGTATAAGCACAGGTGACACAGGCACACACATACATGCACAGGCACACACACGTATATAAAGAAGCACACACATACATACACAGGTGCATTCACATGTGTTGCTGGAAATATTAAAAAATGGCACCATCCCGCACTATACCCAGCTACTCTGTGCCCCAGTGGTCTCGGTCTCACCACCTCCATGGCTAGCCCCAGGTGGTGGCCTTCCCAGCTCTGGTTCACCTGTCTCAGAGCTGCTAGTACCTTCCCAGCCATCCACCCCTGCGACTAGTTGTCACAAATCAAAACTCTTAAAGCTTATAATTATCAGTCAGTTTTATATATCAATAAATTCTCAATTCACAAGACACCTACACAATAATTTTAGAGCTAATTGATAGTGATACAGCTGCCCACCTAGATTAGACAAGTTATCCCAATTATTCCTTTTATGATATTCATAGCTACCTGTGGCTATTTAAAGCCACACAGAATCTGCATCCTCTTTCTCTTCCTCCATCTTGCTTCCTCCTCCCCCTTCTCCTCTCCTCCTGTCCCTGTCTCTGTCTCTGAAACTCTTAATTCTGCCTTCCTTTTTCCTATCCAAACACAGGCTTCTTGTTGTATTAATATTTAAATTAATTGGGAGAAAATTCTGTTACATTTTACCCTTTCAGTCCAAATAAAAAAGTTTTCTTTCAAATATATATTGAGCACAACTATTACCATTTTGTAATTATAAGATATAAGACACACCTAAGTCCATCATTTTTGTCAATTAACTAGAACACTGTTGTCTACCCTAACTTAAAAAAGGCTTATAAATCCATATCTGTTATGTCCTTGTTTAGCTTGTACACCCTCACCTGGAGGTAGATATGCTCAATTTCTTCTCAGAATCCACTAAAGGGAAGCTACTAGGAACAGATATGTGTCAACAACAAAAGAATAAATAACATTAAATGTCACATTCTGTGGATTTCTGACATTTTTGAAAACCAACTATCTGTGTAAAGTAATCTGGACTGTTGTCTGTTAACTACTCTCAGTTATTTCTGATAAAATTATCTGAAAACACCCTAACAATAAATTCAGAGCCGTGAATTTGCTACCTGGCCCTTAACTCACAGGCTTAAACATCTCAGATCAGTTTGTAATAGCAATTATTGAAGGACTAGGTTCAAGTCTTATACTTGTAAAACTTTAACATCAATAGAAGAAATTTATACCAACGAAAACCTTGATTCTATATCAAAATGAATTCTGTACCAAAATAAGAAATTATGACTTCAACTTAGTAACTATTGTAAAGATTTCTACCAAATGAGATTATGGTTACACAATCAATTCTAGCTATTTCCTCCCTGTTCCAATTATGACCATTTCTAAATTCCTCAGAATTAGAATAATCTTAGAATAACCACCTCCAGCCCTAAAGTCCAGGGAACTGGGATGATGACTCTTCATAACTTCTTCAAGCTGAATATGGGTGTTGAGAAGTTGTAGAGACAGTTGCCTACCTATACAGTCCCAGTATGTAAGGAAGTTGGAGCATTCATCTTCAGCCTTCTGGCCCAGAATCATCTGACAAACCTTTTTAATGCAGAATTTTGAAGGACTGATTACCCTGACTTGGCAGAGATTATCAGTCGGCTATTCCACATAGTATGTCCATTTCCTGGACATACTATGAAGGGGGAAAGGGTAGGGGAAATAGGGGAGTTGGTTGACCTTAAGAAGGCAACACCAACAATTGTTTTAGTCTCTGATGTCTGTGTCCTGATTGGATCTGGCTGAAAGTCCAAGACATCAGGAGTTCAAGCAAGTTAGTTCAGCATGTCTGATGATGAGACTCACCAAAGCTGTATATTCTGTAATATACAAATCTCAAAACAAAATTTTAGTATCATCAAGACAACTCTTTTTGTTTTGATTCTCTGGAATCTAGTCCTCTGGGGGTCTCCCTCTATCAAATCTGATCCACATAGCTCTGGAAGATGTCCAGAGCCTAATCACCTTTTCTAAAAACACAAAGACACAACCTTTTCCCCAAATCAGCATATCCTTCAGCCGGTAACCAGGAAAAACTGTAACTTGCCCTCTGGTCCCAGAGGAACAATGAAACAACCACAATACTCAAAATCACACACATTTTGATAATAAAAACAATTTAAAACAAATGAAGTATACTAAACAAATACTGTATGAGCCTATTTAGGCCTTTCTAATTTGTCATGTCAGGATATTAATCCAAAATTCCTGTGGAGCCCACATTAGAGAATATGAGTCTCCTGCAGACTTTATTATACCGTCTTTAAAACAATTGATTCACACTTCTATCTATACCTGCTTATAAGCAGGCAGCTTGTCAAACCAGGGTTTAAACCCAAAATCCCCATTGAGCCCACGTTAGACAGAATATGAGTATCCTATAAGACTTATTAGAGCAATATATCTTTATACCATCTTTAAAGCAATTAATTCAAACTTTCACTAACATCTGCCTATAGGAAGCAGGTAGTTTTTACTTGCTAAGCTCTCTGCCTAGGGCAGCCATCCTGTTATACCATCTATCTGTTGAGCTCTCTACCTGGAGCCACAGACATTTATTTTATTAATACCTGTTATAACATCTTTCTGTTATGCTCTCTCCCCGGAGCCACAGACTTCTACTAATTAATACCTGTTCATAGCAGGCAATTATCACTGCCCTCTCTACTTGGAGTCAGTGAGTAATTTTCCCTATCCTAGTTCTGAACCGTGGGCGAAATTCCCCATGTGATTCGGACAAAATTTGTAAATAAATCTATCCTAAAAGCAAATAATCCCAATTTGTAAATTCACAGTTAAATGATTATCTGCCCTAAGGTGTAGGCAGCTTCCATTCTCTGGCTCTCTGACTCAGGGCAGCCATCTTGACTCTTTCCACAGCAGGGGACCTCAAGTTCCCGTGCTCGAGTCCACATGACTCGTCCCAGTGCCACCTTTCTCTTACTTAGAAAATAAAACTCTAACTCTCAGGCTAATAATCTTAAATTTCTAGTGGATTCTTGCCCAACATGTTGATTCACCACCTGTTGTGGGAAATATTAAAAAAGATGCAACTCACAGGCACTGGAGGGAATGGCCAGCCTGTTCTCATCTCGTGGAGACTCTCCGACTCAGAGCTCTGAGATCTCTCCACCCAGCTCTCTAAGTTCCACACATACACATGCACAGGCACACGTATACACACACACACATACATACACAGGCACATGCCACACATACACACACACACACACACACACACACACACATCAGTAAGTAAATAATAAAACTCTATGAGGAACAGACTGAAAATGAAAGGTCCAGGCTGGTGGTTTAGCTCAGACGTAGAGCATATGCCTGGGGTGGGATCAAATCCCATAATCAAGAAAGGAGAAAGAAAACAGCAGTAACAGCGGTAAATCTTTGATTTAAAATTTCTAACTTAAATAATACATTATTCATATGTTTTTTTTTCCTTCGAGGAGAAATGAACGGGCATTAAAAGTAAATGGTATTTTGATTCCCTGAATACATTTAATATGCAAAAATATGGTGTTAAAATGCTAATGTTTACAAATAAGCAAGGCATAACTGAATGACTTACATTTTCAGTTATCAATTCTGAAAATCAAGGACAAAATTAAATCTAATTATAGGTATTTGTGAGCTCAGGAAGGTCTGGCGTCTGGGTGCTTAGGTACAGCAACACAGAGGAAATCCTTAGGTGGCAACAGGAAGTAAGGGCATGCTCCCAGGTTTGTTATACCTGAGGTAAGAACATCCAAGGGCTACGTGGGGGTTAAATGAGGCTAAATAAAGTTAGCTGCTTGGCATAACCCTTCTCTTCACTGTCCTCCATTCCTTACTCTCTCGAAGGCAGATGAGTGGCCCTGGTCCCTACACCTTCCTGACCAATCTGTTGTTTGTATAAGCATCTTCCCACATGAGTCTGTTTGCATTCAGACACTATCTTTCACCAGTGCCGGCTTCCCAGCCTGCTCAGTCTCCTCTCATTCCCTTGGTACTCCTATCCAAATACACTTCACCAGCAAATTCCCTATGTTTCCTCACAGTCCATCTGCAGAAGGTCGTTAATGAAGATGTTAAGTCAGGCTGGCATACAAAACACTGCCTAAGGCCAGCCTCCCCGATGCTCTTATTCCAACTCAACAGAGATGGAGTGTCATTTGTCATTAGGTCTTGTTACAATTTTTGGCCCCTTGAAGAACTCATGTGAGGTAACTCGTGTCTATATCTGCTTGGCTTAGTCTGGAAAGTGAACTCATGAGCAACTGAATTAAATGTCACTGCGGGATGGAACATCTGTTACATCACGCTTACCTATCCCTTGCTATGCTCATAAATCTTTACAATCAGAACAAATTAGTCTAGCACGTTACTTCTAACAAACATTCTCTTTTGTTAGTGTGGCTCATGCCCAAAAGGAAATAAAAGCTCATCACAACAGAGTCCTGGAGAGATTTAAAAAGCAAGAATAGGTGTATTTTCCCTGAACTTGTGTGTGTGTGTGTGTGTGTGTGTGTGTATGTGTGTGTGTGTCCATGAGTGTGTGTTGTGAGTGTGTGTTAGTATGTGTGAGTGTGTGTGTGTTTGTGTGTATGTGTTTGTGTGTATGCTAGTGTGTGTGTGTGTATCCATGTATGTTCGAGTATGTTGTGAGTGCGTGTTAGAGTGTGTGTGTGTGTTTGTGTGTATTAGTGTGTGTGTGTGTGTTTGTGGGTATGCTAGTGTGTGTGTATCCATGTATGTTTGAGTGTGTTGTGAGTGTGTTAGTGTGTGTTAGTGTGTGTGTGTGTATTAGTGTATGTGAGTGTGCGTGTGTGAGTGTTTTAGAGGACCCTGGATTGTGTCACTCTCCGGAGCTCTTTCCATTTGCTAAAAACAAGTTGGAGACTGTAGCATTTGTTTTGATCTGGTTAGGGGTTTTTTATTAGTATTATTTTATTTTAGCTAGTTATCTGGGAAAAGAAATCTCAATTGAGGAAATGCCTCCCTCAGATTGGCCTGTAGGGGAGCCTTGAGGGCATTTGTTGATTAACGATTGATGTGTAAGAGCCCAGCTCACTTGGGGGTAGTGCTACTCCTGGACACGTGGTCCTAGGTAAGCAAGAAAGTCAGCTAAGCAAGTCCCAGGGAGCAAGCTAATCAGCATGTTCAGTTCCCTCTCTTCAGTTCCCAGCTCCAGGTTCTTGCTCTGACTTCCCTCAGAGAAGGACTGTAAGTTGTAAGATAAGATAAACCCTTTCCCCTCCCCCCAGGTGATTTTTGTCATGGTCTTTGCCACAGTAAGAAGAAACAAACTAGAGCAATGGTTATCCTTGCTTCTGTCCCTGCCTGTTTTTTCAACTGTGGTAAAATACACCATCTCAACACTCTGAAGGATATGACTCAGGGCTGTCGAGTGCAGCTACAGCAGCTCCCCTGGCTTCCTTAGCTCACCTAGGACCACATGCCCAGAGGGAGCACTGCCCCCAAGTGAGTGCACCCCCTTCCACATCTATCATTAATCAAGTGCAGCTATAATGATATGCAGCCATCATGGCCCTGCGTCTCTAGACATCTTATAAAATTTTATATCCATTAAGCAAGAGCACCCATCCTCCTGCCCCTCCCACCCACCAACCACCGTCCTCTTTGTCCCTACAACTGTCACTACATAAGGCACCTCATGTAAATGCAATTGAACAGTTTTCTTTCACTTTTAAATAATGTCATCTTTTATATTTGTATGAAGTTAAAATTACTCTTAAAATAGTACAGAGGCCAGACTTGGTGGTTTGCACCTATAATCCCAGAACTCAGCCGGCCAAGGCAGGAAGATTGATAGTTAAAGACTAGCCTGGGCTAGATGTTAACTTCAAGGACAGCCTGTAAATTCTGTGACTCTGTTTTAGGAAAACCAAAAACAGAAAGAAAAAGAAAAACTTACGCTAACAGTGAGTTCAAGGGAGAAGCTAAACATAATAGATGTTCCCCAAAAGTGAGCTTTATCAAAATAACTGGACAGGAGAGCAACTGTAGATTTCATTTCACAGACTTCAAAGGCTAAATGTCATGATTCTCATCATGGTGGTAGACAAAGCTATCCCCTTAACAGTGGTTCTTAAACCTTAGTGCACATAAAAATTCATTCCTGGTGGCAGCAGAGATGGCTCAGCAGGTAAGAGCTCATGCCACTCTTGCAGAGGACACAAAGTCCTAACAGTGGAGTCCAACAGCTTATAACTGCCAGTACTCCAGCTCCAGGAGATCTAATGTCCTCTACAACCTCTGAAGATACCTGAACTCATGTTCACATACATGTGTACCTGTATGTGTATATGTATATAGACTTAGTGTTTGTGTGAGATGTTTTACAATCCTCCCATAGATTTTAAGTCTCTCTAGATTACTTGAACTACCTAATGCAATATACTATTCATAATTTACATAGTATTATGTAGATGTTTGCCATATTGTATTGTTTAGGAAATAATAACAAAAATGTCTCTATGTCTATGTTCTATATGTATATGTGTATGTGTATATGTATGTATATATGCCAAAAATAAAAGAACCACAACCTACCCAATAACCAAAACAATACTGAATGGGACTCAGAAGTCTGGCGAGTTGCCAGGGGTCATGGGAGTATAGGAGGCTCTTATCAGCTATGGTCAGCACAGCAGATTAGACTGTGACAACTGCCTCTGCTCGGTTTGATCAAGCAATCTCAGATGAAGTCAGAACTGTAGAGAGCTGACACTTGTTATGACCTGTTGCAACGGCTTCACTCTGCTCTTCTAACATGGTGAGTCGCCTGAGGGAGATGCAGAAAGCAGGGACAGAGGCCCGTGTTACTTGGAACAGAATTAGTCACCCAAGGGACCCTGTACCCACAAACATCACTGCAGCCTGAGGACGAAGCTGGGTCTTTTCACTTTGGTTTTCTTTTCTGGGCCTTTGTCTGGAAAGAAAATACTGGCTGTCCCCCAAGGTGTGCTCAACTGTGAAAGATCGTTATCTAGCCCCTGTCCCCTTTATAGCTGTGTTTTCCTTCTTTCTAGAATATGTCTGTGCTGGAGAATCACCACTGGCGATCTACAATCGGCATGCTTCGAGAGTCACGGCTCCTTGCTCATCTGCCGAAGGAAATGACGTAAGTGCTCTCGAGAAGAAGCCGACTGTAAAGATAAGTCACGTTCTCCAGGGCGTGCTGGGGACCCTGCATCAGTAGCGGGGAGCCGGCTGCTGGCTTTCCTGCCCTCACTTGATTGTCCAGCCAGAGATTCGGTGTCAGGTACCAAAACCTAGAAACCACACTCTCTGTGCACTTTGAAAAGGCCTCACATGGTCTGGGACCTAAAGCCGGAGGAAAAGACAATAAACAGCCCCGTGCTTTCACACTGTTCAGCAACAAGGCTCTGCCCTGCCAAATTCCTGTCCCTTATGTTAGCAAAACCGTCCTCCCGTTTAGATACAGAGAATAAATATTTGTCAAGAAAGAACATAGGAATTTGCAAACTAGATTAAGGTTTTATCATGGCCAGTCTCCGGATAAAGTAGGAGTCAGAAATGTTTTGTTAAGCTGTGTGTGACCCATTACTCTATTTCTAGCAATATGAAAGCTGAGGCAGGAGGATCACTGTGAGACTCTGGATAGCCTGGGCTGCAGAGAAAAACTCCTCTTCAAAAAATAAATAAGACAAAATTAATTTAAAGGACTTGTTAACTGACTTGGCCAGCCATTTTTTTTGTCATTTATTCACTTAATGTCTTTTGGAGTTGTTTGTCTTTTTATTTATTTATTTTTCCAAGACAGGGTTTCTCTGTGCAACCCTGACTTGCCTGGGACTTACTCTGTAGACCAGGATGGCCCTGAACTCAAAGATCCTCCTGCCTCTGTCTCCCAAGTGCTTGAATTAAAAGTGTACACCACCATGCCCATCTATCTTTTGCCTTTTAAGCAGAAAATAATACTTTTCACAGTCTGCTTGTCTGGCCTGAACCTTACTCATTTTTCTCACGGCCCCAACTCAGCCAAAACACCGTTTTCCAACACCATCGCTAATTCTGATCTCTTTTATGGACATATATAGGACCCAAGCGAGTTAGAGTGACACAGTATCCTCTTCACTCATAAGTTTTTTTCCGGGACCTCTATGCATTTCACATGTATCCCCAACTCTGGAAGGAATGTTCAGCTTACAGGAGGAATTGAGCTCTTTTTAACCCTCTGGAAATTTAAAAAAAAAAATTAAAATTAAAAAAAAAACAGAAAGGAAGGAAGGTGGGCAGAAAAAGAGGAATAATTGAGAAACCAGCAGCAAAGGACCCAGTGTGACCAATCTTCCCCAAACAGCCCCACTAACCCTTGCTGTTTCAGTGAGGACCCACACTCACACACACACTCACTCCCAGGGACTGCACTAAAATGCCATTTATCTCTGAGCCACCATGTCTTTGTGAGATGCTGTGTTACAAATTGCTGTTCCTGGAAGACTAATCGTTACACAGTAATGGGACTTTATAACAAAACTTATATTCATTATTATTAGCTTTTCTACCCTCAAAGAAGTCATTTAAAGTTATTTCTCTGACCTTTAAAAAGCCAGATACGTTACAGGTGAGATCCTGTCTCAAGACCCAGGCTGACTTCAAACTTGCAACAATTCTCTTACCTCTGTCTCTCAAGTGATGAGATTAAGGGAAATAAATGGTCACCACACCTGGCTTGCATTATGCTTTCTAGCCTAATAGTGTACCTTTACTAAAAAGGCTTTTTCTACATCATCTAATAAGTTACTGAAAGTATTGACTGTTTGTCAATATTGTACTCAAATAGATGTAATTATTCACTATTGTTTGGAAATTAGATAGTTTCCAAATTATTTCATTATAAATAACATTTTTATTTTTATAATAAAAATAAACTAAAAGGAAACATAAAACTAGTGTTATATTGTGCTTAAGACAGTAATCCATCGATATCTATATGATGAAAGTCTTAAACTAGTACTCAGTGAGTTTTCAAGGTGCCCATCAGATGTTTGGATTCCAATTGTACTTGTAGTTTGTAACAAAAATGTTAGAAATCAGGCTGGCACATGGTGGCTCACAACCATCTGTAATGAGATCTGATGCCCTCTTCTGGAGTGCTGAAGACAGCTACAGTGCACTTACATATAATAAAAAATAAATCTTAAAAAAAAATGGTGGTTGTTTTTAAAAAAAAAAAATCACAGTGTGGGTTTTCTACTACCCACCTTAGACCATTTATGTTTTTAGATGAAAGACACACATAGTATTTATATTTTGAAAGATGTCTTAGGCCGCACAATAGTTGGGCAATTGCCTACCCTCTGTGTGGTTAGAATCTACCTTCCTATCTATAACCCACGTTATTGCTTCTTATGTTTTATCTGGGCTGCTCTTAGCTCTAATTGGCCAGCTCACACGACCAGGTTTTAATGGCTCCGCTAACACATGGTGGCTCTCCTTTCTCCTCTCCTCTACATTCTCCTTTTTTATAGTGTCTTCTATTTTTCCTTCATGGTGTTCTCCCTAAGACCATAAAAACCGCAACCCCCATCTATGTCTCTTCTCCTCATCTATTGGCTGACAGGATCTTTACCAATCAAAATTAACTTGGGGCAGGGTCCCAGGGACTACGTGTAGACTCTAGGCTTTGGGGACCTGCACTTATCATTCCAATAGACAGTAAAAGACAAAACCTCAACAATCCCCCTTTTAGTCCAGTAACAACATGAACTGTCTCTCAAATGGAGTGGTGTTTTCTATTGCATTTTTAAATATTTGCAATTATCACACATATGTCAACACATACACACAGAGAGCATGAAAAGCCCTCTCTTCAATTGCCATGAACCTTTTACTTCAGCTGACATTAAGAAGATTTATGTATTTATTAACCATTGCTACTTGGGGTTTTTTTTGTTTTTTTTTTATTTATTTTATTTTTTTAATTTACATTCCAAATCATTTCCCCTTTCCCGTTTCCTCCCTCCCCGAAAGTCCCACAAGCCCCCTTCCCTCCCTCTTTTCTCCGTTCAACCCCCTCTCGTTACTCTGTCCTGGTATTCCCCTACATCCAGTCTTTCCAGGACCAGGGGTCTCTCCTTCCATCTTCTTAGAAATCTATTGATATGCGGATTGTGTCTAGGGTATTCCGAGATTCTGGGTCAATATCCCCTTATCAGTGACTGCATACCATGTGTGTTCTTTTGTGATTGGGTTACCTCACTAAGGATGATATTTTCAAGATCTGACCATTTGCCTAGGAATTTCGTGAATTCATTGTTTTTAATTGCAGAGTAGTATTCCATTGTGTAAATATACCACATCTTCTGAATCCATTCCTCCGTTGAGGGACATCTGGGTTCTTTCCAGCTTCTGGCTATTATAAATAAGGCTGCTATGAACATAGTGGAGCATGTGTCCTTATTGCATGCAGGTAAAGCCTCTGGGTCTATGCCCAGGAGTGGTATAGCCGGATCCTCCGGGAGTGTCATGCCCAGTTTTCTGAGGAACCGCCAGACTGCTTTCCAGAGTGGTTGTACCAGCCTGCAATTCCACCAGCAGTGGAGGAGTGTTCCTCTTTCTCCACATCCTCGCCAACTTCTGCTGTCTCCTGTGTTTTTGATCTTAGCCATTCTGACTGGTGTGAGATGGAATCTCAGGGTTGTTTTGATTTGCATTTCCCTAATGACTAAGGATGATGAACATCTCTTTAGGTGCTTCTCAGCCATTAGATATTCTTCAGGTGAGAACTCTTTGTTTAGCTCTGTACCCCATTTTTTAATAGGGTTACTTGCCTCTCTGGAGTTTAACTTCTTGAGTTCTTTGTATATATTGGATATTAGCCCTCTGTCGGATGTAAGGTTGGTAAAGATCATTTCCCAGTTAGTTGGTTGCCGCTTTGTCTTTTTGACAGTGTCCTTTGCCTTGCAAAAACTTTGTAATTTAATGAGGTCCCATTTGTCTATTCTTGATCTTAGAGCATAAGCTATTGGAGTTCTGTTCAGGAAATTCTCCCCTGTGCCCATATGTTCAAGGTTCTTCCCTAGTTTCCCTTCTATTAGTTTCAGTGTGTCTGGTTTTATGTGGAGATCTTTGATCCACTTAGAATTGAGCTTAGTGCAAGGAGATAAGAATGGGTCAATTTGCATTCTTCTGCATGTTGACCTCCAGCTGAGCCAGCACCATTTGTTGAAAAGGCTATCTTTTTTCCACTGGATGGTTTTAGCTCCTTTGTCAAAGATCAAGTGACCATAAGAGTGTGGATTCATTTCTGGGTCTTCAATTCTGTTCCATTGATCTACATGTCTGTTACTGTACCAATACCATGCGGTTTTTAACACTATTGCTCTGTAGTACAGCTTGAGGTCCGGGATACTGATTCCTCCAGAGGTTCTTTTACTCTTGAGAATAGTTTTAGCTATCCTGGGTTTTCTGTTATTCCAGATGAATTTTTGAATTTAAAGCTTTATTTTATGTATGAGTACACTGTAGCTGTCTTCAGATCCACCAGAAGAGGGCATCAGATCCCATTATAGATGGTTGTGAGCCACCATGTGGTTGTTGGGATTTGAACTGGAGACCTCTGGAAGAGCAGCCAGTGCTCTTAACCACTGAGCCACCTCTCCAGCTCCTCATTGCTACTTATTTAGTGACAATATTTTTATTCTTTTACCATTTTATCACTGTTTCTCACTTGTAAGAACTCTTTGTATATTATGTATAGTAAATATTTTTTATTTATCACAAATATTACTTGAGGTTCTTAGTTTGTCTTTCTATTTGACGCAGGAAATAATTCTCCTAGATTAAATAATATAATTTCTGATTGTAAATTTAATAACTACTTGTATTTTTTTAAGTATATACAATAGTGAGAACTATAAAGAAAAGGTAATCAAACAAAATTAAACTTTGCATTATTACCACAGAGATCACACATTGCGTTCCTTGTATCCTGTTTTCTTACACATTAAAACATACACTTTTTGCATATCAATAAGTGATCCTAGTGTTTAATAATTTTATATCACAAAGGCAGCAGAGTTATAACCTCCTGTTCATGGGTTCTTTTCCCCCTAAAATGTTGTGTTACCATAGCAATAGTAAGATAAGTATCTTTGCATCATAGATCTTTCTAGTTACATCTTGCTAACATGTTAATATAAATTTATAGATGAGCTTTTTTTATTTTTATTTTATGTGCATTGGTGTTTTGCCTGCATTTCAGGTCTTGGAGTCAGAGACAGTTGTGATCTACAATGTGGTTGCTGGGAATTGAACCTGGGTCCTCTAGAAAAGCACCCAGTGTTCCAAACCCCTGAGCCTTCTCTCCAGCCCTGGTAGATGAGCTTTTAATGATCTCATTTCTACCATCAATTGATTTTTACAGTAATCTCCTAATTACTCCCCAGACTCATTACACTAATTTATATCTTGGAAATCAGAGGTGAACATATCCCATGATATGGACATTCCGCCCCTGATTATGCACCTAAGACAAACGTTTGTGCCTGTGTAACTGGGAACACATAAGCATTTTTCTGGGGCATTTTTCATAGTGGTCAGAAACTAGAAGTGACTGAAGTGGCCATCAAACATGGATTCACATTGTAGTACATGGAATACAATGTATCGATGAAAATTACGTATTAGAGCCTACACATCAACACAGATGAATTTAATATCAAGACGAAAAGACAAGGCATGAGCCAGGCATGATGGAATACTACTGAAATTCCAGCATTTGGGAGGTGGAGGCAGGAGAGTCAGAGTTCAAGGTCAGCCTCGTTACATAGCAAGTTAAGGCCTTACCTGGACTATACGAAATCCTGTCTCAAAACAACGACAAAAGAGGCAACATGCTCTAGTCATGTATGTACACCCATGTACATACCAGCAGCACCAACCGCACTCAAGTTAACCAAAAGGAGGGAGGGGCATAAAATTGAGAGAGAGAGGTAGGTCAGAGTGAAGGGGTCTGGAAAGAGCTGAAGGGAAGGGTAGGGTGTCCCAGTGAAAATACATTGTACCCATGTATGAAATTCTCAAAGAATAAAATTATCTTAAAAATAAATAATACAAAGCAAAACTACAAAATGGGATGGCAAGACATATTAATATATGCCATATTATGTATTATATTATGCCATATTGTATACCATATAACTTAAAGTTTGAAAGTAGCTGAAGTTAAAGCATTTTGTTAAACATGCACAGTGGCAAAGTTACTGTATGTAGAAAAAGAGCCAAGGGTAGATACAGCAGGCTTGCTGGAGAAACATGGAGGAGGAAAGGGGATCCCCTAGGACAGTGGCAGACAGTGTTCCTATACAGTATCTTGACTCACTAAAAGGTACAGCCATGACCTATGCACACTGCTCCAACACATTCCATTCCTACACATGAACTTTAAACACAGTTACTTATCAGTCCTTCCTCCTCCTGACTGATTTCGATGTGAGAAGCAAAGCTCTGACCTATTTTTGTAAAGTGTCCCATTTCTCCTGTGCCATCTGCGTACTAACACGTCTCTTTCCTGCCAGTTTACAGTGGCGTCTTAATCACCTGTTTTGCTCTGTCTCTGACAGTTCTACTGTCTCTTGCTGCCAGTCTATTTATTGTTACTGACCCATTCCATCCTATAGTACCATCTCCATTTCCGTCTTCCAAATTATGACCCTTAGTCTGGAAAGATGTCTCACTGGTTAACAGAACTTACCACTCTTCCAGAGGACTGGAGTTCAGTTCACAGCACCCACTGGAGCTCACAACCACCTGTAAGAGAATCCAATGCCCTCTTCTGGCCACTGTGGGTATTGTCATACATGTGACAAGACACACACATACACATATGTATGTACATATACACATAAATAAGAGTTAAAAATAAATATTTTTAAACATTAAGAGTATTGCTACCACCTTTTCTTTCTCTATGAACATCTTAACTTCAAGCTACTTTGAATTCTCAGAAGGCACAAACCCCTGTGATTTTTTTTCCCAGTCTTTTTGTGTCCCCCTTAAAGCATGCTTTTCTTTCTCACTCTTTCAAGTTTCCCCCATGGCAACCGTGGGAATGTGTAATGAACACAGCTTCATCCACATGAGGTTTCAGTCTCTCCATGTAGCCCTGACAGAAGACTCACTCTCAGGCTGTGAGGGACTGGGATGCTATGTGATAAACACATTAAAGGCTAAAGAGGCAAGCCACGGGGTAGTGTGAGAATTGATCAATCATCCTGAGTGGGGTTTGCTGTGAGAGTGTGATTCTCTCTTTTGTTCTTGGGGATGCAGACAGGATATCGAACAGCAGCTGGGCTCCCTGATCTTGGCCACGGACATCAACAGACAGAATGAGTTTCTGACCCGCTTGAAAGCTCACCTCCACAATAAAGATTTGAGACTGGAGAATGTACAGGACAGACACTTTATGCTTCAGGTAAGTAAGCAACAAAAGCCACCTAGCCTGGCCAAGTGAAAACACTTAGGGATGCAATCAATGATTTTAGCACATTTGAGGAGCTACAAGGCCATGGTAAAGTTAGAGTAGTGACCTACTTTGTTAAAAGCTCCAAAAGACATGCAGCTGTTAAGTGCTTTCCAAACAAGCAAAAACAAGGTTTCAGAAAGTGGGAACTCTCTTTTTTCCTTGTTTGGCAACTGCATCATCACAAAATAACCTCGATGGAAGGTTTCATGTATCAGTAAGCATACAACCCTTTGTCTTAGTTACTTTTCTATTGCTGTGAAGAAAATGTTTAATTGGAGGGCTGCTTACAGTTTTAGGGGGTGAGCCCATGACAGTTGTAGCAGAGAGCCTAGCAACTTGCACAAGGATGGCACTGGAACAGCAGCTGAGAGCATACATGTTGAGACAGTAACATAGCAGAGAGAGAGGGAGAAGGAGGAAGAGATGGGGAAAGGGGGAGAGGGGAAGAGGGGGAGAGGAGGAGAGGAGGAGAGGAGGAGAGAGGAAGAGGGCTTGGAGAGGTGGAGAGGGGTAGAGAGGAAGAGAGAGAACTGTGAATGACGTGGGCTTCCAAAACTCAAAGTCTGCCCCCAGTAACACACCTTCTCCAACAAGGCCACACCTCCTAATCCTTCCCAAAGAGTTCCACCACTGGAAACCAAGCATTCAGACATATGATCATATGGGGATCATTCTACACCTCTATATAGGTACTACTATAAAAATAAAATAAAATAAAAAAACAGTGCTAGGAATCACACCCTGGAGGAATTGCCTTTACCAGGAATTCCACAGCGAGGCTCTGCCCCCGAGCCACCTGCATCACAAGCATTTATCATGTTTTATGCCACGATAGAAAGAAGTATGGCAGGTGCCGTTGAAGAACTTCTTCTGTAACTTGCGAGGATTCTGCTAATCACAGTGCCCCCGAACCCTGAAAAGCCCTTAGCTTTCCTTCACCTGGGGCCTGTCCAGATCATCTTTTCCTTCTTTTCCTAACCTGAGCTCTTGCTCAGGTGAGGTTTACAGTTTCTCAGATACAAATAAATAAACTGACTTGAACTGAATGGTTGAACCAGACCAAGTTCAACCCTTTCTACTTTAGTCTATGGCAAGAAGCCATGTATGATGCAAAAAGAGGGACATAGTCAACCTCAGAACTACTAGTTTGGCCCAAGTTGGAGTCTTCTTCATGTTTTCTCTCATCATCCTGGTCCTTTTGTCACAGATGACTGCATGCCCTGGCATGGGTCCTGAGCTTATCTAAACAGTCTGAATGATAGTCATTTTGTTCCAGGCCTTTACATTGTAGCTACCCAAGGAGCTCAATCCATGCAGGAACTACTCTACTTGCATGTGTAGAACTATACTCATCCCCTTCTTTCTAAACCAGGATTCTGAGTACTTGAAGCTTAGTACCTAAGTGCTTAAAACTTAGTGCCTGAATGCTCAAAGATGAACCAGATGTTGACTTAAATGACTCAAAGCAACTTGTCACTGAAATACTTAACCCTGCATTTCAGAAGGAATCCTTGCTAACTCAAAGGAATCTTTAAACTCTCTGAAAGGACTTCTGCCCCTTTACCTAGCCAACACGTGTGCTGGTGCCCCTTCTAACCAAAGAATAAACAAGTAGATTTATATGCTGGTGCCATCTAAGGCTCTCCTAGACCCCAACACTCCTGGCCACTCTGTGGTCTAAAGAAGTGTGTCAAAGCAATAAGCATTGCTAGTGGGCGGGTCTCCAGGCTGCAGTCCCTTAGTAGTCGTTGGCCACAAAGGAGAGCCTTCTTATCTGGGAATTCCAGAGGACTCTCCTAGAATCATCATGACTAACAAAACTTCACAGATACCCCAGATCCAGAGCCATGTATTCAACCCAAGACTGACTTAGCAAACACAAGACTGCTGGTTTAATATGACTTAGTATCTTGGCTGGCAGTCTAAGCATACTTACACCTACACAGACATGCAAATGCAAACACAACTTAAGACATACACAGAGAGTGTCAACATAAGAGTATCTTCCATCTGAGACTGAACTGACAACCAGGGAGGCTAAATGGATCTAACCTAGATCCCCTGCAGATATGTTGTAGTTGTATAGCTTGGTGTTTTTATGGGAGTCCTGACAGAAGGAGTTGGGGGCTATCTCTGGCTATTTTGCCTGCTTTGGGGACCCTTTATCCTCCTACTGGGTTGCCTAGTTCAGCCTTAATATGAGGGAGGTGCCTAGTCTTACTGCAACTTGATATTCCATGTTTGGTTGATATCTCTAGAAGGCTTGCCCTTTTCTGAATGGAAATGGAGGAGGAGTGGATGGGGAGGGAAGAGGTGGAGGGAAATGGAGGTGGGAGGGGTTCGAGGGAGGGAGGGGAAACTACCATCGGGATGTAATGTATGAATAATTTAATATATTATTATTGTTTTTTTAGTTATAATTATATAAAATTAATATAATATAATAAATAGATTAATTTTTAAAATTCAGTGGAAAAAATAAAAACAATGACTTTCATATTTGAGTCTGGCCAGATCCCTGCAACAACCTGTCTCAGAGGGATGGAACAACGTAAGGAGCCAGACCAGGGCTTTCATGGGCTCGCCCATCTAGTCTCTGCTCACTGTTATAACGTGGGGGTTCTGAATGCAGGGCTTTGTGCAGTTGTGAATAACAGTTGTTTCCTGAAGAAGCATGTCGGGGAGGCCCTCTGTAAACATGGGCTTGGTACATGAGGCAGACAGGCAGACCTTGCAGCACCTTTGGCTTGGGTACATTTGCAGCTGAAGGAGCATTTTCTCTGACAGCCTCTCTGTGCCCTGTCCATTCTCAGATCGCCTTGAAGTGTGCCGACATTTGCAATCCTTGTCGGATCTGGGAGATGAGCAAGCGGTGGAGTGAAAGGGTCTGCGAAGAATTCTACAGACAAGGTTGGTGGATCCCACAGCCAAGCGCTCCCTTTCCCGCCTCCTTTTGGGCCGTTCTCCTAATACAACAGGAACGGCTAATCTGTCGCGACATCTATTCTTTCATCAGCTCTAATTATACTAACCTTCTTCTTTAACAATCTTGACTCATCTAACCCTTTTGTAGGAGAGAAAGATTTAAATAAATATAATAAATATCACAGACTTACTAAGGAAACAGGGAATAACAACACAACACAATGAATAAAAGCAAGATGCATATGCACATACACATAGACACAGACAGCCATGTGTGTGTATATGTTCACATATTTGCACATGCATATACAAATAGCCATATTTGTGTATTTGTGTATTCATATATGTGTATATATATGCTCATGTATTCATATATATATATATATATATATATATATATATCCCCTGTGACTATAAAAGTATGGTAGACTATATGGTATAACAGCATGGTAAGTTTGACTTTTGCCCTGGCCTTCATTTTAATGAGCTGAACGCAGCCTGAAGACTAGGCATTGTTTGGAAGTCAATGTCTTCCATTCTGAGAGAATAATTCCGAGCCTTTTGTATGCCTTTTTCTCTGGTTCTTAAAATTTCCAACGACATAGATCAAAGTTAGCCAAGAACTAGCAAGAGTTTACAAGAGTTAGGCCATTCCAATACAGTTTCAACAATAACACATGTGGGTTTTCCTGTGGAATACTGAATGGTCCTAAGGTAGACCATAATTTTTCAAAGATTACCTTCCTTCATAAGGAAGGCAGTAAATCAGCAGACAGAATCTTGATGCTGGGTGGGAAGCAGGCCTTTAAACACAGGCTTGATTCTTCAGGCTGGGTTTCAACATCCAGGGTGTTTGCTCGGGCACCAGCAGTGCCCTCGTGCTACAGACAGGATCGGGTTTAAGAGACCGGGAACAAATAAAGCCTGAGGTGTCCCACATACCAACTCTGTGAGGAGGTCAGACAGCAACAGTGAGCCTTTTGGAAAAACGTCCACTGAAAGATGTGTCAATGACATCTCGGTGGTTCCGATGACAGAAGACAGAATAGGGCTGGGTTCACACAGGGCCAGAGGCTCTGCTCACTGTCACGGTCCAGGAGTAAAAGTGCTCGTGTGACTTCTGTGCCTCTGGAATTTCATAGTTGGCCAAGATATAAAGTCTCCACTGAGAACAAAAGTAAGCGTGATGAAGTTGGAACAGAGAGGGTTTAAAGTTAGGGCGAGTGCTTGCCTCCCTGTGTGATACATAAACTATTGAAAGAGCAGTGGGAGAGAGGCTAGGACTACATTATTGAAGATCAAGATTCTCCTCTGTCCCACTTGCCTTTGGGTCCATCATGGGCTATGGTTGGTGTCCATTGTGGTTTAAAGCTTTAATCTGCCCATCCAACACTTTATTCAGACTCTAGGCGACTTGGGTCTGCGACTTGGGTCTGCGACTTGGTCACACCACTTGGGCAGATCCAGAGTTCAGGAATCAAAGTTGCTAATTATGAGTAATTAATGGCACCGAGCAATTAGGTTACTATAATGTTTCTTTGCAAAAACCGGCCCTAGTGAGATGCAGCACAGTACCGTAGAAAGACCCAGAATGTTTGTCACCACAGTCACAAGGAAGGAGCTTTCACCCACACTGCAGATCTCCCAGCAGACCAAAGAATCAAGGAACAGACTCATTCCTTTTCAGTTCAGGGTCCTGCAGTTCATATGTCCTGTCTGCTTTAAGAAGACTAGACTCTGCTCTTCCAAACTATCTTTCTTCCATATCAACTCCTGCCCTCTTGATGAGCCCTATCTGGCTTTCGGTTATGGATTTGGACTCAAATGCCAACCCATCTTCCAAGCAGCCAGGCTTCTATCTACAGTTCTTAACTGTCTCTTTTTCTGCTGCTGCTGCTGCTACTGTTGTGAGACAGGGTCTTGATATTTAGGAGAGGCTGGTCTCAAACTCATACTCCTGCCTCGGACTTTAGAATGTGAGGGTCACTATGCCCAGTTAGGACAAACATGAAAGATATCATTCATTACATTAAACAAACAAAAAAATCCTTTAAGTTTCAGATACAAGGTGGGGGGGGGAGAAAAATGGTAGCCTATGAATTAGGAAAACTGTCAGATCAAGAGATTAGGGTTCTCCTTCTCTCCAGCCCTCAACACTTTAAGAAAGTTCTTTGTAAATATGGGTTGATTTCTCCACAGTTAACCTAGTTTTTCAAGAAGTTTTTATTAAACATCCACCTCTATCTTTGTCTAATCTGCAGTAAAATGTATTTTTATATGAATAATTCCACACGGGATGTTACAGTTGCCACCAAGAAATATGGCTGGTTCCATTGTAATACTCCAAATGCTATCTGCCCCATTCCCAGAGGAGAGACTGTTTGATTTTCCTCTTTGTACTTCCTACATTAATTAGTAGAATTCTTGAAGACAAGTGTTTCACACTTGTCTGGTGAGTAAAAGAAAGAATAAAGAACCTCACAGGAAGACAGGTAATGGGAGAGACCTGTAATGGAAGGCTCACTGCTCTCCAATTTATGGTATCTCTGAGGCTCATGTGGCTGGCTAAATTTTAATTAATTATAATGTAAAAAGAAATTAAAATTTTAGTTCCTAGTGCGTTGGACATGCTTCAGAGAGTTCCCAGAATTGACTATATAGAAAGCTTTTCTATCACTGAAAATGGCAATGGTCCTGCCATCAAAACTGACAACCCAAGTTCAATCCTCAGGTTTGACATGGTGAGAAAAGTCTCCTCCTACTGATTGTCCCCTACACACACACACACACACACACACACACACACACACACACACGAGAGAGAGAGAGAGAGAGAGAGAGAGAGAGAGAGAGAGAGAGAGAGAGGAGAGAGAATAAATAGATGCAATTTTTAAAATCTTGTCCTACTGTCAAACCCACCCACTCAGAGGAGCCGCTGTAGGGATGGTTGATGTCCTGTGGGTTTTATGTCTTTAGGCAGCTCTGAGAGCCAGTGATCCTAAAGGGTTCACGGTGATTCCAAGGGAAGGAACAATAACCCCCAGAACGATTTCCTCCAACCGGGTCATTAAAGTTTTTGATGCACATTCTATGAACTCTTAAATTGCTATGTGTTTCTTCTTCTTTCTTCTTAGGTGACCTTGAACAGAAGTTTGAACTGGAAATCAGTCCTCTTTGTAACCAACAGAAAGATTCAATCCCTAGCATACAAATTGGTGAGTTGAAATCTGGGTTTATTTAAAATGGACAGTTGGGCACCTCTGACAGGAGTCACAAGATTTAATTAATAATAATAGCAACAACAATAACAGTAACAACAACAGAGCCTTCCAGATATCTTTTAGATAATTATCATTTGAAAAATCAGAACAATTAAGGAATGGGGTTTGTTATAGACCTTTAACTAGCTTAATACTAAGTTATAGTATCAACCTTGTGATTTTAAAATAGAGTGAGAATCAAGAAAGACTTGGTAGTGCATGCCTATAATCCAAGTACTTTGGGGCGGAGGGGGATGAGCCGTTAAGATCATACATTCAAAGCCAGCATACACTTATGTAGAAAACTCAAAGCCAGACTGAGCTGCATAGTAAGACCCAGTATTAAAAGCCAAGAGCTCAGAAGGCGGCTTAGAAGTCTAGCACTTGCATGCAGTGTGCAAGGCCCTATATCCATCCCTAGCACTACAAAAAGAACAGAATCCATGCGCTGGCGCAATGACTTGGTCAGTAAAATGTTTGCCAGGCAGACTCCAGTTTGAAGTATAAGGAGGACTCGTGAGGAGATGGCTGTCAGTAATGCACCTGCCTCACAAGCACACAAACATGAAGATCTGCGTGTCTAAGAAGTCAGGCACAGAGACTAGCATTGGGAAGCTCCAGAGATAAGAAGATCCCTGACACTCACTGGCCCGCTCACTAACCTGCTGTCCTAGCTGAATTAATGAGAGACCCTGTCTCAAAAAATGGTGGCTGGATAAATGGCTTAGTAGTGATGAGCATATATCTGCTCCTGCAGAGGACTACAGTTTGGTTGTTAACACCCATGTCCAATGACTCACAACTGCCTCTGCGGGCACATGCACTCACATGCCCTGACCCACACACTGGTCACACATACATATATGTAAATTAAAAGAAAATATTTTTTAAAAATAATTTTAAAAAATAAAGGTAGAGGGTAATCTTGGAAACCATCCAATGTACCTCTGGCTTGCACACACAGGCACACACACACACACACATACATGTGCACACACACAGGAATACATGCACATGCATGCATATACAAGCACAATATGTGTACACGTGCATGCACACACATATTCATGCGTGCATGCACACACCAAAAAGTAAATAATAGTAATAATGAGAGAAGCTCACATTATAGGCTTCTGGCTTTCTATGGCATACACACATATGTGCATACCCATATACACATATGCAACCACATGCACACACAGAAACATGCCACACAAACAAAAAATAAACTATAATAATAAAAAATTATTAATAAAGTCAAACTGAATTAGCCATTCACGGTCTATTCAGAGTTCAAAGAGTGGAAATCCAAATGAATCAGGCTTTAAGACCCTTCCCATATGAGCTAAATGCTTTAGTACCCTTTCAGGGTGGGTCCTTAACCTTTATCCACAACAGTTAAATCTATGGCCTAGTCCCTAGGCCTGAAATCCTAGAGCCCTGCTGTCCCCTTGTGGCCAGATGATAGTGTTTCTCCACTCTACTTCAAACCACATTTCAGTCCTGAGCTCATGAAACCACACTCCCTTTCAAGTGTCAACTGTGGTAAGCTGCTCAAGTGTGGTCTCAGGGCATCCGCAATGATTATTACTATATCTAAACACATTACACATAAGATCTTTATGCAAATCAAGTGGGCAAACTTTTACTTGCCTCACTTTAGTGAAGGAAATATTTTTGCTCTCTATCTTAAGACATTAATTCTATCTTCATATAAAACTAGCCTTTCTTTTCCTGGAAGTGCTTCCATTAAAACCAAACACAACTTAACCACGTTTTCCTCAATGAACTGCATCCTTGACATCCAGTTACTTTGTACAAGGCTTTGCACAGACCCAACACATGTCACTGCCTCCATAGGGTGGCAGGTCTCAAAGCTGTTAAAGCCTTGGCATTGGGGAGGAAGGGGGCATCTGCGAAGGTCAGCTGAAAATGAAGAACCGTTCTGCTGGCAGTCATTGAGGGAGGCATCTAACCCACAGTCCCACAGAGACAGCCTTAAGGTCAGGAAATAGCCACCATTCAGCCACAGCTACAAAGATCTGAATAGAATGTACACGCACCAGATAGGTATGTTGGATTAGGTAGGTTAAAAATAATCCAACTTTTTCCAAATCCCCTTCAATATTCTTATATTGTTTTTGTAATTAAACTGGTTCACCCTCAAATCCTTATGGGGTAAATTAGGAGGAGTGTTTAAAAAATAGAATGCTTGGTGGGCATACTGGCACAGGCCTTTAATCCTAGCACTAGGGAGGCAGAGATAGGCAGATCTCTGTAAGTTCAGGGACAGTCTGGTATACAAAGTAACTTCCAGGACAGCCAGAGTTACTAGTGAGACCCTACTTGTCTTAGTTAGGGTTTTACTGCTGTGAATAGACACCATGACCAAGGCAAGTTTTATAAAAGACAGCATTTAATTGGAGCTGGCTTACAGGTTCAGAGGTTAAGTCCATTATCATCAAGATGTAAGCAAGGCAGGGTCTGGGCAGGCATGGTACAGGCAGAGCTGAGAGTTCTACATCGTCATCTGAAGGCTGTTCATGGAAGATTGACTTCTAGGCAGCTAGGATGAGGGTCACAGCCACAGTGACACCCCTACTCCAACAAGGCCACACCTCGTAATGGTGCCACTCTCTGGGCCAAGCATATACAAACCAACACATGAAAGAAAGAAGAGAGAGAGAGACAGAGAGAGAGAGAGAGAGAGAGAGGAAAGAGGGAAGGAAGGAAGGAAGGAAGAGAAAAGAACAGAGGCCAAGGAGCAGTGCACCTCAGAGTTATGGGAGAGAAGATGAAGCCACAGACAGGCTGCCTCAGCACCAGGAGTCCATCCCTGTTTTACACTTCACTTATGGGTTCTAATTCTGAGACTCCCTTTGTTAAACTCTATATTGAAAGAATCTTGCCAGGTTTGAATGACATGTTCACCAAATTAAAAAAAAAAAACCCTTACCCTATTAAGCACCCAGTCTAGACGGGCACAGGGCTGATTTCAGAGTTCTGTCCTGTTGTCAAAAGAACACATTTTGCCTCATCGTATGTCCTGGTTTTCAGCTTAGTGATACGTGGTAGAAAGGGAACTCCCAGGGCTGCCACATCAGAATAACAGCAACGAGAAGAGAAGGTGATTATGAAACAGCACTCAGACCCTGTTATGCAGCTGCCAGCCCTTACAGGTTCAGGTTGGGATGTGTAACAAGGCAGATCGGACTAAATTAGAAAACCCTGAACAGATAAGTCTAACGACCTACAAGCTCTAGCCTCCCCCACCCCCCACAACCCATTTCTCCACTGGGTCCTATACAATGTAGCTATTTTCTCTCTTCTGAATTCCCCTGACTCATCTCCTCTCATCTTGTCCTCTATGTCTATGGTGTTGATTAATAGAGAAGCCTGTTATAATCTTTTATTTTTCTTTAGTTTTGATAATTCCACACATGTATGTAATTAAATATGATCATATCTACTCCCTATCTCCCCCTCCAACTCTCTCCATAGCTCCCCAACACACACACAAGCACATACTCTCACCCACACATGCACAAATACATCCACACCAACACACACACACACACACACACACACGCACACACACAACTTCATGACTTTTATTACTTTATGACCCAAGTCCAATTAGCACTACCCCTTGTGATATGGAGCCATTCACTGGAGCATGGGAAACCTACTAATGGTGATATCCTTAATAAAATTATTATCCCTGTCCCAGCAACTATCCACTACTAAAAGCAACTCAATATGAATAGGACCTAAATACAATCTATCCCATCTCTGCAGGAATTTTAGCAGGCTTGACCTAGCTGTATGGGTCTTGTGAGGGTATCCATGGCTGCTCTGAGTTCCTGAGTATGGTGGCCATGTCATGACCAGAAGGCAGCATTCCTCAGCGCTCCTCCCCACCCTTCGACTCTTTCCTTATCTTTGTCTTCTATCCCACAATGCTCCCTGAGCCTTTGGGGATGGGGGAGTGGGCTAATTACAGATGTCCTGTTCAATACTGAGTACTCCGGTCTCCTGCTCTTAGCACTTTGACTAGTTGTGTCTTTCTCTACTGGTCACTGTTCACTGCAGAAGGAAGCTTCTCTGATAAAGGTCGAGAGCAGCCCAGATCCATGGGTTTAAACACAAATAGAAGACAATTAGCATGAGCTCTGAGCGAAATAATAAGTTCTACCCTAGGACCTGTGACCTCTGAAGCCATAAACTTCTGATTAGGATTGCAGTACCAGACAGGAAGTTCTTTCCTATGGAACAGGCCTCAAATCCAATTGGAAAGCAACCAGTTAACTGGGAACATTCATGCACGCGTGGGTCAGTAGGTGCACCTTGCTTGGCAGGTCATTATTGCAGTTTGCAGGGTCCAGCACTCGGTAAGGACATAATCTCATTTCTGTAAAGCAGCCTGCGTGGTACCTTCTGGCACAATGAAAATTAGTCATCAAGGAGGGAGCTTCCCAGTCAATTTGAGATTTACTTCTCTATATCTTACATCTGAGTTGTGTGGTATCTTCAGCAGCAGGGTCTCACAATGTAGTTGTGATGGGTAACCACAGACAATAGCAATAGTTCACATTGTTTTGGAAACCTCTGGGGCTTCCCAAACCAAGAATTCATAAGACAGAAGAATTCCAGGCCTTGTACCCCAATTTTCAATTAACAACCTATGAGCTCCGAGAGAGGCAGTACCTGCCGCTGCGTGACAATCCATTCAAACTATTTTTTCCAAGTTGAATTTTGAAATTAGATTGCTAACAAATGGCTTCCATTGAGAGTTTTTCTTGTCTCAAAAAAAAAAAAAATCAAAACACCACACAGGCAGACGAAATAAAATGACTTTGTTTAAAACGTGGTTGCCTAGTGTCATTGATGTCATTGTCAGACAATACTATAAAATAATAATCTCGAAAAAGTATCCCGCCAGGTAACCTGAACGAGTTCTTTATGATCCGAATCCGTGGTATCTTCTACATTTATTTCTTCCCCTATCTACCTGCCTTCCCTAGTTCCACACACTTTTTCTTTTTTGCTGCTCTCTCTCTCTCTCTCTCTCTCTCTCTCTCTCTCTCTCTCTCTCTCTCTCTCTCTCTGCAAATAAGTAACTGCTAACGTCCATTACTTCAGCCAGGAGCTTTAAACATTTAACTAGTGTTAAATCACTTACCACAAGAATTCTGAGGGTCTGGTCGGTACTCAGCTCCTTTTCCCAAACGTAGAGTCGGAAGTTCAAGGATTTTAAGTGGGAGCCACGAAACTAAGGGTAGTGAGCATATCTTGTTTGCCCACCCATGCCTGGCCGGGTGCACTGTGGGTCTCAGCGGTGCTTGTGAAGGAGGTGGCTCTGACCCCCTTGTGGTGACCTGGCCTGTGACCTTGTCTGTTGCAGGTTTCATGACTTACATCGTGGAGCCACTCTTCCGGGAGTGGGCCCGGTTCACTGGGAACAGCACCCTGTCGGAGAACATGCTAAGTCATCTCGCGCATAACAAAGCCCAGTGGAAGAGCCTGCTGTCCAATCAGCACAGACGCAGGAGCAGCGGCCAGGACCTGGCAGCCCCTGCACCTGAGACCCTGGAGCAGACAGAAGGTGACACGCCCTAAGCTTCCCTAAGGTTGGTTCGCTGGAGCACGGCCATCTGTCCGTCCACAGGAGCACGGCCATCCATCCGACTGCCCTCGCAACAAGCCCACCACGCTGGGTTTCGATGCCACCCGCCTGCCACTTACCGCCTCCCTTCGTTGATCCAAGTGTACAAAAGCCATTATCACCTCAGCATTAGCTGCCGAAATGGGCGGCTCTGTCATTGGAGCTGATTCTAGGGCGGCTGCCCCAACTGAAAAGACTGGAAGTAAGAAAGGGTTGCTTCTGCCATGTCCGCCTCTGGCCCTGGGTCACGCTGACTGGCAGTGACTCCTAAGTCCAGGGCATTTTAGAGTTCGCCATCGGACAGCTGACCTGCATGACACCAGCGTACTTGGAACTGCAAGATTGGTCTTACGTGCCAGAGCACAAACGAGAGTGTGAGAGAAAGTACCTTCTATTTTAATAATAATTATTATTATAAAATAATAAATCTTTTTAACTTTTATATTTCATGCACCAGACGATGGGTCTAAAACTTTGGATTAAGAATACTCCGCGTACCCAAACCTAAGAGGGGATTCACTGTTTTGCTATTGACTCTATGCCACA
Source organism: Tokudaia tokunoshimensis (assembly GCA_036184795.1). Taxonomy (NCBI): domain Eukaryota; kingdom Metazoa; phylum Chordata; class Mammalia; order Rodentia; family Muridae; genus Tokudaia; species Tokudaia tokunoshimensis. The sequence continues at coordinate 59,684,416 of BTHU01000006.1, forward strand.
TTGGGTCAGAGATGTGGCGCCATTGCGATTTATGAAACCACGCGTCCCCTCCCTTCTGGTGGAAGGTGCTGTACAGCTCGTCCCTTTGCACCGTTAGTCAATCTGTCTTTTACGAATTCAGTGACCTGTTTATATTCACAAGTGTACATTTTCTGTAAATACCAAACGCTACTGATTCCCATGCCAAAATACACGAGTATTATGGGATTGCTACCTGTATAAACAATGGCACTGTGAACAGAATACTGTTAGTTTTAATACAAGAGAATGCATTTGTAAATATGGTATAGAGTTTATTAATATACTGTTGTTCGCAGATAAAGGCCTTAACTTTAAACATTTTTCCTCTTCCCAAAGCTGTCCAACCTAAATCCTTACAGATGTCTTTCTGAACTGCCTGCCCAATGACCATCTCCGCTTTTCTGCTAAGGTCACAAGCCAAACCTGAGTACCATCTTGAAGGAAACTTTTTTTGGAAACCTCTCATGCATTGAGACCATAGTTTTTAATCTACGGCACTAAGTATGGTTTCCTCAAATTAATGATTCCCTTCCAGCAAGATGTAAATCACTTCCCAGCACAGCAGTGTCGCACACAGTTTTAACAAGCTGGCTGATCAGCTTGTGTTTATATGACTCCTGTTATGGAACACGGGGTACAACAGCCTCACGGAAGACATAGCAGGTCTCAAAAGCCTTGTGTGACCCTGTCACCTAACCATCAGGGAACTCCCTGCCCCCACGCCACACATTTGTCTGATATGGCTACAATACCAAAGTCCCTTTGGTCCGTGGTCGGTTGGTGTGTGTTTCTTTGGTGTTGATAGTAACTGGATTATTTCCTTTTTTTTTCTATAGTTTCATGTGAACAACTGCTCAACTGTTTAGCCAAATTTAATATTATTTAAGTAAAGAAGCTATTTCACTTTTATAAGAGACTTTAGCTTTCTAGCAGGTCAATGTGGTTATTACGGCTGCAGCTAGCAGACTCAGCTTGGAATTGTTGCCATCTGTCTGCGGCTACTTGGCTGTAAAATCCAGCGTGTACAGCATCCTTACCCAGCTGAACTATGCATTGAGCCTTTTCTTTATGAGTTCTAGCGTAATTAATGTTATATGGAAACTGCCAATGCTCCTTTCTCTTTCTTAAGTAGCGGGAAAGGGAGCATTTCTGCCGTGATCAAGCCACCTCTCAAGCTGATAGCAACAGTTGGCTCTTACTTCCTGAGCACAACTAACATGGGCCTCTAATGTGTTTCTCCTAATAACACAGCTGAAATGTTTAAAAAAAAAAACTTGCCTGGCCTGGAATATGTTCCTACAGAGAGACTGGGGCTTACAGAGTTACTGTTGTGGAGGGAACTGGAAAGTTGATTATCTTTTCACTAGTGTAAGCAAGGTTGTCAGATGGGACTAAAGAAAGTCTGAAGAATTTGTGAAGTGGGTGGATGGTGCTGACGTCACTGGTGTGGGTGAGAAGGGAAGTTGTGGGCATGGCACTAACTTCTGTTTTCTGAAGCAGCTATGGACTAACATATATGTCTTCATTGCTATGGCATTCTGAAGCTCTGAGCTTCAGCAAGGCCTCACGTGAGAATGCAACAAAGATTTCTGCTTCAAAACCTCTCTTATTTTGGATTGTAGCCTTCTGTTTTTATGCGTACGAGATCAAAACAAGGAGATCAATTGCTCAGGATGACAAAATAGAAATGGTCAAGAAAACATTGGTTTTAGCCAATGGAGTCTCTACCTGGAGTTTAGGAAGTAGATTTTGAGTCAGGCAGTGGTGGCACACGCCTTTAATCCCACCAGTTGGGAGGCAGAGGCAGACAGATTTCTGAGTTCGAGGCCAGCCTGGTCTACAGAGTGAGTTCCAGGACAGCCAGGGCTACACAGAGAAAAAAAAATCAAAAGGAAGTAGATTTTGCCTTAGTTATAATTATATTGTAATTGACTTAGGACAGGGCATTCTTGGTAGTTCCAGGTTTATAGGGGAAAGGTTTTCATCATGTTGTAACTGAGTCTTAAGGAGGAGTCAAGAAATAAAAACTACCAAACATCTAATGGTTAAAACACAAGAATAATAAAAATCAGAAGTTGAGTAGAGCCTGACTACTGAGGGAGATATACCTGCATTTTTCTACTGTCAGGAAATTTCGAGAGCTCCTCCATTTGTTGAGAAAAAAATTAACTGTGAAAACTGTTTTGGGCCTACTAATGGCTCTCTTAGAATAATTTAATACAAGTTATCCAATAAGGAGTAGAGACATGGTCCACGTGTCAATACAGTCTTAAAGTTTTTTGCCTTAGTCTGCTGGCCTACCTAGCTCATGGGTCATCAATTGACAACTTTAGAAAGAAAGAATTCAAAGAACTACTTTCTTAAAAAGACATCAAGATCCCAGAGAGAGAGAGAGAGAGAGATGAACTTGAATACATTACTATCAGGCCTAATGATCAAAGCCTACTTTTCTTTGCAGCCATCCAATCTGCAGTCAGACCTGATACCTGAAACCCTCTCAACCCATACTTCCCTCTTAGGTTAAGTAAAAACTGGTTGTTTCTCCTCTCCCTGCTTACAGCCTCCCTCAAAGGGCCTTGGAGCTCATCTGCAATGCCGCCTTCAAATAGTCCTTCCTGTAAAACACCGAGCTTTGTGGCCTTTTGTGTTGAATCAGATATGCTCACTGACGTTGACTTGGTTATGAGCTTGTAGTCTTCATGCTTTGTTCTTTTAAGACTGTAAAATTGTGTCATCTTGTGTACACATGTAAAGTTTAAGGGGGGGAAAAAAAACCTTGTGAGTTTTGCTCAAAATGTGGCCTAAATATTCATTGGCATGTCTATCCAGATGAGCATTTAAAAATAAAGATAATTTCTTTTAAAATATCACAGTATAAAAATATCCTGACTCTCCCCACATAACACATCACCAGCCAACCAAATGGGAATGTTCTTGATAGAAAATACTCAAGAGCAGAGTTATAAACATGGTCTGGGTGACTCCTTCCCCCAGGGCTGCAGAAATGCCTCTCTGAATAGACTCCACTTGTTCCTGATCTACAAGCAGTTGAGGGAAACAGGCTACCAACCTATTCTGCGATTTGCCAGAATCCTCTATGTTTATGATTTCTCAGGCACACAGATGAATGAGGATAAGGTAAGGATTATCATTCGGTATTCTCCATCCCCATTTTATGAAGACTGGTGTTCAGCATCCCGCTGACTCCTGACTGCCTCCCATGTGGAAGCAGCGCTCCTTTTCAGTTGTGGATGTTCTACAGCATAAAGTCAAAGTCAAGTGAAAGAGAGAGAACGGTGAAGATCAGACGAGACCCGGGCAAGTATGGAGACCTTGCTGAAGCTGTCAAGTAGGTGAAACGCGAGCAATTAAAATGCAATTCAATACTGATTGAGGAGCTGCCACACACCGGATGTGCTGCACATCAGGACCCAAAGGACTGGGTCCTTCAGTTCGTGACTCTGACTTATCAAAGGGTGGTGTTACCAGGGAGTGCTTCTTTTTATTTATTTATTTATTTTTTTTTTTTTGGTTTCTTTTGAGACAAGGCCTCACTATGTAGACCAGTCTGGTCTCAAACTCATAGAAACCCACCTGTTCTCCTCTTAACATCTCAAAAGAGGGAAGATTCTTGCTTCCAGGGGAATGCTATGGACAGTCAAATACTTGAGTAATGACTAAATAGAAGCTTCTTAGCCACAGAACAGCCCATAATGGAGCTTTTTGCTCTCAATTAAGCAAGAGAAATAGTTGGGGGAGGAATAAGCTGAAACTCAAATGGACTGAAAATTATCCTGTCTTCATTATCAAACAACATATCATTGAGTCAATTAACTAAAGTGCTTCAAATTCTAATATTGTGAATGCTGGTTTAATCTTCAATATTTCTCCCATTTAGGGAAGTGACAGGTAGAGTATTAAAGGTGTGGCCCTTAAAACCAGACACTAGAATTCAGATGCTTCTTTATCATTGGAGGTTTAAACCTATGCAGACAGTTTAATCTCTCGAAGCCTCTGTCTCCTCCTGCATAATATGATAATAACACCTACATTCTGGAGTGGTCATAAGATCAAAATTAAATACTATGCATAAGAGATAGAATGTGGCCAGGCGGTGGTGGCACACGCCTTTAGTCCTAGCACTTGGGAGGCAGAGGCAGGCAGATTTCTGAGTTCGAGGCCAGCCTGGTCTACAGAGCGAGTTCCAGGACAGCCAGGGCTGTCCTGACAGCCCTGAGACAGAGAAACTCTGTCTCAAAAAACAAACAAACAAAAAAAAAGAGAGATAGAATGTGATTTTCAACAGAAAGGGGCTTGATATCATTTGGGTCTGGAATGGTCCTAAAGACTCAGTCCTCAGGTTGGAGACATTGGACACAGTGGAACCTTTAAAAGGTATGATGTTGGGTGACTAGAGATATACCATTGGAGAATAGAATGGGTCCCTGCCTATATGTTCTCCCCTTCCTGGATGCCATGAAATTATCAGCTTCTTCTGTCATGTCCTTCTACCAAGACACACTCACTGCCTTGCCATGATCCCAAAGCATCAGGCCAAGCCAACTTGAAGTCTCTAAAACCACCAGCAATGTGCTTTGTCTCCATAATTTGATTTTCTGATATTTTTGTCATAATGACAGAAAGCTGAAAAATATAGGGATATTTAATAAATGTAAACTCATATATTATTTAAGGAAGAAGTAAATGCTGAGGTGCACCTTTCTGTATGTCACACCAATTTTTGTACAGCTCAAAGCACAAATCCCATTAATAGGCACTGAGCATGATTATATCTACAAGTAGCCAGGCTGGTCATAAAATAATCTTTATATTAAGAACAAAACACTCTAAAATAATTAAGAGAAGATCATGTTCTTTGGGTACCAAGAGTACACTGATAAGACCAGGGGAAAAACAAGACTTTCTCTTCTGGCTTTAGTATAAATATTCCTTGACCAGGCACAGATAACCAGTCTGAGTAGTCTGATACTTTTCTAGAGTTGACAAGAATTCAACTCCGGCTACAAAAAAATTTAGTTAAATAAACAGAACTTGATAGCCTGCCAAGTGTTCAGGGATTCCACTCAAATCCTACAAACCTTCTAAATCCTATCCATGGCGGTTTCCGATGGTCCTGCCTCTTGTTAACTTCATCAGATATTCTGTGGCTATTAAAGCAACCAAGGGCTCCAGGGGAGTCAAAAGGTAGATGGAAAATAGATTGTGTTGCTAAACTAACGTTCCCCTAATCACACAGCAATGTGTGTGCTAAAGGATTTGTGATAGTGTTCTCCTAGAAAAAGAATGGCTTCCCTGTCAAGGAAGTTGGCAAAAGAATGCTTCAGAGTTTCTCTTCTGTCTGCTTTTCAGAACTCTCCCAAGCTATGGACCTCACCATGATAGATCTAGTGATATCACTCCTGTGGCTCTAGTTGGGGCTGAAATCAAGAAGGTTCTCTCACCTGTCCCCCACCACCACAATCCATTTGGCCTCTTACTTTCTCTTGAGCAAGGAACTCACTATACAGCCTTAACTTTGTGATCTTCCAGCCTCATCCAGCTTAGTGGCTGGTTTGTATGTTTTGCGTATGTGTCTGTGCATGTGTTCCATTGTTATTAATGTTATTCTGTTTTGCTTCCTGATGTGTGATAAAACACCCTGATCAACAGTAACTTTGGGATGAAAGGGTTTATTTGGCTTCTACTTCCAGGTCATACATGGTCAGTCCATCATTAAGGGGAGTCAAGGCAGGAACCTGAACAGGAGGTTGGAACAGAAACCTCAGAAGAATGTTATTGCTGGTTCACTCACTCACACTTACGTTTGGCTAGCTTTCTCATTGCAGCCAACCATTGGACTGAGCACACAAAGGAGGAGTTAGAGAAAGGACTGAAGGAGATGAAGGGGTTTGCAACCCCATACAAAGAACAACAATATCAACCAACCAGACCCTCCAGAGTTCCCAGGGACTAAACCACCAGCCAAGGAGCACACACAGAAGGTCCCATGGCTCCAGCCGCATATGAGGCAGAGGATGGCCTTGTTGGACATCAGAGGTCCTTGGTCCTGGGAAGGCTTGATGCCCCAGTGTAGGGGAATGTGAGGGTCGGGAGTCGAGATTGTAGTGGTGGGAATACCCTCATAGAAGCAGGGGAACGGAGAGGGGATAGGGGGTTTCCGGAGGTGGGGGTGGGGGACTGGGAAAGGGGACAACAACATTTGAAATGTAAATAAAGAAAATATCCAACAACAACAACAACAACAACAAAAAAAAAAAAAACCCTGCTGTTGCTGGGGCCCAGAACAGCCTATCAGTTGTCTTCATTTCCCTTTGCGTCTACAAGTCTTCTCCTTTCCTTGATTTCCTCAGTGGTCCACTGATCAATAAGAGGGTTAAGTTTCCATATCTATATCTAGATCTAACAAAGCACAAATGGGAGTGGCTTTGTTGTCAGTTCTAGATCTAGATCTAGATATAAATATATTATTAATTACTGCTGATTTTGATTCCATTATGATTTGACAGGACACAAAAAGTCTTTTTATTTCTTTTGTACTTTTAAGCCTGTATTTATTAAGGCTTATTTTTAATTTATTATTTATTAAGGCTTGAAATGTGATCTAGTTTTTAAAAAAAAAATTCAAAAAGTTTCTGAGAATGAAATATAATCCTGAGACATTGGAGGGAATATCCTGTCGATGTCTGTGCAGTCTATTTCCTCCATGATATAACTTGATTCTGAAGGTTCTTTGCAGGCTTTTTTTGGTTTTGTTTGGGTTTATGCTTTCGATTTGTTCTCATTGTTTTGTGTGTATATGTGCTGTTTGTGGTGTGATTTTTTTTTTGTAATTGTTTTTCTCTTTTGTTCTTACTTTATCTAGGCAACTCATCTATTTTTGCAGTGAGCAGCAGTTCCTGCAAAGATTTATAACCGGTCTAGACCCGGCAATAAATATTATTGTAGCAGAGTAGATCAATGCTCCTTAATTGGTAGAAAGCAATCAAACATTTATATTACCCGTTCAAAGACTATGAGACCATTGTAAAAAAGGGGTTGTAAAGTGTGATGGAGAGGCTGAACATTGTGTAGCTATTTCCTTTGAACATGAACATTCTTTCCTGGAGGGAAGAGGAAGGCACATAAAACTCAGGAAGTTAACTGAAACAGAGAGACCCAGGAAGCTCCTGAAACTTAGAGGGTTTACAAGACCCCTCCCCGAAGCTATAGAAATAAAAAACAACTGGGGAAGGTAGACTGCCCTGCAGCTCTGACTCAAGCTGGGCAGGGAGCACCAAGGACACAGCTCTCCCGAACTGGCACCAGGCTGGTTTTCATCATGTATGGTTTTCTCTAGGTGGAGACTATCTGTCTGTTACCAAGTTCTCGTCTGCCCTGCCTATAGCAGTGGGCAGACACAAAGAGCACAAATGAGAGTGGCTTTGTTGTCGGTTCAGAATTAACTACTTTTAAATGTGTAAACTGGAATACTTGGTAGTAGTGGGATGCTAGCTCTGAGAGCCGTTCAAGATCTGAAAAGTGTTATACATCAAAGCTCTCGGGGACTTTGGGGTAACAACAGAGAACAGTCCCTTGCACAGCACACCTGTAGATCAGAAATAAGAGGTCTCGAAGACAGGTCTTGGAAGCCATAAGTAGCTGCAGGGGTAAATTCCTTCTGCACAGCCCAGAGTCTTGGAGACTGAGCAGGAATGAATCCTTCTGCCTACAGCAGCTGCTGAGTCCTAGCGGCTGGATCAAATGAGCTCCAGGCTGCAACAGAGTTCTCAGGCCTGGTGATCAGCAAGTCCATCTCTGCTTCTAGATGAGTCTTGGCAGCAGGAACTGGGTGGGGAACCTGGTTCTGACGTCTTTCTGTCTTCCTGCTACAATGAGTTTCTTGACACAAGTGCATGTGTATAATCCTAGGTCCAGTTGGTCAAATTTATTGAGGACCAGTTGAGTCCTAATTTTCTAACCACCTCCAGCAAAAGAAGAAAGACCTGTCAAAAAGTTGTGTGTGTGTGTATGTGTGTGTGTGTGTGTGTGTGTGGTAGATTTTAGTGATGCAACTGTGTCATCCATGATCCCGTAAGCAACCCCTTATGCATGCTTCTTACAAAATCCCAATAAAGTCACCAGTTCATTAGCCTTTAGTGGAGTTGTTTCTTTGGTCTGTCACCAGTGCCCTATGAAGAACAAATTGGTGTTTGTTTACATTTCTCCTGAAAGTAGCATAACATGGTGTTAGGTCAAATTGCCATGAAATTACTTAACTAAAACAAACAAAACAAATCTTAATTCTGGAGGGTACAAGTCTGAAGTCACCAGGCTGGTTTTCATCATGGACTGGCAGGTCCTTCTCCCTCGAGAGGCACCAGAGCCTGCTGACTTCCAGGAGTCACTAGAGCGTCACTTGGTGGTCTCTGGGTAATGAAAATATAACTTAAAAAAAAAGAAAATATAATTTCAACCTCTTCTTATCTAGGACCGTCTCTTCTTACAAGGACAGTGTGTAATCAGGTGGCACCCTAATCCTGTGTGACCCAATTTAAACAATTATATCTGTAAACTCTATATCCAGATAAGGTTTTAGTCTAAGTTTCTGAGTGGACATTAATTTTAGGAAGATCATTCAGCTAAATATACCTTGATATTCTCATAGTCTCACCCGGTTGCCACAAGTTTTACCTCTCTCTCTCTCTCTCTCTCTCTCTCTCTCTCTCTCTCTCTCTCTCACACACACACACACACACACACACACACACACACACACACACCATCCCCTCATTGGTCAGATTTTTTTTCATTTTCTATTTGGACATAGTTATACACTTACCTACAGTTCTAAGAAATAAATACAAGCTGGGTGGTGGTGGCACCAGGCCTTTAATCCCAGCAGTTGGGAGGCAGACACAGGTAGATCTCTGAGTTCAAGTCCAACCTGTTCTACAAAGCTAGTTCTAGAACAGCCAAGGCTAAACAAAGAAACTCTGGAGAGAGAGAGAGAGAGAGAGAGAGAGAGAGAGAGAGAGAGAGAGAGAGAGAGAGAAACACTGCCTGCCCCGGTCCTCTTCTCACAGATTCCTTCCCACTATCCTCCCTTCCCTTCTCTGGAAAGAGATGGGTTTGGCACTATCTCAAAAACAGTTGGCAGTAGCAAGAACAGTACCCAGGTGGCTAAGCTTTACAAATGCCTAGATATTATCCTTCTGATGTTGCCACAAAAGCTGGGCCTTGACAAAATGAAAAGCCCTTCAGGCCACAGGTGAGAGTGCTGTGCAGAAGAGTCATCCCTGGCTCCGTGTTCATCTTCCTCACTGAGCGAAGGCCCTTCGATGACCTGGCCTGGCAGATAACCCACTCTGCTTTTTCCATTGAGACTTCAGGCTGAATGGGACCACTGTTAGAGAGCCGGTGTGTCATCTAGAAGCAGTCATAGGAGCTCTGAGGAACACTTCAATTCTTCTTCCGACTGTATCCCCAGAGGATCAGAGTCCAGGCAGGATGTTGTTACAGGAAGGTCTCAGACCTGTTACTTCTCCAAATGAAATGGAGAGGAACGATAATTTTTTTTAATGGAAAGAAGTCAACCTCTGGCCATCCACACGGGCCATTCTTTATTGATAAAGAACATCGGGAGTAGAGATTTGTCAGTGGTTAAGAGCAGCTGCTGCTCTGTCAGCGGAACAAACTTTGATTCCCAGAACCCACCGGGTAGTTCATGAACATCAGCAACTCTAGCTCCAGAGATCGGACTCCTTCTGGCTTCTGTAGTCACTAGGCATACACACAGTGCACATATATACATGCAGGCACACACTCATAAAAATAAAAAACTATCGTAGAACAAGCCATCATGCAGGAAGGTAATAAATTGTTATTTATTTTTTGTAAATACTTCCTGATATGTGTTGGGAGTACAAGCAACCCTTATATAGGGGATAAATCAAACAATACCAAGATTTTTTATCTAAGCTTAGGGCCCTATGTCCACTTCCCAGCAGCAATCGGTTCAGAGTTTTTTAAAATAGGCCCAGAAAGCTGCTAGAAAGGCCTACTTGAGCCCTCTCAGAAGAGAACCGGCTTCCAAACAGTAAAGAAGCAACAGAGACCACTTTGAGAGCATATCTACTGCTCTGTGATTTTTAACACTCGATTTTAAGAAAGAGAACATTCGGACTGGAGAGACAGCTCAGCCGTTAAAGGCTAGGCTCACAACCAAAAATATAAGAAAGAAAACATTCTTAGAATTTGAGAACTTGCTCAAAATCATATGTTTCTTTTTCCCTGAAACTGACCTTGCTATCCAGAAGCCTTTGAGCCTTCCTGGAATCTCTGTTTAGAATTCCAGACAGTTTTCATAAAATGTTTCAACTCGAACCACACTTCTGCCAACATTATAAGCAGGAGCCTTTCTCTTCCTAGAATCATAATGGGATATGATCTTGTCTTCCAAACAAAAGGACAGGGTAATTCTACCACCAACAGCACCACCTAGTTCATCTAGAGTCGAATTTCCAAATTGAAACACAAACGTTAATCAGTATGAAATATGTCCACGAGTATCCAAGAAATGTTTAGAAGGAGAGTGAGGTGGCCATATTAATGACAGGAACTAAAACGTCTCAAAGACTTTTCACTGAAAGAGTTAAACAATTCTGAGTGCTGCTCATGTCCCCCACCTCTAAAACAGATTGCAATTGTGATTGAGCCTGGTTTCTGGCAGGAGCCAGGGAAGAATCAGCATAGAACAGTTACAGACAGGTAACCTGACTGTGAACCCTGCCTCAGCTCTTGCTAGCTGTCTGACCCTCCACTGGCTGCTTAATGTCTTTTACCTCTGCTGTATAGTGTGATAATCCCTGTCCCCCAAGGGTTATCTGAAGAGCAAATTACTTAGAACAATGCTAGGTTTTCGATGTTTTAAGTGTCATATATGCATAGAAAACATAAAAGCAAGCCCTCTTCTGACCTCAGAACTTGCTCAGAGAAAGCAGGAGGAAAGAAGGTCCCTGTGTGCATTGACTTCAGTATGTTTCAAATGTGCCTGTATGTATCCTCAAACCACATAGTCAAAGTCTAACATTATGTTTGGTTGGTTGGTTGGCTGGTTGGTTGGTTAGTTGGTTGGTTGGTTGATTGGTTGGTTGGTTGGTTGGTTTGGTTTGGTTTTTTCAAGGCATGGTTTCTCTGTGTAGCCCTGGCTGTCCTAGAACTTTCTCTGTAGACCAAGCTGGACTCAAACTCAGAGATCTACCTGCCTCTGCCTCCTGAGTGCTGAGATTAAAGGTGTGCACCACCACTGCCTATCATAGCATCAACATTCCTTTTACAATTTTGAGGTTGACACTTCTAGGATTAGCCTTCTCTGACTATGCCCTACTCATTTCCTCAAGCTCAGAATACATCACAATGTCTGCCAGATAACAGAGACTAAGGCAGGGGGATTTTTATAAGCTCCAGGCCAACCTAAGTTACAGAAAGACACCCCAAGTCCGAAAACAAAAGTCATTACATTTGATTAACTGAACTTTAGACAAAATAATCATAGAATCTTTATGTAAAAGATTTCAAAAAGTAGTTAGGCATGGTGGTGTGTCCTTAATACCAGCAACTGGGAGGCAGAAGCAGGCTGAACTCTTGAGTTCTTGGCCAACTTGATCAATGTAAGTGAGACCTTGTCTAAAATAGAGAGAGAGAGAGAGAGAGAGAGAGAGAGAGAGAGAGAGAGAGAGAGAGAGAGAGAGAATGAGACAAACACACACGTACAGAGAGAGAAATTTCAGAAAGAAATAGTGCAAAGAGTAGAAAAATGTCACAAATGCCAAACTAGAGTAGGCCAACATTCCAAGTGTCTCCACAATGTATCCACCCTGATATAGCATCTCAACAACTGAGTAGCCTTAGACCAAATCCACAAAGGTCAGGAATAAACAGGGCCAATGCCTGATGCCTGGGTGAAAAGACAGGTAATAGGTTTGAAAACTTTGAAAGAGACAGACAACAAATGCAAAGAAAGACAGAGCCCTCCCCATCGTGATGAAGACCTCAGCCTCCAGTGGCTCAGTGACTTAAAGTATCTAACCACAGTCCCTTCATCTTATCTCTGCTTTCCCCCTCCATTCCTCAAGATAATTAAGCCATGAGGGAGATAATAGTTGACAACACTTTACATAAGATCTATATGCTTAAATTTTAAGTATATATACTACCTTATTGTTAACATTAGTATACTGGCTGGTTTTGTGTGTCAACTTGACACAAGGTAGAGTCATTAGAGAGAAAGAGCCTCAGTTGAGGAAATGCCTCCATGAGATCCAGTTGTAAGGCATTTTCTTGATTGGCAATCAATAAGGAATGGCCTAGCCCATAATGAGTGGTGTCATCCCTGGGCTGGTGGTCCTGGGTTCTGTATAAAGCAGGCTGAGCAAGACAGGGGAAACAATCCAGTAAGCAACATCCCTTCATGGTTTCTACATCAGCTCCTGCCTCCAGGTTTGTGCCTTGGTTGAGTTCCAGTCCTGACTTCCTTTGGTGATGAACAGCAATGTGGAAGTGTAAGCTGAATAAACCCTTTCCTCCCAACTTGCTTTTTTGGTCATGGTGTTTCGTTGCAGCAATAGACATCCTAAGACAACTACTATAAATTCCTTTCTAATCTCACGAATGCTGAAATCTCAGTACTGCAGTTATCCATATCACAATCATCCAAACAGCATACAGGAAACAAAACCACCAGTGTTGCAAGATTTATGAAAAGGCAAATGATCATGGCTTCATAAGAAGCTACTTCTAGACCAGGTTCAGTGGTTTGAATGGCCTAGGAATCTACGGCTTCATGTCAAATAACTAAAGTACATTTGTTTGGGGGCTCATAATAGCTTAACAAAGCATAACAACATCAGGGAAAAAAAACACTTTCTTGTGCCCAGGAAACTGAGACCATGTTCTCTTCCTACAAATATGTTAAGATAAATAGACACAGACTAATCAAGACTGCAAAAATAACCACAATCATATTTCATAAATCTTATTTTTATAATCCTATGGGCCCCCGCTTCTCATGAAATCTTGACCTCATTGTAATCTTACTTCCATCACAAAATGCTCCTAATATTCCTTGTCCTCCAAACTTGCATGACATTCTCCATGTTGACTCCATGGAGGGAATCATTTCTCTCAGCAACACTTACCATTAAAGCTTGGCTTCAGTCTTTCCACCTGAGGAGTTACAGCCCATTCTGCCTAGCCAGCAGTCTTCTAAAATGCTAACCAAGTTGACCTTTTTATAACTATTTAATGCAGGGTTTGAGTGCAATAGAATCTTTGTTGCCTCAACTGTGTTTGACCTAAGAAAATGTCAGATGCCGACACTCATGGTCCTCACAGACTGGCCTGTGTCAGTGACTCCAGGAGTCTTTGTCTCAGGTCGATGATTAAGGATACAGGCCCCTGAGGGTGAAGACAACGCAGAAACAACCTCTAAAGATATTAAGGTTAAGTAAGAAATTAAGGAAACAGTCATTGAAGTTCCTTGTTTAGGGATTTTTAGAAAGTTAGCAATTGGCCTGTCCAATTCAAGTAATGATAACCACAGCACTCCCTCACACAGCCTCGCACTCGGTACCCAGCCTCCAGTGGTGTGTGAGTGGGGGCTCTCTCTGAGTAAACACTGAGCAATTTGAGAACGTGCACATGAGTTACTCAACCTTATAAGTATAATACCCAAAAGGACAGTGCTTGATAAAAGTTTGCTTAACAAATGAACGAATGACCAATAGCGCAGAATTTAATCTGTGGAAATCAGACAGTCTGGCTGGCCCCACAAGCTTTATTCCTCGAAGCTGAAATGGCCACATTTTCCAAATATTTTAGAAACTAGGACATTTTCCGGAGTAATAAAATCCAGGTGTTACTTATGAGAAAAGTAATGTGAAGGAACTTCATTTAAAAGTAAATGAATCATTTCAATCATCAAGTAACAGGAGAGTAGAACACTTACCCGGCAAGCGCAAGGCCATGGGTTCAATCCCAACCACAGAAAAGACATTTTAAAGAGTGCCGATGGCTTTGTATCTTTGATATGAAAAGAATTTTTCAAAATCCTGTTTAACTGTCTGTTGACTAAATAAAACAATCATTGCTTGGGCTGTCTTTGACCCTATGTCAGCTAAAAGGTGAATATACACCAAGAAATGTTCAGTGTAGTATGAAGAACACCATCCTCCTCACTGCCTTCCAGAAGCTCACTCTGGTTGGGAAGTAAAGCATGCAAGATGACATCTGATGAGGCAGTACAGAACAGACTTTCCTCCTTGCCCTGGATCAGAAAGGATGGAGGCCTTGGACTAATTTAGACTGGTAATGAGAAAGTAGAAGAAGACACCCACATGTCAGAAGCAGCCCTACCACTGGTGTTATAGTCACCCAGGAGTGAGGCCATCAGCCACCAGAGAATAAAAGTAAACATAATCAGAACTACAGGGCCAGCAAGAGAGACTGTACAGGACCTTGAACCCCAAACTCAGAGAACTACTGCAGTGACTGGGGTGTGAGGGAAAGAAATAGTGCTGACTAAGAACCGGTCCTCAGACACAACTTTATGATTAAAGCATGTTTGTTGCCATAGTAACATGAGTACTGGAGGGGGGAAAATGAATGGTGCTTCTTCCAGTAGCCCTGGCTGGGCTGGAACTCCCAGCAGTTAATAGGAGTAGGGGAGCAGTGGGATCTGACTGTCGAGGACAGAGCCCAGCTTGGCAGAGGCAGGATATCACAGAGAAAATATCCAAGCAAAGAAAGGAGGCTGATCTATATTTGTGAAATGTATTTGCATTAAAAGAAGGAGAGGGGGGAAGGAGAAGGAGGAGAAAGAGAAGGTAAAAGAGGAAGGGGATGAGGAGGAAGAAAGAAAGAAAGAAAGAAAGAAAGAAAGAAAGAAAGAAAGAAAGAAAGAAAGAAAGAAAGAAAGAAAGAAGGGAGGGAGGGAGGGAGGGAGGGAGGGAGGGAGGGAGGGAGGGAGGGAGGGAGGGAGGAAGGAAGGAAGGAAGGAAGGAAGGAAGGAAGGAAGGAAGGAAGGAAGGAAGCCACAAGTCAGATGTGGCATCTCACCTCTGTCATCCCAGCATTAGGGAAGCCCAGATAGGAGGATTATCCTAAATTCATGACTACAACATGAATTTCAGGCCAACCTGAGCTCCAGAGTAAGACCATGTCTCACAACAACAAAGGCTTCATTGTGATGCACTCCTGCAATCCCAGTATCTGGGAGGTAGAGGCAGGCAGGGCACTGCACGGTCCAGCTCAGACCGCTCTCTCAGGTGCTGAAGAGCCAGGCCTACATAGCAAGACCTCACTCTCTAGTAAAATAATAGGTACCATCCAGTCAGAGAAGCAGACCTGGTTAGTGATGACGGGATGTTGCTGGGTAACGGAAAAAGGGCGCCTTATGATAGGCAGCTAGTAGCTACTCATTGCCACACCAGGAAGCAGCAAACAGCTAGGTGCTGGGCCATATGAGCTACCGGGACATCTGGAAAACATGAAAACATGGAAAACGTCTGGAAAAATCCACAGAGGCAGAAATGAGGCTAGAAAGTATTAAAAGCTGTCTAATTATATAGAAGGTTCATTTCAAACTAATAACTGGTAACTCCTATTTCTTTATGACTGTTCAGTGTTTTTCAGGATTTTTGCCCTATACTTTTATGTGTCCTCTGTTTTCTGTTGCTATAACAAAATACCAGAAGTTCGTTTCTTTATAAAGGAAAAGGTTTTATTTAGCTCCCAGTTTATGGGTCTGAAAGCATAAAATCAGGCAGCTCATCTGCCTGGCTTCTGATGAGGGCCCTCATTCTGGGTACGGAACAACACTGGCATAAGAGGTAGGAAGACAGGATGGCTCAGAGGTCAGATGCTCTCCCCATGAGAGCTAAATTAATCCCTTCTGAGAACAGCTCCTCACTAGGCCCACCTTAAAAAAAAAAAAAGATTTACTTATTTATTTTATAAAGTTCAGGGTAGCTGTCTTGAGACATATCAGAAAGAGGGCATCAGATCCCATTACAGATGGTTGTGAGCCACCATGTGGTTGCTGGGAATTGAACTCAGGACCTCTGGAAGAGTAGTCAGTGCTCTTAACCATTAAGCCATCTCTCCAGCCCGACTGGCCATTCTTAAAGTCACCCACACACACACAACACGTCATAAAGTCCCCACACCTCAACACCGCCAGACTTGAAGTCCAGACTGCTAAACTTGCAGCACATGAGCCATGGGGAGGGGGAGACAAGCAATGTCCAAGGAAGAAAGCATCAGCGCATTGCCACCTCAGGAGATGGGATGGGAGCCACCACCCCATCTGATGGGCAAGGACAGAGGAAGTTGGGACACTAAGAAGTTACTCAGCCCAGGTCCTGTGATGTGAACCATGAAGCGGGTTTCAGAGCTCTGCTTCCTGGTTCAGATCTCCTTCCCCTAGAACAAAGGACCCCTCGGATTTAAGCTTTTAAAGCATTCTTCTTCCTTTGCTTTTATTTGTTTTGGTTTAGTTTTGTTTTTGTTCGAGACAGGGTCTCACTGTGTAGACCCAGGCTACCCTGGAGTTCACTATGTCAACCAGGCTGGCCTCAAACTCATGGAGATCCTCTGACTCTTAAGTGCTGGGACTAAAGGTGTGCATCCCTGCACCTGGTTGTTGAAGCTTAACCATGTAAAATCAGGAAACAGAAGCAGGAGAAAGGCTGAGGAGACTAGTGTTACAGGAAAGAGATGCATCAACAGGAGCCCTGGAAGAGGATAGGTCACCTCTGTCACAGATGTCCCTTGCAGTGACAACCAGCTATCTTTAGTTTGCCAAGACCCATTCCCAGTTTAAAATGGAACTCCTGTATCCTGGAACCCCCTCGGTTTCAGACAGACTGTGGTGGCAGATGGTAGCTCCCTCTCCCTTGGAAACATGAGCTGTGGCACCAGAAGATGTTTTGGATCTCTAAATGGTTGTGATCACATGATCTCTGAGCTGTAGTACAGAATTGGAGTAGGCTAATGCCAACCTTTCCTGTTTAATTGAACCATATGAAATTGCCTAGGGAGGTAGCCCCTGCCATTATTATGACTGTAACTAGTGTGACTTACAGCGCAATTAAAGAGCGAATGAAAATGTCTACAGGACTTATAAGCGGTGCAAAGCTCAAGACTCCAAAATAGCACATTACTGTTTGTATTGTTATAAATTAACCCTTCACTGTTGATCTCAATGTGGTCATGGAGCTGAGAGATGCCTCACTAGGCAAGAAATCCTTGTTTTGTGATGTTTTTAAGACCTCTAGGAGAACCATCAGGTTTTAACTTTTTTCATGTATTATTTTATTCTGCCCAAGATTAATATCCATTCTAATATCTACCAAACAATCCAAGAGCTGATGGACAAGTCTGGAGCTTCTGACATCCGGTTTGCTCTTTAAAATTGAGCATATTCCTTGGAATGAGGAGATGACTCAGTAGGTAAGACCACCTGCTGTATAAGCATGTGGATCCAAATTCAAACCCTGTGCCAGTGTAAAAAAAAAAAAAGTACAGCATGACTGTGTGTGACTATAACTCCAGCATGACTGTGTGTGACTATAACTCCAGCATGACTGTGTGTGACTATAACTCCAGCATGACTGTGTGTGACTATAACTCCAGCGCTAGGGGTGCAGAGGGGCAGGTCCCAGGAGCACCCTGACCTGCCAGGCTAGCTGAATCAGTGAGCTGTGAGCTTCAAGTTCAGAGAGATTGTGTCCCAAGGGAAGATGTGGAAAGTATCAGAGGGAGATACCCAATGTCTCCCTTTGGTTTCCATGCACACTCAAGAATGCATACCCACACATGTGGACACACATGTAAACACACACATACACACACACACACACACACACACACACTAGCATGTTTCTAAATTAGCTTTAGAAATCTGTTCCAATAGAAATGGATAAATGCAGTAAATGCCATTATTTTTATTATAACTAGTGTTACTTACTAGAACAGGCTAGTAAATCAGACATGGGGTGATGTTGGGAGATATGAAGAGATGAGCTCTCTGACTGCTGTAAACTGTATCATTGAGTCACCTAGAAATCTTTCTGTGACTCGCTGGGCACGAGCAGAATGACAGTGATGATAATCACCTGCTTCCTGGAGATGCGGAAGCACAGAAGTCCCAGCTCCAGCTGCCATTGTGAAAGGGATAAAGGAAGGGCTGAGAGAAAGCCCTACGGAAAAGATGCACCAGAAATGACCTTAGATGGTAGCCACTTAGAGCTCTTGAACTGTCCCCTTTAGCTAAAGGCAGTGTAGACAGCACATTGAATCTGTCCCGACTTCACAGAATGTCCCCAGGCTGTCTATAACAAGTACATGTCTTCTAGAAAATCTAACTATTTCAAACACCTATGATCATTTTCCAAAAACAACAGAAATACAGAGACTGGGGTCCTGAGTATATCATGTGGCCAGCCACACCATACTGAAAGCTTACTGACACACCCCTGTCCCCACAAGGACAAGGGAACTGGCCAGATTGCGGGTGGCCTGTTTTCTGCTTATGTAAATTTAGAAGACTCACTATTGATGTGCTAATTTGCAAATAATGCCTTTGTTTCCTTTATAACATTGAAAATTGTCATCGCCTTTAGAAAGAGAAATTTTCCTCAAGCGCCAAAAGACTAACAGTTTTATACACATCCAGCACTCACATAGCTTTGGAGCTGCTGCAGCTGCCAAAACTCTCTCAGAACATGGAAAATCAGGTCTCGAGCCAGCCAATGAGTCCATTATTCGGCCACCTGCTCCTCCCTCCCTAGTATGTGCTTGCCAGGGGCAGGGCACTGGTGAGGTCTCTGTGACAGGATCTTGGCTGTGGGCTCCACAGAGAGTGGAGCAAATAACTGTAACTGCCTTGTGGCAACCGCATGTGTGCACATGCATATACACACACACATGCACACACCTTCACACACCTTGTGGCAACTGCATGTGTGCACATGCATACATGCACACACCTGCACACACCTTGTGGCAACTGCATGTGTGCACATGCATACATGCACACACCTGCACACACCTTGTAGCAACCGCATGTGTGCACATGCATACACACACACACATGCACACACCTTCACACACCTTGTGGCAACCGCATGTGTGCACATGCATACACACACACACACCTGCACACACCTGCACACACCTTGTGGCAACCGCATGTGTGCACATGCATACACACACACATATGCACACATCTGGAGCTACCCACAAGGATGGGCGTCTTTACACAAGGCAATAAGGAACTCCCACCCAGAGAAAGGAAAAAGGAGAACAGGGAGATCCCGAATTTTGGCAACAAGTAAATGGAAAGTGGTATATGGAGGCAGAGTAAGAATCCAGCACAAAAGTCCACCAAGCTGCAACTCACCAAGTCAATATAAATGCTACCTAATTCCCATAGCCCTCCACAGTATCCCTCCACAGTCCCTTCCACTAAAATAATTCCAAAGCATGAAGCTCTTCATGTTGCCGCAGGCTTGTCTTCCACTGACTTGTCGGTGTGGATGCAATAGGACCCGGTACAGATGCCCTTTGACCCACAACTGCATCTCCAGAGATCTAACACACAAATATGCATGTAAACCATTATTGGAACGTGGTGGTAATTTCTACAGGAATGACCCAACTGTCCATCAACAGACAACAGGCGGCCACACAGGGACTGAGTGAATAAAGCTGTCTTTTCTGTTCTACACTGTACCATAGAACCCTACAGGAACCTGACCAAGTGAGCTGCACCCTGCTGATGCACAGCGGGGAGTAGCTGTGGGAAGTGTTGTTGCACAAACCACACAAACCAGTACACTCATGATGAATACCCACACACCGGAGAGAACGAAAATATGACATATGCCCACATGGCACAGAGCACAGCAGCTCTGGAAGGAAGCATGGGACCCTCGTAAACACAGTAACCTGCAAAGAGTGCGTGGTGAGAGATGGGCATGGGAGAAGACTGGTCTGCTGTGTTCGTGTGCAGGAATTCAGCGTGCTGCATCGTGATCTGATAGGATATGAGCAACTGTTCTGATCCTTCTGTGTTTTGGAAGATCTGACTTGTGGACTAGGCTGCCATCTGTTTTAAAGAAGGTTCCACGGGGTGCTGAGAAGAATGTGCATCCTACTTCTGTTGTGTGAGATGCTCTGTAGGAATCTGTCACATCCACTTGAGGGTGTGGCTTAACTCTGAGGTTTCTTTGATTTTCGAAAATAAGGTGCCATACCGTGATCTTTGTGGCCTTTTGTATCTATTAATGTTTGTTTTATGAAATTGAGGGTCACAACATTTGCTTGCATATATGCTTGTATCTTCTTGGCAAATTTTTTCTTGGAGTTTTTTAGTTAATTGTGACCATCTTTATCTCTTCTAACTCATTTTGGTTTAAAGCCTACTGATTTATAG
Organism: Tokudaia tokunoshimensis; assembly: GCA_036184795.1. Lineage (NCBI taxonomy): Eukaryota > Metazoa > Chordata > Mammalia > Rodentia > Muridae > Tokudaia > Tokudaia tokunoshimensis. Next base: position 59,704,931 of record BTHU01000006.1, read on the forward strand.
CAATGCAGCCTGGTTTTGCTTGCAGTCACTTAATAGATGGCCTTCCACTCTCTGACTCTCATAATGGGGTGTCTCTACCAACAAGCTGTGTCTCTTGGAGACAGATAAATGGACCTGGTTAACTCAGCTAGCCCCCATCTCTGTATTGGTGTGTCGAGGCCCGTGTTGTCTAGTTTTTTCATTTGTCTTGTTTTTTGTCTACTTGACATAGGCTAGAATTAGCTGAAAGAAGAAAACTTCTATTGAGAAAATGCCTCCGTAACAGCAGCCTATGGACAAGTCTTCAGGGCATTTACTTGGTGAATGATTGGTATGCAAAGGTCCAAGCGATGAGGGAAGCCGGTAAGCAGCGCTCCTCCAGGGTCTCCACATCTGCTGCCTCCAGGTTCGGGCCTTCAGTTCCTGCCCTAACTTTTTTCCATGATGGGACTTTGATATGGAAGTATAAGATGAAATAAACCTTTTCCTTCCCAATTGCTTTTGGTCCTGGTGTCTTAACAATAGTAATAGAAACTCTAACCAAGACAAGGCCATTGACATTTCAGGTTACTGTTAAGAGATGTTGGCTGGTCACTGTAAATTTCTTGTTTTACTAGTCAGTTGGATTGCTATTTACCAAACAAAAAAAGAGACAAAGTACAAGAAACACTTATAGACAGAGAGAGACACATGTGTTCACACACAAGAGAAAGCCCATAAAAACTCAAAACTATAAGCCATAATATATACACAAAGAACCTGGAAGGTAAAAACAAGATAAAAGTAAATGCCCTAACTTGACATTATGAGATAAAAAAAACCTCCAAAGACCACATTGAGTTCATTTTGAGTAGGCTGGCCGTGTAATAATACTGTTCTGTTAAAGCAGTGATCTCAACCTGTGGGTTGTGACCCCTGTGTGGGTTGAGGTCAAATGCCTCTTTCACAGGGGTTACCTAAAACTACTGGAAAACACAGATATTTACATTTTAATTTGCATGATAATTTACATTATAGCTCATAATAGTAGCTTTTCCTGGTGAACAGAATCTATTTTCAATAAAAGAAATAGAAAAATAATGTAATAGCTGCTGTTTGGTGTGGTTTGTTTCTCTAGTAAGACTCCTCTGGAGATAATATTCCATTTCCAAGTAGCTATCAGAGACACCTTCTGGGTTAGGGATGGGGGTGTATGCCCACTTCTCCTTCAGCTCTGAGGTCCCATCTGGTGCAGACCCCATGCATGCTGCCACAGTCTGAGTTCATACATGTACTGGGCCTTGACTTCTTGGTTCCTCGACCCCCTCTGGCTCGTATATTCTTTCCACTTCCTCTTCTGCAGAGTTCCCTGAGGCGAGGAATTTGATGAAGACATCCCTTTTAGGATTGAAAGTTCCAATATCTCTCGCTCTCTGCACTTGTCCCACTCTAGGTCTGTTTTTATTCCCATCTTCTGCTGCAAGAGGAAATCTCTCTGATGACGGCCGAGTAAGGCATGGATCTATGAGTAGAGTCGAATGTGCTTAGGGGTCATTTTACTGCTATGTTCCTTTAGTACAGTGGTTCTTAACCTTCCTGATGCTGTAACCCTTTAATATACTTCATGTTGTAGAGACCCCCAACCATAAACTTATTTTCATTGATACTTCATAACTGTAATTTTGCTGCTATTATGAATTATAATGTAAATGTGTTTTCTTGGTGGTTTTAGACAACCCCTGTGAAAGAAGCATTCAACAGAGTCCTCTGAAGGGGGTCACAACCTACACGTTGAGAACCACTGCATTAGCAGATCAGTGTTATAGGTCTGTGCCCTCCCTAAGTTTCAGGTTCTTTGCCACCTGAGCAGTCTTGGGTGATGTGTTCTGTCTCAAGGAGTGGACCTTGATTCCAGTCAGGTATTGATGTTACTCTCACAAGCTTTGTGCCACTGTCACAGAGAATCTCGCAGGCAGGTTACTACTGTAGATTGAAGGGTTTGTAGCTGGGGTGTGTTTACTTTTCTGCTTTGGTAACATGCAGTACCTTCTGGTACAGGAATACAGCTAGTACTAGGGGTGAAGGCTCTGGGCACCTGCTCCAATTCTCCATGGTCAGTGAGGTATGGAGGTGTGGCTTTCAGCCGCAGGGCCTTACCACCAGCAGTCAACTGCCGGAGTCGCTTGTGGGCTCCCATGGACAATAGCCAACAACTCATTAGATGTAACCCATTCCTGGTACTGAATGCTTCATCTACTCGTGAGAGATGTAGGGTTGGGGCTCTGTCTCCTTTGTTCTTTGGCCATTTTATTAGATCTCCTTCATGTGTGTATATGTTACAGAAAGCTTCTACAGCATTAGGTTTCTGTACGACCCATAAAATGGCCCTGATTTTAGTTGTCCCTCTCTTTGTCCCCTTGCCTTCCCTGTTTGATCCTCCCACGCTAGTCCACCCTTCTGTTCTATATCCCCTTCCTAGAGAGATCCAGATGTCCTACCTAGTCCCTTACACTCTATCTAACCATTTAACTATAATTATAAGGCTCAGAACTTGCATATCAGTGACCTAACAGCTAGCATCCACATACATAGGAATACATATTTGTCTTTCTGGGCCTGGGTTACCTCACTCAGGATTATTTTCTTTTTCTACCTTTTCACCCATTTACCTGTGAGCTTCATGATTTTTTTTAAATGGCTAATATTCCTTTTGTGTAAATGTTCCACATTTTTTTTGAGACAGGGTTTCTCTGTGTAGCCCTGGCTGTCCTGGAACTCACTCTGTAGACCAGGCTGGCCTCGAGCTCAGAAATCCACCTGCCTCTGCCTCCCAAGCACTGGGATTAAGGTGTGCACCACCACTGCCCAGCCCACATTTTCTTTATTCAATTATTCATTGATAGATATCTAGGTTATTTCCAATTCCTGGTTATTATAACTAAACCAGCAATGAGCATAGTTCAGCAAGTGTCTCTGTCCTAAGATGGAAATGGGCTAAAAGCAGGGGAGGGGGAGGGGGATCAACCTGAGGGAGGAGAGCAGAAAGTGCCACAGGATCTGCACAGTCCCCTGGGAGGGGGAGGGGAGGGGGAGGGGAGAGGAAGGGAGAGGGAGGGGGCTGGAACAGGTGGTTTGCTACAGAGCTGGGTATGAGACTGGGGGATTGGAGTGGGAGGAGAGGAGGGAGAGAGGTGCCCTGAAGATCACTTACTGCTTCCCTACCCAGCATGCCGCCCTGCTGGCAGGTTACCAGAAAGCACCTGCAGAAGTCTGTGACGGAGACCAATTTCTAAATTCGAAATACTATTTCGTGGGCAGGCAGGAAAGTTAACCAGGTAAAGGCACATGCTGCAAGTCTAAAGATCTGAGTTCCATTACCAGGACCCCCACAGTAGAGAAAACTGACTCCTGTAAATTGTCCTCTGACGTCTACATGTGTGGCATTTGTATACACAGATACACACAATTAATATAAAGATGCAGTTTCTTTGCTCTGTATTTTTGACATCTTGGTTATGTTGTAGAGATTCTCTGGCCAGTGCTACTTAGGGTCTACATTCCTCCTGCATTTGACTATTTATTTCTTCCTCTTGATTTGGAAAGTGTCTGCCACCATCTCCTTGAATACATTCTCAGTGCCTTTACTTTGGCTCCCTGTTCCTTCTGCCCCATAGATTCTTAGGTCTCTCAATCATACTGCAGAGTCCTTGTTCATTCTCATTTCTACTTTTCCTTATCAGCATTAGCACGGAGTTGGTTTGCCTCGGCCTCCACCCCCACTTCCATGTTCTCCTTTTATTTCATTAACGTTTTTCATTTTCAGTAGTCTTCTCTTTTTTCAAAATCTTTTAATTTTTTTTCCTGCTATTTTGCAGTTTCTTGTGTGTAGCTGCCTTTCCACTCATGCCATACAGTAATTATCAGGTAATTGATAATTTTTACCCGAGAACTTGTGAAACCCTTGTAAGGCATTTTGCCCATTTCAGCGACTTTAAAGAGTCCAGCAGTACAGAGATGATATTCTGGAAGAGCCGTGTGGCCTTACTTTTTCACACACATCTGTTTTACTACTTAGCTGTCTCTTCTAGGTTGGGGGAGTAGATCTCTTTATTAAACAGCCTACTCTTGTCAGGTCAATCCCCGGTACCACTCAGTAACTGAAAAATCAAACTGCTACAACATCATCAAACCATCCAAGATCTAGAAACGCATTTCAAATCAATTAAAGGAGTAGAAAGATGGCTCGGCAGCTAAAGGGCAGAAGACCCAAGTTCAGCTTCCAATTCAGGCATCTCACAGCCGCCTGTCAGTCCAGCTCCTGGAGATCCAGCATCCTCTTGTGGTCTCTGTGAGTAACCTCACTCATGTGCACATACTGACACATAGACACAGGCAGATATACATAATTAAAAATAAAAACCGTTTTAAAAATCATGTAAAACCCTCTAGTACTCCTCAAATGACCATAAAACTAAAGATAGTCAAAGTACTGTAGGATAATTGAAAGTTATACAGGGTGATGAGGAAACATCAGATAAAGGAAAGGGGGAGAGAGAGAAACCCTTCGTTAAGCTTGCACATGTGTACATACACACACACACACAGGTACACAGTACACCTGTGCACACACATGTACACATGCACATGTGTACACACATACACACATGCATACATACATGCACACACACGAGAACATTTTGCATCTGACATTCATACAACAAACCTAAAAATACATATAAACAAAATTTTCATGCTTTGAATGAAGGGGAATAACAATTTTTTTAATTTCAAAGGAAAAATGAAGGCGCTGGAGAGATGACTCAATAATTAAGAGCACTTGTTTTTGCAGAGGAACCAGGTTCAAATCCCAAATGGCAATTCACAAGCATCCATAACTCCAGTCCCAGGGGATCTGCTACACTCTTCTGACCCCCTTAGGGGCCAGGCACAACTGTGTACACAGATACACATCTAAGCAAAACACTCATATACATAAAATAAATCATTTTTAAATCATTTTATAGTATTTTAAGTACATGCTAGGCATGGTGGCACATACCTTTAATCCCATCATTGAGGAGGCAGAGGCAGGTAGATCTCTGTAAATTCAAGGCCAGCCTGTTATACATAGCAAATTCCAGGACAGCCAAGACCACACAGAGAGACTTTGCCCCCCCCCAAAAAAATCTGCTAAACATTTAGTTTTTTAAAAGTGGGGTGTACCACAAGCAAGTGGGGGGATGAAGTGTCCAAGCAGCTTCCTCTGGTCCTTTGGAAACTGACACTGCTGGGTGTCTAATGGAGGGAGGGTCGGAGGAGCTGTGTGCTCCTCTCTCCCCTGTGGTTCATGCTGTCGCTAGGTCCATATTGGGAAAGGGTCTGGGGTTGGGACAGTGCCTACTACTCTTGGAAGATAGTCTACTGAGCCCTGTGGAGCAGAAACTGAGCACTTATAACCTCTCCCAAACCCCAGGAACAGTGTCCAAAACTTCTACTTTGTCCTCTGGTGGGGTTTTAGAGCAGTGGTTCTCAACCCGTGGGTTGTAACCACTTTGGGGGTCACATATCAGATATCCTGCATATCAAGTATTTACAATTCACAACAGTAGCAAAATTACAGTTATGAAGTAGTAATGAAGTAATTTTATGGTTGGGAGTCAGCACAACATGAAGAACTGTATTAAAGGGTCCCAGCGTTAAGAAGGCTGAGAACCAGGCTGCTGGCCTTGGGTTAATGCACAACAGGAAAATAAACAGCCAAGTCACTAAGTCGTCACAGAACTGAGGTTCTACAATGCTTTCTTTCTTTTTTTTTTTTTTTCTTAAACTTGGATAATGTCTTTTTTATTAACAATGTACTTTTAAAAGTTCGATGTTGCCAGGTACACACACACTGACACACACCACATATTATCATTCATAAAATAATCCTAGTGCTTGCACTGAATGAGTTCAAGACCATGCTGGGGATACATAGTTATTCTCTATGTAAAGAGAGGGTGGGAGAAGCCAAGCACCATGGAATACACCTTTAATCTCAGCATTTGGGAGGCACTCAGATCTCAGTGAGCTCAAGGACCTAGTGAGTTCCAGGACATCCAGTACTACATAGAAAGACCCTGTCTCAAAAAGAAGAAAGAAATGAAGGAAGGGGGAAAGGAGGGAAGGAAGGGAGGGAGGGAGGGAAGGGAGGGAAAGAGGGAGGGAAGGAAGGAAGGAATGAAGGAAGGAAGGAGGGAGGGAGAGAGGGAAGGAAGGAAGGAAGGAAGGAAGGAAGGAAGGAAGGAAGGAAGGAAGGAAGGAAGGAGGGAGGGAGGGAGAGAGGGAAGGAAGGAAGGAAGGAAGGAAGGAAGGAAGGAAGGAGGGAGGGAGGGAGGGAGGGAGGAAGGGAAGGAAGGGAGGAAGGAAGGAAGGAAAGGAGGAAAGGAGGGAAGGAAACAAAGAAACAAAGAGAAAGAAAAAAAGAAAGAGATAAAGAAGATTCGGGAGCACACAAGTGAGCATATTTCTCAGACCCTGCGGTTCTCGGGTTCTCGGGTTCTTGGTCATGGCACCTTAGTCCCTTACACCCAGAACCAGGTAAAGGCAACAGGGGATAAGCTGTGGGGGACAGAAGAGGGGGTTAGGGAGCAGGGTGGGAGGGAAAAGTCCTAGAATGGAACCACACACCTTACCCTAAAGATGCATCCCAAGTAACCAGTATGGACAGAGATGCAAGAGAACCAACAAACGCTCCTCAGTGATGACCAGTGCACAGTAGATTATAACTGTGGCTGTAAGGTGGCTTCCTCAAATGGCACATGACACATATACTAGCAAGGTGTCTGAGACGAGATCATCATAAGGGAACAGGATGGATCCAGTTACAACCCAACTGAGTATATTTTAACTAGGGAATGTTGATTAAACACTTAAAAAGCCAAGCCAAGTGAGCTTTCAATGTGTGTGTGTGTGTGTGTGTGTGTGTGTGTGTATCAATAATTAAAGGAAAAGAGTCCATGAATTGGAAAGTTCATGGGAGAGGTTGGAGGGAGGGAAATGAAGAGGGACAATGATGCAATTATAATTTCAAAAACTAAAAAAATCACTATAAAACTTTTCCACATCACTGAGGAGAGAGTTCCAGGGTGCAGCATTTGCATGGCATGCACAAGGTGTCCTGGTGTCCATCTCCGGTACAGAAGAAACAGACACTGTGGGCACTGGTGTGAGGTGCAACTGTTTGATGGTTCGTTGTCCTTGAGAGGTCATTAATATCCTATCATGGGTCATTCCAATGGGTCAAGATGCTAGCCAGCAAGCCTGAAAACCTTCCCTGAGGCCCACACAGTGGAAAGATTGAACCAATTCCCTCAAGCTGTCCTCTGCTCTTCACATGAGAACCATGGTGCGCGCACACACACACACACACACACACACACACACACACACATAACATGCTTAGTTCATATAATGTTATGCACATATACCTATATGACTCAGTCACAGAATTTTTACAAAGACATCACTTGATAAAGAGGGAAACTGAAGATAAAGAACAACAAAAGCCTTGACAATCTGACATAGTGCATGGGAGTCTACGTAGAGACTGGCTCTTAGACCTCATGGCCAACCTCACTCCTGCCAACTAGCCTCTCCCTGTGACTCCTGAACAGGAAACAAATGACATAGAAAAAGTACACGAGCTCATTTTACTGTTTGCTGTCTCAATCAGAAATCAAGCTGAGAGATGGAAGTGATTTTTTTTTCAATATTTTATTTTTGATAGAGGGTCTTGCTGTACATTGCAGGCTAGCCTCCAACTTTCAATTCTCCTGCCTTGGTCTCCCAAGCACTGGGGTACAGATTATACAGTACCTGTCAGGTCAAAATAAGCTTGCACTAAAATAAAAGAATGACAACAAAAACTTGTTCTAATACACGACACAGCATCTAGTGGGTGAAATGCTCAAAGACTGATAAATTCCATAAAATGTTTCACTCACTCCCCACTAACTAGCAGTAGTATGAGTAACTTATGAGACCAGAGATTCCTGGCGGCAGACATAGTCCACCAATGGCCGAGAAACTAACATCCTATGGTACTGGACCTTCCAGCTGATTCTTTAGTGACCAAATTTGACTGTAATGTCCAACTTGAATAGAAAACAACAGATGGGTATAAAAGTCTTATGTGCATCTTATAGTGGGAGGGCCTGTAAAGACAGCTTGGTTGGTAAATGCACTTGCTACCAAGCCTGATGAACTGAATTCAATTCCTGGGATCCTCATAGTGGAGGGAGAGAGCCAACTCCTGTAAAATGTTCTCTGACTACCACAGGTGCCCCGTGGAAAGTTTGTATGCCGATACACATACACACACACACACACACACACACACACACACACACACACACACACACCATATATATGCAACTTTTAAAAAAATTAAAATCTATTTATGATATAACACTAAAATAGCTTTTGTTTTTAAACTTTTGATATAACTAATCAAGAGTATGTACATCTTTATTTAAAATTTTACCCTACCAGCTGCTAACCTTAGATCCAAACACCTATTCGAGCAATAAGTTGAACCATATATTGAATGATCTTAAAGGTACTATGAGTGATTTACTGAGAAGTGAAATGAATACCCAAATTAATATGAATATTTGGAGCTGCAAATGTAACTCTGAGGTAGGGTTCATACTTCACATGGTCCAGAATTTGACCTCTAATAACACAAAAATTAAAATGACCGCTGTACCTGGGTAACAGCGCTAAAATCGTTAAAGTATTTTTAGAATAAAATAAATATCGTGATAAAAATATTTAGGGGGCAGGGCAGTGGTGGTGCATACCTTTAATCCCAACACTTAGGAGGCAGAGGCAGAGGCAGGCGGATTTCTGAGTTCGAGGCCAGCCTGGTCTATTGAGTGAGTTCCAGGACAGCCAGGGCTACACAGAGAAACCCGGTCTCGAGAAAGAGAAAAAAAAAAAAACCGAAACAAAAAATATTTAGGGGATTAGTCTTTAGAATTAGAATTGCCTTCAGAGGCAGGGAGAGGAGACTGGAGAGTTAACTCAGTACTACAGCAAGCATGGTCTTGGATATTTTTCCCAGCACAATAAGGGAGGTATAAATGCCTTAGTGTCTGAGTATAATTAATTCATCCTCAGAAGACAAAAAATTACTCTCTTTTTGTTTCTCAGAATGTGAAGAGGCAAGTCTTGGGTAGACATTTTCATGACACATGAGCAGAAGGAAAAACCCCCGAACTCAATCAGCAAGACTCTGGTCACTAGATCCAGTATGGTCAAGCAGTGTTAACCATGACCCCTCCCCCTTGGGCCAGCTTGTGGTTCTGGTCAGGACCAAAGGGCCATCCCATGGTCTAGGAGTGAACGGTTCCTAGCACAGACACAGCAAAGGGGGCCTTAGGTGATCCTGGCTTAAATCCTAGCTGTGAAACTCTCACAGATTTGAGCAATTAATTTGCATACTTTTTATTTCTTTGGATAAAATCTGTTAGAAATCATAAGTGTAGTGGGTTTTCTTTTTTTTTAAGCTTATTTAAACAACAAAATGCTTAACTTACAGAGAAAGATAGGATTCATTTTGTACCCCTGCTTAAATGATATTTCCCTATATGTAACGACTATATGTAAAAATGTTTAAAAAAAAAAGCTCTCCTTGGTTTTACAAAGATGAAAGCATTAAAATCCTGCAATTAAACAAGGTATACAAGGACTTCTGTTTTAGGGGTTGTTGTTCTTGTTGTTGTGGCTGTTGTTAAAACAGTGAGAGCAGAGTGACCCAGTGGACTGTGAAGAGCAGAGTGAACACGCCACTGAGAAAGGGGCTATTGTCACAGAACCAGCACTTGCCTCCAAACGCTTGTACACATATGCGAACAGTGTGCAACAGAGTAAGAACACGGAAGCACAGAGAAGGAACAGAGATGTCCCGAGGTTGCCAGGACATACTAGAACCAAAGTGTGTCTTCCTAATGGAGAAAGTGTTCTTGGTCTATCACAACATCCTCTCCTGAGGTTTTCTCTTCTGTAACACCTCCTGTCTGCTGCTGGAACACATCCACACCTTCACCCTCCGCTTCCAACCGTGCAGGTGTGTGTTTCAGTGATTGGAGCCATCAAACTGAAATCTGATCTGCCTCACTGACAAACCCTGTGGTTCTCAATAGGCTTTCGATAGCTAAGTGGTGTCTGCTTCTTACCTAGACCCCAGAACCATCATCTGCCCTGCCACCTTCTGATTAATAAGACCATTGTTCTCAGTCTTTCCCTGGGTTTCTTGTTGGCCATGGCTTCTCAAGAGAATCAAAGGATTCTCTTTGGGGGCTGCTTTGCAAAAGAAGTACCATGTCCACACTGAAGGAGCAAACACCACCAGGAACAGCAAGCACAAGGTGGCTGACCAGGCAGAGGTTGGGCTGGTTGTGCATATGGTGAGGTGGTTGTTTTCCCAATACTGGGTAGGGCCTAGACAGAGTCTTGTACATCCTGGGCAAGCACTGAGCTATACCATCAGCCTTCTTTTTACTTGAGACAGTGCCTAAGTTTCCAGACTGACTCTGGCCTCACTCTGTAGCCCAAGCAGATCTTGAGCCTGCAATCTTCCTGCCTCAGCCATCCTGGTAGCTACAACTACAGTTCTGGGTGCCCAGACCAAGCTAGTTTGAGATTTGTTTTTGAGACAATCTCCTGTAGGCAGAGTTGACCTTAAATGCCTGATCCTCCTGCCACCATCTCTCAAATTCACCACACCCATCTTAGGCCCAGCCCTGATAGTTTTAAATTCACATCAAGTCTATTTTGACAAGTGGGAAGCCATGTGTCAAAAGAGGTCTTATAGTCTAAGAGTAACATGCACCAATTATCTATCAATCAGACACTCTGGGTTTAATCCCAACTGTACTACTTGGTAGAAACTGACCTTAGGTAAGCTGCCTACATGATATATACTCCACTCTTTTCATCTACAGAATGGGTATAACTATTGAAAAGCTATGTTAAATAAATTATATACCTAGTGACTATTGGGCGTAGACAGAAGTAAAATGAATAAGACCCAGTTCCTATCCTTATAAGAACCTGGTGGGACTGGGAAGAGCCAGATGCAGCAGCAGAGAGCAGCTCACGGTCCCAGTGAGCGAGTGGGCAATGGTCACATATACCAAAGGGCTTTAAGGCAAATGTCTTGAAGCAGGAATAGGAATCCTCACAAACAAAAAGAACCACCAGTGTGTCCTTTGGTGGACCGGAAATTGCACACCGCCCTTGAGCATGACTGAAGTACTAAAGCCACATGGAATGGCAGATGCCACCGGGTGGGGGAGCTTGTGAGCAGCTCAGACTGGAGGCAGACTGCCTGGGGTCTAGTGCTGACCTCTGTTCCTCTGAAAAGGGAATGTGACGGTCCCTTTGAGGAAGTTATGGGGAGGTTCTAACAAATGAGAGTTTGTCAAAGTACGCAGTATTGTGGCTAATACGAGTGTTCACTGTTTAAGTGTTAATCAGCTGCTAAGATTAGTCATCATCTGACTTCAAACAGGATTATGGAAGCAGAAAGCAAGGATGGGTTTCCAGAGGAAGCTGGTAATAGCAGGCTTGGCACAGCCCCCTAGCTACCAGCTGCTTAAAGCAGAGCTGAACTGAAGGGCCCTTGGGGAAGACAGCCAGGAAGGTACCGCAGGATGAAACCCACCCAGAGGATAACTTCAGCACACTTGACTCCACCACCACTTAATTCCGTGCCCTAGTGGGTAGGTCTAAAGTTGCTGTTGCTATGGTGAGGGTTAGGATGGCACAGATGCTAGACTAATACCGAGGAGCATGAAGATGACCTTTTACACAATTGCAATGCAGGCATGCATTATATATAATGCATGTATAAATTCTAGTTACTCACCATACGGTCTATCACTTTACCATGATAAGCCTGAGAAACATTGTACCCATATTGTTCACAGTGGTCCCTGTGCAGTAAAATAAACAGCCATACTGTAGCTTTACAGGGGGGAGAATCCTACTGCAATCTTGAGTGTTAACAACTAAGCAATACCATGTCTTGCTTTAATTATTGACTTTTAACAAACATCTATTTGTGGGACAGCAAGATGGCTCAGTGGGTAAAAGCACTTGCCGCTGAGTCTGACAACTTAAGTGTGATCTTCCAGAGCCCATACAAAACAACTGACAACTCTTCATGAATGACCTATACAATCAATCAATCAATCAATCAATCAATCAATCAATCGTGTGATTTAATTAAAGCTATGTGTCTATTTGCTGGGAGAAAGTTGAATTAGCTTACTGATGCGTAATCAAAAGTATGTCAAGAATATGCCAATTTATAATTTATGACTGCCCCTTACACAAGCTGCTTGTGCAATTAATACTCAGTCTAACCTTGTTTTACCAATGACATCTAAAAAGTTGTCATTTGGCTGTGGTTATACAGCTGTTATCAACCTCGGTGTTGATAACACTCGGTATTGGACTTCCCTCTAGTGGTAAATGTAGAAAATTACAGCTTACGGTGTTTAGACTTTCAATTTGTTGCTACACTGCTTTCTTACACTTTATCTGTAAACTGTCTGAAACGCCTTCAATAATAATGCACATTTTAAATAGGTTAAAATTTTGTAAGTGTTTACATTGTTTCCTATGGGTTAGAACATGGGTTGGGACATCCATCTGCCTGGCTTCACATCCTGTCTCACCACATAAGCTTCCAGGTCCTGGGAGAGTAGCTGGACCAGTAACTCCCTGACCAGCTTCCCGTCTGCTAAGTGAGGCTGTCGATGTGGGGACTGAGTCAGTACATGGGACGCACTAAGATTAGCCATACGTGCATTCAAAATGGAGACCCTGGTGCACAATGGGTTTTATTTCTAAATTCTTTACAATATTTTTGATAATGAGTGACAGACAAGTTAGGCTCCTCTGACGCCACTGACATGAGCTCCACCTCCCTGCGCCCTGGCTACAGCAAAGCTAAACCAAGCGGGGAAGCATGCAGATTTCTCACACGGGCACAGATGAGGAGACACGGTCTACTACAAATAAATTATTATGTTTCATTTGTACGCCCCAAGGAATCCTAACTACATAACCACCTCTCACAAAGAAACCAGACTTCACAAAACAGTAAGAATATAATTTGAACTGTTAAAAACTCAACCAAGTTCAAAAAATCCATTTATTATAAAATCTACTTACAAAAATATAGGGTGCAAACATAATAGAGAACAAAGGGAACACACCAGCCATCTATGTGTGCAAAGCCAGTACGGATGGAACTCATCAAGGGTCTACTTCTACGTGCAGTAGAAAGTTCAACCCTACATGACTAAAATTGTGACTTTTTTTTTCTTCAGTTTCTCAGGTGTTCCTGTGTTTTCATAACTGTGACTATCTTAATGAAAAATAATCATCATCTTCTGCTCACTAAAAATCTACAAGTTGTTGAAGGCCAAATAAACAGCAACTCACAACACTGAAAGGAGACTCAGTAGGAAGCCATAATTTTAGGAAACTCACTGAACCATGTATTTCACTTTCAGTAGCAGTCACAGAAAGTGGGGAATCTATACACCCAACTCTCTTCAGTAGCCAGTTAAATGCCACATCTTCCAAAGGCAGGGAGAGTATTCTCAAGTGTCTTCCTCAGGCTGGGCGGAGACAGGTCCCAGAGTACAGCTTGATCACACAGAGGTGGTAATTCTCTGACAGGCAGGGAAGGAGACCACACGGCACGTCTGGATCCGTCCTTCCAAGTGTGAGCACAGTTTTTCTTCTGATACCCTGGAGAACTGCTTTTGTATTATCAGTCCTTCCCTCAGGTCGCTGACTTTCTGTTGGAGAAATGTGGCATCAAAACTGAAACGAAGCAAAAGTTTAACACAAAATTACTAAAATGTAAAAACAAAATTGGGAAGAAGGGAGGGAGGGAGGGAGGGAGGGAATGATCGAGAAATCAGAAGGCAGTTGAGAACTGGATGATCCTTAGAGGTTTAATTCATTCAATAGCAAGCAAGAGCAAGAATGTCAGGAGCCGAAGACTCACAGGTGAGCAGAAGGAGCATTCTGGCTCACCGTTGCAGTCCAAGACTGGCAGCCACTGCGGGGCATGCATCCCACAGCAGGACTGCAAAGAGGTACAAACCACTCACCTTTTGAGCAAGCAATCAGAAGACACCCAAAAAGTGTCTAGCTTCCCACAGTTCCCTTTACAAACACGTCCCCTATGACTTGAGGCCTCTGTAGGACCCACAACACTCCCCAGGTTAGCGCCATGTTGTGAGCACAGACTGGGGGGGGGGGGGCGGGGGGGACTGGAATTCAAACCAAAGCAGGTTTCAGTCAACAGCCTGAAACTAAGAGCTACTGAAATAAATAAAAAGAAGGCTTCTAAAATAGTTGTGGTTAGTAGTACCAAGGCAGACAGCGGCTCAGTGGGCACAGGCACCGGCCTCCAGGCATGAGGACGAGCTGGGTCGCCAGGGCACACAAGGTGGGGCACAGAGGACTAACTTCCTCAAATTGAGGAATAATTTTTTTTTTTTTTTAAGAAAGTACCAAGAAACAATGAACAAGCATCAAACAGCACATTACAACCCAGTGAAGCCTTCACGGATCCACTACCACCAGGAAATAGTCTTCCTGTGTACACTGTAAACATTCTGTAAATAGCTTAAGGAAAAAAACAAGAAAAAAGATGTCTATGTGCTCACTACAGATGCAGCAAGCATTTTTGTTATCGCTTGCTTGTTTTGCAAATATCTCCATCTAATATTTGGTTGACTCGAGTAGGCAGAACCCATGGCTACAGAGGCATCCTGATCTTGCAAGGATCGAGTGCTACACAAACGTTAGAACTGAACACTTACTTCAGACACAGATGCATACTGAAGATGCAACTGGTAATCCCAAAGAGAACTGTGTTTGCTTTCTCTGATTTGTTTGGAGGGCGGATATTTTGCTAGTTTGTTTTAGGGTCCTGGGAATCGAACCTTATCATTTCATGCATGCAAACCAGGCATGCTACCTACCACTTAGCTAGATCCCTAGCCCGGCATTATCATATATATAAAATACCATAATGAGGCCACACCTGATTATGTGCACACAGTGGCAATCTAGTGGGCCACAGCTACAGTACAGTGGCCTTCCTGAAAGAACACACCTCCCACAATATTACATTATCTGAGCAGCTGTAGGCATTTCAGTTTTCTAGCCTCTCTCTGCTGTGGGGCATTCTCAAGTGCTAGCTACTGACTATCCCTCCTACAGACCCGCTGATCGAAAAACTCATTCTTAGGTCTGACCTCAACTAAATGAGTATGCGAATCACCCCCGAAAGTGTAATACCATTTCATCCATCCATAAACACCACTTTAAAGATAATTTTGATTCTGGCCAAGCACGGTGGCACAAGCCTTCAACCTCAGCACTTAAGGCACAAGAGGTAGGCCTGCTCTACAAAATAAGCCCTGGGCCAGTCTCAAGGGGGGAAAACCTAACTATGTTCCTTTTGCTTTTTTAACAAACAGGGTGAACATTCCATTCAATTAAATAATCCAAACTCTTCATATTTTTACAGCAAAAATCCTGGAGTACTCACATCCAGTATGTTTAGGCTGAATCTATTACACAGCCCTTCTCTAGTCATCCTAAAAATTTAAATGTCTCATTCATACTACAGATAGCAATATCAACTTAGCACCTACCTAGTACAGGCCCATCATACCTCTGTGGCTTTCTTTTTTTTTCTTTTTTTATTTTCAAGACATGGTTTCTCTGTGTAGCCCTGGCTATCCTGTACTCCATTTGTAGCCCAGGCTGGCCTTGAACTCAAAGAGATCCACCTGCCTCTGCCTCCTCTCGAATGCTTCGATTAAAGGTGTACACCATTGCCACCACCACCACCACCAAGCTGCATCAGTGTTTTTCAAATTATGTTGTTTCATGGTAAGCTAATATCAAAAACAAAAATACAAAATTGGCAAGAAAAAAGTATTACTGTTAAAACAAAAACAAAACTAATGGATAAATCTGTCGTGGAAACTCCCAGCTCTACTCCCAGCACTTGAGAGGCTAAAGCAGGAGATTTCCCCAGGTTCCAGGCCAGCCTGGGCTACCATGTGAGATCCCTCCTCAAATAAAGAATAGTAAACTAAACTATGTATAACCTATCATTCATTCATATATATACATATATATATATTCATACACATACACATACACACACACACACACACATACACACACACGTCAACCGAATCTGTACTCAAAGCTCAATTACAAAGAACACACTTGAGAAAGTAAATCAAGGTTTCACCATCAAAACTCACCCTTGAAGCTTCAGGACTAGAAAACGGAGAACACTCCCAAGACCTATTTTCTTTGTCAAAGGAATCATCTTGAAACGCAAACTTCTGCTTCAGTGCATTAGATATTAAAAACACTGGGTCCCATTCTGAACTCTGTCTTTTCCTCTTCTGAATGGGTCTGCCACCTGGTGACCTTTCCACAGGCCGAAGTTTGACCTTATTCATGTCCTTTAGAACATCCAACATGTTCGGGACATCACTAACTCTCTGGCTTTTTGAATGATGGCTACCATCGGTCTTCTTAACACCTGAGAGCTGCCTTTTCATCTCGGTAGCCAGACTCTCTGTGTCATGTGTGTTAGCAGATCCAGGTTGCATGGGAAGAGGACTTGGAGGCTGCAGAGAAAACTCAGGAGGAAGAGGTGGGGGAGGAGGAAGCACCACCCTTGGAACGTGGTCCGGTTCCACACTCAGCCCAGGGGTCACTGATGATGGTGGCACTTGTTCATCACTCAAGTCGATGAAGTCTAAAGAAAAAAACAAACCCAAAACCACACACAATCCTCTAGCATAATATACAAATCCAGAGAGAGTCAAGCCACTAACAATCCTGTAATCCTGCTAAAATACAAGTAGCCAAAACAGCAAGCAAATCCATGTTAGTAACCCTGGGGAGTGCCCCCACACACACACACACACACAGCAGAAGTCTCAGTGCATTTCCAATCCAGTCAGGACCTATCAGGGTGCACCCTAAAGGGTACATTTTAAAGAGGAAATAAAGTGATTTCTAGGATCCATACAAAATCTCCAACTTCATTCTCCAGTTTTAACAGCAAAACATTAACATGTAGTTAGAAGTACTCATATTGATGTGACAACTCTAAAATGACATTTGAGAAATAGGCCTATGGCTCTACAGGTGGTTTCCTAAAATGAGTAACTTTCTCATAAATCTGCTCCTATAAGGCTGTAAGTGAACATCCTTGCTTAAAAACAAAGAGTATATTCATGTTTGATTGTGTTTACGTATCTAAATAAAATTTTAGGTGATTTAACTATATAACTTATACGATATCTATATGCTGTGTCTATTAGTGTACTGTATAAGTTATATGTGTACATAAATATATATAAAAATTTTAGTAATCATACTTACACATAGTCCCTTACAACCAAATCTGATGTGAAAAGTTCATGGTTTTGAAAAAAGATTTTACTTTTACTGTTAATTAAGTAGAGGGATATGTGCGTGTGAGTACAGGCAGCCGTCACACAGCAGTCGGACAGGTTGGTCAGCTCCGCCTCCAGCTGAGTTGTAATGGTTGAGTCACCCAACCTGAGCACCAAGGACCAATTCCAGGTCATACAGAACAGCGATATGTGCTCTTAACCACTGAGCCACCTCTCTAGACCCTAAAACAAGACACAGCTCCGGTGGGCAGCACTTGATCCCTGTACCTTCAGGTTACTGTAATAGACCTGAGCCCACTTACGGTAATCATTACACTGGGGGAGGGAGAATGAATTCCAGCTGCAGGCTTGGTTTGGTTTTAACTGGCTGTTAGCGTACCAAGGGTGTGGTTCTCTCAGAAGCTGAGATCACAGGTGTGCATTCACCTTAAAGGCTAATGTTTGCTTAGTCCCCAGTTGCTGGGGAAATACTTCTAGCACCATGCCTGAATGGATTAGCCTTCAAATTGTAAACAATTTTTAGCTAGATGAAGTTTCTGGCAGTCTCCCTGCCGCAGCCTCTTAAACGCGGGAATCACAGGCATGAGGCACCACGCCTGGCTTCTAATTCTCTGCTGAAGAATTGAGCGGCTCACTTAGAAGTCATGACTTGTTAAAACAAACAAAGTGCTCTTCAGTACCACAGCTAGCTCTTCTTCACCCCCTTGGTTTACATCAGACTTTCATGACGTAGTCACTGCTGTTGGACACTCAGGATGCTGCAGACGTGAGTCAGCTCAGTGTCCCTCCAGTAGAAGCACACTGTGCAACTACTTACCAGTCTCTCTGCTCTCTCTCAGGCCCTGCATTGCCACAATGGCAGCAATCTGAGACCGGAGAGAAGCCAGCTCATCTTCAAGGGCAGCTATCTTTTTAATTGCAGCTTCACTTACAGGCAGATCATCTGTGCCTGTTTTGTTCTGTCTTAGAGCAGGTGATGACGGATCCCAAATTAGTTTTGAAGGATGAAAAGGAGCAATTTTCCTTTCCTCCTTCTGTTTCCAAATACTATGTCTGTGAATAAAGGGAAAGAAAAAACACAGGGAGGAAAATTTTCAAACAAAAAGAAACTTCCAGCACAGCATCGTGACAGCTTTAACCCCAGCACGAGGCAGAGGCAGGCAGATCTCTGAGTTAAGAGGGCCAGCCTGGTCTACAGAGCAAGTTCCAGGACAAACAAGGATATACAGAGAAATACTGTCCTGAAAAACCAAACCAAGCAACCTATGGCTAGAGAGAAGACGGCTCAGTGGTTAACAGTACAAACTCCTCTTACGAAGTTGCTTAGTTTTTTTGGCTTGTTTTTGAACTTCTGAGACAGGTTCTCAAGAAGCCCAGCTAACCTGGCCCCTACTAGCCAAGTCAGTTGGCTCAACTCCAGCTCCAGGCCCCACAGCACCTGCACTGCTGGGCACACACTCTCTCCCCTACCTTGTACATACAACAAACAAACAAGTAAACAAATAAATCAATGAATAAAACTCTAAATAAGGACCACATTTAATTGGGGCTGGCTTACAGGTTCGGAGGTTCAGTCCATTATCATCAAGGCGGGAGCATGGCAGCATCCAGGCAGACATGGTACAGGAGGAGCTGAGGGTTCTACATCTTCATCTGAAGGCTGCTGGTGGAAGACTGACTTCCAGGCAGCTAGGGTGAGGGTCCTAAGCCCACATCCACAGTGACACACCTGCTCCAACAAGGCCACACCTTCTAATAGTGCCACTCCCTGGGCCAAGCGTATACAAACCATCGCATTCCACTCCCTGCCTCCTATAGTAACATTCCACAGTAAAAATAATTCCAATGAATCTCAAGACAAAGAATTTAAGAGCTCAAGGAGTTTTAAAAGGAAACAAAGACCTGAATGCAGTTAAAGAGAACAAGAACAGACTCCTGACTGAAGCCCAAGAAAACAAATAATGAAAAACAACTTAGGTCATGAAAAATAATTCAACAGAAAGTGAAACATTGACAAAAAATACAAATAAAGATAGAAATGAAAAATTCAAGCACTCACTCCAAAGACTCGGTGGAAAGCCAGCAGATGTAGTAGAAAACAGAGAATCATGATCCAAAGAAAAGATAGAGGAACGGACCATGCGATCAAATAAAATGGCAAATTAAAGAAAGAAACACACCCTGAATGGAGAAAATCTGTGGATCATGAGAATAGAACAATTTCAGCCCAATAAAATAGAGGAAACTTTCCTCTAACTAAGTAAGAAGATTTCCTATTCAGGACCAAGAGGCACACAGAACACCCACTGGACAAAAAGGAATTCCCCCTGTAGTATTTATTATATCCAAACACTAAACATTCAAAAAACAAAGGATGTGAAACTGTCAAGAAAGAAGTCACAACTCATGCAAAGGCAAACCCATTAGAATACCGACTGACTTACAGCCTCCCACCATGAACATGTGGGCAACATTAATTGGACTCAGTGCATTTTACCTACACAAATACACATACATATACACATTCACTCTCATACTCGACACACATACACACTCTCTCAACACACACTCATATATATACACTCAAACACTCACACTAACACTCAACACACACTCACACATACACACTCGACACACTCTCACACAGGCACTCAACACATACAAACTTACTCAACACACACTCACACACTCATCCACTCATACACAACACAAACACTCATCCACACTCACACACAACAACGTGAAATCGGGAAGATTGTGAAGAGCTAGGTGGGAGGGTGAGGGAAATGATCTGATCAAAATAAAACACATTTACGTACAAAGGGAAAAACTGTTTTCAAAAATTTAAATGCAAAACAACTTTTAAAAATATATACCAAAAAAGGCTAGAAAATGAGATGCCATCACTCAAAAATATCAGGACACAGCATATCACAAAAACAGAACAAAAATGTCCACTCATTGGGAACAAACTTCCACACTTGCAAGAATTCAAGTTTTAGGCTACACCCATTTCCCAAGGCAAACAAATAAAATTACCGAAATCTGAGACCACTGGCTTCTTCATCATTTGCCACACACAAAACATCAGCAAAAGATGGAACCGTAAATTTATAATCATCAGACTCCTTAGAGTTCACGTGCGGGATCAACTAAAACAAAAAAAAAAAACCAGAAACAAAGTCAGAGGCCCATAGAGAAGCAGGGTAAACACATCACTCATGTTTCATCACAGTAAATAAGTTAACAGTCCAAAACAGAAAAGGGAAAAACAGATATTCAAAAAACAAGTTGGAGCAAAGTGAGTCCTCCACCTGAGGGTGTAACCACGTCTCTTCCCCATGGCTAATCTCATCCATCGCATAGCCACACAGCGAAAATACAAAGTCAGATAAAAACAAACTCCAAGGCATTCTTTGTACAGTCTTGGAATATAATTAAAGAAACAATGTGAGATGATTTATTTGTAGAAGTAAACCAAGGGCCCTGGATTTACAGGCACATTTCTTCCTTTGTCCTTCTATCCTACATCCCTAAATAACTTATACACAGGGCTTAAATAATGCATGATGACGAACTCACCTCAAAATGAGGTCTTCGGCAAGGTTCTAAAGGAAGCATTCTCCCAATAATACGAACAATGCTCCGAGCAGACCCATAGTCTTTATTTTGACAAATCAGCAAATCCTATAAATAAAACTTTGTTTAAAATACATGCCAGTTAAGTATATTTATATATCTAAGAAAATAAAAAGATGTAACAGATGTAGTAACCTTTATTTCTACAAAGAAAACACTAACAGCATATACTTAAAAGCATCTTTCTTAAAGAATTAAACCTTATTAACATTTATCTTGAAAAAACACTAAAGTATGGGGTTAGAAAAATAATTTAGTCAAAGTTGACCATCGACACATGAGATCCCAAATATAATTTCCAGAACCCGTGTAAAAATGCTGGCATGGCATAATCCCAAAGCTGGGAAACAGATCACTGGATTCCTTCCAATTGATGGCCTCTCTCAATTTCTTTTCCAAAGTTTTCAAAAGGTCACTGATACCACTTCCCTCCCCCACCACACATCCTTCAGACTTTTCCAATTCAATCCTATCTCCACCCACAGAAATTCTTTCTAGGGGCAGTGGTGAAGCATACCTTTAAACCCAGCACCTAGGAGATGGGGACATGAGGATCTCGGAGTTCAGGCTAGCCTGGTCTACAGAGTTAGTTCCAAGACAATAAGTACTACATAGAGAAACCCTGACTCAAAAAGAGAAGGGGGGGGTGGATTCTTTCCTGGGGCACATTTGACTTTATTCCTGTTTGTTTGTTGTTTGTTTGAAGGGGAATGTCCTACGTGAGCACTTTCACCCTTTCTTCTCCCCGCTCCAACTTCTCTCCAGTCCCTGTCCCAAATGCTTGATCCCTCCAGTTGAGGCCCTCAAAACCTGGTTGCCCCTGAGACAAGAAAGTCACCACATAGACCCAAGTGACCTTGCCCCCAAGTTATTTCTGATCTCATTTATTAGCATTAATAAATGTATATACATATACACACACATGTCCACACACACACACACATATATATGTATATATCCACATATGTATACATAACCAACTGAGTCCATGTAGCTGATGTGTCCAGGGCTAACCACTTGGGATGGCATAAGCTATGAGGGAGTTCTTTCCTCAATTGATTATTCCTCTCAGCAGACACTGACCACCTATAACTCTTTCTGTAGGGGTGGACCATGTGGAACTTCCCCTGTCTGAGTTGGCATGTCAGCTGACATTGGGCTTGTCCTGTCATATATCCTAGGCTGGCCTTGAACTCTCAACTCTGTAGCAAGCAGATGAAGTCATGAGTGAATGAGTATTGTTGACATGAGCATGGTCAAGGGCAAGAGTGCAGCAGACCAATGAGAATGGCAAGACCTTCCCCTAGCTCTGAGTTCAGATATAAAAAAGTATCAACCACAACTTCCTCTTCTCTGGTAACTACAGCTTGCTACAGCTCCCCTAGAGAGATCCCACGCCAAGATCACCTAACCCGCCTCTCTTTCAATTGTGTATAAGAAACCCACATCTTTATTCAGTCATATAATAAACAGACTCCTCATTTGACTGTATATCATGAATGTGCTGAATTTCCCAGATGCTAATGCATCTCCAACAGAGGGCATGGCCCACCCCATCCTGGCTTTTTCTGTCACATGTCTGTCCTTTCTCCATTCACTATAAGCCCTGTCAGGAACGACTCCTACCTCAGCCTTCTGAACTCAGAAGTTACACCAGAAATTTTTAAATGCCTAATAATAAGCAAATCTCCAACTGCTGGTCCTCGTTCTCATGTGTCTCACTATTACGAAATTTAAACTGTCTCAGTATCACCTAATGGCATCTCACACTGTTATTCTAACTCCATGGCTTCAGACATCAACAGAACACAGCAAACTCCCAAATCTGATGTATTTTCTTTCCTAGGCCCTTCTAGACATGTATGCCCAATTGTCTGCAGGACATTTAGACCATATACCGCAACAATACTTCTGGCTTACTTATTTCCTCTTGTCAAACTCATCTGTCACACTACTGCCTTTTCATCTGGGCAACCTCATATTTTAATTTACTTTTGTTTAAAATATAGGCATTACCCTTGATATTTTTTCTGATTCATTCCACCATCTTTATGGATAATTTGCCATTTTGTAAGTCACCCAGTATTATACACATATTTTGCATGTGTTTGTGTTTTTGAGATAGGGTCTATGTAGCCCTGGCTATTTTAGAATTCTATGTCAGTGGTTCTCAACCAATGGGTCTCAACTCCTTTGGGGGTCACACATCAGATATTTACATTAGTTCCTAACAGTAGTAAAATTACAGTTATGAAGAAATAAAAAATACTTTTATTTTCAGTCTGGCCTCAACTTCACCGAGATCCACCTGCCTCTACCTTCCCAGTGCTGGGATTAGAGGAATGAACCAGCATGCCTGGCTCATATTTTTAGCAACATAAGCACAAGAGGCATGCATTGCTCCTCCGTATCACCTACTGAACCATGACTATTGAGATGCACATGTTCAACAAGCAGACAAACCAGATGTGTACCTATCAATCTCAGTCATCCTTTCTCCCTCAGACTTATTCTAGGTTTACTGAACTTGTGTTCTCATACTATATTCAAACAAATGTAGTCATAAATTATCTTAAATAAAATTACTTTTTTTTTTAAATTTTTTTGAGACAGGGTTTCACTGTGTAGCTCTTGCTGTCCTGGAACTCAGAGAGATCCACCTGCCTCAGCCTCCCAAATGCAAAAGGACTTTTAAAAATGTATACAACAACCATAATTCTGTGGTGATCATGACCACATTTTATCCCTTTATATCTTCTTGGCTGAGAGAGTGAAGGATCACTAAACACCTTACCACTATCTCTAAACCAAAACTATCAAAGTTACACTATTGCAAACTCATCTTTCTCCTACCTAAAGAGAAGAAAGAATTCAATGTTTACATGGAGGTTTTCTTTCCAGAATTTGGGATTGAATTTAGGAGCCTTGCTCATGCTGGGCAGGTGTTCTACCGCAGAGCCGCTGATCTACAAATCCTAGCCCTACTTCGTGACTTCTGAGGCTACAGGCCTGTACTACCACACGTGGTGTGACTTTGTTGCTTTCTATCTGCTGCTGAGGTAAACATCATGACCAAAAGCAATGTGGGGAGGAAAAATGTCACTATTTATCATGGAAGGAAGTTAGGACAGAAACTCAAACCAGAGCAGGAACTCGGAGGCAGGAGCTGATGAAGGAATGCTGATAACTGGCTTGCTCCACCAGCTCTCCTACAAAAATTAGGACCACCTGCCCAGGGGTGGCCCCGCCCACAATGGGCTGAGCTCTCCCTCATCAATCACTACTTAAGAAAAAGCTCTACACATTTGCCTATAGCCTGACCTTATGGGGGCATTTTCTCAATCAGGGTTCCCTCTTCTCAGATTATTACAGTTTGTGTCAAGTTGAAATAAAACTAGCCAGCACAACTTCTCAGTCGCAATTCATCATTGAGGAAGTCAGGCAGGAATGGAAGCAGAAACCCTGGCTCAGGCTCAACTAACTTTCTTATACAGCTCAGAACTCATTTCCCCAAGAATGGTATCCTCCACAGGGCTGGGCCCTACCACAACTATGAACAGTAAGGAACTCTCTCGGAGACAGGGCCACAAGCCAATCTACTCTCAGCCGTTTCTTGAGGTTCCCTCTTCCCATAGGACTCTAATAGCAAGTTGACAATAAAAACTAATCAGGGCAGAGAACATGGTCAAAATGGCACACCAAAATCTAACCTACTGACCTACAACTGTAATCCCAGCCCTTGGTAGGTGGAGAGAGGAGGATCAGGAGCTCAAGGACAGCCTGAGCTACAAGATACCCTGGCTTAAAGAACAATAACGAGACCCAAGAACATCAGCAAAATCCAGACTTTTAGCCTAAGTCACACGATACCCTGTCTCAAAACAACGACAATGAGACCCAAAAATAAAGTTAGCAAAATTAATAAAAGACATTTACCTGGTCTACGCGAACACCAAAATATGCCAATATGTTTCTTAATATATTCAGAATGAAAGACATTGGTGAAGCAAGTTCAAGAAAACACTGTTCGTTGGTACCTTAGAAGAGAGAAGTTATCAATTATTACTCTCGACAAGTAACTGCCACATAGACCGCACTAAAGAAACCACAGAGACCTTTCATGACACATGACACCACCAAGTGATTGCTCCTGGAGAGCTTTTATTTTGAATAAATACTTAAAGAACGTGCACTTTGCTAAGTTCCCTTGCTGTCTTACCCAGTGTGTGTAAAGGGACTCTGACGAGCAAATGAAACAGCCAAGCTCACCACCCCGGGAGCTCTGCTGCCCCTGGAGAGAACAGCCCCGCCGCTCTCTTCAACCCGCGAGGAACGCCGCCCGCCCGCTCGCCTGTCCGTCACCGGCCGCCGACCGGAAGCCGAGGCCTGACGGAGCCCGTGCCACTCACCGTCCCGCTACATTGCACGGCACCAGGCGGCCGTGGAAACTCTACGGACGCGACGAACAGCCGCAGAGGAGCTTCTTTCCGGAACAGCTCGCCACTTCCGACAGGACTCCAGCCTCGACTCTCAAGCTTCGCGGCTCGGAACTCGGAGCCTATCTCCATTGGTCGCCGCTGGAGGACGCCGCCTGTGATTGGAAGGCCAAGAGCCAATAGCCGCACCAGATAGGCGCATGCGCACCATGCGCCCAGCTTTCAAGACTGCGGGGCGCTCAGCCTTTGAACAGGTCCTTTGCCAGGAAGGTGTCAAGCCTTCCCAGCATTCAACAAAGAATCCGGCAACTTGTAATTGTTTAGTCATTCTGCGAAAATATCTAGCCGTCTGCTATATGCTGGGATTACTCATGTTGAGCCACACTATCCAATCTAGTTGTTTACATGTACTTAGTGTGTGCACGCTACACATGCACGTGCCATAGTACCGGCTTGAAAGTCAAAGGACAATTTGCAGGATCCAGGGATAGAACTTGAGACCTCAGGTTTGGTAGCAGGCTGCTTGAGCCATTTCGCTGGCCCTAAGGCTTTTTTACACCTTTACCTTTCAAGCTTTTAAAAGCTAAAGAAAAGCAAAACCAAAAAAACCTGGTTTTTCATTGACAGTAAGAGATTATGGAAAGCAGAGTTAAACCCACTGGCCATGTATCTATACTCACCGCTATCCAATTCACAAATTGATACTTAATTGTAGTAATGTATTTAATTACAAAACCTCAGCTAAGTAATTCTAAAGATCTGGTATGCCATGAGGACATGGGCATAAAATTTTGAAAATCTTAAATACATTTTCTTTCACTTTCTTATGTTTTCTTAATCTTACCAATTTTAGTTAACAATAAAGCACCTGATGTGTAAGTGAAACACGCCAAGTAATCTAGAATAAGAAACCCAAACTAGAAAAAGTTCAGCATAAATACAGCATTTCTGAAAGGAAACAGAGACTGCATAAACTCTCTGGAGGAATGTGGTTTTGTTTTTTTGGTTGTTTTGGCTTTCTGGGACATGGTCTGAAATTAGCAAAAGTTGGCTTTAAAAACTGCTGCTTTTGCCTCATCTATGGGTCAGAACACAGTTCCTCCAAGTCTGTCCTAAGTGTATGACGTTTTCTGAGAGGCCACCTCAGGCGCCAGCAATAGCCTGAACTGTTAGATTCAACTGACCAACAACTTGAAGGGAAGTTTCTCATGACCGGTACTGGGTTTCTCTTAGTTCATGGTTCTTATGCAGAGCATTATCACTCTAAGTGGCATGATTTCATTAAACCTATATAGGTATGTATGTGTATACTTACCGTATCTATATATAAACTTAGTAAATATAAATTTTTTCTTATGGCTTATTCAAAGGTTTAGTATTTATCCCTCCTCCTTCTGTTCCTGAATTGCACCCTCCATTTTTCCTATTTCTTCCTTCTGATGACCTCTATCCTGCCATCCAGAGGAAGCAAGCAACCATGAAACCACCAGAATTGGGAGAAGCTGTGCCAGGGAATACTGGTGTGTCTGAGCCATTTGAGCTGCCTAGTGGGTGGGTCCTTGGGAGTGAGCACTCTGTGGTCTGCCAAGTCCCCCCAATAAAAAGCTATCTGGGTTAGAAAAATGGTTCAGCAGTAAGAAAAGCACACTGGCTCTTCTTCCAGATGACCTGTATTGAATTCCTAGCTCATATACAGTGGCTCGCAGCCAGCTTTATCTCCAGCCCTGAAGATCTAGTCCACTCTTCTCACCTATGCAGATGCATGGTACACATGGCTATGAAGGACATAAAAACCTTCTCTGGTGGCTGGAGAGATGGCTCAGTGGTTAAGAACACCGACTTCTTCCAGAGGACTTGGGTTCAATTGCCAGCACCACATGGCAGCTCATAACTATATGTAGTTCCAGTTCCAATAGATTGCTCGCTTGCTCGCACGCACGCTCCCACCAATGCACATAAAATAAACCATGTTACTTTAAATTTCTCTATACTTGACATTGTACCAATGTTTTATGTATGTGTATGAATATGTATCATGTGTATGCCTATTGGATACTTTGGAATTTAGTTTATTGTTATGAGCTACCATTTGGGTGCTGGGAATCAGAATTTAGGTCTTCTGCGAGAGCAACTATTATTTAGTGCTGAGCTCTCTCCAGCCCTCACTTTTACAGTGAATCATACCAGCTATGTTTTCAATTACAAGCAAAAGCTTATGTTTTAGTAGCTAGCTACTAACACAGGCCTGTAATCCCAGCATCTGGAGGTGAAGGAGATGAAGGCTCTCCTTTGGGTCACCTGGGGGCAGTCTGGGTTACATGTTTCATAGTGTGCTGTACACACCTCACTATATTGTATAAGATGGCCTCAAACTCGTGATCTTTTTACTCAACTGTTAGCAGCTATGATCACTTACCTGTCAGAACAGTCAAGGAATGAAGTTGAGAATTCTGAGTGCTCCTGAGAACGCTCCAAGAAAACAAGTCTATGACCCGTTTCTTCAAAACACAGAACTGTTTTTACAATGGTTTCATCCTCCTCCCAGGTGTAGCAAATAGGTGTTTCCTTCAGATTACTCATTATTGCTTGCTGCTGTTATTCAAGTAAATGTTTGTGCATCTATGGAACAATGTTTTGGCCATGGGAAGCTCATCCTTGTGGTTATATACAGCATAACTGTTAAGAACTTTACTCATGTGATTTCTCTTAACCCTCATAGTAAACTGTCTGGGACTCTGAATAAAGTTATTACATGAGACATTCGTCGGCCTCATCCCAAGTTCCGCTACCTAATGACCAAGGCAAGATTGGGCCTAACAATATTTTGTCTGAGTGTGGAACAAGCTCATGATACCCCGTCTTTCCTTGAGGATTTATACACTGTCAATTAAAGAGTTACTGGGGAAAGGAAAGATTTTCTTCAGTGGAATAGCCAAGTGGTAAAACTGTCCAAGCTCCTGTAACATTTTTTAATATTTTGTTTTATGTGTTTAGGTGTACTATACCAAGTGCCTGCAGCAGCCCGTGTCAGATGAGATCAGATCCCTCAGAAATGAAATTACAAGATTATGGATACATAACCATGAGCCAACATATGGGCAGTAGGAACCAAAACCCAGTCCAATGCAAGAGCATTAAGCTGTTAACCTGAGTTTCTCTCTAGCCCCTTCTCCAGTACGTTTAAGCCCACTGGGGTACACTGAAGCTCCATCATAGCCTTAAAAAAAAAAATCAACATCCACAGACACAGTGAAAGACAACAGCTCGGTAAAAAAGGAGCAAAATGGGGATAAAGTGTCTTCAAAGCCCGGGCACAGAAAACTCAATACTTCATCCTCTTTGGAGATTTCTTTCTCAAAGATACTCAAGGCTCACACTTCTTCAGGATTTCTTCAAAGATGCATGGAGCAAATCTACACTAGCAGCTGCCACATTTCTATCTCCAACTTCATGTTT
This sequence comes from Tokudaia tokunoshimensis, assembly GCA_036184795.1. NCBI lineage: Eukaryota > Metazoa > Chordata > Mammalia > Rodentia > Muridae > Tokudaia > Tokudaia tokunoshimensis. The sequence continues at coordinate 59,733,954 of BTHU01000006.1, forward strand.
CCTTTCACTAAAAATGCAGTTACCTCCATGTCTAAAGCTCACTGTAAGCAGAATTCTGACTTACATGACAAATACAGTGATACTGTGTTACAGTGGAGCCATGCTCTTCCTGTACTGAAGTAGCAACACAAATTATAACAGACAGTTACTCAAGGAATAGAGATCATGAATCAGGCCAGCCAATGTAGTAAATGAACTGTATCAAAATCAACTCAACTCATGCCAAGTAAAAGTATTACATTCCCATTCAAATACAGCATATTACTAAAATAAAGCACCCTTGTATTCTGTGGTGGCCTAAATGAGAAGTGTGCCCCAAGTCTCGGGCATTTGAGTACTTGGTTCCAACTGGCTGTCTGGAGAGGCTTAAGAGGGGTGGCTTGATGAAGCATGTCACCAGGGGGCAGCTTTGAGATGTAAAAGCCTCAATATCTGCTTACTGTTTCCTGTTTGTAACTCAAATTGTAAGCCCTCAGCTCTCTGATGGCTGCCATGCCTCTCTGCCGCCAAGCTTCTCTGCCATGATAGTGTTAGACTTCTAATCATCTAGAGATGGTGGTACCCACCTCTAACCCCAAGGCTCCAAAACACATCCAGAAATTCCAAACCAGCTTGAGCTACATAGCAAGACCTGCCTCAAAACTTAAGGCTATAAGTAATTAAAAATTATCAATTCCTGGGCCAACAAAGAGGCAAGTGGGGAAAGGTGATTTCTGTCAAACTTAACCTGAGACCAACAGGGTAGGACAAAACTATGTCCTCCAAAAGCTGTGCTTGGATCTCCCTCCACACTTGCACATCACACACAACTATACACATAAATAACATGCTATCAAGAAATTGAGGGAAGTGATAAGTTTTTCAGAATAGTTAAGTGGTTCATGAGTTAAAAGGAACATGCAGTTCTTTCAGAAGACCAAGTTCAGTTCCCAGGACCCACATAAGATGGTGCACAACTGTCTGTAACTGTAGGGAATCCAATGCACTCTTCTGGTCTTTGTGGGCACAGGCCACGCCACACACAAAACCTTTTTGTATTTCCAATAATTTTTAAGAGAAACGTTTCAATTGTAGCAGATGTCAAAGAGAACAAAGGCTAACTCACTCTTCAGCTACGGGCCAGCTGTACTTTTTGGAGGGCAGCTGGCTATGGATGTGACTCAATTGAGTGTTTGCCCAGCATGCACAAAGCCCCAGGTTCAATTCTAAGGACAAAATAGAGTAGCCAACCACTGTAATCCCAACGCACAGGTGGAAACAATAAGATCAGACATTCAAAGTCATCTTTGGCTCTACACTTGAGTTTAAGGCCAGCCTGGGACCAATGAGGCTCTCTCAAAACAAAAAAGTAGGGCATCAAAATCGTAGAAATGACTTTTTTTTTCAAGACAGATGCAGCTCTGATTGACCTCGAACTGGTATCCCCAAGTGCTAGGATTAAAGTTTGGTGCCTATTCTTTTCAAGGACCTCTCTTCTTTGAGGACTACCAATCTGGAATTGCTGTGCTTTTTAGAATGGCTCACTAAAAAGTGTACGCATTCTCATCTTCCCAAGGAGAAGACAAGAAAGCAATTAAGAGAGTTTTCCAGAATTTAAAACATTTATCAAACCACATTATCAAATTTATACAAGTTGATAGTCCAGATTCTAGAAACAGGCCACAGAAATCAGCTGGGTAGAGTTCAAGCAGCAATAGCCTCAAAGTCAGGTAAACAGACACCAGCTATTACCACTTAGGACATTTTATTGGCATATGACAATTTACAAGGGTCCCTGTTGAAATATACACCACACTGAGGAAGAATCCTTTAGCCATCTACATTCATTCCCACTGGGTAGTATTTTCCCCTCAAATTATAATTTAATTCCCAACACTGATTTTAACTGTGACAAAAGGGAACAATAACAATTCTTTGAAAGAGAGTACAACTGGGAAAGACTTTGCTTTTTATATTAAAGTTCCTAAGATATCGAAGCATACAAACCTAAGAATTGAGTCATGGCCTTCTAAAACTGCTTTCTTATTTTTTTATGGGAAAATCCTTTGGTTCATTTTTATTTCTTTTCTCTGGGTAAAGGAAGTATGCATATGCAGCATGTAACACATAATATGCAGTATGTAACATACGGTACACAGTGTATGAACAGCTATTTTCCTGGCATGTGTAGTCAAGCAGCTTAACCAAGAGGCACCAATCAGCTTTTGTAGCATTTCATGAAGTGTGTAATTAAATGATGATCTCAGAGAATACACACAGGCTACGTTGTGCTTGGCTCTGCAAAAGAGAAGATTCAGTGGTACTCTCTACTGCAGTCCTTAAAACAACCCTTGACTATGTCGTGATGGGATATTCTTGACCTACAGAATGGAAGTAACCACAGATACAGCACCTAAACACAACCTGTTACTCCTCATTAAATAAGTTTCAACAAATCTGCTTTTCTCTGTTGTGGAAAAAGTAAATCTAAATAGGTACAACCTGTTTATAACCAAATAACTGTTAAAATAAAAGTTGTATAATCATGTAAAATAGAAATGGTATAAAAATTATTAGGGAATTAAACACATTTTGCTTTTACTTTTAAGTTAATCTGAACTATTATTTATAACAGTTATTATAAATATTTATGTCCAGATTGAAGCAATGAAGTTGCTTTGCAGGTATTTTTTGATTTACTAAATAATTTCAAAGTGACAATTAGTGGAGCATCATGCAATACTGACTCCTGAGGATCTTATGATAAACACTTCACATGTTGACTTTGGTTTTTAGTTTAATTTTGTTGCCAATTTTTTTTTGAAAATGCCACTAGCTATTCAAGGTCTAAGACACTGTGAAACATCAAAACTTAAAAGCTTGCATTAATAGAATTAGCATTGTCTTCTTTAAATGCACATATACACATCTGCTGCAATGTGGCTTTACTTTTTTTTTAAAATTAATTCTTAGCACTGAAGTTTAGTTTATTCCTTCAAGAGTTATTAAACAAACAGCAAAGAAAGATATTTACCTAAAGAATAGACTCCAAGAAAAAGGCCATTTTATAAACTTAAACTGATGAGGTGTACATACAATTAGATCAATGCTACAAGCTTCTTGCTAAATCTTCTATTGGCAACATTACTTTAATATGACAAATTACTTTAAATACGACTAAGCAGTGGGTTGCCTCTATCTAATCTTGTAGCTAAATTATGGACTAATCTACAGCTGTCCAAAGCATCCAATAAATATGTAAGCTATGCAATCAGGTACGAGATGACTGCTGCGTGCATCACTATGCTGCAGGAGTCTTCCTCCACATGAAAAGGACTCCCAAGTTTTGGATTGGTTTGGCTTTTTGGTTGTTGTTTTTTTTTTAAAAAAAATACAATCAGGTCTATGGAATTAGAATTTTACTTACACTGATATTATAAACCAATTTCTCTCTCTCGTAGGTAGCTGATATCTAAAGACCATGACTCAAACTATCAGATGAGAATGGAAGAGAATATTCAAATCTGAATTCATATTGGAAAGTCTCTTCAAATGATTTTACAAGCCATTGTTTGCTTTCAGTAAAAATACCACTTTCTCAAATCTTTCAATATGTACTTTTTAGCTATTAACAAAGTTACTGTCCTCCTTATATATTTGCTGAAGTGCAAAACTAGTTTACCATAATAGCAACTTTGTGATATTCTTCAAAAATTAGTCACCCTACTATGTAGTGTTCATATTTTAAAAGATGTTAAACTGATGTGTACAGTTAAAATAATTAGTGTGGTCACTATAAACAATTCCTGCTCAAGGATTTGTGTGGTTTTGTGTAGAGCTAACGTTCACTTCAGAATCAAACTAACAGGGAGGTGAGTTAAGAGCTGTCACAGAGCTGGACCTGACCACTTCTTATAGACAAAGCAGAAATACAATGCATGTAACAAAAACAGTCAAAGATTTTTAAAAGTTGATAGTTACAAATGATACTGAACATTTTCTACTTTATTTCAATACAATTTTCAACATACAGTCTACTATTTTTTCAAGATATTTGAAGACTTAAAACAAAATTTCTATAGACTACTTGCAAACAGTACATTTTAAGTAAAATGCTTACATTCTTATTTGAAAACAAAAAATCAGGTTTAAAAAAATGTAAGTGTCAAGTTCTGCTCCCTGTTGCAATCTTGAGACTATTCCTAAAAAGGAAAAGGAAATTAAAGGTCAGTAAATCTGTGGGTAGTGAATATTAATATTTCTAAAGGTTGATCAACTCATTTGCTGCCAAGTTCATACTAAATAAACTGTGAAAAATCAGAAAATGTCTACCTTTTCTTCTTTGCGTCTGTCCTTCTTCTCTTCATTATTTTCCATGGTCTCTTCTTCATCTTCAACAATCCCATCTCCTTGGTATTTGTCATGAGTCCATTTTGGACTGCTACCTGATTTTTTGAAATTAAAGCGCCCTCTGCCACGTTGAAAAGTACCACGACCTCTTCCTCTCTTGGCCCAATAATCCACACCATCATCTCTGTCATCATGCTATAAAAAGGTTTAAAAAGAAACATCAATAAAACAGCTTTCTTGTAAAGATATCTATTCTTTAACATACAGCTTTTCCCCATCCCCAAGAAATATAAGGATAATGCCAAAGTCACAAACTGTCATTATAATACTATAAATAATATTTATTACATCATGTAAATTATGCCAAGCATAAGAGATTTTAAAATCCTACTCTGAAATTTAAATCTAGATGTGAATATACATCAATCTACAGGCTAGGAGTTTCAATGGTAAATCATGACAACACAGACTGAAGGCAATTTATCTCGGCTATTATCTTTTACAGTAGGTACTGAAGCTATTACATTCCAAACTTAATTTTTTAATAAATATACTTAAGCAGTTACTCCCCAACTTACAAACTATTCTATTAAGTAAAACAATCTCCAAAGCTGCAAAGTTTGTAAAGAAATATTCCCATTCCAAAACACAGTAGAAAAGGCTAAAGGTCCCTATCACATTAACTCACTAAATCTGCCCACTGTAAGATAAAAGTGAAGCAAAACAATGGCCCTTACAAGGAAACAAACACACTGCACATGTAAGTAATGTTTCACAGCCTTTTAAGTACTTGTATTGAGCAATTACCCAACTCACTAAAATCTTTCAAAATGGGACACAAAGACTGTTTCCAAAAGAATGCGCCTTTGTGCATAAGCATTTGTGTAGATTAACTTCTTATATAATTTTAAAAAATTAGAACTATACATGCAGGTATTAAGCTATTTGAAAGAACAGTTTCTCAGCTGTTAATACCTTGTCTCTTTTGACACTTTTACCAAACAATGAAGACTATAGGTAGGGTTGTGCATGACTCCATAAAGAAAGTGCAGACTTCCCAAGAGAGATGCTATCTACTCAGTCACATTGTTCCAGGCTCCTATGGCACGAACACCCACTTTTAGAGCCTTGTTTAGTGTTGCTTTTAATAGTCTTTGAATTTGTAGCAAGAAGCAAACAAGTTCTGAAGAAAGGACCTGCCATTACACCTTCAACAGAAACCAACTTCTCTGAGAATTTACATCAATCTAATAGAAGGAGACAGCCTAGAAGGAACCATAAAGTTTCAGTAAAATGCACTTGGTCCAGTGTATACCTAGCAAGGATTCAAAGTGTCTACAGTGCTTACTAGGTATGGTGACACATTCCTCTGAATACTTGAAATCACCCATCCAATCTTTAGAACCAGGTATACTATGACTACATTCAAAATTTGAGTCTCCTAGATTTAGGAATTAATTTCACAGATGACAGTTAAATATTTACCTAACAGTCAGAATGGCTTTTTTCTTCTTTTTAAAAAGGAATCTATTATGGACTCAAGATCTCCAGCATCCATCTCTCTCCACTTAACACAATTAAATCAAGGTTTTCGAGGAATGTAAACCTATAATGTCAACATTAAGCAAACGGGAATCTCCATTTCAAAGTTAGCCTGGTCTATAGAACAAGATCCTGTCTCAATCTCCTCCAATTAATAAATTTGTGAGTATTGAGTTTTAAAAACTTAAATTTCAGAACTTACTATAAATTTGGCGTCGTCCCTAAGTCTTAACTCTACACTCCTTTCCTTGTCCTCTGAGAACTTGCCCACACAGTATCCCTCACTTGTTCCAACTCCTCATACCCGTCTCTCTCAAGACCTACCTGACACTGGGATCTCCCTACAACTCTTATTTTTGATTATCACCCCCTTCCTTCCACAGAGCCAAGGTTTATGATGAGAAACTGAAGACTGTAACAAACACTCATAATTATTTAATCAGGGTAGGATGAAGATCACAAATCAGAAATTCAGAATGGAATGCAGTGCATGGCATTAAATATGAATCCCATTCTTACTAGCTCAGCAGTCAAACTACTCAGTAACTGAATTACTGGTCATCTGTGAAAATACAATAGCCTCAACTCTACAGGTTTTTTTTTAAACTTTCTTATTTCATGTCTGAAAGTGGATCACTGTGTAACACGTTAGACCCAAACTTAGGTCTATCCTCCTGCCTGAATGCTGGGATTTCAGATATTCACTAACATGCCCAGCTTAAATGTTACTAAACAGCCGGGCGGTGGTGGCGCATGCCTTTAATCCCAGCACTTGGGAGGCAGAGGCAGGAGGATTTCTGAGTTCGAGGCCAGCCTGGTCTACAAAGTGAGTTCCAGGACAGCCAGGGCTACACAGAGAAACCCTGTCTCGAAAAACCAAAAAAAAAAAAAAAAAATGTTACTAAACATTAAATTCTACTGGGTTAAAATTTCTAATATTGATATATTATAGTTCAAAAACCCACGGGAATATCTAAATTTAAAGCTCATTTCTGAATGTATTCTGGCTCATCTCTATTCTCAATACTGTCTAAAGTCAGGCTATACATAAAATGCACGAGATCTGTGGTGAATTCAAGTAGCCACTTCAATTGCTTGAGTACAAAAATAACCGTCAGTCTGTGATACCTGTAAATATATATTATACAGACCAAAAATTAAAAATTACAAACCACAGTCAGACAGTGGTCCACAACTTTAATCCCATCATTCTGGGAGGCAGAGGCAGGCAGATCTCTGAGTTTGAGGCCAGCCTGGTCTACAGAGCAAGCTCCAGGACAGCCATGACTAAATACAGATACCTTGTCTCAAACCAAAAAAAGAAAAAGAAAAGAAAATGACAACAAACAACAACCACAAATTACTATCATTACTTGTTACATAACTGAATTCTTTTGGGGAGGAAGGGGAGGGAAGAGACAGGATTTCTCTATGTAGTCCTGAACTAGCTCTGTAGACCAGGTTGGCCTCAAACTCAGAAATCGGTCTACCTCAGCCTCTCAAGAGTAAGAGGATTAAAAGTGTGCACACAGCAAATAACTAAATTCTTAAAATAACACATTAATAAAATTATTGTAAGACACCCTAAAATGTTTATGTCCCAATTTAATATATAAAGATCCATAAAAACAGATCCTGACAACAGAAAAGCCGATCTAAATTTTATCTCTGTTATATACAGTGGCACATGCCTGAAATGCCAGAATTTAGGGGGCAGATAAAAACTCAGTTCAAGGCCAACATACAGGATATAGGAAGTACGTTTGAGACCTTGTCTCAAAACTATACTAGTTTTTGAAATTGTTAAAATAAACCACAGGTTTCCTCCTTTAATCCCAGCAATCAAAAGCAGACAGAGGCAGAGAGAGATCTCTGAGAGTCCTGGGACAGCCTAGTCTAATGAGACCCTATCTTGAAGGAAGAAATCTAATGATTAAAATCTACTAGCTACTTCTTATTCTAACTTTCTAACTTCACACTTGAACTATTTTTCTGGCATTTTTACTACACCTCATCCCATATCTGAAATGTGAGTCTTTTAGCACCATGTCTTCTATGTAATCTCACCACACCTTTAATGGTGACCTGACATGATGGTTCCTGGATCTCAGTGTCTAAATCTGCATTAACAACTACCCACTGGATCCACTGGATCCATTCTTGCTCTCTCCTAATCACTTCAGACCCAACCTAGATAGGGAGAAAATCCATTTTTGAAGAAGTGTACTGACCCTTTCCAAACAGATTCACTTCAGAATATAGTTTTATCATCTAGTGAAGCATACCTGTTATGGACACTCAAATCTGATCACCCTCTACCATTATTATTTACTGCCTTGCTTACAATTTTCAAAACTAGCCTCCGAAACATGACTTCCCTGAAAAGCTATGATAAACTAATATTTTGGTACATTTGGGTAATTTAATAATCTGCCCTTATAATACAAAACATACAACCCATTCCCCACTCCCAACTAAACAAAATTATCATCTATCCAGAGATCCTTCAAGACCCACAACCTCCCATTTTAACCCTTGGAAAACATTTGAACAGGAAAAGTGTATCCATCACAACCAAGGACCAAAACCAACATATCTAGCAATTGCATTTGCAATACCTGGTTTTCCTATATATCAATGAATTTTGAAAAACTTAAGATCTTTCATTACAAGAACCATGAAGAACATTACTTTCCTTATCTTTAAATAGCTAGCAAATAAAGTACAATTTAATTAATAGGTTTCTACACTTAGAAGTGTCTTCTAGACAGATATGAAAGATGTTAAACTCAACTATAGTATGGTTTTGTTCTATCTGAATGTGGCAATCAAATCAGGCAATTTTTAATTTACCTTGAGCAGCCCACTGTGTGATGTTAAGTCAAGCATATAATCAGAACTAAAGGGACCCATAACTGAATTTAAAGTTTCAAACAATTTAAGTAATGATATTTAAAAAAATGTTCGCCCAAGTTACAATGAAAATCTCTTAATGGTGAACATCTGTACTGAAATGTATTCTCCTAAGATGTTTGGAAAATCAACACAAACCAAATAAAACAGATTTCTAACACCCACCAAGAAGTACTTCTTGCTCTTTGGGGTATATTCTGGATCCCATTCCTCTTCCTTCGGTCTCTTTTGAAAAGTGGTATTTGAGTTGTTTGGACCAGTATTTGTCCCAGCAAAAACTCCTCTGGCTCTTCCTCTGCCTCTAATTCGAAACTGATTAACATTAACACAGTTGTTTAGTAATGCAATCAAAGGTATTTAGTTACATGCAAACTCTAGATTTTACTGCAGTAACAAAAACAAAGTGTGAGTGGTGTGTCTGTCTGTCTGTCTGTCTTCACAGCCACTGAGGATGGAGCAGGTGGCCATTTTATACCACAAGGCTACTGGAAGTTGAGTAGATGAAGAAAAGTGATATTCTGAAGTATTAGAGTATGTACTTTCATGACCTGAAACTAGCAGGTCCCTCTGCTCACGAGCCAAAAGCTATGTAGTCCCTGTGAATTATACCAACAAATTCTCAAGTGTCCAAACATATCTATTATCCTGAAAGAAAAGCCCTTCTGTTCCCCGAAATGACCTAGTGACTATAGTAATATTCAACTAGATATAGCTAAAGGTTATAAAGTATGGACCTGAGAAAAATGCACTACATTTAAGCCTGTAACAGTTACAGTAACTTTATAAAAGCATAATAATGGGTTCTACGTAGACTTAGGAAAAGTTGTGTGACTGGTACACACATAAGCAAGGAGCTGAATAGGAAAACAAAAACAGCAATAATACAGAGAGATAAATCCCTTTTAGTATTTTTAAAACAGGTTTTCCAAAATTAGTGATTTAATAAGTGAAGTCTTACTCTTGAAACATTGATCTGAAAGTAAAAAAAAAAAAGGTACCTAGTTCATACAGATGCTTCAAAATCTCAAACTGAATGGTACTGCATTTCACTGACAAGATAGCATTACAAATACATTTTGTTTTTCAAGACTGTCTCTGACTTAGGAAAAGATGACTAATAATCTACAAGGTATATTTGGTTTTCCCTTTGCACAGTTCTCCAAGATAAAGCCTCCCGAATGATCAAAGATAACTATTACTTACAAAGGTTCCTCGTGGTCGGCTAACTCCTGCAAATCCTGAGTAGTCTTTCATCTCGTGGTGAGTTTTAAACTCTTCTTCTCTTTCTTTCTTACTCTCTTTTTCTTCTCGAGAACTGGGTGAGGAAGGTGATGCTGACGAGGACGATGATCGAGAATGATCTTGCTCTCTACCTTTATGTTTACTGAAAAATAAAAGAAATGTGCTATTTTTTTAAAAGATAAATAATTATTTAAAATCTTATGAGGAATGTTTTTAAGTTAAAAAAAAAAAGTACCCACTTAAAATTACTATATAAGTAAAATTGGGTATAAACTCTGACAGTCTGTTTCCAATTGTCTTCATTGATTGTTTTAAATAATTAACATACTTCAGCCTACCAGCTAGAAACTGGTAGTTTGCAAACTTCAATGAAGTTCAGTTCTTCATTACTTTAACTTGTAATTTTTTGTTATTTTAATAAAAGAAAAGAGTGGGTTTGGTTTTTGTTGCGGTGCTGGGGATTGAACCTAAGACTTGACACATACTAGGTGAGCATGCTACAACTAAGCTACAGCCCCAATCCAAAATGTTCTTGAGTCCAAGTTTTAAAAAGACTGCAGTTTATAAACACCCTGAATGAGAACAGTCTGTTTGGTTTAGGCCACGGTATCATGATAGAAATAAAAGGCATGTAACATTAAAATTAACAGTCATAAATTTAAGAGCACAAGTATAATCCACCAGTTACCTAATGAACATCAAGAAAAAACTCTCTATAATACATTTTATTCCTACTTATTTGACTCTATAAACATAAATTTACATGATTCTAATGCAACACCCAAAAAGGTCATACCTGCAGTAACTCTTACCACTGCTAACAGTATCCAGGGAAATATAATTTTCAAAGACTAATGCACAATAATCCTACTACTTCCTGGTTTTCCTCCCCCCATCTCTCCCATGTTAAACCACTAGATAACACTTTAACAGTCTTGTACTCTGGGTGTTATGAGTTGAAAAAGTGCGGAATCAAGCATAACGAACCAAAGTTCTTACACAAACTGTTTCTAGAAATGCACTGCATTGAAGTCCAACCTCCTGATGTAGCCTGGATAATAGGACACATTAATTTGTCATTTTTTTTTTCAGTGTTAGCTTGCTATTCCAAAGTTTTTGTCCTCATCCACCATAAGCCGTGTAAAAGACAAATACATTTTTGCTGTAAAACAAATAATTTTAATTGTTTAAATTTAAACATTTGATTACATAGTCAAAATTGAAAGCAATTAAGCTGACAATTATTAAAGACTAATTAGAAGCTAAAGCCTAAGTCAAGACAATCTGAACAATCACCTGTCATCTTTGTAAGGTTTGTATTCCTTGTAATCCTTTGGTGTTTTTTCTTGCTTTCTTGATCCACTAGATTCCCTGGAGCCCTTGGAATCTCCCCGTTCCTTACTTCTTTCTTTACGGCGACGGTCAATGTCATGCCGAAGATCAGCGGAATCACACCTTAATTTTTTATCTCCCTGTAGAAAATACATGCAAAATACTGATTTCAGGAAAGAAACAGAAATGTATACAAGCATGTAGTTATATCACAACAGATCCTAAACTGGTATTTTAGTATCAAAAACTACCGCATCATATACTGCCTCATCCTCCAAATGTCTTTACAACTACATTTTACTGAGCATTTATGTACATGGACTAAGACTTCAAAACACTAAATTCTTTAGTTTTATGTTATTTATTCAAAGCAATTCATTATAAACTTTCATTCAGCAAAGTGATACATCTTTCTAGTCAGTGAATCATTATTAATCCTCATTCTTGCAAATAGCTTTTATGAAATAGTTGGACAGTATTGAAAGTTATAATCTATAGATGCAATGTGGTTTTCAGCCTGTAATCTCTAGATCCTGGAGTTATGAGTCTCGTTAACTATGCCTCATTAGCATCAAGCTCTTCCCAGATAAATTGATAAACCCAATAGAAGATACTTCAAAATTAGGAAGCCTGTAATTTTCATGACATGCAAGTGGAATAAGATTAATAAAACTGAGGTTGAACAAAGGTCAAACAAAGTCAAAAGATATTATTAGCAATCCTGTACTCAGTATTTTGGGCTATATATTGCCCTTTCTCAATTCAGGTATTGCAACAGACATTAGTTTAACTGGGTCACAGTTCACCTCCTTCTTGTTCCATTGCTTTTTTCAAATACTAATATAATTTAGGAGTTGAAAAGAGGCATCTAGGAATGAAGAGAAATTATACATCAGTAAGATGCTATGCAATGTGGACATCCTTGGTATTATTCAACAATGAGAACTATTTACTCTGGGACATCTAACTATAATATTCATAAGCATGAACAAAACTGAAATATATGTATCTGTCAATGTTAAGTACTACTCACCAATTTCTCCCTAGCGTAACAAGTCTAAGCATAAGCAAAACTTTCCTAGTCACCTAGGCATTACTGACTCCATAAGAAACAATATATCTAGGTGAAACTACTTTGTAAATCTTGCTAAGCATATAATTTCATATAATAGGTTAATTATTCATTAAAGACAGAAAGATAACAAAGCCCAATTCTATTACTTCTCTCTCAGACCAAAGACAAAGTGATTTGTTAGAGAAATGAAACACAATTAACCCTTATTAATAAGCCTAAGGATTAAGGTAAAAGATTTTTAAGTATTGAACTGTTCATTCCTCAGTCTATTTTTCTAAAACTGTTATCTCCTGTGCACGGGCATCACCTTACCCCTAAGCTCCAGATTTCAAAAGTAATTTAGTTAGCAGCACACCCTACTGAAAAATTTGTACACTGGCACTGTCAATCCTATCAATACAAGTAAAATCCAAAATAGCCCAAATCTTCCACAACAATACAAAACAAATACATTCTTATTATTTTAATTAGAAAGGTCAAGGTTCAAGAATTAGTTATTTTCCATACCCAGAGCATTGTCAAGATAGAACTGATCCCTTGCCATCTCTGCTGCATATTTTACTAAACACTTTATAGATAGCCATATGAACTAGTGTACTCAATAAATGTCAAATGGATCACCAGCAAGTCCCTTATGTTTCACCAAACCCCTGGCTTCCTCACCTTACCTGTATTATCTAAACAGGTTCAAGTTTCAAACCCAAATTTCTAAGTAGTCCAATAGAAATCAAACATGTTTTGTTCCAAAGTTCACTTTGCAAATCAGTTTTTAGAATACCTAGTCTTTTCCTTCTCATGATGTAGCCACAGCAGGCCTGGATTTTATATATAGCTCAGGCTGGCCTCTGCCTCCTGGGTGCAGGGAATAAAGCTGTACCCAGCCTAAAATGCTTCTTTGTTTTCTTAATTAAACACAAGATTTTTTTTCATACAATATATCCTGATTACAGTTTCTCCTCCCACTACTCCTCCCATTTCTTCCCCCCTTCCCCTCCCATCTGGATCCACCCCTTTCTCATCAGAAAACAAACAGGAATCTAAGGGATAATAGTAGATATTAAGTTAAAACAAACCGAGATAGGACCAAACAGAAGGTAAAGATCACAAGTAAAAAAAAAAAAAAAACGCCTATTTTTTAAACCACAACAAAATGTGCAATAGCCAGGTATGACAATACACATCTGTAAGCTAGGCCCTCAGGAAGCTTATGCAGGAGTATTGGCATGAGTTCAAAGACAGCCTAGGTTGTGAAAACTTGCCACATTCAAAACGACAACACTAGCGTAACTTCTCTGAAGAAACAGATACACAATTAACTTTAAAAGACACATTCAAATACTAACTTTTCAATTTCATCTCAAAACCTCATAAAAACCATAATATAATTTATATCCTATTTATAATCTTTTCTACCCACCAACTCCCTACCTTTAGGACATTTACCAATGACAAACATTTTCAAAAAGGTATTTTTGGTTTAAATTAAGATACACTACCACGAACATTATGTATTTACAAATTTTAAAAAGATGTAATCATTTTGCCTAAGAAAATAATGTTTAGTATAGTATGATTAAGCTCAGTTTCACATGAAAAGTAAGTACATTTAAAAAAAAAAAACTATACCTTTTGAATTTCTTCTTTAAAAACTCTCTCCTCTCCTGCTAAACGGGTATGCTTCCTCAGAGCGCTTGGAGAGATGTCAATCCTCCTTAATATAAAATAAAATATACTTGTAGTTATATTATTTATGTTCTGAATCAAAAGAAAAATAGTACTACCCATTGTTGAGAAATACTAGATAGTTACGTCTCTCCTGAGAAACCAATCTGGCACAGTTAAGTCTACTGTTTTAATTCCTAAAACAAGAAATAAAAATTATATGCATTAAGAATTAATGAAAAACTGGATATGTCGGCAAATGCCAGTACTCTACATATTGAGACCACCACCCCCCCCCAAAAAAAAAGACCGTTTTGAGTTTGATGTCCACATAGTGAGCTACATAGTGATTATGAGTCTAGACAGAACTACATAGCAAAATCCTGCCTCAAACATAAAACAAACCAATAAAAATACTTGGGGTGGATCTTTATATATAAATGAAAGCAGACCTTTAAACACTAAACTTTAACCATGAAAAATAATAATATTTTATTATTTTAAATGTTAAATCACCATGCCACTAAAATGAACTAACTTATTCAATATTAGTATTGATACAATCCTCTAACAAATTACTGGCTTCCAAGAGTTCTTGGATGAACTATTTGTTCATCTTGTGTTTGATTCTGCACCTTTCTGTTCCGGGCTTTTATTGGTTAGAACCTCTCACTGCGTTCTTAGCAAGTCATCAACCATCAGAATACATGAGCAACTGAGCACCAAGCTGACTTCTGAGCCTCAGCACTATCCCAGAAACCATCTGCAGATGAAACACTAATGCCTACATCTTCAATAACTGCTTCCCAATGCACGGAAGCCAGAACAAGTCTGAGACACAACTACTGACATGGCACCCACCCTCTTTCATGAGGACCTTTCTGGTCCTCTCCAAGCATGTTTACCTCAGACAGACTGAGGAATTCAAAGTTTCCTTGAGACAGTCACTCCCCAACCCAGGGGCCCAAAACTCACAGCTATTAAATTCCACAATGATTAAAGGTAGAATATTAAAGTTCTAATAATTTTAAACTAAATACACTAAAAATCAGGGGGGAAAAATTAACATTTTTCTAAACTTGAAATACAGTGCTTCAGTTTAGAAGAGTCCAAGGTTTACTTATGTCATGGTAACAGCATACTTCTCATATAACCTTAAGCATCTTTCCTAATAACATCTTATATGCAAATTCGGTACTATACATACCTGTGTATCTCAGGGCTCTTTTGCCGGGTACTATGTTCTTCAGTAGCTTTCTGGTATGAAGTGAACCGCTCGTTTAGGGTCACTGCAGGTGATTTGAAGTATTGCTCTGTTGATTTAGGAGAAACACTGTCGAATTAGGAATCTTAATTTTAAGAGGGGATTTTCACTTGTGATAGAAGGGCATGTAGCAGGTGAGAGAAAATAAAAATACTCAAGAAACCTAGCCGAAGAGAATAAATGTTAAAATAAAAACTCCTACTCTATTACTTCCTTTTACCTCAACACTGTCTGCAAAGATCCTCACAGGAGCCTGTGATACTAACTACAACCCCACACAATTAACAGATAAGGCTCTATCTCCACACTAATAAACTACTTCCTCAAAAAAGAATAGGTGGTATGTCCTTAAACCCTGCCAACTAAACAAAGTTGTCATTTCAACTAATCATTTGCAGCAAAAATAAAGAAAATTACAGTTTGAATAAATAATAAAATTAGGTTAACTATGATGACATATCAACAGAAACAGCTTTACAAAAAAAAAAGTGAATACTGTCACTTAATTGGGGAAGAAAAAACACTTTGAAATTGATTTACATTCACTAATTTGTCCAAAAACTCTGGCATCTTGGCAAACCTGACAGCACATGATACTGTATCTTTCTTTAAGCAATTTTTAAATTAGTAATAACAATATTGATTAGTCTCTAAACCAGTTTAAGATATGCTGTAAATGTAAAATAGACGTATAAAGTCATGAACTATGAAATGTTACATTATGAAGCAAGCTATCTGCTTAACAGGTCAACATACATCTGTGTCAACTTACCGCCCAGTATCCAGCACATGTCTCATAACCAATCATTAAAACTTGAAACGGCCACTACCAGGGTAGTGCCTCAATCATAATTCCATGAAACCCAGGAATTTGAGCTAGCAACTCAGTTTTTATGCCATTTTTTGCCAGGAAGACAGAAGATTCAACTTTGCCTGTATCTTTCAACAGCTATTTTACTTTGAAACATGGATTTTGGCATTTCAAAACATATTCCAGGACCTAGTTATAATGAAAAAGAAAACATCACTGGGCATTTTCAGCTCTATATAAAGTAAGAGCTGTTCAGATCGGTTGCACAACACCAATTATGAAACATAACTACAGATCCTCTAAAAAAGGAAAAAAGAAAAGGAAAAAGGAAAAAATGTTATCAAAATCTGTGGAGACAGGTTAAAAAAAAAAGATTAAAAAAAAAGAGAGAAAAACTGTTAATGCTTCCTAATCTTATGCCACAATACTACAGCCATGGAAGTCACGAGATGATTCATAAGCTTATCTACAGCCAAACAGCAAAACGCTGTTGTTAAACCAGGCTGACTATAGCCAAAAAAGCTCCAGTTATTCAGTGCATAAGGAACTGTGACAAATTTCAGCTATTGTGAGTTGTTTGCACAACTTAAAAAAACAACAGCCATGGAGTTTCCTGGGAAAGAACCTGCTAATCACAAAAAATAACCAAAGCCAAATTTACCTACCTGCCCCCAAACAAAATCATATCCCAAAGCCTTTGAAAATTATTAGTATCTTTTAAAATACAACAATATACTGGTGAAAATATGAACTGACTTTAGCTAAAACAAAGCCATTTATTTCTAGAACCTAAAGACATACCCTATTATTATAAAGTCTCAGTAAAACGCAGTTACTATACTGCCTAGAGTTGCTATAAACTTACCCACTATGAGTCACCAAGTCATAGGCACACAATGACAATTTTCACATGCAATAGGACATTTGAATTTTCAAAACTAAGTAAATCTGTATCATACTTTATGTGATATCGATTTTCACATTTTAACTTCAGCAATTTGATCATCTTTTGTCTTATATTTATTAATCTCAATGCTGACTCTATCTTCTCCACAAAATACTTTCCAAATGCTTAATATTTAATAGTACTGATATACCTATCTGCTAGCTCAGTTATTCACTATTATATTATAGTTTTATAGCTATTATTCACCTTAACTTTTTCTTGCATGCAAGAAAAGCTTATATCATGATGCTACATATACCAAGCATACCTTTCACATGATGAACCAAGGATACAATGTGTTGTATAAAAGATTCTGAAGTGCTTTTGCTGGCCTGAGGCAACTTAATGTGGTCAAAGATGGATCGGAATTCTTGCTCTTTCTTGACAGAATGGACAAGCGTGCTAGCAAGTAGCCTGTCTTTAGTCAACGAGGCAGGTCTAGAATATATCAAAAATAAACACACACACACAACACACACAAAAAAAAATACACCATTGGTTTGAATGTGTAAACTGCATGTTCAGAAAAGCAATGTCATCACTAAGTACCTCTACATCACTTCCTAGGCACCCATGTGGAATTACCTGTTGGAATCGTCCAGAGGAACAGGTGCCATTTTGAGTTTGACTTCAGGGCGGTGAGAATCACTGGCTATCATTTTGATCCTCAGCGGGCTCTCCTCTCTGAAGATGGACTTTTCTCGTGCGTCCAGACTCTTGTGTAGAGGGGGACTATAATCAAAGAGCTCTTTGAGCTTTTCAGACTTTACCTGCTCCGGTGACTGCACTTCTTTCTTCACTGTTATTCTGTCAGAGCCTTTATCTTCTTCCTTGTGTTTGTCTTTTGCAGTACTAGACCTTTCCACTATGTATGCAGTTTCTTTCAGTTTATAATTTTTTTCTTCTCTAAATCCATCACTTTCTCTACTGCCTTTTAGTGAAACTTTGGACTTGTACTTGGGTCCTTCCTCCTCGGTGTTCCGGTGAGATGAAGTAGCAAAGCTCTTCCCCTGATCTGCCAGGACTGATTTCCTAAACTGTCTATAATCCTCTGTCTCCTCTGTGTCATCCCCTTCAGAGTCATGGAATTTTTGTTTTGCAGACTCTTTATCACTAAAGTAATCTAGAACTTCCTGATCATCCCAATCTCCGTCTGCCCTGCCTTTCTCTGACCCTTTCTCCTTCGGAGTCTCTTTATCCCTGATATTACCCCTATCAAGCAGGAATACTCTAGACTCTTCATCTGTGAACCTGTGAATAAACAAAGAAAAAGGACAGTAACTCTGGATTGCATTCATTGTACATAACTTGCATAATTAAAGTTACTCTACTAAAACTTAATCTTATTTTTAAAACCATTAAAAACATTCACACAGAACTTATACTTTTAAATTTCCTAAAGTCATGCTCAAAAACCTATTCTATGCAGTTACCCACCACAATTTTATACTAACATCCAAATTTTAAGAGCTCCTGATACACAATACATACTAATTTAACTTTTTGAGGCTGAGAACCACTAATAGACAATGCAAATACCTACTAAAATTTCAATTGATATCTAAATTCTCAGATTTCATTTTTTGTATTTTGCAGTAAAAGATCATGTATTCCAGACTAGCCTCAAACTCTAAAGTAAACACTCTCGAGCCTTCTGCCTCCACCTCCCTAACATTGGGATTACAGGTGTATGCTACCACATTTACCTTTTTTGTCAACATAAACAAGACCTACAGTAGACTTTAATAACATAGTATTAGGTATTTAATACTCTACCTCAATCAAAAAGTAGTTCATATAAAATCTGCTCTAGAAGATAATGACTTCTGGTAACAACAGAAGCTAATCATCAGTTCAGTAGAAAAAAATCCAGGTTGCACAGTAGGGAAAAAATCATAAGCAGTATACCTGTTCCACTTATTAACAACCAAATTTTCATTAGTTTGCTAGCATTTCTTTCTGTAATACTTGGAACTAGAATTTAAACAAAGTCCTTAAAATGTCATTAGACTCACTGAGAAATAGATGTTTTCCCCAAGTCAGGAAGAACTGAGAAAGCACTGAGAGCTGGATTGTATTACCACCCAACATGTAACATGGCTACACTGTTTCTGTAAGGTCACAGTCTAAAGCAGAAAGGGATAATCTCTAACACTACACTGTTTATGTGTTTAATATATAATATTGGTTATCTTAGGGCTTTATAACTTCATATACTTTATAACTGTTTATAACTGCTAGTTGTGAACTGATCGAAAATGGCTAATAAAACAAAGAATAGAAACATTGAAACACTTAATTAAAAACAATTTAAATTATCAAGCAGAAATAAGTAAAAACAGTTAAATACATAGCACGATGTTATTTTAAAATTAGCACTATAACATAAATGCACTACTTTGGATTACCTTTTTAAAAACTTCCCCGTCTTTGTTGTTTCCTGATCTCCTTCAGGATAAAAAGAAGACCGCCCCCTAGATTCCTCTCTTGGAGCATTCTGTGGTGCGATTGTCTTGGCAGGGCTTCTCCGTGATGGGATGTGATGAATCGGACTATTCTGAGAAGGACTATATCGACTAGACCCATTTCCAACAGAACCAGATCCAGATCTCTCAGGACTGTGCTGAATGGAATGTGAATGCTGAGAAGGGGTATTTTTGGCAGAGTGGACTGTACTAAGCATGGGGGCATCTGAGCATGATGAACTCTGACTGGGAGGTGTAGCAATAGGTGAAGGACTATGAGGTGACCTTGGACTATTATCATAAGCTGAAAGGCCAGGCCAAATATCACCAGATGTAGCAGATTTATTAAACTCATCAATAGATTCAGATGGATCATGTTCAAAAGTATCCTTTGGTTCCTCCTGTGATTTGCTTTTCAAAGGACTCTCTTCTTGGGGTTCCCCTTCAGCTTTTTTGGTTTGTTTTTCCTGAGACCCTCGTCGTTTAGAGACAGGAGATTTGCTATATGGGGATGAAGAACGAGATGATGATGATCGTGGAGACCGAGAGGATCTGTATGACCGGCGGGATCTGCTTCGGGATCGTTGAGAGGACACGGATCTTCTTTTTGGACTCCTGGACCGTGACCGACCTCGTCTAGGACTCCTAGAGTGCCTTCTATTCCACACAGGTCTATAGCCACCTCGATGGTATCTACCTCCTCCTCCTTGATAATACCCTCTACCCCTTCCTCTGTACCCATAAGGCCGTCTCATTCCTCTATTATTCCTGTAATCTCGACGATAATCTCTAGAGTAAATACGATCTCTACTACGAGACCTCGAATATGTTCTGGAACGAGACCTAGAACTAAAAATGAAATAAGTATCAATTTTTAAAAAAAAATAAAGGACATCATTTTACCATTTTAGATATATCCAACTGAATAAAACATATATACAAGGTAAACATATATACTTAAAAACATCATTTGTTTGAAAAAGTTTACTGTTTCTGGTATGTTTAAAACTTTTGTCCAAGATAAACAATGGATGAGAGGCCTTGAGAAATAGGCACAGGAAATGGAGAGGGTACCAATATATCCAACACAAGATTATATAAAACATCTAGGCTGTCACTAAAATTCATAGTAAGAAAAACTTAAATGGCACCACGTACTGATAATAGGGAAAAGGGGTTACATGGAATTATATAGAGCAAAATGCCACTGACAGTCAGCAAAGCGGACTATATAAGATACAGGAAAATTACAAACTAGTATTAACTCTCAACAGGATCCTATTCTCTGAGCTATGGATATTATTTGAAAAAAAAATAGTCAATTTGAAAAAAGTAATCATTTGTTAAACAAAAAAAGGGGAGGGGGAACTATCCTTTAAAGAACCGACACAGTAAAAACCAGAAAATAATGTAATTCAGTGTCAAAAACATTCTCAAAATATACACTTTATCTCTTAGGATGGAAAGAAACGAAGAAATTCATCATGTAGTAACAGCACAGTAAATCTCGTGAGTCATAGTTGATAACTATGTTACAACTTAGAAGATTCTCAATTTCAATTCTAAATGAGGATGAGAATGGTACACTGATAGTGAGTCCACTATATACTGTGTCTGTACGCAGCAGACACTACTTGTTAACTACTATTTCACTATTAAAAGCACCAGAAATACATTAATTCACCTGTATCTCTTCTTTCTGGAATGTGATCTTGATCTTGATCTAGAACTAGACTGTGATCTAGACTTGGATCTTGAAGAATGGGATCTAGAATTGGAGCGGCCCATTTCTTTTCTCCTAATCAAATGAAAGCAACATTGGTTAAATTAATACAAAAAGATATTTTGCATTATTTACTTATTTCCAGATATAAGCTGAATTCTTACAAGTCATTCTTTTCAAAGTCATTCATTCAAAGGAATACTTACTTATTAAACAGGTCTATTATCCCTAAAAACAAACAAAACAAAAAAAAAAACTATTTTCACCTGCGTATGATACTAAATACTCAAGATAAAACATTTCTATGGACTTAACTACTATGTGCCTCAATCCAAAGGCACCAACTACAGAAGTCAGAAAGGGCAATGGCAGACAATACTTGTGTTAGATGTTTTTCTATGCCCAATACAAAAGCCTACTTACCTCACATGTAAAAAAGATAAAATTATATGAGTACT
This sequence comes from Tokudaia tokunoshimensis, assembly GCA_036184795.1. NCBI lineage: Eukaryota > Metazoa > Chordata > Mammalia > Rodentia > Muridae > Tokudaia > Tokudaia tokunoshimensis. The sequence continues at coordinate 59,755,716 of BTHU01000006.1, forward strand.
ACAGGAAAGAAACCTGAAGAAAGAACATTAAAAAGTGGCACAATATAGACTAGATAGATGGCTTAGCAGTTTAAGAGCACTAAGATGGGATCCCAACACTAAGAAGGATGTGCACAGGGCTGGTGAGATGGCTCAGCGGTTAAGAGAACTGACTGCTCTTCTGAAGGTCCCGAGTTCAATTCCCAGCAACCACATGGTGGCTCACAACCATCTATACAGCTACAGTGTACTCATACACATAAAATAAAAAAAAAAAAAATCTTAAAAAAAAAAAAGGAAGATGTGCACAGGGTCCCACGCCTAGTCAAGAAGCTATCTGCAAGTGATACACCTAGCAAAGGACAAAGTCAATAGTCTCAATGGGTGTACTAAGCACACTTCACTCAGCACATGCCCCACACCCAGAGAGTACTTAGTCAATACAATATGAACTCAGCGGTATTTCTGTAAAGTTTACTGTAGACTTTTTGTCTCATTTTGCATTGTTTGGCTACTTTTCTTTGTCTTAACAGTCTTTTATTTTTGATTTGTGTTTTTGTGGAAGTGTTTTGTGTTTCTTGTTTGGTTTTGTTTTACAAAGCAGGAAAAAAATATAAGTCGGAAAAGTGGAAAGGATCTGAAAGGAATTAAGAAAGAAAAGCTATACTGTTCGAAAAATATACTGTAAGAATTTTTTTTTCAATTAAAAAAATGCAAAAAGCACTGGTTGTTGTTCTAGTGGGCTGGAGTTCAATTTCCAGCACCCACGTAGCAGCTAACAACGATTTAGAATTCCTGTAAAGGGATCCAACAAATGTGTAACCAACCCCATCCATATCACATCCATCTATGAAAATTAAAAACAAACAAAAAACAAAACCTGGTAAAATAGTTAAAATGAACCACACTGAACTGTCATCACAGTGCTTTATGGACTTAAGGCACTAAACTGTTTCTCATGTACAAAAGCCTCAATGTGCACTATATCGTCTCCTATAGTATAAAGGTGATTAAAAGCCTCTTACAAGAGGCCTTACAGGGCAATGCCAACCTCCCCTGTATCTTGCTATTAAGAAAGAGCAACAAAAGATAAAGGAATTAAAGAGATCATAAGAAATACCAGAACTACAAAAAAAAGAAAAGTCGGCAAGACTTTTCTAAACACTGATATAATTAGAGCTCACTAGTGCAGATAGTAATATAGTATTGATTTATAAAATGTGCTTCTCCTGAAAATACCTACATATATGGTAAATCATTGCATGTATATACCAAATGTCACACTTATAATACAGTGGAGAAATGAAAAAACTATTTTCCTAGAACTAACTCAAAAATCTGAGTTTACAGAAGGTAACACTCCCCACCCATAAATAGATAGATAGTTGGATAGACAGATAGACGGACGGACGGACGGACGGACGGACGGACGGACGAAAGAAAGAAAGAAAGAAAGAAAGAAAGAAAGAAAGAAAGAAAGAAAGAAAGGAAGGAAGGTTCCAGGGCAACTTTATTAGTATCAAGTTAAGAAAGAAAGAAAGAAAGAAAGAAAGAAAGAAAGAAAGAAAGAAAGAAAGAAATGTTCCAGGGCAACTTTATTAGTATCAAGTTATTAGGCCCTGCGCTTTTATTAGGCAAGTACCCTATTTCTTGAGCTGCATCTCCAAGGCCAGTTTACAACACCCCTAATCACTTCATCTGATTTAGGCTGACAGTCAATTTTCTCAATTTAGTCAGAAGTAAAACCTAGAGAACATAAATGTCTTTTACCTTGGGCTTTATGCAGGATCCAGAAGTCAGTGAAGTCTTTCAGATACAGCCAAGATTCTTCTTGTAGAAAATGTTATGGGAAATTAAACTCTAATTCAAATTCCTAGCAAAAATTAAATAAAAAGAGAAAGAGTTTGAGTTTAAGGTAAGCCAGATATGCACTTATTATAATACAAATATTGGGTATACCAATAAATTATGTAGCCCAAACTGACTTCTTCCTCTTTGACCTCTCCAGGACTGAAATTATAGGCAAGTATCTTGCCTGACTTGGGAAACAATAAATGTTTGATCATAACAATTTAACTAGGTGATCATGGTATCAAATTTGCAAAGCTGAACAGGAGGATGGTGATTTTGAGTTTAGCCTACTCTCTGCTGGGACTGTTCAATTCTCAGAACCCAAATTCACAGCCCCCTATATCTCCCAGTTCTAAGAGATCTGACACCCTCTTCGGACCTCCAAAAGCAACAAGCAGGACCCTGGTACAGACCTACATGCAAACAAACATAAAATAAAATAATTAAGCCAACAATAGCACCTATAATCCACAAATTAGGGCAAGAAGGCAGAGAATCAGTTTAAGTTCATCCTCAGTTATACAGTGAGTTTGGAGCTCCTAGGCTACAAGAGATCCCACACAACTGTCAAAGAAAAAAAGCTTTCTAGTGAAGACACAACAGAGTATCATGTAACTGATACCTGAATTTTAATTGCCGTCACCTGACCTTTACAGAACAAATGTCATTGCAGCCTGCAGTCAATATTCACAATGCTGTATTTTCTAACATCTACAACAGCTTAATACTCTGCTCATTTTCTTAAAACTCCCTTTTATCTAAAACCAATTTTTAAGAATTCCTTCGCCGGGCAGTGGTAGTATGTGCCTTTATTCCCAGCACTTGGGAGGCAGAGGCAGATGGATTTCTGAGTTCGAGGCCAGCCTGGTCTACAGAGTGAGTTCCAGGACAGCCAGGGAGAAACCCTGTATCAAAAAACAAAAAAAAAGAAAAACAAAAAGAATTCCTTCAACCGCAACCACAGTAACAAAAAGTCTTGCACAAGTATCTGATTAACCATCTAAGAAACGGCAGCAATGACACAAGTCTATAGGAAATTAATACTCCTAAGTTAACTGGTCATTGCTATGTACGTAAATTAAATGTTATGCAGTTATCAACACTGAAACGGTTACAACACTGCAAATAATACTCAGAGATTATCAGATATATGCAAAGATCAAAAGCCATAAGAACAGAAATTAAACTTAAGAATATATAGCTGGCACTATAAGAGGCTAGCACTCAAAGTATTCATAAAATACAAGTACATGAATCTACGTAATGATCAAATTTAAAATGCTATTTCGGAAATACCGAGAAGAGATAGTTAAAATCAAACATGTCGATCAATAATATCACCCCTTAAACAGTCACTGCCATTCAACTGGGAAGTTTAGAAAGTTGTGATACCAAACCCTCAAATGGGTTTTGGTACAAAAAAAAAAAAAAAGAAAAGAAAAAAGGAACATGGAAGTAAGAAAAACTAAACGGAAACCCCAAATTCTAACAGCATTTGGGAGACGGACATGTTGGGAGCAAAACAGAAAGGTAAGTTTGTGATTTTTAGGGTATACAGTCACAGACTATAAAAAGTTGATCCAGAATTTGACTGAAATCTGCCAGTATTTTGTGCACTACACTAACAAGTGCCTTACAAGGCTAAAACTCAAGTATTAAAGTATAAAATGCCAAACACTGCCTGTTGAGCAGATCTCCGAATTTGAAGCCAGCCTGATCTACAGAGTGAGTTACAGGACAACCAGGGCTACACAGAGAAACCCTGTCTCAAAAAGCCAAATAAATGAATGAATGAATAAATCCATAAATATCTTAGACCCTTTTTGAAATAATGTGTACAAGTGGCTAGGAAACAAGTGGCTAAAAAAAAAAATGTCCTTCAAGCTTGGTGACACAGGCTTCCAATCATAGCATTTGGGAGGCAGAAAGAAAATACCAGACTGGACTACCTCAAAAAATTAAAAAGGCATTATATAAATCCAGGCTCTTGTCCCAGGACTCAGGAGGCAGAGACAAGACTATCTCAACAAGTTAAAGACCAGCTCAGTCTATATTGAGGGTTCTAAGTTAGTTAGGGCTAATCCATTAGACCTGTCTCAAAATAACAAAATTAAAATAATTAAAAAAACAAAACTAAACTAAAAGCTGTTCAAAGTAGATTCTTTGGCTTACAATTTCAAATATATTTAAGCCAAGTCTTCATTTAGCAATATTAGGACCCAAATTTAAAGCAAATTACTGCCATTACATCTTTTAAAATAAAAAAATACACTGTAACTAATACTCAATTTAATTAGGTTCATAAAATAAATAAGCCTTTAAAAAAAAAGCCCTAAAACATTAAAAGTTCAGGTTAGTACTATTACTTATGAAGTTCATGGTCAGACTTATTTTCCAGTCTTGAGTCAAAAATATTAAACACCTATAACTCAAACACTCAGTATATTTAAGATTGTTTAAGAAGCTAGATACCAGTAAAGTACAAACCCATATCCTCCAACCACAACCACTTACAATTACTACCCAGAGATATACTGGTCTTCTAGATTCTCTCATTAACCAATCATGAAAATTACACAGCAGATTTCATTCAGATAGTGGATAGTGTTCCATCAATGATTTCAAATACAGTACCTGAGAATTACCAATTAAAAGATCTACAAACAACTGGAAAAAAGCTTTCTCCACTTCTTTAATATCACAGGTAATCTAATGCAGCTTAGTTTGCTTCACAAAATAAGTTTTTCAACAAATTCAACTAGATACTAACGTAATCACTGAGCAGCGCTTTTTCCAGATCCGCTTTCAAGTCCTAAAATTAACTACTGTTTTCTAAGACAAAAGTCAACTCTAGGGCAGGGATATGCTCAGCTGACATAGCTTTCCAGCACGCACAAAGCCCCAGGTTTGATTCTCAGCACCACATTAGCTGGGTATGGTGGCTGAAGCCTGTTATTCCAACACTGGAAATCTCAGCTGTTTACTATAAACTACTTTAGAGACATACTTCCCATCACACTACCCTGAATTTGGTTAGAATCACACACAAAAATGCAAATAAACTGGTAAGTCCTTTATTGGCCTAACAGTACCAACTATTCCTGTTAGGGATAATCTAGAATGCAAACTTATAGTGAGGACAAGACATTTTGTTCTACATTTCCCTTTTAATATAAAACATATATACACACATATATGTTTTATATTATATTTATATATATTTGTATATTCATATGTTGTACCAACAGGATATAAGTCTGAAGTAACTAACGGTTTTAGGTATATTCGCTTCCAATTTCCTTTTTCCTTTTCAATTCTAATAGGAAAATTAAAATTAAAAAAAAAAAGGTACAAGTACAGATCCTCGACTTTGACTATATAACCTAAAATACGTTGGGTATGAATTTGCACATCTATGACCCAAACACGTAAATACAGGGAGAACCCGTAGTTGGAAGCCACTTGGGCCCAAGAAGATCGTCTGGGAAACAGAAATCCAATCTTCTGGTCACTCCCCAGACCAAGAAAACAAATCTTTTAAACTCAGCAGGAGCCGAAGTAGTGACGAAAAACTATTATCCCACCATCCCCGAAGCTAAGGCAGATTAACTGGGAGTTCAAGGCCAGGACTGGGTGAGAGAACTATAACCTTCTTCCTCACCCATTTATCACACCAATCACCGCTGCCAATATCCTGAATTTCTAAAGAGTGCCAACTCTTACCAAAAAAGGTATGTCGGCGAAAGGGAAGATCCAAATCCCGCTAGAAACGGAAACTACGCACCGACTGATCGTCTAGGACAGAGTTGATAGGGAGCCACAACGAAAGACTTTGGAGCCAACACCCAGGTTGCTGCTGGCCGGTCGGTTACAAGCAACAGATCAAAAGCCTCCATGTGATCAAACGGGGCCTAAGCCGACAGATGTGCCCTATGGAGGCGAGGAAGGCGGCTTAACCGCCACGCACTAAGTGGTTGATCGGCTCCCTTAACTTTGCCGTTATCTCATCCAAGCCCCAAAGGCTAGGCCAGGAAGGAAGACACCTCCCCCAAGGCCAACGACAAGCGGGCTCCGAAACTAACACACGCTGCGGCGGCGGCGGCGGCCGCGTTGCCATGGGCAGGGAAGAAAGGAAAAAAGCACGCCTGCGCAGAGCCCTGGGCCGGGCGCGCGCAGGAGTCCCGGCCGAAGCCGAGGGGGGAAGGGTTGGGAAGAGGTCTGCGCACGCGCAGGCGGAGGCCTCACGGTCTCCGGACCGGAGCCAGGTTCCCAGCCCCGGCCGCAGTTTGCGCAGCTCCCCATCCCCCACCCCTGCGGCCCGCGGCGCCTTCCAAAGCCGAGGAAGTGAGGAAGAAAACGCACAAGTAACGGCTCGGGGTCTCCTTCCTCGCCGCCGATCCGTCACCACGCGTGAGAGTTGTCAATACCCAACCGTCCCGTCTCAACTTTTCTCTTCTGAGTGACTTGAATGCAGCGCAAGACCTACCTGACACGCCGAAGCACGATTTTCGGGATTTACCTCCGTTGTAACTACACAGCGGCCATTTCCCGACTCCAGAAGGAGAGGAAGACCATAGAGGTGGCCTCGTCGCGCTAGCTCGGCTCCGTCACTTCCGACTTGGGGCGTGGCCTTCAATACCGCTAAATATCTAGACAGGCCCCTCCCACCCTCCCGCCCAGGCGCGGCTCTAGAACCGCTGTTGAGACGTAGCCCAAGGCTTTCTGGGAAGTCGCGTGGCCGATCTCGCGAGAAAATTTAGCCGGAAGGGGGCGGGACAAGGGCCCGGCCGTGCCCCGAAGGGCTCTCTTATGCGCAGGCGCCTCGGCCTGGTTCTAAGGAGACTAAGGAGTTCTAAGTGTCTTCCTACTTTTGAACTGCAGTTACCGAGCCTGGGTTATTCTGAGACGGCGGCCCAGAGCACGTCAGAAGCACTGAGGAAAAGGCTGGAAAAGCGTCGACGCAGCTGCGTCCGCCCGGAAGTGCCGCCTTCCTCTGACGCCTAACGTGACTGTTAAAGGGACGATTCGGCCGAGTCGTCCGGGCCACTGCGTCATGGGACGGCTCCTAACTTCCGGGACGCTGAAGCCTGGCCCCTGGATCCGGAAACCTCACGCCCTAGCTGGATCAACCAGAATCAGGCGATAAACCAGCAAGCCAGGATTGCTGTGAAGCAATTGCAGACCTTCAAGCATATTTACTTGCTGTTCCTATCAAAGCGGCGCTACTTAAGGGATTGAAGCCGTTATTGCGGTTTGATGTTTTAGGACAACGTTAAATTCCTTGAAGGAATTTCAAAGTTGTAATTAGCAGCCTGTCAGTTAAGTTCCCCGTTAGAGTTTGATTCTGATCTTTAACCTTGTTCAGGGCAGTCTGTCCTCACAGTCTCAAATCACTACACAGTGGAAGTACCTGACTTCCCAATGAATCCTGGTTTCGATTTTTTATTTTAATCGGGCTATCTGCTCCGCCCCCAATCTCCCACTCTCAAAGTGAAAGCTAGGATCTGCGGTGTGTTCTGGACCCTGGTAGGTCTAAAGCATTAAGTAGGAGCTCAGAAAATACTTGTCAAGTAGGTGAACTGTATTTAAATGAAGCAAAAAGACAGCACAACTCTCTCATTTTATATTGAGACAGCAGGTGCCAATAGCTCTTAATCTATTCAAGATACCAAAATCTAATCACTTTGCAGTTATTAAGTCCTGTGCAATTCTAGTATGGAAAGTTATCTTTTCATCTAAGGCACTATAATTTTTCCGGCATTGAATCCCTTGGGCTGGTACACTGAACCCGAGGCCTGCCTGGTATGTACTACACAATTGTTCAACCACAGAAGTACGCCTTCCAATCCTAACTTTGACCTGAAACAAATCAATGTGTTACCAAAGAAGGAAGACATTGGAACAAATAAATAAGTAGGTGTCTAACAAACAAGTTGGGACTCCATAAGGAGCTCAGTAAAGGAACTTGCTCCCAAGCCTGATACAACCTGAGTTCAGTCTCTGGGACCTATGTGGTAGAAGTGTAATAGGGCCAAGACAACTCACTCCATGATGGAAGTACCATTCAGGCTGTAAAACTCGGCACGTAGACAGTACTATCTGCCAAAACGAAAACAAAGACCTAATTAATGAAGGTCTATAGTTCTGGGAAATATGTGTGTGCTAAGCTTGCGTTTTGGCGTCTGTAGTCCACTTCTAGTTAACCGCTTTTGTTAAATGAAGTATTTCAACCCAGAACATGGTTTTTGTGCTTAAAAGCTCACCCTGAGAAAGGCCAAGGAGTACACACTCGTATCTGGAACACCCGGACAGCTAATACACTTACCATTACCTTAAACCCATATCCAAGCAACCTTCTCTGGCGAAAACCTCACAGCAGAAGGAGAGAACAGATTCCCAAAGGTTGTCCTCTAACCTCTACAGGGAATAACACCATATAACCACCCCATACACTTATGCAAATAAGTGAATAATTTTTTAAAGAAAGAAAGGATGAGCTAGATTCGTTTGAGCTTCAAGGTTCTTGTTTAATAGATATTCATTTTGCTATTTGATTTTTCAAAACCTGAAATGCCACCACAAATTATCATAGGTGGAAAGATCCAAATGGAAATTTGGGCATTTCCTAAAAATAGAAAAGTTTCCGAGAAGAAATATAGATTGTAAAGTTGCCAACCTTACTAATATGCAAAAGAATGTTGCAGTAATGTTTTATAACTAATCAATGAATCTTTGTTTTTAGTGTCTGTACATCAGCTACACAACAAGTTTGTAGATAACCTGACTTCCATGAGACCTTGTCTCAAAATTTTTTCAGCCTAGTCCATGAAGTGACCACTAATATTAACAAACCCTAATAATTTTTCTTAGAATACGATACACCTCAAGATTGACCTTATGAGAATAACCCTATAATTTTAAAAGGTCACCAGGCTAGGAAGATGACTCAGTGGTAGAGCACATGCCTAACATCTTCTAGGCACTAGATTCACTCCCCAGCACAGAAATGTGCATGTGTCAGTCTCTCTCCACACACTTAAGAGACAAAATCTACAGGGGTTAGCATAAACACTCGAGAACTAGTGATTTACTGAAACCTGTTATCTATGTGTTAGAAGTGCACTAGGGTTCTCTAGAGTAGCAGAACGTTTTAAATGAATATATATATTCATGAATGAATGAATATTTAAATGAATATATATGGGAATTTATTAGAATGGCTTACAGGCTGTGGTCCACCTAGTTCAGCAATGACTGGTTATGAACAGAAAGTTCCAGAATTCAGAGCTTGGTCAGTCCATGAGACTGGATGTCTCAGCTGGTCTTCAATAGATACTGGAATCCCAAAGGCATGGGCTCTAATGCCCGGGAAAGAATGGGTTTACCAGCAAAGCAAAAGAAAGCAAGCAAAGAACAAAAGCTTCCCTCTTTCAAGTCCTTATTAAGGCTTCCAGCAGAAGGTATGGCCCAATTTAAAGGTGTATTCCTACCTCAAGTTTTGGGTTAGAAGTGGATCTTCCTACTTCAAACTAAGCAACCCCTCAGTGCTGTGCCCTCCATTTCTGAATTTAGGTCCAGATATAGTCCAGTTGACAACCAAGACTAGCCATCACAAGAGGGTTAGAGAACAAAACAAACATTTCTGCTTTCGAAACTCAAAATCTAGCTTGCAGGGATGAGTGTAACTCCCAGAACAAAGGGAGGGAGAAAATCAGTGATGCCCGAGCAAGTGCCATTGGCTAAGGAGGCAAGAGCTGGTAGAAGGAAGGTTAAAGTTTACACAAACCACCCATGACAACTACTTCAAATGAACTCACAACCAGCCTGACCTAAATAGCAAATGGTAAGTTAGCCAGGGATACAAACAAACCGTGAGTTTGCTTCAATGTATGTTTTTCTTGATTTAAGACAAATTTTCAATGTAAGTTAAAATGTAGAGAACTTCCCAATTAATTCATAATCCTTTGGTAAGTATTACTTAAATAAGAAATAAAAGACTGGGGCTGGAGAGATGGCTCAGCGGGTAAGAGCACTGACTGCTCTTCCAAAGGTCATGAGTTCAAATCCCAGCACCCACATGGTGGCTCACAACCATCCGTAAGGAGATCTGACGCCCTCTTCTGGTGTCTGAAGACAGCTACAGTGTACTTACATATAATAAATAAATAAAAAAAAAAAAAAAAAATAAAAAAAAAAAAAAAAAGAAATAAAAGACTAAAAACAAGCAAAGAAAAACTCCATGAACCATGGGAATAAATATAAAAGTAGAAAAAAGTCATCTTAACATAGAATCATCAGAAATTATGAACTCGTTCTATACCTTGAAAATAGTTAAAAGTGAAAATTACTGAACGTAATAGGCATACATAGCCAGGTGGTGGTGACACAAAGTCTTTAGTTCTCAAGAGGCAGAGGCAGAGGGATCACTGTGAGTTCAAGGCCAGCCTGGTCTACAGAGCAAGTTCCAGGACAGCCAGGGCTACACAGAGAAATCCTGTCTCGAAAAAAACAACCAAACAAATGAACCAAAAAACTGGAATAATGTGCAAGCCATTTCTCAATATTGTTTTGTTAAATACACGATCACCAGGGAAATGTGACTATTATCTGTTTTGTTGATGAGGAAACATTTTCAGGATTGAAAGTGGGATTAAAACTAATTGTAAACCCATACAAAGCTTTAATCCCAGTACTCAGGAGGCAGAGGCAGAGTGATCTCTGAATTTGAGGCCAGCCTGGTCTACATAGTGAGTTCCAGGACTGTCAGAGCTACACAGTGAGACTTCCTTGCTTCTCGGCTTCTTCCAATGAGAAAGTCAAACCAGGCAGCAAGCCTCATAAAAGAGATTTATTGGAAAGACAGATCCAGGAGGAAGAGGGATGAATCCAGGGGTAGCTGCCTCTGCTCCCCTGAGTGGAAAACAGGGAACTGGACAAACTGGACAAGGCTTATAGAGGATTTCTTAGGAGGCTGAACTTTTCAGGGCAGAGATTTCCCAAGTGAGGGATTGGTGGGACGCCTTGTTCCGGAATTGAGGACTTTCCTGTTCAATGATTGGTGGGGCTTTGTGGGAAGCTCAGGGATTGATGGGGGTTTTTCACCCCCTCTTCCCTGCATTGGGTCCATGGGTTAGAATGGAAAGACATTCCTGGCTGCAGGCAGCTTTGGCTGAGGCTCTATCGCTGAGCTGCTTAGGAAGGCTAGAGAGGAGATGCTGCCATGGTGGACAGCTGCTGCAGTGGTACCTCAAGACTGAAAAGGAGTTGTTGGGTTTTAACAGGTGCCCCCAACTTGACAGCTCCTTCGGCATGCCAGATTCTGTGCATTTGTTCTCATTTGGGAAAAGATCCCGGAAGTGGTGCGTGGATCGCTGTGTTACCGTCAGGAAGAGATGCTCATTGTTGGAAAACAAGTCCATTCACATGCCTAAAACTTGTCCTACACAAATACTTAATTTTGGTCGTTGATGATTTAGTTTTAGGAATCCAGCTGACCACTGTCTGGTACATACACTGAAAAATTGAAAGCAAAAAGTAAAAGTCACTGGGAGAAACATAATTTAGTTCCCAAGTGTCTTTGGTATAAATTTAGACCAGCTCATTACCTACCTACTGGTGGCATGGCATGTTTCATAATCCAGCTACACACCCAGTATGTGCCCTTCCCCCAGTCTTTGAGCCGGAGTTTTGGAACTCGGGGCTGGCCACTGCTTCCCACCTTGGGTGGAGCTCTAGCCCATTGTTCTCCAAGGGACCTACAGCTTCCTGAGAGGCTCTAGCCAGCTGACACCAGCCATCTCCAGAGCCAACCAGTTCGGAGCGAACCAGTTCTGCAGACTCATTTCTATCCCCAGCTTTCCTTCCAGGACCCGGTAACCTGTTCAAATGTAGCCTCGGGCAGCTACAAAAGTGTATATTGAAGCCAAGTTTGGTGACTCATGTCTGTGATTCCAGCACTAAGAAAACTGAGGCAGGAGGATCCAGTAAAAGGCCTACTTATGTTACACAGCAAAACTCTGTATCAACATACATGTACACATAGACACAAGGGGAGGGGACTACTAACAAAGATAAGTCAATAGTAATAAGATACTAATCAATTAGTAAATATACACAGTATTGGGGAAATCTGATATAACAAATAGATGAATGCATATATTATCTGTGTGGAATAAAAGCCTATTCTCTCTCAGTCACTCCAAGGTCCTTGTATTAGTTTGGTAAATATTTTCTTCACATAGTGGTTTTGTACCCTAAGCCATCTCGTGATCCATCATCTCACAGAGTCCATGGACAGAGTTAAAAAGTTCATCAACTGGCAAAGTATCCACGGATATATACAACGGTGTCCATGAGATGTTATCAGTTTATCTGTGTTGACGAAGTTGCATCCTTGGTAACAAGCCGAAATTTGTGACATGTCTTAATTATGATTCTAGGCAGAGATACACAGAAAAATTAGCAATATTGGTGATGCTAACATGTAGAAGACACAATTTTTTTAGATATAGCCCAGGCTAGTCTCAAACTTGGTATGTAGTCGAAGCTGACCTTGAAGGTATACTCCTGTCTCCACCTCCAGAGTGCTGGGACTATAGCTTTATGTGGCAGGAATTCAGACCCAAAGTGTCACACACAATAGGGCAGCATCCTACCAAGCAAGTCACATCCCAGTCCCAAAGTAAAAAAACGTGTTTGGGTTTGGGGGCAAGTTTTTTTGGTTTTTTTTTTTTTTTCTAAGAGTGTTGCCTTTGTGTAGCCCTGACTGTTCTGGAACTCACTCTATAGATCAGGCTGGCCTGGAACTCAGATTTGCTTGCTTCTGCTTCCCAAATCTGGGATCAAAGGTGTGCACCAACACTGCCTGGACCCAGATGTTTTAATAAATAAATAACTACTGTATTTACAGTTCTATCACAGAATTATTTATAATGCAATATTTCATTGTGCACACATGTAATTCCAGCCCTTGAGAGACTGAAGCAGGAAGATCATGAGTTCAATACCAGCCTATGTTACATATTGAGGTCCTGTATCAAAAAGCAAAAGAGAGGGCTAGAGAGATGGCTTAGCGGTTAAGAGCACTGACTGCTCTTCTGAAGGTCCTGAGTTCAAATCCCAGCAACCACATGGTAGCTCACAACCATCCATAATGAGATCTGACCCCTCTTCTGGGGTGTCTGAAGACAGCTACAGTGTACTTACATATAATAAATAAATAAATCCTTAAAAAAAAGCAAAAGAGAAATAGACAGCCTTGATAGGACAGTTCTATAGTCTCAGCCCTTGAGAGGCTGAGCCAGGAAGATTGCCAAGAGTTTAAAGTAAGTTTTGCCTATATAAGTTCCAGGACAGCCTAGGCTACCAAGGAAGACCTCCCTTACCTCAAATGAAATAGAACAAAACAAAAAAGAAAATGAAATAAAAAGAATTAATTGGATTACTTTTTAAAATAACTTATGCTTAGCATTTTTTCATCCATGTGTGTTTATGTGTCTGCCTGTGCGTATCAGCACCTGTGGGTACATGACTCGGGGTGGAGTGGGATACCTGCAGAGGCAAGAAGAAGGCATCAGATGCCCTGGGGCTGGAGCTACAGGTAGTTGTGAGTTGTTCACTGTGGATGCTGGAAACCAAACTCAGGACCTACGGAAGAGCAGCAAGTTTCTTTAACCACCGAGCCATGCTCCGGCTCCCAAAGGTTAGCATTCTTTCCTCATGCTTATTACCAGACTAGCTTCTTGATCTCATTTTTACGCCTACATCATAATCACTTTCTGGACAGCAGCCCTAAAGAGAGTCTCTGTCATTTCAACTCCCTGGCACTCACAGCCTCCCCGTCCAGTGTACAGAACACTGCAGAAGTGACTAGATGTTACTTTACAGACAAGATTATAAAATTCTGTGGGTTCTGTCCCCTCACATAGAACCCTTGCACTGGTACCGGGGAGGTCAGCTGCCGTGTCACAGGGCAAGTCTGTGGATAGCTCAAACAGACAAAGAACTTAGGCCTGCTGATAGCTTTCTCTTGATCAAACCTCCAGATGATTGAAAAACTGCTTGTCACCTTGCTTAACACTGAGCGAGAGTTTCTATCCAAAACTACCTAGGTAGGCCATTTTTAGATTCCTAACCCACAGAAACCAGGAGATAATAAATGACTTAAGCTGCTGTGTTTGAGGAGTAATTTGTGATGAGGCTAAAGAGTACAGCATATTATATCACTAACTTGCTGTGACACTCTAAATAAGACTCAAGTATTTGAACACTTGGTTCCAAGTTGGTGGCTATCTTAGGGATTCTATTGCTGCAACGAAACACCATGACCAAAAAGCAAGTTGGGGAGTAAAGGGTTTATTTGGCTTACACTTCTACATCATAGCCCATCATTGGAGGAAGTCAGGACAGGACTGGAACCTAGAGACAGGAGCTAATGCAGAGGCCATGGAGGGTGCTATTTACTTACTGGCTTGCTCCTCATGGCTTGCTCAGTCTGCTTTCTTATAAAACCCAGGAACAGCCCAGAGATGGCACCACCCACAAAGGGCTGGCACATACCCCTATCATGTATTAAGAAAATGCCTTACAGCTGGATCTTATGGAGGCATTTTCTAAAAGTGAGGTTCTCTTCTTTCAGATAATTCTAGCTTGTGTCAAGTTGTTTGTGTTGACAAACAAAACCAGGCAGTACAGTGGCAATGATTGGGAAGGTGGCACAGCACATCCTTGCTGGAGAAGGCCATTCCTTCTGACTTTGGGAGTTCTAGTCAGGCTGTTATTGCAGTATGTTGTCGCTGTTTCCTGCTTGCCCTTGAAGATCCCGTCTCTCAGTTCCCCGTTCCTGCTACCATGTCTGCCACTTGCTGCTGTGACTTCCTGCCAGGATAGACTGTTATCCCCCTGGAATCCCAAGCCTCAGTCATGGTAGTTTATCACGGCAAAAGATGGCAGTCAATCTTGCTCAGTGTCTTAGTCAGGGTTCCTATTCCTGCACAAACATCATGACCAAGAAGCAAGTTGGGGAGGAAAGGGTTTATTCAGCCTACAGTTCCACATAGCTGTTCATCACCAAAGGAAGCCAGGACTGGAATTCAAGCAGGTCAGGAAGCAGGAGCTGATGCAGAGGCCATGAAGGAATGTTTCTTACTGGCTTGCTTCCCCTGGCTTCCTCAGCCTGCTCTCTTATAGAACCCAAGACTACCAGCCCAGGGATGGCACCACCCACAAGGGGCCCTCCCCACTTGATCACTAATTGAGAAAATGCCCCACAGCTGGATCTCATAGAGGCACTTCCCCAACTGAAGCTCCAGTCCTGTCAAGTTTCACACAAATGTGTGAACGCCAGCCTGTGTCAAGTTGACACACAAAACCAGCCAGTACACTCGGTGTTCTCACAAATTTAATGTAATTTCTTCCCTTTAAAGTAACTGTGTATCTTAAGATACTATTCTGAGACACGATCCATCAATGTTCTGAAGAATTCATGGGGGGGGGGGGGGCTGGAGAGATGGCTCAGTGGTTAAGAGCACTGACTACTCTTCCAGAGGTCCTGAGTTCAATTCCCAGGAACCACATGGTGGCTCACAACCATCTGTAATGGGATCTGATGCCCTCTTCTGGTGTCTGAAGACAGCTACAGTGTACTCATATACATAAAATAAATAAATCTAAAAGAAAAAAAGGGGGGAATCCATGATACAAATAAGGTTATGGATGATCTCATTGTTGGTTTGTACTACCTGGAAAAAAGGAGAAAGTGCAGGCTTCTTCTGTACAGAAATGAGGCATGTCTGATCAACTAGTCTACAACCACACTTATATAATTGGGGGCAGGGGTGGGTGGGTGGATGGAGTTTCTAGGTAAAGTGCCATTGGCAAAAATTTGCCTGGTTCTTCCTCCCAGCCCCTTGCTCCCAGAAATAAGACTCAGACTCAAAATATATTTACAAATACCTTAGTCATATAGCTAGGCACCTCTCTGACTAGATATAATTTAAAATGTCTCATTTATTCTAGCTACATTCTGCCACATGCTGGTTACCTGTGCTATTTTGTCTGTCTCAACACATCTTCCTGGCAAATCTCCCACCTGGCTCTCTCCCAGAATCCTTTCTCTCTAGGATTCCCACCCCTATTTCCTGCAAAAGCCACAGGCCATAGAGTTTTTAGTTGACAGGTGATACACTCATGCAACACACAAGATATTCTCTCTACAAGATAGTGCCAAGCAAGTAGCTAAAAGACTGGTGAAATCGATGAAAATAATATAATATGATATGATATGTTTTGTTTTGAGACAGGACCTCCTTACATAGCTCCGGCTCTCCTGGAATTCTCTGTATAGACCAGGCTGGCCTTGAATTTATAGAGATCACCTGCCTCTGCTTCTGAAGTGCTGGGATTAAAGGGTGTGCCACTACAGCTGGCTATAATAGGATTTTTAAAGTTCATTTGGAAGTTAGAGTCCATTGAACAGAACACAGGTTTTGTGACTTTTCCTTCGAATAAATAAAACATCTAGAGACTAAAGATTTGAAATCCAGAACCCAGATCAGAAAATCGGACATCAAATGTTTTTTTGTGTCTCAGAGCATAGAATTTTAACATTCTTGAAGTTATTTAGAATGGACCAGAGTCATTGCTGTTTATGAATCTGTGTATTCGACAAGCTTTTGCTGAAATTTGCTGTGTAACAGGCATTATGCTGCAGGTACTAGAGAATTCACGACAGCCAAAAACAAGACGAGATTACTGCAATTGACTGAACACCTGTGTCACCCACAAATGTCTATGGATTTCCCATGGTAATGTAATGATATTTCCAGTTGCTACTTCAAGATAGTGATTATCTCTTGAGAGAGGCACACTCATGAGTAGAATTTGTGTCTTTAGAAGGAAAGTCCAGAGAGTTAGTGACTTCTTTTTGTATTGGGCATAAGGAAGTAGCAGTCTACAAAGCTCCAGAACTGAGCAACGGCTGCCTTCTGTTTGAGGGGAATGCGGCATATAGAAGTTTTTCCAGCATCCCAAACTGACAAAGTCAACTTATGTTCACAGAGATTCAAGCTGAGAGAAATGGGTTAGTTAAATAAATCCATAGTGTTCTCCAACCCCACAGAATATCATGACATACATAGTTACAGGGTGTTATTAAAAGTAATATGTTAACAGCAAAATAATTCACGATTACTTTTTTTTTTAATGTCAACATGCCTTGGGCTAAAAACATGAAATTAAATTGGAATGTCAGGCTCTAGTTGGTAAATAGGGTAGAAGTCCTACAGGGATCACTTACTAAGCCTTCCCAGCATCCTTGCATCCACAAAGTAAAGATGTCCCTTAACAAATACAGGAAGTATTCTGGGAAGAAGATGGAGTGAGGTAGAGGTAGAGGAAGGAGTAGTGACAGCAGCTATTCCTCTGCTGTTGAAAGAAATCTTGAAAGTCTGTCATAGGATCCCCTAGACACAGCATCATATGAAACACTTAAATATTCTTCACTCCCTTCCCATGTTTACAGGCAAACTTCCATCCATTAAACTTACAAGGCAATGGTAGCAGAAAAATTTCATACTAGGAAGTCCTCCAGCAGTCAAGACCAAGGTCATTTAGGCTGTCCCTAACCCAGAGGTCTTTGAGGAGCAGGCAAATATGTCCCTTCTTTGGTCTTTGGCAGCTCCATTATATGGTGCAATGAGCAGGTAGCCAGAGTACAAGTCCAATCATGTCTCTATCCGAGTCCCAGGCTACAGATCCTGGTCAAGTATGGCATCTCCACACTGCTTCCCTGTGAAAACCTGTCATTGTCACTTTCCCTCTAACTTAAAACATTTTTAGCTGACAAGATTATACAGAGAAACTGTCAATTTCAGAACATTGAATATTCATTATTTTACAAACATTTTTAGACAAGGTCTCACTGGGTAACCCTGGGTCATCTCAAGTAACTTTTGTACTCTAACCTTTCATTGAAGTATCACTCTTTTACATTGCTTGTCTTAAAAAAAGGTAAATAGTTACCCCAGTCCTATTTAAAGAAATATGATTTTTTTTGAGTTGGTCTTCAAAAGGACATGGTTGACTTTGGGAGAAGATAATGACACTGCTTCTAACTACAGTATTTTTGTCCTGAGACAGGGAATCACCTCCCGCTCTCCCGGTCAATGTTTTTAGAAAGAGCCATCCTCGAGCCTGGCATTTTAACAGACATACTAATGTGTTCTATCCAGTTGTACAGTATTTTGAATGCAGTGTGTTACTGCTGTAGCATTATACTGAGGTGCTTCCCTCCTCTGTATCCCATTCTTGTTCTTGAGCCACCAGCAGCAGACTCATCTGGGAACTAAGAAACACAGGTTCCCAATTCTACCATTGAATTGCTATGGAAGACCCCGACCCTTGGTCAGTGGTACTTACTTCGAGATGTCCCCGAGTGAGACACTGAGATGCAGATCAATGCAAAAGCAAGAAGTTTATTTTCCAGAGCATCGGGGTCAACACTCAATCAGTCCCTCAAGGCGAGTGACAAGGAGACGACCCCAAATGGCTATTACAAGCAGTTTTTTATAATTTTTAGGGGCACAAGTTACAGTTCAAACTTATTGGCTAAGCATATTGACCTTTAAATCTATTGGCTAGCAAGCATGACACAAATTTGAACTCTTCCTGGGACTTTCCAGAGGGTCAGGTGACTATTAATCAGTACATTCTGAGAATTATTTACTCAAGAATGTTCCTGTGGGTGGAGAATGGAACTTGGCCTGACTTTGATCCCAGGCGGGAGGGGGAAGCTGTAAGGAGGGTATGGGACTGAAAAACCTTTTAGGGTCCCTCATTACCCCCCTTTTTCTTTTTTTTCCTCCTTCCCTTCTCCCTCTTGCTCTGGCACTGCTCACTCCGGGCCCCATTCCCCCAGGCCTTACTCACTCTGGCCCATAGGTCTCTTTATTTGTTGTTTTTTTTTTTTTATTTCTCCTTAGGGATGATTGTAAGCCACCATGTGGTTGCTGGGATTTGAACTCATGGCCTCCGGAAGAACAGTCAGTGCTCTTAACTGCTGAGCCATCTCACCAGCTCCCGCCCCCCTTTTCTTGTACAAGCTCTAATCCTGGAGCCATGCTCAGGGGTCTTGGGTAACTAACTCATATTGTTGGCACAGAACTATCAGCTGCACTGCTCCTATTCTCTCTTTTATGAAGGCTATAAGTGTGTTCAATATGCAGGGTCCAAAGGTCAACAATAGCAGGAGAACAATTAAGGGTCCTAACAAGGTGGATATGAGGATGGTTAACCAAGGGGAGGCATCAAAAAGAGAGTGATAGCAGCCTTTGGAATTTTCTTGTTCTCTTTGTCTTCGCTCTAAACTTTCTCGAACTTTGGCTAGGAACTCTCTCATCACCCCCGAGTGATTTACATAGAAACAGTATTCCTCATGTAATGCAGCACAGAGCCCTCCCTGTTTAAAAATATCAAATCTAGCCCTCTTCTATTCTGTAATACAACCTCTGCTAGGGACTCAACATTACTTTCTAAATGAGAGATGGATTTCTCAAGACATTGAATATCTTCATCAATATCTGCTTTGAGGCTATCCTATCTTGTAGGGTTAATGCTGCAATCCCAGTATCTGCCCTGGCTAGATCTGCTCCCAAAATTAAGGCCAATGTCAAAGAGATAGTTCTCTCTTCTGTACCATTAGACTTCCAGTTGTGTTCCCAGATAGATCCCAGAGGACAGTTTCTTCAGAATAATAGGTTATTCAAGGCACCAACTGGACTAGTACACAAAACCCTTTAGTGTGGGAGGGATTGAGAATTTCCCTATGCATGCAAGGGTTCAACACTGTGGTGCAAGCCCACCAGGCTTGATGGACATGTGGGTGGATGGGTGGGGAAGTATCCAGCTTGAAAGTACTGAAGTGTTAGTCTGGTTACATATATATAGATAAGGAGTTGGAACATCTCTGATACAGCTGCCTTAGCCTGATATGGTCTGTCAGGTCAACGCAGGCTCCCCTTTGAGACCATCTGCACGTCTCATCATCTTCTGAAATACTATACTCTGCAACCAGCCCGGTTCCCTCATAGAAGAGAGGTTTAGCATTGTAACACAACCAGCACAAGGTGGTGAGTTCAGGCTGTGAGGCATTTAGGATCTGAAAGGTTTGACATCATAGACCAGAGAGGGTCTACCCGTTCAGAGGGCTTGAGGAAAGGAACAGGGGTTGAGGTCCTGGAGGAGGATTGCTCAGTGGGGCTAGGAGCTGCAGGCTTAGGAGGCTGGGTCAATATTTGCTTAAAGGGTGCTAACACTGGGTTATATCCCAGTGCTATGGGTAAATGGTCAGTAAATGGCTGTACCAAAAGTCTAACGGTAAAAAGTAACCCCAGGATCATATCCTCTTATGACCCTTAGTCTAAGAACCCAGGACTTCTCAGTCTCCCATCTCTTTGCCCATTTTCCTTTGTCTGAAAACTTAAGCTTTACCAGTGTATCTGTGCCTCCCCTAACTAAGGTGACAAGGTCTTCCCGTGTGGTTGTCCAGGGATTATTACCTCCCACAGCCGTCTCGCATCCCCATGCTGTACAGTAAAATTGCTCTGGTCCTCCACCCTTGGAGGTCCTCTTTCCTCTGGGGCAGATGTTCTCCATCAACAGCTGGGATATATGTTCCTTAGGGTCTTTTGGGTATCAGAATCTGGCCATGAACCCTCAGCCAATTTATATAGACCAAATATTAGGTCAGGAAACCAGAAACCACCCGCAGGTCATTGGGTGGTTTTGAGTGGAGCCCAGGATCCTGTCTTGGGGTTCTCAAACTATCCAAGTCAGATTGAAGGATTAAGCCAGGCAGGAGGAAGTAACAAAGCCACTTCACGGTGTCTCTCATGAGATGGAGGGGTGGGGAATATTGAGCTTGAGCAGATCGTCTATCTTCTGTATCATCCAGCGGGGATCCCCCAGGAGCAGGGCAGCTGCAGGTTTCACATGAGAAGCATGCGCCAAGGCTGCAATACTGTCCACCTTGAGGGCTGTGGAAGTGGTTAGCAGCACCAGGAAGGGTCCCTTCCACCAGAGTTCCAGTGACTGTGCCTGATACATCCTTACGTAGACCCAGTCACCAGTCTGAAAGTGGTGAGGGGGTCTCTGGTGTGCCTGGAGCATATAAGGCAGACAGTTTGAACCAAATCTTGTATTGTTTTGACTGAAGGGCTTGGAGCCTCAAGAAGAGGTTCCTATTAGTGAGTTAGGATACCTCCAGGGAGGGACCAGTGGACACCAAGGGAGTTGGGGAACCAAACAGGATCTCAAAAGGGGTCAGATTAAAATAGTAGGGCTTGGAACAGGGCCAGGGAAAGGAGTACCACGCAGTCTGAACCAGTCTCCCAGGTTAATTTAGTTAAGGTCTCCTTTAGGGTTCTATTCATTCTCTCTACCTGCCCTGAGCTCTGGGGATGGTATGCACAATGGAGCTTCCAATTAGTCCCCAATATCTCTGCCAATCCCTGACTTACCTGAGAGACAAAAGCAGGACCCATTGTCTGATCCTATTACCTTGGGCACTCCAAACCTTGGGAAGATTTCTTCTAATATCTTCTTGGTTACCATGGTAGCTGTTTCCTGATTGGTGGGAAAAACCTCCACCCATCCAGAGAAAGTATCCACAAACACTAGAAGGTATTTGTAACCATATTTTCCTGGCTTAACTTCTGTAAAAATTGGCCTCCCAATAAACCCCAGGCCATTCTCCCTAGGTCTCTTGCCCTGTTTGCTCTTGGCTGCATAAGCATTTACTTGCTGATATACCTTACACTGTTCTACAAGGTCCATTGCATATACCTTAGATCCCTGACTGCTTGGATGAATTTCTTATCCCCTGTGCATTTGGTCAAATGAGTTCTCAGCTTGTTTTCTTGGGAGTATAGTTTTTCCTTCTTGTGTGCACAACTTCCCGTCCTTCTCTAGTATAGTAGTTGATAGGGTGACCAGCCATCTGAGTCCTTTCTTATGCAGTATATTCTAAGTGAGGTCATCCCTTAGTCCAGTCCCATTCTCCAGCGGGCGTCTCTTGCAGGCCCATAACCAGGATAGGCTCCTGCATAGCCACTTCTCGAGCCACTTGATCTGCCTGGTTATTGCCTTGGGTCACTGAGTCTCTTCCCTCCAACCATGGGCTTCTGCCAGAATTTATTGACACTTGTGCTGTGGTTGCTCGAGGTCAGGGTTGGGGAGAAAGGTGGCAGAATTGAGCCAACCAGAGGAGAAAAGGGGATTTGGTCGGAGTTCAGAAGCAGAGTCTGGTAGTAGGTGTTCCTTGCGTTCGACAGCCAGCAGAGGCTGCCTTATCATGCTCTCCGGGGCACGTGGTGCTGCCACCATAAAGTTTTGTCCCAAAGTCAATTTATCAGCATCTCAGACCAAGGTGGCCACTGCTGCAATAATTCTAAGACATGGGGGCCACCCAGCCACCACGGGATCCAGCTTTTTGGATAGGTACGCTACTGGTCTTTTCCAGGGGCCCAATTTCTGAGTCCAAACCCCTCTGCAATTCTTCTATTCTCAGCCACTTATAACTGAAAGGACTTGGTGACATCAGGGAGCCCAAGTGCAGGGGCAGACAGTAGGACCCACTTGACGCTACCAAATGCTTCCTGTTCCTCTTTTCCCCACTTAAAGGGCCAGTTACTCTTAGTGGGTGGGTAGAGAGGGGCTGCTAATTCAGCAAACCCCAGAATCCACAGGCGGCAAAACCCGGCTGTGCCTAGGAACTCCCGCATCTGCTTGGGGCCTGAAGGCAGAGGGATGTGGAGTATAGTCTCTTTTCTGGCTTCCGAGAGCCATCGTTGCCCATTCTTTAGGAGGTACGCCAAGGACTTTCCCTGTCATTGACAAATATGAGCCTCCTTAGCTGAAGCTCAGTATCCCAGTTTGCCCAACTCTGATAGCAGGTTCTTAGTCCCTTCAAGGCACTGTTCCTTGATTTTTGGACCAGAAGGACATCTACATACTGCAAAAGAGTCACCTGTGGCTTCCTGATAGGGCCTCAGATCCTGGTGAAGTGCCTCATCAAAGACGGTGGGCAAGTTTTTGAAACCTTGTTCTACGTCAGCTGATCGGTAGGTAGCCCCACCCTCTGGGTCTTTCCATTTAAAGGCAAAATGTTCTTGACATTGGGCGCCAAAGGCAGACAGTAGAAAGCACCTTTCAAATCTAAGACTATGTACCAAATTCTGGAAGGTGGCAAAGAACTCCAGAAGGGGTTAGAGTTTACCCACCCGACGGATTACCCCTTGTAAGTCCTGGACTGGGTGGTAATCCTTAGTCCTGGCTTTTTTTTGTTTGTTTTGTTTTGTTTTTCGGGACAGGGTTTCTCTGTGTAGTCCTGGCTGTCCTGGAACTCACTCTATAGACCAGGCTGGCCTTGAACTCAGAAATCTGCCTGCCTCTGCCTCCAGAGTGCTGGGATTAAAGGAGGCATGTGCCACCACCAGTCGGCAAGTCCCGGCTTCTTAACTGGCAGGAGCAATGTGTTCTAGGTCAAATGACACTTACACAATACCCCAAGCTGGAGGAGCCTGGAGATGTGTGACTTAATTTCATCTGGTGCTTCCCGAGACATAGGATATTGTCTGAGAGACAGGGGGTATCCTGCGCCTTGAGTTCTACTACCACAGGGGGATGACAGTTTGCTTTACCCATCCATGCTGCTTCTGCCCAGGCTGATGGGAATGCTTCCAAACACCAAGACAAGTCCTGCTTCTGAGCAAAAGTAGTTTCAAACAATTTATACTCATTACCTAGTCTGGTAGTCAGAATGAGTATGGGCTCTCTTTTTGGGCCAGTTAGCTGTGGCCCGTTGGGCAGGAAGTATATCTGGACACCCATTTTGGAGAGTAGGTCTTGTCCCAACAGAGGGTAGGGACAGTCTTAGGTGACCATAAATGAATGGGATACCTGGCCCATCCCTAAGTCCACTGTTCTTTGGGTAGTCCATGAATACATTTTGGTGCCAGTGACTCCTTGGACCCAAGATCTTTTCTTGGAAACTGGACCATCCTTGGAGGAGGACTTAGTGTTGGACCCCTGTGTCCACCAAGAATTGAGTGGGTTTCCCCTGCACTCTCAGAGTTATCCTGGGTTTGGGGAGGGGTCTGAACCCCGTCCTCCCTAGTCACTGTCTTCCCCCAGGTGTAACACCTTCACCATTTGGGGGCACTTTTCCCAAGGCCAGGAGTTCCCACCTGCCCCTCTCCCCCATTTTCTGTTTGTTAGGGCAGTCTCAGGCCCAGTGACCCCTCTCCTTGCAATATGTGCACTGGATCTTTTCAGGGATTTTCTGTCTCTCTTTGGTTGGAATCTCTCTTCTCTGCTTTCCCTGACTACTGTAGCCAAGATTCTCTGTAAATTCCTTTCCTGTCACCTTTCTGTTTTCATCTCCCTTTCCTCTTCTTCCTTTCTCTTTCTCTGTGCCTTCTCCTCCTCTTTCTCCTGGTTATGGTAGACTTTCTCAGCAACCTGCACTAAATCCCTTAATGACTTACCCTGTAGTCCCTCTGGCCTCTGAAGCTTTCTCCTGATCTCTCTCCCAGCCTGGTCCATAAAATCCATAGTCACAGTACCTCTGTGCTCCTCGCTGCTGGGGTCATAGGTCATAGGTCATAGGGTGTGTATTGGTGGACTGCCTCCATGAGTCACTCTAGAAAGGCAGCAAGTCAATCATCTGGTCCCTACTTAACCTTATGTACCTAGGTCAAATTGGTGGGTCATCCTGCAGCACCCTTGAGACCTGCAAACAGAGACTGGAGGTAGGCCTTAAGGTGCTCCTTACCTTCTGCCGTATTAAAGTCCCAGGCAGGTCTAGTTAGGGAAAATCTGCTGTTGACGACAGCCTGATCAATTGATGGTGCCCCTATATCTGAGAGGACATTCTTTCTGGCTTCCTGCATTATCATCTCTCACTCTTCAATCATGAAGAACACTCTCTCATGAGTTGTTGAGTATCAGCCCACCTGGGATGATAAGCAAATAAAAGTCTTAAAGAGATTAATCAGCCCCTTGGGGTTATCTGAAAGGGATGTGTGTGTGTGTTGGGCCTTCCAGTTGTAAAAGTCAGCCAAAGAGAAGGGTCAATATTGCGTAGCCTGATTGCCCCTATTTAGAGGCCCATATGCCCTCAGCGGGAGAGCCACCGTGGTATCAGGGGAGGTGGCTCTCAGACTTCCAGTCCCTATGGTGGGACCGGGAAATTTGGGGTCTCCTCCCTCTCCTCCCTCCTTTGGTAAAGGAGGGTTCAACAGCTCCAGTCACAAATGGGCTGAGGATCTGGAGCCAGTGTTGACTGGCAGGGTCGTGGGGGCAAGGGTAGGGAGATATGAAGGAGGAGGGTCTTGGGGCAACAGGTCTGCTGTTGAAGGGTCTTGGAGGATCAACTTCTTCTCAGGTCTGGATCCCTCCTCCTGTGTTTCCTTTTTCCTGAAGGCCAGAATCTACAAGGTGGGTCTTGGGGAAAAGAAAGACTTTTATCCATGCCGGTGGGGTGGGGTGGGGTCCTCCCCTAGATTCTTCCAGGTAACTATATAGGGCACTTGGTCTGGGTGCCCCAGGGATCCTGGCCTAAAGACTCTTTCCACTACTGCTTTGATTACCTGCAAGTCAAAGGTCCCCACAGGTGGCCACCCTACTCTGAAGGTGGGCCTTTCAGAGAAGCAGAGAGTAACTAACTTGCCCTTCTTTACTACTACTGACAAGTTTTCTCCTCTTTCCCTAACTTCCCTCCAGTGGTTAACTAGGATGTTTAATGGGGTAGATTCAGTCTGTCCCATGTCCAAACATGTCATCAGTCCAAGTCCAAGAACACAGAGAAAGACAATCAACACACAGTTCACCTCTGCCACAGGCACAGAAACCAGGTTATAGTAAGACTTGGTCAGCTCCCGCTGATACTGGGTCTTGCCCTTTCCAAAAGGAGCAGAGCCCTCCCAACTCCCTGGGGATGGGGGTGGGGAGATGGGGAACAGATCTGAAGTGTCCTCCAGACTCCCCACAGTCAGGGTGTTAAGGTATGTTTGCCCACCACAATTGACCACACCAGACCAGAGGCTTTCCAGCTGACTGTGTTCACAAACCAAGAGTCAAAAACAGACACAAGCGGCCCTCCCCCCTTGATCACTAATTGAGAGAATGCCCCACAACTGGATCTCACCGAGGCACTTCCCCAACTGAAGCTCCTTTCTCTGTGATAACTCCAGCCTGTGTCAAGCTGACACACAAAACCAGCCAGTACACCATGTGACGCCGTGAGCAAGAAGAGCATTGCAAGAGCTAAGCCAGAGTGAACAACATGCCCTTGGACTTCCAAACTGTGAGCTAAGCTACACAAACCTGTTGTTTTTCCCTCTGGTATATCTGTTGTGGTCATGAACAAGACTAATGAATCATATAAACTCATTTATGCAATTCTGCTAACTTCTGTGAGGCAGATTTTTTCACTCAATGTCAAATCTGTTCATCGCCCCACATTTGTAGAAACTCAAATTCTTTTTGGGGGTGGGACATTCTGAAAGTCCTAAATCCTCGTCCTGTTCTGAAAACATTTCAGAGAGTCATTTGTTTTCTTCTGCTTAAACATAAGACAACCACATAAGTAGACTGGGTTTTCATTAACCTTTGTATCCAAAATTATGCATTTGGTATTCAAAGTATTACGTACATTTTAGCAATGATTGTAGTGGGTTGGCCCCCAAGACCTTGTTGTCCCAGAGAGAGTCTGCACTTAGACACAAGTGACTCTGTGTGACCTTGCCCCCAAGTTATTTCTGATTGCTAAAGAAAGATGCTGACAGCTAATCGCTGGGCAGAAGAGGCATAGATGGGGTTTGACATTCCAAGACTCAGGGCTGGAGGAGAAGGGGAAGGGAGGAAGGAGACGCTATGGGCTATGGGTGAGTTAAAGAGAATGTGGCCCTGAGGGCTGGCCAATCGGAATTAAGAGCAGCTCAGAGGAAACATAGGAAGTGATAACTCGGGGTCATCAATAGGAAAGTAGGTTCTAATATCACAGAGGGGAGATATCTGCCCAGCTAGTGTGCTGTTTAAGACTTATTGTCAATATAAAGGTTGTGTGTGTGTCTTTTATCAAAATTGAATTAAATCAAAATTTAATCCTTTCTAGAACTAAATGGTCTAATTCGGGTTAGAAACCCTGGGTGGGATTAAAAGTTCCTACAACAAATGACGTCAGATTTTGTTTGGTTTGGTGAGGTGCTAGGGTGTGGACTTAGGGACTCGCACAAGGTTTTGAGCGTGCGGTCCACCACCCCTGTCCCACAGGGTGACTGCTTTAGTCGGCGGCATAGAACAGTGTTGAAGTAGAAGGTTCCAGCACATTGCCCTCCGAGAGGAATTAAGGTATGCGAGCAATATCTACACACTTTTCTTTTCATTTCTTTTTTCTGTTCTCTCGTCTCTCTCCCCTTCTCATCTTTCTCCTCTCTCTTCTCATCTTCCTCCTCCTTCCTGTGACAAACCCGCAGCTGTTCACCAAATATATGGGAGTAATTCTTCTTTGCTAAACTTCCTTTCATGTACCTGGGAGGCAGAAAGACTGGGAGTTTAAGCCTGGCCTGGACGATGAGCAAGCCCTTGCTGTGGAGAGGGGTGTCAAGTCTGACCCTGCACAGAAGCACAGGACTGGTGGTGAGGCCGGGGAGTGGACAGTCCTGGGTGTAAGCAGACAAGGGAGGGTGAGAAGGACCCAGAGGAGCCAGGAGGAAACGGCAGTATGTGAGGGTTGTTACAGATTAGCGGCTATGTGTGTCACATGTGAGGGTCGTTACAGAGCAGGGGCTATGCGTGTCACATGTGAGGGCCGTTACAGAGCAGTGGCTATGCATGTCACATGTGAGGGTTGTTACAGAGCAGGGGCTATGTGTGTCACATGTTAGGGTCGTTACAGAGCAGGGGCTATGCGTGTCACATGTTAGGGTTGTTACAGAGCAGGGGCTATGCGTGTCACATGTGAGGGTCGTTACAGAGCAGTAACTATGCCTGTCACATGTGAGGGTCGTTACAGAGCAGTAACTATGAGTGTCACATGTGAGGGCCGTTACAGAGCAGCAGCTATGCATGTCACATGTGAGGGCTATTACACATCAGTGACTATGTGTGTCACATGTGAGGACCGTTATAGAGCAGCAGTTATGTGTGTCACATGTGAGGGCTGTTACACATCAGTGACTATGTGTGTCACATGTGAGGGTCATTACAGAGTAGCGGCTATGTGTGTCACATGTGAGGGCCGTTACACATCAGTGGCTATGTCTGTGTCTCTGCACATGCCTTGCTCACGTCCACTTCCACTGTTAATTTTTTTTAAATAATAGGCATACTGAATCTTCTGATCTATATATCACAAATGCCAATCTGGTAGGTCAGAGACTTAGACTCTGTAAGGGGTTCGTGCTGTGCAAATGGTTTTTACTCATAACATTTCTGTTCTTTTCCTAAAACTGGACTTCCAATCAGTGTCAGAAACCCTACCACTGCCCCAAGGTAACAATAGAACTACTCAAGTCTTCTTTCTGTAATCGCATGGTTTCGCTTTTTACATTTAGATTACTGAGCCATGGGGAACTTTATCTTTCTATATGATGTGAAACATGAAACAAAATTTAATCGTTTTTGCTAGGTGACAAAACAGTTGTGTCACTATTGTTTATTAAAATCCACTATTGGCCCCCATGTTTTAAACATCGCCTTTGTTATAGAACACTGTCTTAGTCAGGGTTTCATTGCTGTAAAGAGACATCATGACTGTGTTAACTCTTATAAAGGACAACATTTAATTGAGGGTGGCTTACAGGTTTTGACATTCAGTCCATTGTCATCACGGTGGGAAGCATGGCAGTGTGCAGGCAGACTTGGGGCTGGAGAGGGGGTTGAGAGTTCTAAATCTTGATTCACAGGCAGCAGGAGAGACTGAGACACTCAGGCCACACCTACCACAACAAGACCACACCTCTAAAGGAGAGAGGATTTTGGGGATTCTCAAGTTGATTTTAACTTTTGTTTGAAAATATAGTTAACCTAGAAGAGTCAGAACAAAGAAGAAAATGAATGCGGTGGTCTCAGTCCACTTTGGTCTTCTCTCTCTCTCTCTCTCTCTCTCTCTCTCTCTCTCTCTCTCTCTTTCTCCGAGACAGGGTTTCTCTGTGCAACAGCCCTGGCTGTCCTGGAACTCACTCTGTAGACCAGGCTGGTCTCGAACTCACAGAACTCCACCTGCAGCCCACACTCAGTCTTGCTATGAACCAAAGTTATGCTGACGTGTGTTAATTATTTAAGTATGGACAAGTAGTTCCACAACCAGAATAGATAGCCTAGGGACTGTCCCATTCATGTAGGATCGAGAGACTTCTAAGTCGACAGACAATTAAATAGAGAAATTAAATGAAACTGTTCTGGGCACATCGTGCTGTCTACCGGGACCGTTGTGTCCTGGTTAGTTTTCATGTCAACTGGACACTAGCTACTGTCATCTGAGAGGAGGGGACCCCAACCGAGATCAGGCTGTAGGCAAACACATGGAGCGTTTTTTATCTTAAACATCATCTGAAATCATCTAAGATCACCTGTGTGATTTACTACAGTTATGTATTTCATTGTAAATGTGTCGATTTGACATGAGTTGTTTCTTCTTGATGTGCTTCATATTTTAAACTATATATATATCCCCTTACTATGAGCACTCAAAAGGAGTTGTCAGACGGGTGTGGTAGCTCATGTTTATAACCTCAGAACTTGGGAGGTTGAGGCTAGCCTAGGCTACACTGCTAGTTCTAGACCGTATGCAGACCCTATCACAAGCACTAACTAACAAAGAGGTATTGAAGCTATTTAGTGATAGAGGTAGGCCACTCAGGGTCCACAGGAGACTCAGGTCTTCCCAGCATTTACAGGGATCTTTGTTTGTTTGCTTTAATATTTACTGCAATTCCACTGATGATTCAGTGAGGGAACCCTGAGACAAGGCCCAGGGCCCGACAGGAAACTTGCCTTCCTAATCAGGTGGACAAGAACGGAGGGGGCTTTGTGTATAAGAAGATGGGCCGGAGAGATGGCTCAGCGGTTAAGAGCACTGACTGCTCTTCCAGAGGTCCTGAGTTCAAATCCCAGCAACCACATGGTGGCTCACAACCATCTGTAATGAGATCTGATGCCGTCTTCTGGTGTGTCTGAAGACGACGACAGTGTACTCATATACATAAAATAAATAAAATCTTAAAAAAAATGGTGAACAACTGCCCATAATCTCTCCCTCTGGAGTCCCGACTTTCATTCTGCCTTCCTCTCCCCAAGAAACTGCTGTCGTCTAAGCCACAGCACCCAGAAGAGGCGAAGTTAATGGGACAATTTGCACCTGCATCTGTCTGCTCATACATTACAGGCTGTGAGTTCAGGTGTTTGAAATGAATCCTATTGTCAGTCGTGGGAAGCTAAAGATCCTCTCTGGGTAAATTGAATGGACCCTCTCTGAGCATTGGAGCCCAGTTAGATCAAAATTAGGGGAGCAGAAGCCCTTCCTCTGGGCAGCTTCAGTGAGGATCCTGTCTATCAGAAAGGGTAGCAAGCTGACTCTGGGAATGAAGATAAAATGACCAGACTCAGCCGCTGAAAACTGACCGAAGTGTCGTCCTAGTGGCTCGCTGCCGCCACCTCCTGGAGATGTAGGGACATAGCCGTGCTGTTCGATTAGTTTTTTGTTTTTTTAAATAAATCCTATTGCCATTCTCATATTAATTAATATTGACACAACAATAACATCTATCATGTTAAAATATTTTATCTGGTGGTTAAAGTACTACATTCTTTTTTATTTCATTTTTTTAAGGAAAACAGTTAGCTACCCAGAGTTACATTCTGCTCCCTCAACTTCTGCATTTTAATAAGATTTTTCACATAAGATAAATTACAAGGGAAAAAAAAAAGCAACATTTCCACTTACCAGAAACTAATTATTATAATGTACACTGCAGGTGTTCTATTTGGTGGTGTTTTTTTGTTTGTTTTGATAAGTTCTTACGGTGCAGCCCAGCATGGACTCAAACTCTAGGTTCTCCTGTCTCAGACTCCTGAATGCTGGATTGCTGTGTCACCATTCCCAGCAGAAAACTAAATCTTCTGGTTGTTGGCTTTGAGTGTGTGTGTGTGTGTGTGTGTGTGTGTGTGTGTGTGTGTGTGCGCGCGCGCTCGATCACGCGCATGCATCCATGTTTCAGTGCCATGTGCATGCTTATGCATGTAAAGACCCAAAGTTAATGTCAGTATCTTCCTCTACCATTCTCCACTTTTTTTTTTCCTGAGGCGAGGTTTCAGACTGAACCCAGAGCTTGCCCATTCTAGCTGGGCAGCTTCCTCTAGGCAAGTGTGCTATCCACCGGGCCATCTGCCCAACCCCGGTTTCGTTTAATTGAAGCAGTGTAATTCAGACTGGCATTAAACTCACTGTGTGGGCCAAGGATAACCTCAAACCTTTGATTTTTCCAGCCTCCACCATGCCCAGCTGTAAAAAAAAAATAAAGTATTAAAAATAAGCCATTTATAATGATGTTAAGAACTAACAAAGATCTAACAATCTAAAGAAAATGTATGAGGCTTCCAGACAGGAAACTAAAGGGCTGTGAGCTGTGGGAGAAATTAAAGAACATTTCAATAAGCGAACTGAATTGCTACTTCTGTGAACCAGAAGATACAGGATTATAAATGTATCAACTCTTCTCAAGTTTGTGTCAAGATTCACTGTCAACAAATACTGCATTTTTATTGAAGCAGTAATACAGAAAGAGAGAGAAAAAAGATGTTGTTGTTCTCTGAGCATTAACCTCGAGAGGCACTCGCTCAGATGAAGGTCATTTGGCAAAGTCGTTGGATTGTATGTTCTTAGGGAAATGCAAAGGTGTCAGAGCCACTTGATGTGTGTGACTGTGGCTTGGCACCCACGTCCAACAACGTGCAATGACAGCTCCAGGAGAATCTTATGGGTACAGCCTGCACAAGTATCTGCACTCACATGCACATACCCACCCCCCCCCACATACACAGAACTAAAAGTAACGAAGATTAACCTTTTAAAAAAGCAAGACAAGGTGCTAAAGAGGGGACGCAGAGGTTACGAGCATTGCTGCTTTTGTAAAAGACCTGGTTTGGTTCCCATCACACACATGGCAGCTCACAATCACCTATAACTCCAGTTCCAGGGGATCTGATGCCCTCTTCTGATCTCCTGGGGCACCAGGAAAAACACAAACACACACACACACACATTGCACTTACATAAATGTAGGCAAAACATGAAACATAAAATAGACATAAAGTAATATTAATAAAAGATCTTTTTTTTTTTTTGATTTTTCGAGACAGGGTTTCTCTGTGTAGCCTTGGCTGTCCTGGAACTCACTTTGTAGACCAGGCTGGCCTCGAACTCAGAAATCCGCCTGCCTCTGCCTCCCAAGTGCTGGGATTAAAGGCGTGCGCCACCACCGCCCGGCTTTAATAAAAGATCTTAAACAAGAAAAAAAAAATATACTCTAAGTGCCAACCAACTCGCCTTACAGGACTGCTACGAACTGTTCTCACCCAGGCTGAACCTGGCTTTTGGTGTTTAGGGATTTGACGGTGACTATTATAAGACTGTTGTCCACAGAATAGCATGGATTTAGTCTTTGAAAAACGTACGCATTGGAGGTGTGTTGACAAATGCTTAGGGTCCCAGTACTCAAGAGGCTAAGGCCGAAGGATCATGGGTTTGAGTCTAGCCTGAGCTACAGAGCAAGTCCCGAGCAAACCCAGCTTTAATTACGAGACCCTATTTCATAAAGCAATACAAAATTTAAAAAAAGATAGAAAGAAAAGAGTGCATAGGACACCCCAGACCACACACAGACATACACTTCACACACACACACATATACACACACCACAGACATACACTTAACACATACCACACAGAGACATAATTCTATTTACATAGACACCCCCCCACACACACAACACAGACACATACACACACCACACATATACATACCACACACACACACACACACACACACACACACACACAGTTGTGTGTTATCACGAAAGGGTAGAGGTTTGACTGCTTTTTATTTCAGATTAAAGCTTGCACAACATTTTCCTCTTTCTCACCTGTTCTCTGTAAAGTATTTCCTAGCAGACAAAGTCCAGTGTAGAGAAAGTCATGATGAGAACATGCAGTGTTCACAAGGATAATTCCATGTTTTCAGTAAATCCCCGGTATTCAAATGTAGGATACAAAGTATTTCTCTCCTGACTGTGTTTCCTTCCATCCCATGTCCTGTGTTCTTGAGTAGAATTAGGCCTCAGAGGGAGGGATGGAGGAGGGATCTGGAAGTGGGGGTGGAGGAGGGATCTAGAAATGGGGGTGGAGGAGGGCAGTGAAGAGTGGAGGCAGGATTCTCACAGCTGTGAGACCTTCCAGCCAGCAGAGTGGCCATGTTAACACCAGAGTCAGTGGAACCTTCTGGAATAAGGAATGAGAGCTCTCTATCCTCAAGGGAAGGATGCTCAGTTTGACTTGGCTCCTAGTTTTCAGGCACTTACATTAGATGAAAATCTTCTAAATTTATTGTTTAAACGCACATGACTCTAGGGTATAGAAGAAACACTTTCAATCTGGAATCACTGTGTGCTTTATATTTTTATTCCTAGTGTCTTAGAGTTTCAATCACTGTGATGAAACACTATGACCAAAGCAACTTGGGGAGGAAAGGGTTTATTTGGCTTATGTTTCCACATCACTGTTCATCATCAGAGGAAGTCAGGACAGGATCTCAGACATGGCAGCATCCTGGAGGCAGGAGCTGATACAGGCTGTGGAGGGATGCTGCTTACTGGCTTGCTCCTCATGGTCTGTTGAGCCTGCCTTCTGTAGCATCCAGAACCACCAGACTAGGGATGGTGTAGGGTAAAAGGGACAAAGGAAAACAAACAAACAAACCACCCTGACCCTGACTTGACCCCAAGACCAGGGCCAAGAAACAGAAGCCCACCAATCCCTGAACACAAAAACCCCATCCCTGAGCACAAAAAAAAAAAACCAAAACTAAACAAAAACAAAAACAAAACAAAACAAAACAAACAAACAAAAAAAACCTACACCAATCCCTGAACAAGAAACCCCACCAATCCCCGAGCTCACCCAAGATCAGGAATTGAGATCCCATCAGTTCTCAATCTGGGACTCTCCAGCCTGGAAAGACCACCCCTGACTAAAAATCCTCGTGTTCTGCTCAGTTCCTGGTTGCTTCTCTCCCAGTATTGGCAGTCTTCCCAATAAATCTCTTTGTGAGGTTTGCTGTGTGGTGTGACTGAAGTATTTATTCCTTGACTCCCTACTGCCAGGATACCTCTCCAAGGAGAGCTATAATACTTGTTGCTTGGGAAACCTCCTCCTGTTGGAAGAGCTGTACCACTTCTGTAGGGGAAACCTTTCCCTTCAGAGCTGCAACAGATAGAACCTCCCTAATGGGCTGGAGCCTCCCCCACTGATCACTAATTAAGAAAATGCCATACAGCTGAACCTTACGGGGTCGTTTTCTCAACTGAGGCTCCCTCATCTCTGTTGACTCTAGGTGTGTCTAGTTGACTTAGAACCAGCCAGTACACCTGAACAGGTCTGTAGGGCCCTGACAAAGGGAACCGGTAATTCAGCGTACCTACCACACACGTGGATTCTAAAGCTGGCTCTGGCTGGCATCTGTTGTGACACTCCAGGTTCCAAACAGATTTCTGAGCTGTAGTTTCACTTAAAAAATGGTAAGTGACTCTCCTAAAGCCTGTCTTGTAAAATGGTGAAAATTCACTGAGAAATGAGAACGATAATTACAGGGCTTGGGGGGTGGTGGGTTTATTATACCGCCACAGCGCCTGACATGTATTTATATTACATTTAATTTTCCCATCCAGTAAGATATTTATATGTCTGAAATGAGTCCTAAACTTTGAGGTCTATCTGCTCTCTTTCCAATTTTATTGTAATTTTTCCTTTTGGCAAAGCTAAGAGCAGGTAGGAACGTGACTCTAAGAGTTAAACGAGATTTTAAATTCTTTGTGCTAAACGAGATTTTAAATTCTTTGTGCTGGGCACATGTCCGAATCCTGGAATCTGGGAGTTTAACACAGAAAGATTCTGAGTTTGGTACCAATCTGGGCAACATAGTCAGGAAACCATCTCAAAAAACAAAACAAAACAAATGAAACAAAACCAGAAAAAAAAGTCATCTTTATATAAAGAGTTAGGGTAAAAAAAAAAAGATAGAAATGACCTCTATATAAAGTTTTGTTGTAATTTCATGATAATAAAGTTTACCACTATTACTATACTTCTGATGCTACTTGCCATTTTGAGAAAAGTTTTTTTCATAAATATAGCAATACCTTGATGGACATTGGAACTCAAAATTATATTATTGTGTGTGTGTGTGTGTGTGTGTGTGTGTGTGTGTGTACCTGTGCAAGTGATGTGGAAGTGAATGCGGCGGTCAGAGGGTAGCCTCAGGGAGCTGGGTCATTCCTTGTATCAGGCAGGTCTCAGGGATTGAATTCAGGTTGTCTTCAGGCTGTCATGGTGGCCCATCATGAACTAAAGGTTTTGTTTGTTTGCTTTTGTTGTTGTTTTTCTATTTATTTGTTTTTAATGCATATCATGAGAAACAAGGAAGAAAATGGGCCAGGCTAGGCATATTGGGAGACACCAATTGGGGGCACATTAGAGCACCACATTTTCTATAAAGGTGATTTCTGTTTTTAAGCATCTTTGCCGTTTATAGGAGACAGAAATACATCTCAATGTAAAATGTAAGCAAAAAAATTTAAATGTGTGGTGGCTTATTTCTTTAATCTCAACACCTAGGAAGTTGATGCAGGTAGGGCAGTGGTGGTGCACGCCTTTAATCTCAGCACTTGGGAGGCAGAGGCAGGCGAATTTCTGAGTTTGAGGCCAGCCTGGTCTACAGAGTGAGTTCCAGGACAGCCCGGGCTACACAGAGAAACCCTGTGTCGAAACCCCCCTTCCCCCCCCCCCAAAAAAAATGCAGGTAGATTGCTATGCGTTAGAGTCCAGCTTGGGTTACATATCATGTGGTGTCTAATTAGTCCCAGTGGGTTTGGGTGACGTCTGCCAGGTCTGTAGATGGTTCCCGGTCCTCAGAGAATTGCTCTGGGCGAGGTAGTGGCGGCTGCTGCTGCTGCTGCGAGCCAGAAATACTCCATTGCCGCAGTGGTTTCTTTTCAAATAGAGAACACTTGCAAATGGAGAGACCATTGTATAACATGAGCATCTCCACAGCATGCAGTTTCTAAGGAACCTTGGGAAAGGGAGAACGTGAGGAGGAGAGAGGAAAGAGAAACGGGAAGGGCCTGAGGCTTTTGCAGTGTCTGCCTCTGACTGCTGGGCCTCTCTCGAAGCCTGGAGTCAGATCCCCTGGGTGGTTTGAATTCCAGGTAAATTGAGGAGCTATGTCTCCATGGTAACAGTGGGGAGAAGGAAATGGGGGAACAAGTTAATATTTGTAGCCCATGACTGTTGATGTGTGCGCTGGCTTCATTCATTACACTAGCACAGGGCTAAGGTAGGAACAGACATCCAACTCTCCTGATGCTTTAGCTCAGTTTTTGTGCCTTCTCCTTTCAGCATGGGTAGTGTTAGTCATGGAGCTTTGCGGCACGGTCCTTTGGCTGTGTCTGGTAAAAGGAGCGCAGATTCCATAGCCAGCTTCAGCACCGACCTCATGTGGTCATCTAAAGCCCTCAGTTTCTTCAGCTCTGAATAATACCTACCTTCACCAGGTTTTGGGAGGATTCAATCAAGGTCCCCGAGGCTTGCCCAGAGTTGCCCTAAACAAAGGTAGCCATTGTTATGTATATTGCTGCTTAAACTGAAGCATTCTTGTTTTGATTGACAGAAAATAACCTGGAGATGCTCATCAGAAGAAAGGGTGGGCATGGCAGCACACACCTTTCAACTAGCACTCAGGAGGCAAGGGCAGGACACCAGGGCTACACAAATAAACCCTGTCTCAGACCCTCTCTCAATTACTGCCCTCCCACCCCATTCCCCAATAAGAGAAACAGATTTTTAGCAGAGTTTAGTGCTATCAATGTGGTTTATGTCCAGAATTAGATGCCTTCTGGATTATTTGGCTTTAAGAGGCATAATAAAGGCTCCTGTTTCCACGGCCTTATTGCACTGAGGCATGTTTTTAAATATCTTGTCAGGTTGCCATGCCTCTTCTATTTTATTGTTATTTGCGGGCTGTCAGACAGGCAGATCCCAGGCTCCGGAGTCACAGCTCAGAGTACACACACCCACACAGAAGGCCCTGCCGCTCAGCCTGAATGCTTTGTTATGGCAACCCTGTCACTTCCATCTGGAGAGTGAGTAATGATGTCATTAAACAGAGGGGACTGGGGAACGCTGGGAAACAGGATGGTGGGGAGTTGCATTGTCAGAGATCGAGGTAGGGATAGGGGCCCTCAGCACCCGGCACTTGCCCATCTTTGACAAGGAAAGAACTGAAGGGCATTATCTCTGTGATTTTAGGAACGAATGCCCCCAGAGACTTCAGCCTGCAGTAGTCCCTGCTGGTGCTTAGTAAGGCCACAAATGACTCTCACGGTCTGGTGGTTCTTTTAAGTCTTGGGGACAAAGTGTATCATGGTCTGGACAGAGATCTGCTGACTAGAGATATGGACAGATCAGAGCTGTGGGAACCAGGCAGGGCTCTGGAGGCTTGAAGATCTAATCCGTGTCCAGAGGCCCTTTGAAGAGTAAGTGGGTTCTATTAATGTTTACCCCAAGGGGCAGGCATAACTGGGGCTCACTTCAAGTACTCCAGGTGAATATGGTCACAAGTGAACACTTCCTAGTTTCCTTCTTCAGAAGGGTTACCATGGATCAAACACAGCTAAAATTTGGGTCAAAGTACCAGTAAGGATCTTTATGTTACTTCAACACACCAGCCCTCTCTCGCACACATACACACACATTCACACCACCCACATACAGATATACCCACACATATTCACATACCACACACACACAAATCACACAATATACACCCACACATATTCACACACCACACAATACACAGACACACACACATAACTCATATTCACACACCACACATACACACACACTGAGAGAGAGAGGCTGGGTTTTAAGAATCACTTGGGATGATTGCTCAGTCAACCTCACACCACACTAAACGGTTCCAGAGAAGCAGCTGAGCAATGTGTCCTGCAGAATCCTAGGCTGGCTTTTAGTTTTGCCAACTGTCCATCAATTAACTCTACAACTGTGGGGCAGAGTTAACGGCCTGGACCCAGCTCTTGTCTTCCTAATCCCTCTTCTTTGGCATCTTCTGTTAAGGCAAGTCCTCATAGGGAGGAAAAGCCATTGCTAAATAAAACCGGACCATGACTTGCTCCGCCCCTCCCTCCAAGTGCCCTAGAATCCACCTGCTTCCTCCCAGAGCTTCCTGTGGCCAAGGCCGACGGAGACTTGTGGGAAAGCAGTCACATCCCTGGTGTCAAGAGGACAAGTGGGTGGAAGGATGTCAGGAAATGCCTCAAATATACTGAAATAACAAGAAACTGTAATTCTTGGGAGAGCCTGAGGGAAGATAAAATACACTGGTACAACGGTTCCTTTCTGCTTAGCTCACCTGGCATTATGTATGTAATGGGTATCTCAGCAAAAATGCTCATGCCATTCAGGGCACTGCTGGAAACAAATCAAACAGTGACAACCCCTCCCAAAGCCATCTTTCTCATGCATATCAAAGCACTGCATCATTTATTGAACTATTACTAATGTGCTTAAGACTTTATCATTCAGGGCTGGAGAGATGGCTCAGAAGAGAACTGACTGTCCTTCCAGGGGTCCTGAGTTCAATTCCCAGCAACCACATGGTGGCTCACAATCATCTATTCAGGGGATCAGATGCCCTCTTCTGGCCTGCAGATGTATATGCAGCAGAGCACTCACACATTAAAAAAAATTAAAAAATGAAATAAAATAAAATGAACCGAGCACCAAATAGACGAGTAGGAGTCTTTCAAAATGTTGCATCAAGATATGTGAACTTACTGGCTATTAAATTTACTAAGTGATAATTTGAGTTGTGGCAGAGCCTATAATAGCAGGCTTGGAAGCTGAGGCTGGATTGCCATGAGTTCAAGGCCAGCCTGAGCTAAACATTAAGACCATTTTAAAGAAATACATTTAAAAGTTGGAATTATAAACTTTGAATGTGAGCTGGGTGTGGAAACACACTAATTCCAGGCTCAGGAGGCTGAGGCATGAGGACGGTAGGTTTGAGTGGAGTTTGGGTTACAGTATGATACCCCATCTCAACAACAGCACCTCCCCATAAAACCATAACAATCTTGTAATATTTAAACACATGTAATTTAACTTTTATCTCGTCCTGAGAGTTCCTTAGTGATATGAAATGCCCAATTATCATCGACGTCAACATCAGTGGTATTTAGTATAGGAATATTGCAGATTTTTCCTGTGAATACAGCTTGAAGGGGAAGCAAGAAAAATTAAGAGTCAAAATGCTTGAAATGAAATCTAAGACTCTAGCAGATCTGGTAAGCTAATGATTTAATTAGAAACTCACAACCCTCCTCGAACCGCCACTCAGGTTAACATGCTGTTGCCTGCTCCAACCGGGGCACCACCTAACTCACTGACAGTCAAGCTGGGAAGCATTGTGTACACAGAGGGGACTTGATCCAGCTTCCAGAGGCTCTGCTCGCTACGTTGTATCCTTGTGAGAAATTGTTTGTTTCCAGCACTGCAGAAATGCCTGTGAAACAGAAGGGTTTACCTGCCTGTAGTAGCCAGAGGTTCCTTAAGTGACCCTCTGATTGGAGAATGACGGAACCAGCCTACACACTGTGCAGTGGTAATAGACTAAGAGGCACTCGAATCTGTTCCGTGCTGAGGGCCACGTTTGATCCCCAACCACTACACCTAAAGGCTTCCTGGGGGTAAGTGACCACAGTCTTCAAGGGCTGAACAGAAAGTAACCCGGTTGCTGTGTGCAATGTGGCTCTCAACAAAATGTAATGAAACATTTACATCACCTTCAGTTAAAACTTGATTACTCAGAAAGGTTTTAGTTCTTAATGAGCATATATATCAGCTCCAATACATAAGCATAAAAAGACAACTTAGCCAAAATACAATGATGACTTTGAATTATAAATAAATCCATTCCATATATAAGAATTCCCATGTACTTGGAAAATGGCACTGAAGTTAAATTGAAAGTAGTCTGAAGACTCAGGAGTCAATCCCGGGGCAGAGGTGTAGTTTGAAGCTGAAAGGTTAGCCTCATGGCTGAAGGAGGCCCTCTGTGCAGACAGGGTGTGTGCGTGCCTGTGTGTATTTACCTGGATGAAGTCAAGCACAGGAGCCCTAAGGTAAAACTATATCAAACATTTTATTTGTATTTTGTTTGGTAGATTTAAATAAATAGAACAAATTTGCTGAACAGATTTTTTTTAATACAATATCTAGATGTACAAGGACAACCAAATAGGGAAACCCCACAAATTGATGTTTTATCAATGTTTTACAAACTGTTGGTAAAGATTGTATGCTTGGATTTAAAAGAACCCCAATAGATGAATAGTCTCACATTAAATCTTGTAGATTCACCAATTGCTCTTAGTATAAAACTAATACATCATAGTGGGAGGGATACGCCGTCGCCCTCAGCGTTCCTGTCTCCGTCTCTCATTGGTCTCTTAAGTGGGAAAATAAAATTGAATTTATATTAGCAAATGAAAGTGCAAGTTTGTACAGCAGGGCTGAGCAGCAAGAGTGAAGAAGGACAAGACAGGAGAAGCCGACAGTCCCTGTACAGCGAGGACATCTGTGACAGTCCTCGTCCTCCAACGTCATTGACATCAACGACATGACATCATTTATTTTCCATTGCTCTGAAACGAGCAGAACCAAATTCTTTGATCTAAAGGAATATTAAATATTTACTTCCCCCACATCATTTGTGATCACGTAAGGCAAAGAGAGAGAGGTCCCACCATCGCTGGGGGTGGCAGCAGCATACAAACTTCAGAGAGCCCCACAAGGAGGACATCCACGCCCACGGCAGCAGGCCGAGTGTTCACTGGAGCTGTCTGCGCCCTGTCCTGTTCTAATTTATCTAGCGGAAAAAGCTTTTATAAATACATCACTTAAAAAAAGGGTCAGCTGAGCCAGGCGGGGTTGGTGCACGCCTTTGATCTCAGCACTTGGGAAGCAGAGGCAGGTGGATCTCTGTGAGTTCGAGGTCAGTCTGGTCTGCAGAGCCAGTTCTAGGACAGCCAGGGCTACACAGAGAAACCCATTCTCTAAAAAGTAGGAAAAAACAAAAAACAAAACCCCAAAACAGGAAACAGAGAGGACAGGAAATTATTTTCTTGCTCTGAAAAAAATGTTTTCACATTTTCAAACTTGTCAGTGTAGTTCTGTAAAAGGAGTCTCAGAAGACTGTGGCCGCGGTCTGCAGGACGCCTGTGACAGCTGCGTTTACGAGAGCCAGGTCACCTGGCCACCTGTGCTGCCTCTACAAACTGCTTTTGCAGTCATATTTAAACAATCAGGTTAGTTTAAATTCCCTCCATTCACTCTACCTGGAGGGCAAAGAGGTACTCATTGTCAAGTATTACATTGTAAAAGGTATTTTATTTTTGCCAATCTTATCTATTGAAGTTTAAAAATGAAAAACAATCTGTGTGATAATTATGCCTTGCCAGTCCATTTCTTTTTATAATGAAATGTTCTTTAGGTTTTTTTTTTTTTTTTTTTTATTGTATGTGAGTACACTGTAGCTGTCTTCAGACACTCCAGAAGAGGGCATCAGATTTCATTACAGATGGTTGTGAGCCACCATGTGGTTGCTGGGATTTGAACTCAGGACCTTCGGAAGAGCAATCAGTGCTCTTAACCGCTGAGCCATCTCACCAGCTCCTCTTTAGGTTTTTTTAAGGACACAGAAAAATATCGATTTACTAAGAAGGAACGTGCTGGAAAATGCCATCTCAGGGTTTCGGATTAAGGAGCATTTCTTTCTACTGGCGACAATGATTAGAAAAGCTACTGAGTCTGCTGTCTTTAGCTGGCTTTAATACATCTTTTAAAAATGATGGTCACAAACTCTTTAGAAAACCGGAGGGAGGTGCTCCTTTGGAGCCTGGAATTCCATTTGTTGTAGAAAATGTTTGTTTTGGTTCTTCAGAGGAAATGCTCATACAACTTCTACATGAGGAGACAGAAAAGAGAACAGATTAATATGACCCATCTAAAATTTAATACTATGGCAGTATCTTATGTTTATAAAAAAGAAAAACCCACCATGTCGTTATATATAGTATCATATGCTAGAAGCACAGCCCGGTGGTAGAGTACTTGCCTAGAATGCTGAGGCTCTGGGTTCAATCCCAGTACCACAAAAACACAACCAAACAGACATAAAACCAGGAGACTGTGTTGGGGCTCATAAGCATATCTGAGGGCAGTACTAGGAAAAATGCAGACCCTTACCACTCAGATAGGGGATATCTCTGACTTAGAAACGCCATGCTTAGATCATTTAAATCCATAACCTCTAAGAAAACTATGTTCATTTGTCCTGTGTCCTCAGTGTTCAACGCTTAGGGCTCCAAACATCAATGGAGGGCAAAGGAATGTTTATAAATAAATGGTCACCCAAAGGAACAGTATACCACTTGAGATTGGAGCCTAGACTACTTCTTGGGGAAAGATGGTGGAAGGGAAAACACAGTGAAGCAGAATGCCAGGTGGAAGTCTCTCCCCCTGCACGTATGGGACACGACAAATCAGCGTCAGGTGCCGTGTTTTCAGCAGCAGAACATTAAGCAGGCTGCTTCGAAGGCTTAGCAATCACAAGGCCAGTCCACGGGGGCTGTATGATCTTTCACAGCCTAGAAGATGGATTCCACTAAGGCCAGTGATACCCCAGAGGAGAAAGGAGACCGGTTCCTCAGGGGCCTCTTCCTAGTCAGTTAGGGCTTCAAAGAGTTTGACCATAGTCCTCTACTGACTCCATTTCTGTGTCTGGAATTTGGCCAGT
Source organism: Tokudaia tokunoshimensis (assembly GCA_036184795.1). Classification (NCBI taxonomy): domain Eukaryota; kingdom Metazoa; phylum Chordata; class Mammalia; order Rodentia; family Muridae; genus Tokudaia; species Tokudaia tokunoshimensis. Next base: position 59,798,750 of record BTHU01000006.1, read on the forward strand.
TCTCTTCCTCGAAACAGTATGAGGAAATGCTGATGAACATGATCTGCTGGGAAGGTAGGCAGACAAAACCCAGGCTTGCTGAGGGTGTGAGTGAGCTAGCCTATCCCACTCATCCCTGACATAGCTGGGATTGAGCTATGGAGCAATGAGTAGTAAAATTTGATGTGCCTCTTTATTTTGGCTATTTCTTTTTGCATGAAGACTTCAGGTCAACTTGTCTCGAGGACTATGCAAGAGAGGCACAGGCAGGCTCAGCCATCATGAACATGGAATACAAGAACCTCAGTCTCAGTGAGGTTCTGCTTTGGAGCTTGGTTCTTACTATTGCTCTCCTATCTGCATCATTTTGTATTTTAAAAAGACAAAAAAACACGTGGACCAAGGTTGCCAAACCCAAACGAGAGAACAGCGGCAAGAGAACCCAAGGTGGTCTGTTAAGTATTGATGACCCACGGAAGAGGGACAAAGCCCAGTTTTATTTCCAGTGAAGCGGGCCCAAAGAAGTTTATCCCAATATGGGGCCTGTCTGGGGCTTGGTACCAGCGCTGCTCTGCTTGACAAGGCTGGTAGGTGCTTGAGACTGAATGGGAGGGAGGCAGGAAGGGCCTAGGAGTTGCCCAGAGCATCTCAAAATTCAACTTCCATGATCACACACAATCTTTTCTACAGTGGCTTCCTTGTTCCCTCAAAGAACAAAACAGCCATTCATCCTCTCACGGATATCAGTTCTGACGATGAAACAAAGCTCACGACTAGCTCACCTGCGGTCGGCTGTGTCTGCACTCCATCCACCTGAGGTAGGGGCCCAAGTGTCCCTTCATCATTAAAGGCCAAAATTGGTTTCAAAGGAATTTCTGGGTTCTCATTGGTGACATCTAATCTGGACGATTTTGATCCAACAGGTAAGTTTATAATTTCTTCAAAATTTTCACTTTGTACAGACATTCCATTTTCATTTGGCTGTTTTTCCAAATCTGGAGAACTGGGGATGTGAAAGATCAAACATGGGATCAATTAAAATGAAGCTTCTTTTCAGAACAAACAATTATTTTAAAATAAGTTTATGGCTTTGAAATAAAACAGAAACTTGGGGCCATTAAGTTGGCTCAGGAGGCGGAGGCGCTTGCTGCCAGATGACAGCAGCCTGATAACCTGACTTGCTCCCAGAATCCATACGAGAACATTACAAGACTGTCCCCTAGCCTCCACACATGTGTCCTCCAAAAATAGGAATAACTAGAGCTGCAACACTGACCATATCATTATTAGCAAATACGGATAGGAAGCTGGGACAAATTTACATCTTAGATTCAAAAAACTTATAATACTTATCAAATAGGACAGTTTGTTAGAACAGGTCATTACCAACAGAAACAGGTCATCATCAGCTCTTCAGTATTTTATTCTTTTTATTTTGAAACAGGGTATCTCTACACAGTCCTGGCTCTCCTGGAACTTACTATGCGGACTAGATTGGCCTTGAATTCACAGAATCCACCTGCCTCTGCCTGGGATGAAAGACATGCACCACCATGCCCGACTTTCAATTCTTTTTTTTTTTTTTTTGGTTTTTCGAGACAGGGTTTCTCTGTGTAGCCTTGGCTGGCCTGGAACTCACTCTGTAGACCAGGCTGGCCTCGAACTCAGAAATCCTCCTGCCTCTGCCTCCCAAGTGCTGGGATTAAAGGCGTGCGCCACCATCGCCCGGCCCGACTTTCAATTCTTAAAGAGAAATTAAATTACATTTATTTATTTGTGTGTGGGCATAGACATATACATGCCATGGTGTGTAAGATGAGGTCAGAGGGCAACCCGAGGAGTCACTTTTCTCTAACACGTGGGTCCTGAAGATGGAACTCAGGTCATCAGGATTGGTGACACTCACTTCTACCTGCTGAGCCATTTTGCTGGTCTCACCTTTTTCAGTTCTATGTGAGTCTGGGCATGGTGGCAGACACCTATAGTTCTAGCACTCAGGAGGCAGAGGCAGAGGAATCCCTGCAAATGAGGCTAGCCTGGTCTACACAGTGAGTTACAGGCCAACCAGTCTGAGAACCTGATGCCATAAAATTCTTTATGCTTTTCTGTTATGTGAAAAGAATATGGGTGAGGAGAGGGTTTAGGGCTTGAACAAGATCCTGGCAAGGACGCAATGGGCAGGGGGAATCCTTATACATGGCTGGTGAGGATGTAAATTAGTTCTCATTGTCTCTGCATGAAGATAGGGTCTCAATCTAGAGGTGAGGCTAGACTCAATGAAACGTAGCCAAGGATAACCTTGAATCTCGGATATTCCTGTCTCAATATTCCAAGTTCTGGGATTACAAGTGTGTGTCACCATGCTCCATTTTTCTTGTTTTTGTTTCATGTGTTTTTCTTTGTTGCTGAGTTGGGGGGAGGGTCTCACTCTGTAGCCCAGGTTGGCCTCAAACCCAACTTTAGTCTCCTATGTGTTGGATTACAGTCACGAACCAACCATCATATCTGCTTTGGTTTTAAACAGTCTCACTACGTGGTGCTGGCAAGTCTCATATCTCCAACAATCTCCTGCCTCAGTTTCCTTAAGTCCTGGGGTTACTGAACCCAGCTTTTCCATACATCAGAAGCACTGGCATTCGAAGCACTCTTAGCACAGGACGAGCGGACTCCACTTCCCCTTCCTCTCCATCTCTGTTCTGAGCAGACCATTCTGCTTTGAGCTCTCTGTAGCCCAAGCGGGCCTTGCATTTTTAATTCTGCTTCAGATGCCCAAGATGCCAGGACGGCCTGCACCGATGAGACTGGCTGTCCAAGATGCCAGGACGGCCGGCCTGCACCGATGGGACTGGCTGTTACTGTCCTTAATACGCACTCGGATCTCAGCATGAGGAGTAAAGAAAAAAGGGACTTCCCTTCTCTTAGAGTTACAAGTTCTACAAAAGAAATTAAGGAGACAAACTAAGAATAAACCTTCCTGTTAAAACTCTTGGCATTCTACTTGGGTGGGGTGAACACAGCACTTTGTAATACACACACACACACACACACACACACACACACACACACCCTCAGTGAAAAAGGCCTCAGTTGCTGAACTCACCTCTCTGCGGTCCCTTTTGATTGCTGTAAAGCGACTCCGTGTGGGCTCTCTGCAGACTCCCCGTTTCCTGGAGAGTTCATACACGGCAGTGCAGATACCTCTGCACACAGCAAGGAGAGCAAGCCGTTACTAATATTCTGCCATCAAACCCACCCCTAGGAATAGAACCTGGATATCTGACCTGACGGCACAACTTACTGCCTGTGGGACTCGGGGCAAGTGAAACCCTAATCCTTCCTGGATAACAGTACCTGCCTGACAGGCTACTAAATGTGTTAACACGGACAAGGTTTTCACTGCTCGGCTGGATGAAGGGCAGAAATAACTGTTACTATTGCTTTTGTTTGTGCTAAGTTAGTTCTGGACATAAACACTGAAATCAAACCAACTGATGAAGTGGCTAACTGACCTGGCTGGCTGACACGGAACACTTTTACTGAAGGATTCAGAGCAAATCACCATAGAAGAGGAAGTCACTTTATAAAGTCAGTTGAATTCAGTCACACTTAGAAGGATGTGACCGCACAAATGGAGGCCCACAGTGTGTGTCCCTAGCTTAGACACCTAATTTGCTACTCAACGTTGGGAGTCCAGCTTAAGGCAACCTTACTGACATCTGACTCAAACCTAGGCTGGACTATCTTAAAGTGTCTTATGATCCTTGACTGCCCATGTCAGCAGTAACGTTCTTGGAAACACCATGTTATGCAATGGGGCTGGGGAGCTACTGCTCTCGAATGGCCGTAGACTCAATTCTGAGCGAAGCAAAGGAGAGTAGAACTGTGACGGGGTTAACGCAGGAGTGCTCTCTGGACAAACGCACTAGTGCATCAGTGACCAAGCACGAGATTGCCACAGTCCAAGACCTGCACAGAAACCAAACTCATCCTAGCTGGGACTACAGCAACGAAGGCTGATTCCATTTTTTATTTAAGCTGCTTTTGTTTTAAGATCTCCAAGAAACAGTAATTTGCCCAAAGACCACAGTTACAAGTTGAAGAACAAGTTACGATGAAATCAGCATGTTTTAAAGTGTGCCTCTCTCTCGAAGTCAGGATTGAGATAATGTTTAAATCTTTTATTTTAAGACTTGTCATAAACACAAGTTATGAACGTGTAAATTTAAGCTGGGGGTAGCCGGGCAGTGGTGGCGCACGCCTTTAATCCCAGCACTTGGGAGGCAGAGGCAGGAGGATTTCTGAGTTCGAGGCCAGCCTGGTCTACAAAGTGAGTTCCAGGACAGCCAGGACTACACAGAGAAACCCTGTCTCGAAAAACCAAAAATAAATAAATAAATAAAAATAAAACTTAAAAAATTTAAGCTGGGGGTAGTAATGTAGGCCCTGAAACACTAGCACTTGGGAGTCAGAGGAAGGTGTTCAAGATTTTCTTCAGGTACACCAAGAATTCAAATCTAGACTGTACTACAGAATGAGACTCTAGTCCAAACAGACAAAATCCTATCAAGATGTGTATATTTAAAGTCATCCATTAGACCAGTGGCTCTCAGCCTTCCTAATACTGAAACCCTTTCATACAGTTCCTCATGCTGTGGCGATCCCAAGCAAAAATATTTTTGCTACTTCATAACTGTAATTTTGCTACTGTTATGAATCATGATGTAAATATCTGCTATTTGATCCCCAAAGGGGGTGTGACCCACAGGCTGAGAACCATTGCCTTAGGGGCTGGAGAGATGGCTCAGCAGTTAGAATCAGTCATGCCAGGCAGTTTGCAACCAGCTGTAACTCCAGATTGGGCATCCTCTTCCTGCCTCTGTGGGCCCACACATGCACATGTGTGCTGACAGAAGAAATACCTGTCTCTCCAGCGAGAACTCCTTTGGCTATGTCACCATTACTCTGCTCAGTTTTCTAGAAAGAGAAAGAAACCAACGTAAGAATTTTAAATGGAAGTTCCTCGTGGTAGAGTGCTCACTGGATACCTGTAAGGACCTAGGTTTGATCTCCTGGAAAGGAAATAAAGCCTTATCAAGGACATTCAGAGCTAGCAGGGCCCAGGCCCGCAGTCCCCCGCCCTTGGGAAGTAGGCAGGAGTTGTAGGATGTTCAAGGTCATGGTGAGAGGCCAGCCTGAGGGCCACGCCTCCCAGAACAGAGGGGTACTAGAAAGGCCACGCCCGCACCTTATCGGCTGCCTCGGTCCTCCTGGTTCTTCTCATAATCTCTTCAAGTCGCTGCAAAAAAGCACACAGAAGGCCGGTGAGATACACAAAGCACACGGCTGGTGAGATACACAAAGCACACGGCTGGTGAGATACACAAAGCACACGGCTGGTGAGATACACAAAGCACACCAGCCTGGCACATTCCGGCGATGAAGAAAAAGTAGCAGATCATTAAAACGTGGAGAAAATATAATTCAGTTCTTTGTCCTAATTGGAGTTATTAATAGAGGTTGGAACCATTTTAACTGCTGTGGTGGAACAACTTGCTTTGGGGAAGGAGGAAATTCTGGCGACTTTCTTAGAGGGCCGTTTCTTGGGCGAGCGAGGGTAGAACATTGTGTTCCTGACCAAAGCACCAGCCTCTTGGCTTCAGGCAACTTGAGACCCAGGAAGGCAGCAGAACCACGCGGGTTCCAGGCTTCGGCCCCAGCCCCTACCTTCTTCCTCTCCAGGCGCTCCTGCTCTTCTTTCTGGAAATGCTTCTCTCGTTCCTGACGCGCCCTCTCGGCCTCCTCCCGGACTCGGGCTTCTTCTTCTTTCTGAAAACAAATTGCTACTGCTGCTTATCCCTGGTCTGGCAACCCCGCTCCCCACACTGGGGAGGTAGGCGGGCAGGCGGTCAGAGACCTGACTCACCTTGGAGACCACCCCTCCCACCCTTGCAAACCGATGGTCTGGGAGCAAACCCCTGTGGAGGCCCGGCCAGCACGTGCTTTGCACCCCGTTCAAGTGCAAACAGCCCCTGGCTGGGGCAGGGCCCACACCGGCTCAGCACCCCATCCATCTGAGCGCAGCCCCTGCCTCCCACACCGGCTCAGCACCCCATCCATCTGAGCGCAGCCCCTGGCTCCCACACCGGCTCAGCACCCCATCCATCTGAGCGCAGCCCCTGGCTCCCACACCGGCTCTGCATCCCATCCATCTGAGCACAGCCCCTGGCTCCCACACCGGCTCAGCACCCCATCCATCTGAGCACAGCCCCTGTGGAGGGCGGGGCCCACACCTGCTTCTGCAGGCGCTCCACCTCCTCCCTCTCCGACCGCTCCCGCTCCTCCTCGGCCAGCCGCAGCGCCAGCTCCTCTTTCTCTCGCGCCTGCTCCGCTTCCAGCCTGCGGGCTTCTTCTTCCCTGCGACTTCGCTCCTCAGCCACCCTTCGCGCCAACTCCTCAATCTTTTGTCTGGGAAAAGACAAGAATGAAGGCGCTTCTTTGAGGAGAGGCCGGGCCTGGCAAGGGCAGCAGTTGAAAGCCCAGGAGGAAAGCCCCCACTTTGGCCACATTCACTGTGGATAGCACAGCCTTTGCCCAGCTTCCTCCTCTCCCACCGCCCCCTCCCGCTTCGTTTTTGTCAGAAGCAACATACAGCCAATGAGATTTGGGGGGCGAGTTGCTTTTTCAGAGGGTCTACAATTCATTTTTAAAGGGGGAGACTTGAATATCCGAACATAGATGATCTTTAGTAATTACCATTAATTTTAAGTAATTACACCTTAATAAGAAATCTAACAAAAAATTCCACGTGTATGGGAATTTTGCCTGTATATTCCAGCTCAGGTCCTCTGGAAGAACAGTCAATGCTCTTAATTGATAAGCTTTTGGCCCAGGGTCTCTCTTCCCACTGCCTGTGGATTTCGATGTAGAACTCTAACCTACTCCAGCACCATGTCGGCCTGTGTGCCGCCATGATGAGAATGGGTTAAATCTCTGAAATTATAAGCAAATCTCACTTAAATGCTTTTATCAGTTACTATGGTCATGGTGTCTCTTTTCAGTAGTAAAACAATAACTAAAACAGAAGTTGGTAGCAGGAGTAGGGCATGCAGAGATATTCCTTCTAAGGTGAAGAATAACTTATTGCACCTGGCCCCTCCCATCACCAAGAAAGAAGCACAGTGTTTAGTGGGCCTATTTGGATTCTGGAGGCTGCACATTCCCACTTGGGTGTGTTACTCTGACCCATATATCAAGTGACGCAGAAAGCTGCTAGCTTTGTGTGGGGCCTGGAACAGAAGAAGGCTCTACAACAGGTCCAGGCTGCCGTGCAGGCTGGACCACCTCTAGGACCATATGATCCAGCAGACCCGATGGTACTTAAAGTGTCAGTGGCTGTTTGGAGCCTTTGGCAGGCCCCTGTAGGTGAGTCACAGAAGAGACCCTAGAGAGCAAGGCTCTATCATTATCTGCAGACAATTATTCCTCTTTTGAAAGACAGTTCTTGGCCTGCTATTGGGCCATAGTGGAAACTGAACTTTTGACAATAGGATACCATGTTACCATGAGACCTGAACTGCCCATCATGAGCTGGGTATTATCTGAGCCACCAGGTCATAAAGTAGGATGTGCACAGCAGCGATCTATTATCAAATGGAAATGGTAAATATACGAGCGTAAGCAGATCTTGAATGCACAAGCAAGTTACATGAAGAACTTGCTCAGATGCCTATGGTTTCTACTGTTACAACACCGTCTGCTGCCAAGCGCGCGCCTGGAGCCTAGTGGGTGTTCCCTATGACCGGCTGACTGAGGAAGAGAAGACTAGGGCCTGCTTTACTAATGGCTCTGCACATATGCAGGCGCCACCCAGCAGTAGACAGCTGCAGCCTTACAGGGGACAACTCTGAAAGACACTGGTGAGGGGACATCTTCACAGTGGGAGGGACTTCAGGCAGGGCACGTTTTGTTTAGAAGAGGAAATGGCCAGTTACTCAACTAGTCACTGACTCATGAGCTGTAGCCAATGGACTGGCCGGATGGTGAGGGACTTGGAAAAAGCATGACTGGAAAATCGGTTAGAAAGACATCTGGGGAAGAAGTATGTGGAGGGATCTCTTCAAATGGGCAAAAGATGTGAAGATATTGTGTCCCATGTAAATGCTCTTCAAAGGTTACTTCAACTGAGGAGGAGTTCAGCAGTCAAGTAGACTGGAAGCCTGTTCTGTGGACAGTCAGCAGTTTTCTCAGCTACAGCTGCTGCGGTGTACCAAGACTGCCAACAGCAGAGACCAGGCACTGAGCCCCAGAAATGGCGCTATTCCCTGGGTGACCGCGACATGACTATATTGGACCGCTTCCTTCCTGGGGTCCAGACTTATTCCGGCTATGGACCTGCCTTTACTGCATGTAAGGCTTCTTCTGCCAAAAACACCGTCCTGGCATATGTCTGGCAGGCAATTCTGGAGTAAATGTTTTCCTTACCAAGCTGAAGGGAGTCTTACCTGAAAGAATACATATTTAGCATTATGCAGCTGTACAGTGATACAATGACAGTGAAGACACTTTTAGTCTGAAGAAGTGTTAATGTGGAAGCAGACCTGACAGCTGTAACTTCACTGTGTGTATGGATCTGTGTGTGTGCCCGCCTGTACACACATCTGGTTCTATATGTGCCTGCCTGTACACGCATCTGGTTCTATATGTGCCTGCCTGTACATGCATCTGGGTCTATATGTGCCCGCCTATACATGCATCTGGCTCTATATGTGCCTGCCTGTATATGCATCTGGGTCTATATGTGCCTGCCTGTACATGCATCTGGGTCTATATGTGCCTGCCTGTACATGCATCTGGGTCTATATGTGCCCGCCTGTACATGCATCTGGGTCTATATGTGCCCACCTGTACACACATCTGGGTCTATATGTGCCCACCTGCACACGCATCTGGGTCTATATGTGCCCACCTATACATGCCCTGACAGCTGTACCTTCATTGCATATATGTATCTGTGTGTGTGTGGCTGTACATGCATGCTCCAAGCACTCAGAGAACAGAAAAGGCTATTTAAAATGTATGCAACTACTTGAATTAGATATAACGTCCCCCCACCCCCTTTAAACATTTTCTTATCCGCGTTGATATGTTGCTATTTATTCAGAAGAAAATTTGATTTTAAAAAATAGTTCTGGGGATGCAGCTGAGTTGAGAGAGTGTTTGCCTAGCATAGACAAGTCCTAGGTTCAATAATCAACATCAATAAGCCAAGGACTGTCTTACTGGCATGGCAAAGGACTGTCACCTTCACACTCTGGAGGGGAGCAGGAGGAACCCAGGCTCAGGGCCTTCTCTGGCGGCAGGGCGGGTCTGAGGGCCCTTTACCTCTCCAGCTCCTCCTTTTCCTTCCTCTCCCTCTCCTCCTTCTCCCGCTGCTCTCTGGCTAGACGCCTCTTCTCAGCCAGCAGCCTTGTAGCCTCTTCTGGGTCGGTGGTGCCTGCAGAAGTCTTAGCAACTACACCGACAGCCACAGTGGGCGATGGTGCTGGGTCCGTAGCTGGAGCAGGGGCCGGGGTCGGAATGGGGGCCGAGGCTGGAGCAGCTGTACAAACAGGTACAAGGAGAAAACCAAGTGGAACGAAAGTCCAAGGAACAAAACAAAACCTGGCATTCCCCATGCCCCAGGCCCAGATCCATCGTTCTCAAAGAGAAGGGAACACACACCGCTGTGTGTTCTCACGGTTTCACTATATCCTTCTGTAGCCAAGCAACTGATAACAAAACTGCATGCGTGAGACATCCAACACAGCTCACACTCTGTCACCAAGTCTTATTTTTACAGCAGTTTAATCAGTTAGCAATATCTACCAAGCGTGTACCAAGGGCCCGTGGCAGGGTCTGTGGGAAGTCCTACTCTGAGCAAAATGAAGGCAAGGTTCTCCATTTGCCTTTTATTACAAGTATCTCTGTGCTTTGGTGACTTTGTTACTATAACATCAAAGCCTTTTAATGGGCATCATTAGCACCCAGGCCATACCCGGGGCTCAGGCTGGCAGGTGGCATCCAATGGAGAGGCTCCTTTTATTTATTTTGATTAAGGTTTAAAATACCCCCGCCCTCCCCTTTTGGACACAGGATTTTTGTGTAGTTAGGGCTTGTTCAGAGCCAGTTCATGATCTTCCTGCTCAGCTGCCTGACTTGGGATCACAGGTGTGCACCATTGTAACTTTCTAAGTGTCATCTTTTCTCGAAGGTGTGGCGGCACACACCTTTAATCGCAGCACTTGAGAGACAGCCTGAGATATATGGTGAGACTGTGTCTCAGAAGAATCTACCCAGAGCTGTCTTGAGACCCTAGACACAAGGAAGCAGTAGCCTTGGCAGGGGCAGGCAGGCTAGATGCCACATGTCTGTCCCCAACAGTGCTTTGGGAAAATGTTCAACTGTGCTTAGAGATTTAGGAGGATGATTTAGTGCAGTGCATTCACAATACAGAGTGGTGTGGGAGAGAGAAAGAGAAGAGAGAGAGAGGGAGGGAGGGAGAGAAGAGAGAGGAGAGGAGAGAGAGGAGAGAGGGAGAAGGGGAGGAGAAAAGAAAGAATGAAAACATGAATTTCCAATACCCAGTAATAAAAAAGGAGTTAAAGAAAACCATTCATGGGCAGGGCAAGCACAGAGAGCACCAGCTGGTCCATTCTTACCGGGGTCAGGTGGCTTCCCGGGTGTCCCCTCTTCGACTGTGACCTCCTCTACCTTCACTAATGGCGCCCTGCCCTTTACTGGGGGCTCATTGGCTACTTTCTTCTCGGGGTCTTTTTTCTCAGGCTCCACTTTCGCTTCTCTCTTGACAGGGCGGATGTTGCCAGGAGACGAGGAGTGGGCCTGAGCGGAAGTAGCTTTGCCTGGGCCAGGAGGCAAGGAGGACGCGGGTCGGGGAGTCCCCGGCAGATGCGGCATGGACTTGGAAGGGAGCCTGGGCCAGGAGACAAGGACAATGGGTAGGTCAGGACCGGCTTACCGGAGCCCAGAACACACACACGTGTAAAACTGAGCAGACGTTCTGACAGGAGTATTTTTCTGTTTGTGGTCAACGTGGAAAAGCAGCCACTAATGAGACCCAGTTCAAAGAGCCTTTCTCCTTTTGCTAAAAGACAGCTTGCTGCCCCCAAAGTCAAAGGCAGACCGTGAGGACAGAAGCTAATCTTCAATGTGGACATTCCCATGCACCCCCACCACACTCACCAAAGGCGGGCCGGAGCTGGTGACCTCGCTTTGACATTAGATGGAGACAGCGTCCTGCGGGCGCCAGGGGAAACGTGGAAGGGAATGTGCTCTCTTTCTCGCTCTCTTTTATGGCTCTGGGTTCAGAGAAACTCAATAATTAGAATTTTCATATTAATGATATCCAACGACAAACTACAGACCATCTAGTGCTTTTAAGAACTTAAGACAATTTTTAAACTACGTCATATATCCAGTCCACTGCAGGACAAGGCCCCCGTCTGCTAACAAGTGAGCAGTATATAATTGAGTCAACACAGATGACAGGAATAAAGTAGATCTGATGGATGAATTGATTTGTTTTGTCAAAAGGGTTTAAAGGGAGTAAAGGGAAGGGGGAAATGATGTAATTATATTATAATCTCAAAAAAATAAATAAACAACAAAAAAGTATAAACTTTTAAAAAGCGCCTTTGCATTCTGTCAAACATTACCTGGAATTACTTTACCTTGTCTCTCATAGATGTTCCTTTTGTTTTAAATTTTGTAATTTTTCTTTTTGCCACACTGAGGATTAAACTCCAGGCTTCATACAGGGCAAGTGCCCTACCACTAAGCCACACTACCAGCCCATTTAAAAAAACCTTTAAGTACATGGTCTACTTTTCTATTCTTTTTTTTTTGTTGTTGTTGTTTTGGAGACAGGGTTTCTCTGTGTAGCCCTGGCTGTCCTGGAACTCACTGTGTAGACCAGGCTGGCCTCGAACTCAGAAATCCTCCTGCCTCTGCCTCCCAAGTGCTGGGATTAAAGGCGTGCGCCACCACCGCCCGGCTTACTTTTCTATTCTTTAGCAGTTTTCTTCTGCTTTGGAAAATACCTTCACTCAGTCATTTATTTACATGTCTGTTATTTCAGATACATGGTCCCCTTTTATGTGGCTTTTGTAGATAAGTCCCTTACATAAGGACCCTTTTCTCCCCAAGGAAAGTGGGGCTAGGGTGAGGAATTGTAGGTTCCAACAGCGATGAGTGGAGACACCAGCCCTCCCATGCCTGCCCAGCGCTCGGCCAGAGATCTGGCCAAACATATGAAGAGAAGACCAGAGATGTGATCTGAGGTTCTGAAGTCAACAGGGAAGAGTAGGGAGAGGACAGAAGGCACTTGGGGCTAACTTTACCCATCTGGGTTTCCTGGGTCAGGGCCCAAGGAAGGGACCTATGCCCTTGACGGTCTTCATCAAGGTGACAGTGAACTGGCAATGGCCATGGGAACCCAAACTGGGGCTCTGTCCTTCTCTTTTCAATTCTTCTGTTGCCTTACACTCAGCCACCCGTCTGGGCACCGCACACAGAGGCACTGCTGTGGTTTCCGTGCTGGTGTGAGTCAGTGGCCGCGGCTGCCACCATCATCCACCCTCTGAACCCTTTCCACGCTGCTGCGCTCACACAAGCTGCTCAAGTCGACCGGCTGCCGGCCACCATGCGGGGACTTTACAACATCTGAGAGAGAACCAACTGGGCCGCTCAGATTCCCTGATTTTAAAGTATGTTTTAAAGCTACAGTTAAAGCAGCATGGTACAGACATGTAGACCAATCAAACAGAATAAAGTCTAGAAACCACAGAGCCCGGGACAACTCAACCAGGGAAGGACAGTCTTCAGCAGATGGTGCTGAGGACGTAGTATATTTACACGAAAAACAGTGAATCTGGACTCTTCCTTTATACAACAAACATGAACTCAAAATGGATGAGTCTTAAAACTGTAAAAAGGGGCTAACATCCAGAAAAGTTTCATATCATGGGACCTGTTACTAATTTATGGACCCAAAGCACAGGCAACAACACAAAAACGGACACATGAACATCAAACAAAAATTTCTGTAGGTCAAAAGCCACAAAAGACTGAACAGGCAACCTATACTTATATGGCCTGGAGCCATTATCTAGAATAAACACGTAACTCCCACAATGCAACATTTCGTTACCAAACTTGAAACCGGCCCGAGCTGGTGACAGGTTCAGTGCAGAAGCACTTGCATGTGCAAGACTCTGAACTGGATTGTTGGCAACACACACATGCAGACTCAGAAGTCCTTCGTAAACATCTCTCCAAACACTTATCAACTGCCATAGTCTACAACACACGTGCCACGCTACTGAGATGCAAACCAAAAACATGAGATAGCACTCATGTTTAGTAAGTTGATATTATAAACACAAACACAGAAAATAGCAAGTGTTGGCATGGAGACACTGGAGTCCTTATGCGTGATTGACACACTGCTGAGGCATGAGGCAAATCAGTGTGGCAGGTCTTCAGAAACTTATATAGATTTAATGTTATTCTGCAACTCCGGTCTTAATGTGTGCTGTGCCTAAACATGGATGGAAGTCATAGGCTTGTGCCTTTCTCAACCATTTCTCCTGCTTCTATTTTCAGACAGGGTTTCTTGTTGAACCTGGAGCTTGGCATGTCACTGGCCAGCAAGCCCGTGGACCTACCCGTCTATGCCCCAATGCTGAGGTTACAGCCATGAGGCCACACTCACCTTTCATGTCCGTGTCTGAACTCCTCACACTTGCACATCAAGCACTTTACGCATGAGCCATATCCCTAGTCTGTACACACTTTCTAAAAATTAAATATTCAGTTCATTGATACCATTAGATACTTTCCAGACATTCAATATAGTTAATCAGTACTGATTCCATAGTGTAGGTATAAGCATCATTTTTCTGACAGTAGCAGTCCCTAACTACTTGACTGCAAGGCAATGAAGAGTCTAGTTAGTTGATCACACACAGAAAGGCATCGACAGACAGAAGCACCAAAGCTCACAAGGGTGACAGACTCTGTTGGCTACAGTCATCCTTCTACCTTACTTTCAGAAGGCGTTAAGATGCTTTCCCTTTGGTGAATACTTTCCCCTACTGCATATGCACCTAAGTGTTCACTGTCACTTTCTGTCTGAGGCTAGGATCTCCAGAGCATCATGAAGCTAATGAAGTAGAAGTTCACAGATATCGGAGGTAGGTTCCCCTTTGGCTACAGGACTGTGAGCCTGTCTCAGGTCTGAATCGCACTGATGCCTAAAGGGGCTCACAAAAAATTCCCCCTAGGCAAAATCCTCAGGCTAGCTCTCAGTCCTCAGACAGCCTCTTAACAAGCAGAGCCTTTACAGTATCCATCAGCCTTAGACATGAGAACTGCTCTGGCACAATTGTTCCGGCTTGTTTTTATTTTGTTTTTAAGGTTCTAGCCTCTACAACCAGGGTCACATCATCCCTGTCAGGCAAGCGGTGACCTGTGGTGGACTGGGGACATCACAGCTGAAGTCCAGGGTTCAAAGCCATAGAACAATGTTTGCATCTCCCAACCACAGCATATAAACTCACAGTTTAAACAAAGATGAAGGATTCCAAGAGACACACAAATGACCTCGCTGCATTTACAGCACACTCAGGGTACAGATACTATCTACCCTTCACTTTAAACACTTAGGGTAGATAGATGATAGATAGATAGATAGATAGATAGATAGATAGATAGATAGATAGATAGGCCTTACAAGAGGTGCCTACTGAACAAAAACTGTTTCCAAATCCTTCGTTGTGTTTTAAGACATGGGTGGTGGCAGGCATATATGGACATCCATACCCGGTTGAGTACGCCACCTTTCAGTGTTCGGCCAACTTTATGGTTGGGGTAAAAGGTCAGGGCAGCAAGCCAGGTCTAATTTTCTTCAAAGGCAACATAGTTTCTGACCTTGAAAATGTTTCCTAACCACTTATTTGTATAAAGGTCCCAGCAGAATAGGCCTACCACTCGTTGGTGCTTGAGTAAAGAACAGTTGTGAATGTTTATGGAGAGCAAAACCCCCAAGTGAGAGGCATCGAGGGCTAGGGTGCACAGCCAGCTGGGTTTATAATGGGCGGGGCAGTGTGTAGCTGTCACCTGATCTTGTATCCAGAGTCCACCTTAGGGCAGAGAAACAGCACTGATTCCCACATACCGGCTTCCTCAGATGCTACTCACCGCTACTCCGTGAATGGTCCTCCTTCGTGCAGAGCCCTCGGGCGGTGTTACAAAGAGCTTTGGTCGGTCCACTGGGTTTCTAGAGGGTGCCGCTTTGAAGGGCATGATGATGGGGCTGCAGGACGCTGAACGAGGACAAATGGGGATAACTAGAGTGCAGGTGATTGGTTTTACACACAAGAGTGTCAGAGGAGCAGGCGAAGAGAGCCAGAGGCAGGCGCAGGAGAAGACAGAAAGAAAAGTGGGGAGAAGATGTTATTACCTAAAGCGCCCAGCCCCGAGATCCTCAACTCGCCTTGTACCTGCAAACCTGTGAGGCGCCCGCCCGGCTGACAGACCTGGAAGGTAATACTACTTGTTTTTTTCAGTTATGACTAAAGACATAGAAACTATCCAACTGTGGACAGTTGTGGCCTTGTATGACTACAGGTCAATGGTTCTGATAAAACCCTGTATCCACAACACCATTTTTAAAGGAAGACTGACTTATAGACAGATTTTTCCTAATTACCTCTACTATGGAACTAAAGCTAGAATCTGGAAGCAGGTAAGCAGTCAAGTAAGGTCTCAAGAGCCAAGTTCAGGAGCCAGTGGGGGGAAGGCAACCGAGATATAACATGGTCACTGACCAAGTCTTGCCAGGTGTTGACCTGTTTGAGGGATAGCTAAAAACAGCTGCAAAAGATCTCTGCTTTGTTTGAAGGTAAACCTATATATACTTCTGTCCCTCACCCCCCCACCCCAAAGCTAAGGAATAGAAAATATGGGGACACAGGTTGTAATTATTTAAAATGGTGGGAACAGCGTGTTGGGATTGCCACTGTGGTCGAATCATGGGTAGCAGTGACAGTTTTACTAAGGACAGAACTTTGAGTCTGAGACCATCCATCTTCAAAGAAACACTGACATTTCTCAAGTCACTACACAACAGTGGAATTAAGGCAATTTATTTAATATTGTACAGGTGCCAGAATTTCAGATCTCACTAAAAAAAAAAAAAAGAAATCTTGGTTTTCCATAAAAAAATGAAGCAAATATGGTTGAGGGTAATGCCATGTACCTGAGCAAGATTATAAAATTACTTTATGCAAATCTGGCTCCTGTAGCAATTCTTAACTTTTACAGACACATGCTTACTATGTACTTGTATAGCCAGGCTAGTCTTGAATTCATTCTGCAGACCAGGGCTGACCGTGATGAGCTTGTGGCAATTCCCCCACCTCAGCATCTGCAGTGCTGGGATTCTAAGAGTGCACCACCACACCCAACTTTGACGCAAACCTTTAAAGAAACTTTTATGTAGGTAATTTAAAAAAACAAAAAAACAACCAAAAACATTTATTGTGTATGCAGCATTATGCTTGCATTTGCACCTGCAGGACAGAAGAGGGCACGAGATCTCATTACGGATGGTTGTGAGTCACCATGTGGTTGCTGGGAATTGAACTCAGGACCTCTGGAAGAGTAGACAGTCTCTTCTGAGCCATCTCTTCAGCCCTATGTAGTGTAATACTAATTTAACAGTACTAATAAAACTCAAAATTACTAAGTATATGGCAATCTTAACTTTTAAAACCATGAACCTTTGAAAGTCGTTATTTATAGACGGCTGCGCCAGCTTGCACCTATTTGTGGTTTCTCTGCTGGGGATGGAACCTGGGACCTTGGTGGAGCTGCACTCCAGCTCCCAAAGCACAAGCCTCATCAGCATCTCCAGACCCCCGACCCACACTCGAGGGGAAGGAAGCTGGAAGACTGGCAGCTGCCCTGACCCACACTCGAGGGGAAGGAAGCTGGAAGACTGGCAGCTGCAACCTGTCTCCTGTCTTCACAGTGAACTGAAATACTGCTGCTGTCTCTGTTCTCCTTGTAAGAACATGGGAGTGGACACAGAGCTTCTCTTCTGACCTTTAATGGTGAATGGTAGATTTGTACTGTGAGGTAGGAGGGCTCTTGTCTTTGCTGGTGGTGACCAGGGAAAGTACTGGAAAATACATTTTTTTTCCCTTAAGTATCACAGGGCGCTTTCACTTCCCAGACAAGGAAAGGGTTCATTAATGCAAAGCTCTTCCAAGTTAATCAAATACACTGCAGAAGCCATGCCCTGCTCAGGGTGTTTCTGCAGGCAAATAATCAGGAAAAGCCAGAGGCCATCGACCTTGCCTAAAGATCAAGGGACCCTGGACAACAGGCCTGCTCTGAGATCAAGGCTCACACTGAGAACGGAAGGAAACAAACATGATTTCATTTTCCTTTAGTGCAAAGTGAAAAATGAATATTTGCTAAGACCCATCCTGGATGCGATCTAATTTAGTCTTTATTGTGGTGTCGGAAAAAGCATTAAGTACAGGTAGAAAATATTCTCTTCTCACTACATGGCTCTGGCTACACTGGAATTTGCTATGAAAACCAGACTTTCGAACTCAAAGAGATCTTCCTGCCTCTGTTTCCTATGTACTGGGATTAAAGGTGTATGTCACTGTATTTAGTTTAAGAATATCCTTATCTCTATTTGAAAATCCTCAACTTTAATTCTTCAAAAATATTCTGGCTGAAATAAAACACTAAAATTTCCAAAGGTATTCAATTCTGAACATCTACCACTGAAAGCCTGAAACTTGCAAACTGAACAATAGCGTTTTCTAGAAACAGTAAGAGTAACGCCTATTTGTCCTTCACCCCATAGTACGCTCTGTGTCCTGTATAGTTTAGTTACCGAGAATGAACATGCCTTTGAGGGAGTCCTCCACTACTCCTGGCAGTCAAGAGTACGTTAACCTAACCCATCAAGATCATCAGTGGGAACACAGAGCTCAGAACAAGGGGATGCAGGACCCTTCCCCGCCCACCACAACCCGAGCACCTTAAGGGACAAGGGTCTTAACTGCTACTGTAATCTTGGCTGTGGATGTAGGTCCCTCTTCTGCCATCGGCCATTGGGGATAAGATGAAGGACGAAAGAAAACTAAAAATGGAGGGAAACTAATAACCCAGAAGGTACCTCAAAAACTAAAGACAGCACATGTCCTGAAAGACAACTAAGACACATTTACATTCATAAATCCAAGTGGAAATCTTTACAAAAACTAGTAGTCTTTAATCTCATTAAATATAAGCTGTAGCAATGGAATAGGTAGTAATGACCCAGAGAATGCAGCAAATACTCAGTTGTACCCAACTAAGCATAGCAAGGGAGGGAGCGGTGGCTGGGAAAGGAGAGGCAGATCAGTGAAGAAATGGCGTGGGTAGAACAAGGGATAAAAGCATTGCTAGGGTCAGCGCCGACAGGAACAGCAGAGAAAGACATGGTTCTAGCTTTGGAACAAGATAACACACAACACAGGATTCAGTGCGCGATGTGATGAGTGTCCCAAGACAGGGTGGACAAGCAGCCAAGAAGTATGAGGTTCGTGGTATAAAACACAGTCTATCTTAAAATGCTGCACTTTTTCCTTCAGAAAAATCCCAGATGAAGTGCTGAGTGCTGAGAGGGACAAATGAGTGCCTTAAGATCTCTAAGTGGCCTGGTGTCAGCACTGACTGCTGCCACGCTCATTTCCAGAGAGAGAGAGTGTGCGAGCGCTGTTGAGGATGCCCGGACCTGCGGCCGTGACGGCCTGATGCTGGACGGTGAGAAGTAGAGCTGGCGCTTGTTAGCCAACTGGGTACCACACACAGGAAAGGCCGTAAACCACCAAGAGTTTGTTTGTGCAGCAGGCCAATGAGCATGAAGAAACAGGCCTTTTTAAAAGGAACTGTTCGAAGAAAGCATGTGGTTTTCTGAGTGCAGAGGGTGAGGGGTGGCTCGGTTGCTTCCACAGACACACCAACTGTGCCCAAAGAGAGCTGAGAAATCCAACCGTGACACCAGTACAGAGACATCACTCAAAGCCTATAGGGTAGGCCTTACCAACCGGATACAGTACAGTTACTCTCAGTTCGGTTGGTTCATTGAGGCACATTTGGTACTGAAAAAGTTTCAGTGTAACAGCCGAGATTAGGTATGTTCTGTTTTCAGTGAATGTAAGAAAGGCTGTACATTTCAAGTAGCCTCTCAGCTCTTCAGAGTTTAGAAGGTTCCAGGTACTAGGTTACATGTAGAAGCCTGGCACAGGAGGGGGAAGCTGCCAGGGTATGAAAATATATGCTTAAGTCAGAGGAGTGCGATGACTTATTTCCAAGTCTGCAGAGTGGTATTAAATTATCTCACTACCCTTGGTCATCTGTTGGCACACAGGGGTAGAAAGAAAAGTAGGTCTAAGTGATACATTTTTTGTCTGGTAATCTAACAGAAAGACAGAGGCCATCTGATCAGGTGAGGGACGTCATCTGCTTGCCTGGCATCTGGTGTCCAGATAAGATGCTAGGGTGGATGTAAAGAGGAAACAAAGCAAGTACCAACAGAGAGAAGCACGTACCAGGATGAACTGGGGTGGGGTTAGATGGACGTGGGAAGAACAGAACAGACAGGCTTCAAAAGGAGGACTTTACCTCACCACAAAGTGCCGCCTGGATGGCTTTACCTGTGTCTCCAGACAAGGTGGCCGTGCTTTTGCTTCTGGCCAGGAACGAATGTGTGGGCGTCAGAAGTCTGCTAACGACGCTGCTCTCCCAGGGGCTGAGCTGCAGGCGGCGAGCTAAATGTCACCACATAAGCAAGATGTTAGGGACATTCTTTCCTGGGCCAAGAGGATGCTGATCATCATCATACCTAACACCTCCACAGTCTGGACAAACCTGTGAGACGGCCGTGAGTCAGGGACACAAGGTCTCCACCCAAGGGAGCAGCTATCCCACAAACACTGCCTTTCCTCAGCTGCTGTGTTTATGGTGGGCTCTAAAGGGGCAGCTAGCTGGGGCGGAGCTTTGCTGGTCTACACATGTTGAGCAAACAACAGGTCTTGAAATGGAAATACCATTTCAATTATGGATCTGCTATTATCGGTAACTCCAGGGTGTACCTCTCTGATGGGCATCATTGACGGGCAGTAGACTAGTGGAGCCCACCTCTGATGGAGGGCTTT
The DNA here is from genome assembly GCA_036184795.1 of Tokudaia tokunoshimensis. Classification (NCBI taxonomy): domain Eukaryota; kingdom Metazoa; phylum Chordata; class Mammalia; order Rodentia; family Muridae; genus Tokudaia; species Tokudaia tokunoshimensis. The sequence goes on from BTHU01000006.1 coordinate 59,819,008, forward strand.
CTGTATATCTTCAATAATCAGCCTCACTGGGGCTGACAAATGAAGACTAGATTAACAGAAAGTACTGCAAGGGTTCTGTTAAACTCATGGATCTCCGTGAATGGTTTAGGATAACTGGAGGGACGAGGTACAATAAATCGAAAGAGGACTCATGCAAAGGCCTGTACGGGCTTCTTTTGACCTTTTCACTCAGCAAGCGAGCTAGGCTCTTTCCGGTTCCTGTTTGGCACAACATAAAACTTTCAAGGCTAAAGGAAAGCGGAAGGAAGATGAGATTAAGCAGAAACGCCCAAGTCCAATGATAACCTGAAGGTTTTCAGTGCTGTCTGAAGATCTGAAAACAAACTTCACAAAGACATATGGGTCCCAAACTACTGGGATTTGGCAAGACCGTGATTAGAAAAAAAATGCATGCCAATTAGGAATTTGTTTACATCACATCACAAGCACCTGGTGATGGCGCCCTAAAACAGAAGGTGAGTGAAGAGGCTTGCAATGTGCTACTGTAATACACGGATCACACGGCACTCATTCATGTCTATTAAAACTCTCTGAACCTGACCTTGCTGCCTCTGGCCTGCACTTCTCAGGTGCAACGTCTCATGCTGGTCCTATACACGCTATCTCTTAGAGGAACATAACTTTTAGAGTCTTGGAAATCTGGTTTCATTTATTAAAACCATATACTGCTAGGCACTGATACACTTAAAGTAGTTGCCTCCATGCAGGTAGAACCAATTTCCAGGAAGCCCTTTAATGACATGACTTTATTTTAAAAGTGATCACTTTGATCAGCGCTTTAGTTAAGAATTGGTGAACTTTCCATTAGGTTTTCTGTGTATTAGGGAGATCTCTTTAGATGATGATGATGATTAATGTGACAAGGTTGCACAATGTGGGTGGCCTCAAACTCATGGCAATCCTGCCTCTGTGACCCAAGTGCTGAGATTACAGGTTACAGGCTTGGACTACTGTCCTTGGCTTCCATGGCTAAGTATTTCCCAGCATCAAGCCTTACTAAGGCAGCAGGTGACAGCAGCAGGAGTGGGCGAGGCAGTAGAGAACAGCTCAATCATAACAATGGAACAGTAGGTTCAAACCAGCAAGGGAGGGAAAATAAACCGAGGCTTCCTTCTGAGATAAGATAGCACTGACAACCTGTATAACAAAGATGTGGCTGTCCTGAACTCATTCTGTAGACCAGGCTGCCCTGGAACTCAGAGACCCATCTGTCTAGCTCTGTCTCCCAAATGTTGGGATGAAAGGTGTGTGCCCCACCACACCTGGCCTTAGCCCCCCTCCCCCCTTCCTCCCCCCCTCGCCCCTTAAGGAGTTCAGCTTCTGAGAGTCTTCAGGGCACTGGCTATAGAAGCTGCTTCACGTGCAGATATTTCCACTTCTACCACATTTGTGACTGACATGCAAGACGGGGATGGACAGACTGCACATCTGTTTGTAGACAACATCGCTTTTCCTTTTTGTTTAATGGAGAGGTTCTTGATCTGGAGATGTGTGAAATGCTGAGGGAGGAGACAACATGGTGGAATTGGCCGGTATTGGTCCTATTTGAGCACCGGCATGAAATGCTGACCATGGCGAGAGGAGACTACTCAGATCAACGTAGGCAACCTCCGGATGCAATTCCGGCCCGTGGTTAGCCCTCACCATTGTGGTCTCAGGTTAACAGAACTGAATGATCTGGGCTAACTCGGTGCTGTGCCAATCACATTAGCACATGCCACCTGAGAGCGCAACGTCAACTGCTGAACACAAAGGTTTCTGGGTCACGGGTGCCAGGCAGAACTTAGATGTTGCTAGATCCTGACTGTTGGCATTAGAAGAATACCTAAGTGCTACCTGAAACCATCCATAGATGTGGCCATTACCTCAAATTATAGCAAGAATGAGAACGTATGATTTTAGGCTAAAAAGTGATTCTGGGCAGAATTCATCTATCACTATGTCCTATGATACAGACTCAAGGTGAGAATGTATTGACTCATTTCTCTTTATTTATTTTAGAGGCAAGGGCTCACTACATAGGCCAGGGAGCCCGTGACCCTCCTGCCTCAGTCTCCTCGGTGACGGGATTAGGCATTCCCCACCACGTCTGGGTTGTTTAGACTAACTTTGAGCTAAGAGTAGGCAACCTCATGCTCCCTCTCTTAAAGTCCCATTGTTCCTTCTTGAGGAAAATCTGGTTATGTGGGTGGCTTTAAAGATGAGGATATGAGTTGGAGAGACGGCAAAGCAGCTCAGAGCACTAACTGCTCTCCCAGGAACCACACGGTGGCTCACAGCCATCTGTGATGGGATCTGACGCCCTCTTCAGGTGTGTCTGAGGACAGCTACAGTGCACTCACATAAACAAAACAAATAAATCCTTTAAAAAAATGAGGATATGCACTGATAATGTAAATTTCCAATGGCAATGGTATATCTGCTGTAGCACTTATAGGAACAATCAATGAGAAATTATGTGCTTCTGGGTAATTTTATTAGTCTATGTGACACAATCCAGGTGTAAAAATAACAGCATTTTTTCCCCCTCTGTGTACCTAATTTGTAGATGTGTGACACACACACATATGTGTGTATGTATATATGTATGTATGTAGGTGTAAGTACATGTTTATGTATGTGTGCATGTGGAGGCCACAGGCTAGTATCTTCATCAACTGTGGTCCATCTTAATGATTTTTATTATTTTTTACTTATATGTATATGTTTAGGTCTGTGAATGAATGCTGTGTGTGTGTGTGTGTGTGTGTGTGTGTGTGTATGTGTCCAGGCTAGGACAGGGTGTGTGTGTGTGTGTGTGTGTGTGTGTGTGTGTGTGTGTGTGTGTGTGTGTGTGTGTCCAGGCTAGGACAGGGTGTTATACCCCCTGGAGCCAAAGCCATGAGCAATGTTAAGCCATTTGACCTGAGTGCTGGAAGAGAACAAGTGCTCTGAACTGCTGAGTGTCTCTCTCCCTTCTTCCCTTATTTTGTGAGATGTGGTCTTTGTCTGAACGTGGAACTCACTGATTAAGCCAGACAGGTTCAGAGCCATAAAGATCTTGTCTCCGACTCTCCAGGGTTGGCCGTACAGGCGAGTGTTGTCATGCCTGGCTTTCTTTTTTAACTTTTAATTAATTTACTTAATTTAATTTTTTTGGTTTTTTGAGACAGGGTTTCTCTGTATAGCCCTGGCTGTCCTGGAACTCACTCTGTAGACCAGGCTGGCCTCGAACTCAGCAATCCACCTGCCTCTGCCTCCCAAGTGCTGAGATTAAAGGCGTGCACCACCACTGCCTGGCAGCATAGGCTTTTTTAAAAAAAAAAATCTATAAAAGGTTCTAGTTTATTTTGATAAAAACTCTTCCTACTTACACAATAAGGCATAACTAGTGTTCAAAAATAGCTGGCAGGAGAGTTCTCTTACTGAAGATTTTACTTAACCAAAACAAATGAGCAAACAAAGCCTTCTGTAGCACCAGAGCCCCTTCCAGGCTATATGGGGTTAGACCAGGGCTTTGACTACAGCTCCTTTGATAGGGGCAGGAAAGTGGAACTGACTTCAGGGCTCTCTCTCTTACACTATCAGTTTAGCTTAAGTCTGTGAAGACACACACTTAGATTCAGTAGTTCTGTGTTTTGGTGAAAGGGGCAATTTCCTGGCTTCAGCTACGAACTAGTTATTGGGATTCTATTGGTCTTCTAACTCCACTTCTAATTCAGCCAATGAATGCATAGCTCATTGTGGCAGTGCACACTGTAATCTCAGCACTGACAGGCAGAAGGAGGATGGAAGCAAGTTCAGCCTGGTCTATATGATCAGGGTCTACAGTCAGGGTTACATGATGATTCCCTGTCTCAGAACAGAAGAACAAAGAAAGCGCCATGAGGAGGCCATGCAGGTGGGAAGTGCAGGGGCCACAGAGCCCTGCATGCAGAGGGGCTGCTAGTCCAGCTTCTGGTTCATTACCCTGCAGGACATTACAACCTCTGAGGGGTTGACTAAATTACCCTAAACAGAATAGATGGGCTACCCAATGGATATTAGTCCCCAAACCACATTACCCTAAGAAGATCCAATCAGATACATCATACAAAGGGTTTCAATGTAATTTTATTTCTAACTGACGAGGAATTCAGCATGTTCGATCCTCAGAGACTGGTCAGGGCACTAGCTGATTTACAGCCCGTCTCCTTATCCTCATCTTTACCTGGGACTGTAGTAGACAGAAAAGCAAGGCTTAACTTAAGAGCATCATGAGTCCTTAACTAAGGTTCATCTGAGACCCAGGTTCTCAAAAGTATGACATTAAAGTTCTAGGTAAGTGAGCCTTCTTTTAAAAGGAAGAGGAAGGGAACAGACAACTGTAGGGAGGACATGCACACCAGATCTACATCTTATGTTCAGCAAGAGAAGGAGCATGAGACACAGTTTACCCCTCCCCGAACGTACTCCACCTAGTCTTCAATAAAACATACTTATGAAGGAAAATTTAATAAATTAACATGAAAAACCTCTAAAACTTGATTACATTCTAATATCAATGCTTTAGGCAGGTTTAGCTTTAAAAAGGGAACAGTTTGGGCAAGTAGACAATATTAGAAACTGTTCAAACAATTACCCCTGACATTCACATAATATATTACAATGGTACCACAATATAAAATACAAGATATATAAACTGACACACACAGAACATGCATACATTGCATTCTTATTACAGATTAAGACATGACACTTTCTAATCTTGTAAAAACATACTTGAGGTCACCATAACTTATTATTTTTAAAAAGTGTGTGCTTTGCATTACATGATAAGTCTTTGGTTTTATTTAAAATCATCATAGTTATTAAAACAAGTAGCTTTTCTGAAAAGCCTGATTGTTTCATCCATGATATAAGACAAAACTTCCATTTTATGAATAACTAAATATTCATGTACTGTAAATCCATAGGATGCATAAACTCAAAACTCCGTTAAGACTTTAGCTGGAAGACATGGTGATGATAGTCTTAAAATGAGACAGAGCCATCAAGCCTGAAACGAACGGACACCAAACAAGCCATCACACACATCAGCAATGCCATGAGAGAAGTCTGACCAAACAAGAAACAAGTTGGTGAAATGGAACTGCCATTACGAGTCATTTAAGGTTTTCTTTGGAAAGCCGGCACCCAAACTCCCAGCACATGGATGGTTGAGAGACAGGACTGTCCAGAGCAAGTTTATGTGCATTCTGGAGGATAAGGGGTGACTCCGTCTGCTAACCGGCTGAGGGAAGCACCGTTTGCTAAATGCACCAATCAGCCACCTTCTAACACGAGAAACGCTCTTGTCCCAAGGCAAGTGATGCTCAGCCGCTTACGCTTTTTTACTCTCAAGTTTTTTTCTTCCTATTTAAGAAATGTAGGGAGAGCAACTTCAGATGCTATTTCCATCTGTGCACAAGCAGGAAAGAAAACATTAAGTAAGCAACAGAACAGGTTTTGTTTTCCTTTTGACTGTACCTCTATCTGGAGAGTTTAGCAAAGTTGCAGACGAGGACGAGAGCCGCTTGCTAATGACAGGATCAACGTGTTTCGAAAGATTCATGGTGGAAACTGACCGCCTGTCTGGATCTAAAACAAATGGAGAGAGTGCTAATTGACGGCTGGCACGCGGGATCGCATATCCTAGTTCAGCAGTGGGACAAGAAGCAGGACTGGAGGCCACTGGCACAGTTTCTAGATCTTCCACACAGCACAGCTCTCTGAGTGGACACACCAGAGGGACTTAAAGGCTAGAAATAAAACATGTTTTTCTTGAGAAATAATATAAGCGTTTAGTTCACCATTTTAAACTCAAGCATACTATTATGATACAAGCAGATGAAGACAAACCCAGGAGCAGAGAAAGGCTACAGAGTCGATGCAGACCAACTGGGAAGCAGAGAGAGGCCGGGGACAGTGGGTATGGTACTGAGAACCTGCAGTGAAGTGCACACCCGGAGTGCGCGTGCGCGTGCGTGCGTGCGTGCGTGTGTGTGCGCGCGCGCGCATGCGTGTGAAGTGCACGCCTGGTCCTGCGGCAGACCCCCTTGTTTGTACAGACCTTTCATCTGCAGCACGGCATTCACTGTAGGATGATTTGATTGACAAGTAAGGGCATGTGTGCTGGGCCTGTCTATATCCCAGTTACTAGGAAGCCAGGTCGAGGCCAGTCTGGGGATTTTTGCAAGCCCACCCCCTGGACATTTTCTCCCCCTTTTTGACAGGGTCTCAGTATGGTCTGGCCTGAGACTTATTATGCCTCTGACCTTCAATTCCAGGGGTTGCAGGTGAACCCCACTTAGTACAAGTCAGTCACCCTGTCTGTTTCCTTATCTTTCCTGGGGATTGAACGCATTGTTAGGTAAGGGCTGTACAACCGAGCTGTATCTGCAGCCCAAGATTCCGTCTCAATAAAAAATAAACAAACGGGAAGGGTTCAGTGGTGGAGAGTTTGGCTCTGGGCTTGAGCCTTAGTACTAGGGGTGTGGATGGTTCTGATCTCAATAGGTGGAATCAGTACATAAACTTGCCCAGCAGAACTGACAGCAATATAAACCAGAATTCAACCAAAGCCAATGAGTATTACTGTTAAAATTACCCTGCAGCCAAATAATTTAAGGAAGACTTTAGAGTTCAAAGTCTTGCTCACCAGTAAGTTCATGATGCCCGAACAAACTCCACACAATAAAAACTATCCATCTCTCCTTAGAAGGGGGAACAAAATACCCACGGGAAGAGATACAAAGTGTGGAGCAGAGACTGAAGGAAAGGTCATCCAGAGACTACCCCACTTGAGAATCCATTCCATATACAGTCACTATTGTTGATGCCAACAAGCACTTGTTGACAGGAGCCTGATATAGCTGTCTCCTGAGAGGCTCTGCCAGTGCCTGACAAATACAGAGGCGGATGCTCTCAGCCAACCATTGGACTGAGCACAAGGTCCCCAATGGAGGAGCTAGAGAAAGGATGCAAGGAGTTGAAGGAACTTGCAGCCTCATAGGAGGAACAACAATTTGAACCAACCAGTACCCCAGAGCTCCCTGGGACTAAACCACCAACCAAAGAGTACACATGGAGGGACCCATGGCTCCAGCTGCATATGTAGCAGAGGATGGCCTTGTTGGACATCAAAGGGAGGAGAAGCCCTTGGTCCTGTGAAGACTCATTGCCCCAGTGTAGGGGAATGCCAGGACAGGGAAGCAGAAGTGGGTGGGTTGATGAGCAGGGGGAGAGGGGGTAGGATGGGGATTTTCAGAGGGGAAACCAGGAAAGGGGATAACATTTGAAATGTAAATAAAGAAAATATCTAATTAAAAAAAATGACAAAAGAAAAACCTATCCATTTCACTGCACATCTGACGGTGGCTGAGGTTACATGTTTTCCATATCTCACTGCACATCTGACAGTGGCTGAGGTTACATGTCTTCCATTATTTGCTGATGAGTACAACTTAAAACACTCTCCACAGTGCGGCCTTTGCACTGTTCCCACTGGTCTGAATAACCTCGGTCCTAAGCAGTTTTGAAGAATTTTGCCCAGTGGCACAGCCATTTTGACTGTTATCTACGACTGCTGGTAATAAGTCTCATTAATGAGAAATGGATCTTTAACTGAGAATTACTTTCGTAGCTGACATTTAATTATATTTTTTTTAAAAATAAATTACCAAGTGTGATTCCTGTGACTTTCATTTACATTTATCTGGTGGGGTTTGGGCAACAAGAAAAAATAGAAGTGCAGAGGTGAATTAGTACCAGGAGCACCCGATGGTGAATGCTGGTGTCTGCATAAGGACGGACGGAGAAGGGCGAGGCCATGCGGTTCTACAGAGATGGATTTGTTGACATTGCTTGTATACTACGATTAGCTGGGAGAGCCGTGTCTATGTTAAGCCTATCCCCAGGTATCTGTCAATAGGTTACTAAAAACACTTAGATCTATCTCCTAGTAAGCAAGAGAGAGATGAGCTAGATAGATAGTCATCCACCAAAGCCCACAGTTTTGCCATGGGTGGTGAGAACATGGAGGCAAGCCATGGTGTGTGGTGCCATCTGAGACAGCTTTCATCCAGTTTTTCTCACTGAACAAGAAACGATTTCACAAAAGGATTGGTAGGTTTACAAATAAAAGTGTTTCCATGGTAATATAGCTGATGTACCAGCAAGACAGACCAGGCACTAACTTTAATGGCTTTGATGTTTCTAGGCTGGGAGGACTTAGTGTGATTAGCAGGGTTAGTACAGGGCTGCTGTGCAGGAGGCTAAGGCACCAATGAGCGGAATAGATGGCTCACTCAACCCCGCGGTGGATCATTTCCTAGTCTTTGAGAACTTGGACCAATTCCAACTGTTTCTCTCACAAACGTCTTATAGTTTGCTCCAATCCAGTCACTGGACTTCATCTAACAGCTGGTAAACGTGTCACCGGCCTTACTGCTCCAAATAGTCAAGTGGAAAGTAAGAGTTAAGGCTAAGTAAATTCATTGTTTCTCAAAGATGTTTGACACTGTACAACAAAGTGTTTCTGTCATAAAGACAGAAAGCATGAAGCTCGGTAAAAGAAACATATGGTTGTAAAAACATTTACCATGGCCATTTTTCTTCACAGAGAATCCATGAAAACTATTCCTGATGAAATACATCACATCTTTGTGATGGCAGAGTTGGTGCACTCTATCACAGGTGGTAAAGACCACAGGGCAAGTGTGCCTTTCTATACTGGCTCAATGTCACAGGGAAATAAGTTGTGGTTATAGTTACTAAACTCAAAAACAAAAGGGGGGCGTTGTAAGAAACAGTAATGAGGGGGCTGGAGAGATGGCTCAGTGGTTAGGTGCACTGGCTGCTCTCTCAGAAGTTCTGAGTTTAATTCCCAGCAACCACCACGTGGTTGTTTATAAGCATCTGTAATGTGATCTGATGCTCTCTTCTGGCGTACAGCATACATGCAAATAGTGTGTTCATACACATAAAATTAAAATAAATCAGAAAATATTTTAAAAAATAATGAAAACACATAGTAAACATGCAAAGAAAAATCCATCTGAATACTGACGGCTATGGGATCGTTAACGTGGACACACTCTACAGGAATTTCTTAGCTACAAGACACTTAGATGGGTTTTATTAAAAATTACTTAGAGAGAAAGCAAATGTGCCATGTGTAGTCATTTCAACACCTTCAAGTCACCTGACCTTGAGGAACACTTAAATATTGTGCTCATCTCGGGTCCCAGTCTATAATACACAGCGTATGTGTGGTGACTAGGCTGGTGGTGGTTCAGTGATCCATGAACTGGTCCCATGTCTGGAGGAGCTAGCTACAAAGCAGGCAGTCAGCGATTACAAGGATGTCTGCATCAGATTTTCTACTCCCCCCCAACCCCCCCCCCCCCGCAACCTGTGACGACGTGGTGGTCCGTGCCGACTAAACCAAGGGGAATGATGACTCAGCAAAAAAGAAAAGAAAAGAAAAGTAACTGACATACTGTATAAGCACTGAGGTATACTGAATTTACAGTACAAAGATAAGCCTTCCGCTAATGTCATATTTCAACATAATTTTATGTCCATTTAAGGAGAGAGAAGTAGCCTGGATGTTTCGCACTGTTTCTGGTCTGAGACATCGGCATGCATTCCTATAGGACATCACCGATGTACAGGTTAGGTCAGAGCACATGTGCTCATGGGACAGACTCTGACCCAGCTGTGCTGCTGAGATCCTTCCTGAGCAGAAACTGACCCTAGATAACATCCCACAGTCCTGCAAACCTTATGCAAATAGATCCTTAAAACAGTTGAGGCTGGTGGCTTCAGAGGCGCTGCATAGGTTTCTCTCTAGGGAAAGAGCTCATGTCAAGGCAAAGAGAGGACTTTAGGTCTTACCTCCATCATCCTCTTATCCTCAAATAGTGGAAGCATCATTTAATCATAGTTTATTGATTTCTGAGGAATTTCTGTTTTGCAACGAGAGATTTAGGGGGAAAAACCCAAAACCCCAAACCAAATGCACTCTAACTGTCCAGCAAAACTCCAACCAAACTGAAAGAACAGGCTTGAAGGCGGTGCACTTACCTCCACTGTGGATGCTGGAGTTCCCATGGAGAGGACTTCCCCAGGACCACCGGTTATACCTCTGCCTTGGCTTCTGGCTCCTCTCCATCGTCCGGCGGACAACAGCTTCGTGGCGCTCCTTCCGTGGGGCAGAAGATCTGGCAGTTAGGTTGAGCTGTTTGAAGGTGCTGCAGCTCGAGCCAGAGTCGAGTGGACTACCTAATCTCGTGCCCTACTGTACTGGTGTTATAGTCTATTTCCTTACTTCTGCACTTTGAGATGGGAACAGTAACAATCTTGGGTCGTTTCTGTAACCATTAGCTCCCAGTTCCAAAGTCCTTGTGTATAACAGATACTCAAATAAATACTTCCCTACTGGGTGGGACACCTTCACCAATACTAACTAGTATAGTCTTCACTTAAGCTGATACTCAACATGTGTTTTTATGTACAGTTATACATGTTATGTGTCTCGATAAGCTCAAACTTGTGATCCTCTTGCTTCAGTTTCCTGATGGCATGAACTATAGATGTGTACCATTATGCCCCACGTAACTTGTCCATGTGTGTGCACATGAGTGCGCGTAAAAGAGACAGAGAGAGACAGAGAGAGAGAGAGAGAGAGAGAGAGAGAGAGAGAGACAGACAGACAGACAGACAGACAGACAGACAGACAGACAGAGAGAGAGAGAGAGAGAGAGAGAGAAAGAAAGGTGCCAGAACCTTATGCATACTCGCAAGCACTTGTTCCATGTCTATAAACCAGCCTCATATGGAACCGTATTTTAATAATAGAAATCAGAAAGTGAGAACACAGTATTTTCTCCGCCCCCAACCCCCCAAGCAAAGTACACATATTACGGAAAAGCAAGAAAGAACTCTCAAGAATAGGAAGGGGTCCAAGAGAAAAAACCTCTTTTCTTTGAGAGGTCTTCATTGGCTAGCCTTGAACTTGTGACAATCCTACCTCATCTGTTTTCTGAGTGTTGGGCTTACAAGCATGCTCCACCCCACCTAGCTGAGACACTCAAGGCTTAATGTTGTAAACCTTACTATTTTAACTGCCCCTGCACCATCTTCTAAAACCTTATATAACACTTATTTAAGGGTCGAGTGCAAATGAAGTGCATATGTGGAAATATTTGCCTACATGGAAATGTTTATATATGGCAATACCCTACGGAAGCCCATTGGGTGATTTTTAGTACTTTAGTATGGCCAAATAAAGCAGTAATGCATATTAGGTTTCCACAAGAGACAGGAGAACTCAATGTTCTAGCAGCAACACTAACAACCAGCCGACTTGTATGCACCCCCTTCCCGGCACCTCAGCTGCCTGCAGGGCAGTCGGGATGGAACAGGGGAGCCCCTCCCCACACCTTGTCCTCCTCCAGTCTCTGCCTCCGCTTCTCCTCCACGGCAGCCCTCCTCCGCTCCTCCTTCAGCCGCTGGTCCTCCAGCTTCTTCTTCCGTGCCTCCAGGTGCCTCTCATAGTGCTGCCGGGCTCGCTCTTCTCGCTCTAGCCAGACAGTTTCTCGTGCAGCTTTGGGGGAAAAAAACAGGGAGATCCAACAAGGCAGCTAAGAAATTGAATGGCTCGTGCTGGCGAGTATTCTGCACTGAACCCAGCTCTGTGAGTGTGTGCGATTTGGCACAGCCTTTGCTCTTCTCACTATGCTGAGGAGGCTGCCCTGGGCTCTGCTCTTTAGAAGCATGTATAGCTCTGTGGGGCACAGACTGCATGCCCTAAGCTCTAGGATCAACAGTTCCATTTCCATAATCTCTTTTTTAAAAGTGGAACCCTTGGCTGGTGACATGGCTCAGTGTGAAAAGCACTTGCCAATGCAAGCAAATGAAGTGCAGGACCCGAGTCCCTTCCCCAGCACCCAACCTGGGGAGGCAGCCACAGGCAGAACCCTGTACTACTGACCAGCTAGCTTAACTGGCATGATCGTAATGAGAGGCATGTCCCAAAAACGCGGTAGAGGGCTTCTGAGAGATGACACCTGACACATACCTCTGGCTTCCACATGCATTTGCATATGTGCATGTCCACCTACATGTATAACATGCTCCTCCAAACATATCCACACATATACAAATACACATAAAGAACCAAAAGCAATGCTCAATGATGACGGCCCTTCTTCTCCTTCGTATGCTCCTTTCCAGTTCAGGAGGTAAACTTACCCTCAGAGAGGCTTTAATATATGAAGCTTCCTCCAACTGTGATAACTAATAATCCCTGTATTATTAACACTGTATGTGAGAATGTCTAAAATTTGGACCATAAAATGTTTAGATTTTTGAGACAGAATCGTATGTAGCCCTTGAGCTTGTTATGTATTTTAGGATGACTGTTGAATTTCTAGTCCTGCTTGTACCCTAGAAGTACCACCATTATACCCCAGTGTCCCACTGCACTTGGGTCAATGCTATTTGCAATTCTGCAGCATTAACTATTTCTCAAAGTTAGTGTCTGAGGACACAAACCTTCTCAAAGAGCTGAATTGGCGAGAGGACAAGGTCATCCAGGGCAGTGAGGGGCGAGCTGGGGTGACAGGCTTCCCCTAACGGCTCTGCAGCTGAGCCGTGCCGAGCCTTCACCACATCCATTTAGACTGCAGTCATCTGATCAAAACCGAGGACGCTAGTTTTCAAAGTTCCTACCTATGGTCCCAGAGAGATTCTCAGGCTAAGTTAAAAACTGACTTTAAGAAAGAGCACTTACTATATGTGCGATAGAGCACGCACTGAATGACTGCATAAAGCCATAGTGAGAGGCCATCTTGAAACTTAACAGGAGCACAGAATTCTGACAGTTAGATGCACTCATGTATATAAAATTAGATTTTCTACATAGGAACCTTATTGGTAAACTTTTTGTGACACACAGAAAGATATGTTAGAGTGGTCTATTTTTTTCCCCTTGTTTTGGTTTTTCAAGACAGGGCTTCTCTGCGTAGGTTTAGCTATCTTAAACTTGCTCTGTAGACCAAGCTGGCCTCAAATTCAGAAATCCGACTGTCTTTGCCTCCCAAGTGCTATGATCAGAGGTGTGCACCATATCTGGCCCTAGAGTGGCAGCTCTTATAGAGTTAAGCAACTGATACAAAGTATCAGGAAGTGCAGTGACTGTTCCTCTTACTCTGGAACCGGTTATATCCCATTTCTATATCCATGAGACTTGTATACCATTCGAATTGTTCCAGAGTGTAACTACTCTGCACTTAACTTTTTCTACTTAAAATCTCTTAAGAGATCTTTTCATGTTAAAATAGAAAAACCTGAATCTAACTGCATTTTTAATGGCTCTGTAGCATTTTATTGCCTATACATTGCTCAAATAGACAAGTATCACTTGCTTGATAGTAACAAAGTTACGAATGTTTCAGGTAACCTAACTCAGACTTTGGGTAACACCACTGTGGGAGCACAGATCTCTCCTGTTTGACACAATACTCGTATTCCGGTTACTAATAACAAAACGATGCTCAGTTTTTATTCTATGGTGGTGATGTCCGAGGATCTGAAGGATCTGAAGGTTGGGAAGAGGCTCAGTGGGAACATTTGCGCAGCATCTGTAAGGCCCTAGGCTCGATTCCCAGCATTTCTAATTTATTTTTTTAGATTTATTTATGTATATGAGTCATTGTCACTGTCTTCAGAAGACAGCATCAGATCCCATTACAGATGGTTGTGAGCCACCATGTGGTTGCTGGGAATTGAACTCAGGACCTTTGGGAGAGCAGCCAGTGCTCTTAACCACTGAGCCATCTCTCCAGCCCCCAGATCCCAGCATTTCAATGCCACAATGAAATACAATAAACATGACTGTTTCTTTGGATACAAACAAACTCCTCTGCTTGCTGAGCTCCTGCTGGCTTTCCGCCCCCCCCGCCCCCGCCCTGTTTGCAGCACAGCTCCTCTAGTTAGCCTGCACTCCCTGTCTGTCTGCAGCACAGCTCCTCCAGTTAGCCTGCACTCCCTACTCTGCTTTTCCTCTCTGCTCCTGTTCAGTCTCCAGGTAATCCACTTTTGAAGGCAGTGACCTCACGCCTGTCATGCACATCACCATGACTTTTGGAAGTCTGGGGGTTAAAGGGCAAAGCATCTAGTTAGAATCAAATCCATGGGCTCCAAGCCTCATGCTCTGGTTACTAATAACAATAGGACCCTTGGTTTTTGCTTTTTGTGGTGCTGGGGACAAGTAATTTCCATTTCTAATAAAGCTGCAGGTCTATCTAAGATAAGTGGTCCACTGGTGTGTAAAGAGACCTGCCATCTGGGACCTCATTAAATTACAAAGTTTTTGCAAGGCAAAAGACACTATCAAAAAGACAAAGCGGCAACCAACTAACTGGGAAATGATCTTTACCAACCTTACATCCGACAGAGGGCTAATATCCAATATATACAAAGAACTCAAGAAGTTAAACTCCAGAGAGGCAAGCAACCCTATTAAAAAATGGGGTACAGAGCTAAACAAAGAGTTCTCACCTGAAGAATATCTAATGGCTGAGAAGCACCTAAAGAGATGTTCATCATCCTTAGTCATTAGGGAAATGCAAATCAAAACAACCCTGAGATTCCATCTCACACCAGTCAGAATGGCTAAGATCAAAACCACAGGAGACAGCAGTTGTTGGCGAGGATGTGGAGAAAGAGGAACACTCCTCCACTGCTGGTGGAATTGCAAGCTGGTACAACCACTCTGGAAAGCAGTCTGGCGGTTCCTCCGAAAACTGGGCATGACACTCCCGGAGGATCCGGCTATACCACTCCTGGGCATATACCCAGAGGCTCCCCCTGCATGCAATAAGGACACATGCTCCGCTATGTTCATAGCAGCCTTATTTATAATAGCCAGAAGCTGGAAAGAACCCAGATGTCCCTCAACGGAGGAATGGATTCAGAAGATGTGGTATATCTACACAATGGAATACTACTCTGCAATTAAAAACAATGAATTCACGAAATTCCTAGGCAAATGGTCAGAACTTGAAAATATCATCCTTAGTGAGGTAACCCAATCACAAAAGAACACACATGGTATGCAGTCACTGATAAGGGGATATTAGCCCAGAATCTCGGAATACCCTAGACACAATTCGCATATCAATAGATTTCTAAGAAGATGGAAGGAGAGACCCCTGGTCCTGGAAAGACTGGATGTAGGGGAAGGCCAGAACAGAGAAGCGAGAGGGGGTTGAATGGAGAAAAGAGGGAGGGAAGGGGGCTTATGGGACTTTCGGGGAGGGAGGAAACGGGAAAGGGGAAATGATTTGGAATGTAAATAAAAAAAAAAACTTAGGAAAAAAAAAAAAAGAGAGACCTGCCATACTGGTCTTCTGCAGTTAACTTGACATCTAACACTTTAGCATTTCCTAAGCTCTGTTTTCTATGTAACAAAGTTTGTTTCCCCATCTCCCAGAGTAAGTTTCAACCACTTAAACACAACCAAACATCTTAATAATTACTTCCTGGTTCACTGTGAAAAGCATCTTAAGAATTACTTCCTAGTTCACTGTGAACTACTGACTGGTCCACCCAATCTTGGGTAAGCTACCTGGAATGAGTTCTATCAGAGCAAGTTGTGGGGAAACATAGGGGCTTTCACGAAATTATGAGGATTAAACCATAATTATACTTGAGCAGTACAACAGTTCTCACAACTTCCACCTTTGTCACCAACATCTTAACTAAAAAATTAAAGGCTCACATGCAGATGTACATTATCCTTTAAGTGAGCCTGTAGCCTTGCCCGCTGGAGTGAGGTAAGCACCCCCTAGAACTACTATCCCCTTTCTACTTGTCTTTCACAGGAAGGAGGTTCTGCTGCTCGCCTTTTCCCCCTCAAAGCACAACAATGGTCGGTAAACAGTGACACAGAGAATAGGCAAACAATGTTGGGAAAACAAATACTACCTCCTGGCTACTTAGCACCAGCTGGGGAGCCTCAGATGAGCTCGCAGCAGGTTCCTGAGGCCTTTTAAACCATCTTAAGAATTGAAAGTTTACTAATGAACTTCAGTAATTTAAACTATTAACCTATAGTTTTGAGGCTGAACATTTTGCAAGTAAGAATTCTGAACATAAAACAAACTAAAAAACAAAAAACTAGCAATTGTTATAGACCGAAAATTGTGTCCCCCTAACTCCAAATTCCCATGTTAAAGCTCTAATTCCCATGACTGTATTTGGAAGCAAATCCTTTAGGAGGAAGTTAAGACTGATATGGCTGGGCATGGTGGTACACGCCTGCAATCTCAGCACGGAAGCTAAGGTAGGGAAGTCCAATGGGTTACGCAGAAGACCCTGCTTCAAGAAGCAAAACCATAAAACATAAGAAAAAGATCAAATGGGTCCCTAAGGGGGGGGGCCGGGGGGCTCATCTGACAGAATTAGTGGGCTTGTGTTTTGTTGTTAAGA
This sequence comes from Tokudaia tokunoshimensis, assembly GCA_036184795.1. NCBI lineage: Eukaryota > Metazoa > Chordata > Mammalia > Rodentia > Muridae > Tokudaia > Tokudaia tokunoshimensis. The sequence goes on from BTHU01000006.1 coordinate 59,835,526, forward strand.
AGATACAACAACATGTGCTCTCTTCCCCCTCTTACACTGTGTGTGTGGTGCTTGTGGACCACAGTGCACATATGGAGATCTAAAAACAACTTTGTGAAGCTGGTTCTTTCCTTCCATCTTTACCTGGCTACGTGGGATTAGGCACAGGGCTCCTGGCTTGCAGCAAGTGTGTTTACCTGCTGAGCCATTTTTGGTTGTCTCTGGATGCCTGTGCTCTGAGGAGAGAGCCCTAAGCAGGCGTGAGACCGAACACTGATCTGGGCCTTCCCTGACTCCAAACTGTGAGAAAATGTAGTTCTGATGCTGAAGTCACCCAGACCATGGAATCCTGTGAGGCAGCGGCCTAAAGCTGGTTACATCCTTAAGTTCTCAACAGTCATTTTCATAAAGATGCACCTATGAAAGAGAGGAGCGTGTCCAGACAGACCATGAATCCCTTCGAATGTTAACCTTCCTCCTTTGAAGTTAATTCATGCCTAGGTCATAGGTTCTTAAAAAAGAAATGGACGCCACTCCCTAAGCCTCAGTAATATGGGCATGAACAAGTCAGTCTCATCTGCAACCAGGATGTTTTCACGGTACAGTAACGGTACCAACATGTTGGTGTTCTACAACACGGAAATGTGTTATCAATCTGGATTCTATTTAGAAACACACAGTGCCTGTTAAGAGAATTTAGAATGAAAAATAGGTAGTGGGGTAGACACACCCACTGCACAGGGACTTGAGTCTACCATACCCTGCCACTGAGCAGCTATGGGTCAGTAAACAGTAATACTGTGTGTGGCTCGGGCTGTTGGTAAGCTCATGTAACACCCACAACATTTGGTACGTGCTACGCAATTCTGTGGGGGCAACAAATGAAATGACGGGCTGTGTGTTAATCCTGGTAACTCCTGTTCTACTGACACAGGCAGCAGTCAGCTAACAGAAGATGCAGGTAGGTTAGATATCTCAGAGTGTGCTCCCTCACTGGCTGGGTGGACACCCTACCTACACCCGTCATGGTCCTTCTGAGCAGGCTTATGTCTGCACAGGTGGAGAACATATTTCACTGCTGGAATAGAATGAAGAACAGATGGATGCCATCAATTGCTTGAGGGAGATGTAGCTTAATTTAGCTCATGATTCTAAGAAGGGGGAAGTGAGAGGGGAAAAATAAGATACTCTAGAGATGGAGAGTGAAGTCACTTTACAGGACTTAGAGCACTCATGTGGAAAATACTTATCTCATTTAATGGAGTTGGAGTTGAGAATTTGAATATGAGGCTCTACATTCAGATCCTAAGCAACATATGCAAACGCACGTGCACGCGCGCGCACACACACACTCACACTCACACACTCACACACACACTCAAGGAAAGAAGGAAGGAAGGAAACCTAGGCAACAACTGTAAATGTTGCAGAAGTTAACGACTTTTGAAGTGAAATAAAACTGCTAAGAGTATAGAAAAGCACACGGAACTTCCATGAAATGACCAGTGTTTATCTGCATCAAGCTGACGCCCCACACTTCCAAACCACACACATTACTCCCTTCCTATTAAGGAGATGGAGTTTTTCAAAATCTACAAGAACCTGGACACGCTAATGCTGTCTGTAACCCCAGTCCCCGGGAGGCTGAGCAAGTGTATCATGAGTTCAAGACCAGCCTACTCTACATACTGAGATCTTGTTTCAACCCCTACCAATTCCTTACCCTTGTTCCCATATGGTAGAAGCAATAAAATCAATCCTATCATAAGACGGAGTTTGCTTGTTTTCGTTACCAAATGCTCAGGTAAGCTGTTCAAGAGTCTCGGAGAGTAGAGTTCAGTTTCCACTGAGACACGTGCCTAGCACGGAGGCCCTGGAGCTGATCTCCACCATAGGAAGAAGAAGCAACCAGAGCCTCGACAGTAATGAAGAGATCCCATGACATATTTTGAAATGAGAGGCCCGATGTTCCCAGACGTACGGAGCAGAAGAACTGGAGCAGGGATTTTAACTGCTGACTCCAATGCTGGGCTCTGCCCGCACACTCTCCCACCCTAAAGCAGAGCCCGCCCAGGGCTGTCTCTTCTCACACCAGGCTCCTGGAGCAGTGAGTGAAGTGTGAAAGCGCAGGCCCCTCCTCCGTGGCCCCGTTCAGATGCTTGACCATGGGCCGTCAGTCCTTACAAACAGCACTCAGACTGACCGGGGCCTTTGCTACCCTCTGCAGTCATCTTTCTCTCTCCTGACCCGTCTGCATCGGAGTCTATCTAGTCTATCTTCACACCTACTCGATTTGTTTTCCCCAAGCAGCTTTATCAATACACACACCTAGGAAACCCCAGTTCCCTTACTGGTGCTACCTCTGCCCACAACATCGCCTTCTGCCTGGCGATTGGCTTCTGGAGCTCCAGCTGCTTCCTGTCAAAGCCTCTCAGCAGCAGAGTTCCCCAGCTCCATCGGAGGGCTGCCACTGTTGCTGCCCCCTGAGGGAGGGGTTACTCTGTGGTTAGTGGATTTGTTAAAACACGCCAGGGGGTCCACTCATAGCATGGGGGTGGGTGGAAAATGAAGGGAGGGAAGGAATTATGAGAGGAGGGAGGGAGAGAAAGAGGGAGGGAGGGGAGGGAGAATAGGAGGGAAGGGAAAGAGGGAAGAAAGGAGGGAAGGGAGGGGAAGAGGGAGGGAGGGAAGAAGACAGACAGGAAGGGAGGGAGGGGAAGGAGGGAGGGAAAAGAGGAGGGAAGGAGGGGAAGGGGGAGGGAAAAGAGGAGGGAGGGAGGGAAAAGAGGAGGGAGACAGACAGACAGACAGGGAAGGAGGGCGGGAGAGCTAAGGAGTAAATGACTGTCAAGCAAGACTTTCATTGTCTTGATGAATGTAATTTGAGGCTTTCCCATGTTACATTTTATTTTATTTTATTCTTTGAGACAAAATTACACTCTGCAGCTTAAGCAGGCCTGGAAGTCACTATGTAGCCCAAGCTGAGTTTGAGCTCTGGGTAATCCTTCTATCTCAGTGTCCCAAGAGCTGGGATAACACGTCTTTTCCTTTAACTGTAATCAGAGTATGTAGAGCTGTTTGGCCTGGCCTTGCAGGACACCCACACTGTCTCCAGTCTGAGAGACCGTCCTACTTTGTCCATTTCCCTGTGCTTGAAGACTAATGCAACTGAGGTGCTGGGACAGAGACTTACACATACAGATATCCTGGAGCACCCCCTATGTGTGGGGAGAAGGTCTTGAAATAAGAAAGCAAGAACTTACAAGAGATAGGAAGTTCCCAGAATTCTAATCTGAAAATAGCTGCTGCTATAGCAATGGAGTCTGGCTTGACCAGTGACGCTTTTCACAGCTGTCTCACTGAGACCTCCCTAGAAGCACAGACCCCTACCCACATCTGCTATTCCTCAGCTCAGAAGCACTAGGCCTGGCATTCCAGGCACCTAGTCACTTGGAAAGAGGCTCAGCTCATACTTCATCCTGACCCCAGTCATGTCCAGGCCAGAGAGACAGGGAGTAAGGTAACTTGCTCTACATCTCAGGACACGCGAGTGGTGGAGCAGAGTTTAGACTCCGATTGTCTGACTCTGGAAGCACAAAGAGCCGTTCTGTTAAAACATCTGGGCTGGAACCCCTCCCAGTGACTAATGTTCCTCCTCCACATGGGGAGAGATAGGGAAGGTCCCCATTAGTCAGTGTCGCTCTTAGACGTTATCATGCCCACAGGATCCTTACTGTTCAGGGTTAGGATCTTTATTTTCGCATTTAAGGGCAAAGTAAATTTAGAAGTAGAAAGATAAAGAGTTGGTCACATCATTCATCTGACACTAAGACTTCATTCAGACCTGCCTTACCTAAACCATCCACAAACAAGCACCCAGTCTTCCAACCGGCTGCGTCACGCCACAGTTGCTCTGGGAGGTGCTCAGAGGAGGCACTTGGATCCAGAGCCGCCTAGTCCCTACCTGAGGGTCTAGGGACTTCAGTGGAGCGATGCAAAGACTCATCTCAGACCTGCTAGATTTGCACACCTGCACCCAGGATGAGAGGCTACTCAGAGGACTGCTCTCTGGACTTGACACACTCCTCTCCTCCTTTCCCTTTCTACCCTCTGTCGCTCCTTTTTGGGTGACTAAAGTTTCCAATTCTTTCCTCAAAAGAAAACTGTTCAACAAATGATGTTAAGTATGAAACAGGAAGGGACTTCACACACAACGTTAGTGGGGTCACACCGTCATTGGTTGTTTATTAATTAATACTAATTTGAGATGAACATCCTATAGCAGGCTGAAATGATGATCTATCTCTTGATTCTATGATAACACATTAAAATTAGAATGGAAAAAAAGGCTGGAGGGACAGAGTCTGATATAATTACCTCAAGTTAATTGAAATTTGTTCCAAGGCCAAAGACATTTTTATATTATTGTGTTATTTTGAAAACACATTCTGATAGTTCTCTAGAACAGTTTTAAACTTATCTATGAAAGCCAACACAAGCTAAAGATTTAAAATGTCAACAAGATCTGTATCAATATTATATATATATATATATATATATACACATATATACACTGTAATAATCTTTCATCATAAAAATTTTTTTTTGTTTGGTTTTTCGAGACAGGGTTTCTCTGTGTAGCCCTGGCTGTCCTGGAACTCACTTTGTAGACCAGGCTGGCCTCGAACTCAGAAATCCTCCTGCCTCTGCCTCCCAAGTGCTGGGATTAGAGGCGTGCGCCACCACCGCCCGGCCATCATAAAAATTTTAAAATTACATTTTTACTTTGTTTTCTCTGTTCATATATGTGTGGGCACATTCATGCCACGACCACACATGGAGTCAGGTTTGATGTCAGGTGCCTTTACACACTAAACTGTCTACATCCCTCTCCCATGGTTTTATAGAACCCAGAAAAACCTAGACACCCCTAACTGGGACTAGAAATACAATCACAAAGATCTTGGTCTTGGAGGGTTGGGGTGCAGCTCAGTGCTAGAGTGTTTTCCTACAGCATGAGTGATACTGTTGAAACCATTAACAACAACACACAAGCGTGTACAACACAGGATTTTGGTATTTGAAAAAGATTAAATGAGGTGTTTACTAAAAGTATGCTAAAACATTTGAAAAAGTAAACTTAACACTTTAAATTATTTTTGATATTCTTAAATTGACATTATTTACAAAAAAGGAGAAACTTTGTATCTCCTGAAATGTGGAGGCCTATTTTTTTTATTGTTGTTGACTATTCCTTAAATGTTCTCTTGAACTTTGTCAAAATATTGCGGCAGTAGCGGTGCACATGGAGGCTAAGAAGACTCCAAGTGCAGCTGTTGCACAGATGCTCTGTCTGGCTCGCCCGAGCCTCTGGCTAAGCTTTAAGAGCTGAGCACCCACGTGACAGAGCCACAGTCAGATCGGGCACTGCACGATCCTCAGCAACGGCGCTGACCTGCAGTGCCTGCTGTGTTTACTGGATTAAAGTGCACAGATTTACTAGACTTAACTATTCAACGATTAATTGTTGGTCTTTTACTATGCGCACGGCTATTCTAGGCTTTTCTGTGGGCTTTAGAAATCAAAAAAAAAAGGACAAACCCTTGTCCTTTGTGGAACGTGTGTCATAGTGGAGCCTGACGTAACAGTAGATAAATTAGGTATATTCCTGTTTACATGTTGGCAGTACTAGAGAGAAAGGAGGAGTTATAACTTGATGGGGTTTCGAAACTGAGTAAGGTGGTCAGGAAATACCCGACTAAAGAGGCATATTTCAGTAAAATCTGAAGGGAGGTATGAGCTCTGTCGGTCTCTTGGACTGTATTCCATGTGAAGCCAACAGCAACTAGTCAGGTTTCGACTCAAGGACGTGTCTGGTGAGCTTAAGGGACAGGAGGCAAGCCACAGGATACTGGCTTCGAGGATGTGTCTGGTGAGCTTAAGGGACAGGAGGCAAGCCACAGGATACTGGGTGAGATAGAAAGCACCAAGAGGTCTGCAGCAGAGGTGTGACGTGGTAGCCATATCTAACTGGGTGGTGTTGACTGACTGACAGTGTGGCAATGAGAGGAGGTGAGGGCCTGGCGACCAGCGAGACCCTGCTGCTTGAAGCACAAGTAGGAAGTGCATTCCAGGTGGGGCCTGACCGACACGTTACCAGGCTGAGTCAGTTCTGGAGACAGGTGACAATCTATCTGTACAGAAGCTGAGCTTACAACTGAGTATGGTGTCTCTCACTTGTATTCCTGGCACTCGGAGGGCTGACACAGGGGAAGGGCTGTGGGTTCGAGGCCAGCCCAGGCTACAGAGACGAGACCTATGTCAAAAACCCTAAAGAGAGAAATGAGTTTTGTCTCTGAGTAGCAGAAGTGAGAACTGTCAACGGCATCCGAGGGAGCGGAGCCCAGTGGAACACATGATCCGACAGAGAGAACTCCCCTGGACGAAAAAACAAAACAAAAAACAACAACCCTGAAATTAAAGCTTGGAAGTCAGACAACAAGAAATGCAGCAATCAGGAGGGAGCTTCGAGGAGTAGCCTGAACTGATCTGGGTGGAGTGGAGGAGTGACAGAAACTTTTAAGACAGAAACAAAAGCTTTCAGAGAGCATATGCCCTTGTCCAGCCAGTCCACACAACGGTCTCCTACAGGAAGAAGTAGGATGGATTTATATGAAAAACTCAAGGATAACATAGGAAGACCCTCCACACGATCCAGCATCTGACCACGAACGCACAGCTCAGACACTGAGCACAGAAAATAACAGACCCGCCTGTGCGCTCACCAGCACACCGAGCCGCCAGATGAGATGTTAACTTCAACCTACACTCAACAGAAAATAATCACGATCACTGGCCATTCATTTTTCGAAGTTTTCTAATAATTGAAACATTTCCACTCGTGTAGCATGACAAACTTTGAAAGCACAGTAGCAGCAGCTGACACTACCAACCGCTTCTTGTTCTTATATTGTGCATATTTCAAAGGTTTCCTATTCATTAAAAACCTTTCTTGTTTTTAATACTCCAGTGCCGGCCACCTTTCTAACCAACATTGTGACTAGGGAGCAGCGTGCACAGGAGGAGGTCAGGGCCCGAAGGCCACAGCCAGGGAGTTTTCCAGGAACTGCCTGTCTGCAGGAAGCCTGGCAGAAGCAGGGATCATTGTGTCTAGGAGGAAGCACCAGGCTCAGAAAACAGCAGAGCTTAACTATTTCCCATCCAGTTGGTGAAAATGTGTTTAAAGACACCTCAGCAGCACCAGGTATGGTGCACCATGCCTGTAATCCCAGCACCCAGGAGGCGGACAATCCCAAGCTTGAGGCCAGCCTAGGTATAAAGACCTGATGTCAGTAAAAGCAAAATCAACAAAAATGGCTGAAAAGATGGCTCAGTGGACAAAGTGATTTCTCACAGGCCTCAAGACCCAAATTTGATTCTCAAAATCTACATGATGGTAGAAACAATGAGTCAACTCCATAAAGTTGTTCTCTGACCTCCAAATGCACACTATGGCACAGGGACCTACAAATACAAATCATACACACATATACATATACGCACACACCGTACACACACACAATACAACACACACTCACATAAACACATATGTACAAATACATATACAACATACACATATACACACACAAAGAAACATAATTGAGTAAAAAAAAATGAACAAAAGAGCACAGCAACAAACAAAATGATATCTTGCTTACAAAATGAAGTCATCTTGCTACTGTAGCAAGGAAGAGAAACAGGCTTGTGCTAAAAATGTCACCAAGCCACTACAGTAAAAGGAACAGGGTAGAGAGGCTGGGTCGTCCCAAGGATGAATTAGTTCTTCTGGACTATGCAACTTCAGCAAAGCATGGACCACTTCCTGCAAAGACCTCAGGTCCCATTCTGTCTTAGTTACAAAACATCTACATGCATCCAACAACCATTTTTTACTTTACTTTTATATTTGACAATTTCATATAGAGAACATTTTAGTCACTCTCTCTTATATTTCTCACACCACTGTTGTTGGATTGAAACCATAAGATCACTCAATATACAAGTTCAGTTCTGAAGAAAACAGAAGACTTCGGAGAAGGGAAGACTTGGCACTGGCGCCCGTCCCCAGCTTACACTGGAGAACAGGGAAACCACTCACACTTCCTGGTAAGCCAGTCTTGTGACTCAGCTTGCCATGTGGCTTCAGCAAATACCGGAGCCACTGACCTTTCACAAGGGCCTCTGGTGACAAGGCAAAAAGCAGGGACCTTGGCATCAGGCCTCTGCCTTTCCTGCCTGTAAAGTCAGCAGCAGGAAGAACAGCAGAGCTGAGTCTCAAGCCTTTGTGTTTAAAAGCTGGGACTGTGGTTAACCGCCCTGAACCCTTTCTCCTTCTTTCCCTTTTGTAGACTGCAGTTGACTGCTACTTAGTACTAGTCACTTGCTCGGATCACACACAAGGCTGCTTCACCAACCACCAGCCAAATCTACAAACACACGAGAGCGGATGTCACAGTGATGCCTACGGATGGTGTTGAGTGTCCTATCCTTGAGCAGAAAAATTAGCCTTTCAACAAGGCGGCCCCGAATGACCAGGCACACGCTGTGCAGGGCTTGGACTACCTAGCTGTTTTTCTCGTTCCTCACGGCGTTCTCTGGCCAGACGCTGCCGGTCATCGACCCGTAGCACAGGTGGGGGATCTGAAATGAGACAGAATGCAGAAGAGTTAATTTAAGAAAGGCATATAAAGGCAAATATATCTTTTGTTTAAAATATTTGATGAACAAGGTTCTGAAGCAATGGCTAAGAACAATTATTTATTCTTGCAGAGGATCCAAGATGGGCTCCTCTTGCCAATCATTGCGGGGGGGGGGGGGTTCACAACAGCCTACACTCAAGCTAGACGCTCTTCTGGTACCTGTGGGCACTTGCACACATGTACACACACCCCTACACACACACACACACACACACAATTTTAACAATTTGATTGAAATATTAATATTTGTATGAAATGGGCGTGTCTGCGCTCAGTGGTATGCTTTGTTGTGACTTTTCTGAGAGCTCCCAAGGGTTTGTTCTCTTATTATAAGAGCATTAGAGAACAGGGAGAGTGCAGCTCAGCGGTAATGCTTGGCCAGCACGTGTGAGTCCTTGATTTTGATTCCCTGTATCATCAGAAAAAACAAACGATAAAAATAACAAGTCAAGTAAAGTCCTAGTTCTTCTGAAGCCTTTTGATATTTCTTTTTTAAGGTTTCTTTATTTTATGTGTATGAGTACACTGTTGCTATCTTTAGACAGAACAGAAGAGGGCATCCGATCCTGTTACAGATGGTTGTGAGCCATCATGTGGTTGCTGGGATTTGAATTCAGGACCTCTGGAAGCGCTCTTAACCACGGAGCCATCTCTCCAGCCTGCCTTCTGATATTTTTATCAGATGATGTTTGTGTCAGTAAGCTATCAGTTTCTATTATTCTTACTTGTCGTATCTGCACTGCCCACACTGAGGCTGTGACCCTTGTCTGGGGTCATGCAGCTGAAGGTGCGAGTTATAAAAAATCGGGCAATAGGGCAAGGAAGGTTTCTGGGGTCACAACAACCAAAATTTCAAATCAAACATGTAAGTGCACCACGGAGTCCTTGGTCCTGCATGTCCGCGATGCACCATGGAGTCCTTGGTCCTGCGTGCCCCTGCTGTGCATCATCTGCTTCTACTGCAGATGGTTTGGAGCACACTACATGACTTACACCAAGTGTGCCATCACGCCATGCTATCTGACAGCGACGGACATTGCCCAGAAGGTCTCGGCTTAGATTTGGGACTTGTGTGTGTTACAAATTGCTTAAGACTTTCCTGCTGTTCCTCATCAGCACAGAAGAAACAAGTTAATATGTCTTTGGAGTGGATTTTTTGCTAGAATGTCTCTCTGTGTGTGTGTGTGTGTGTGTGTGAGTGAGTGCACATGGCACACTCATGTGTATGAGTGGATATAAGTCCATGCTTGTCATTGCACATGAGTGGAGGCCAGAGGACAGTGCCAGGCATCTATCCCTCTCTACACTACTCTCTTGATATAGAGACTCCGCTCAACTACATTCCAAACACACTAACATCAATAAAATCTAAACAACATTTGATAGAAGAGAAGTTCTACTTCTGATTGGGGTGTAGCTAGTGGTACATTGCTGGCCTAGCATAAAGCAAGGCCTTGGGTTTGATCTCCAGCACAATAAAAACCAATAACAAAATAAACAAAAGCAAAGGAGCTGTTACTTTCACAGGGTAGTTCCATGGGTTTGAGAAGGAAAGGTGCTCTAGAGTAGGCCCCATGGGGACGGGGACTTGAGTTTGCTTACATGGTACCCTTTCCAGTCCCAGGCACAGAAAGACCTTCAATAAGTACTGGCTGCTGTGGGAAGGTGGGAAGGTGGGAGACAGAGGTAGCAGAGGGGAGATCTCAGCCTGCTCATTAAAATGTGGCTGAGATTGCTTAAACATTATGCGCTGCTGTCTTCCTCCTAAATGAGAAGTCAGATGTATCTACTCTGACACATATGCTTTCCACATGACAAAAAGACAAAAGACAGGAAAGTGGAGACTGTCCTGTGAGCTGAGACCGGGCACTGCTGTCCTCTTTCCCACCGTCCAGCTTTGATAATGGATGAGGCAGGTTCCTGAGAGCCGTGAGCCACCGGCTTCATCGTGCTTCCTGCTCAGCCGGCCTGGGAGCCACACGCTGGCTGCTAGGAGGGAGGTGGCATTGCCTGTCCAGATGTCTGCATTATGTTTACACATAGTGTCTTTGTGTCACTGAGTGGAACTGACTGTGAATCACAGGCAGCGATTACATAAAATTACTTGTAGGTAGGTTATGATCATTGCGGGGAACTGAACAAAGGCTTACTACTGCGTGGGTGACTAAAGATCTGAGTGGGTTGGCATGCTGGGCATACGAGCTCAAAAACGGTTAGAACTCGGCTTCAAACACAGCACCTTTTAGATGATATTTGATGGTAAGTAAATGTGTTCACAAACATTGTCTCAGTGATTATCAAACGGCTCCATAAAGCTTGTGCTTTCATTTCTACTTAGGAGAGAGAAAGCTGGGGCTGGGGAGATGGCCCAGCATTTAAGAACAGTAGATGCTCTTTCAGAGGTCCTGAGTCCAGTTCCCAACAACCACATGGTGGCTCACGACCATCTATAGGCATTTATGATGCCCTCTTCTGTCATGTAGGCATATACGCAACTAGAGTACTCATAAATATACAAATGAGAGAGAGAGAGAGAGAGAGAATGAGAATATGAATGAATACATGTCCAAGGCATTGGGAGATTTTGCTTTTGCCTCACAAATGTGTGTGAGGGTTTTGGTGGCAGGGACAGAGCCAAGCACTCCTAAACTCTAGTTTTAGATTCTAGTCACCAGCATGGGGTTGCAGCTTTCAAATGACCTCCCCCTTCCACATGTAACTGCTGACAACATACCTGGTTTGTTTCCTGAGTAGCTGCTAGTCTGTGCTGAAGCTGTAGTAGCGGGGCGGCTGGGGGCGGGCCTCTTTTCTTGTACTTTATAGCCATTAGATGCTACAGAGAGACAAAAGGAGATATTTCATTAGTTCCTTAAAATGTGTTCCCAAGCACTCAGTGGTTCAACATTTACTGTGTCAGGTAGGAGGCTAGAGTCAAAACTACAGAGTAGCAGTAGTTGGGACTGCCAAGTTCGAGGAGGGCAGCCTGCTCAGCAGAGTGACCACCGGTCCTGCATTAGTGACGTGCTCCAGGGTCCAGAAAGAGTACTCACCTCTTTCTGTCAGCTCACAGAAAACTAAGTATTTTTGTTGTTCTTGTTGAGACAGATTCTTAGATAATAGGTATTGGGCTACCCCGGTGCTTACTATGTAGCTCAGGCTGGCCTCAAACGCACAGAAAATTCTTCTGCCTGAGCTCTTGAGAACTGAGATTATAGGAAACAGTCCTTGAGCCCAGTTCTTAGAACATTAGGAAATTTAAGGGTTCCACAAATGGAACCATTGGATCACCAAAAGGGAACAGAGATAAAGTATGCTAGGAGGAAGGCTCTGGCCCAGGTGCAGTGCTGGGCACAGCTCACTGCTCACACGGGCTGGTAGGAGGGCTCGTCAGCCGCACTCTCAGTGCAGCAGAGAATACCAGATGCAGGAAACTATTTTTCTAGATAAACAAGTCCAAGCCTACAAAGTCATCATTGGCTTCTCTTTTTACTCCCTGCATCTAATTCATTAGTCTTCCAGTTCTGCCTTAAAAAGCACCTAGATCACCACTTCTGACCCTCTCTCCTCCAATCACTTAACTCGTCTACCTGACCTCCAGGTCCCCTTCAGTCTGTTCACATATCCATGGTCTCATGAGAACACTTTGGACCCTCCCTCTGCTCAAAGCTCTGCAGCAACAGCTCCCATCACACCCAGAGTAAAACCCAGGGTCTCTACCAAAGTCTAGAAAGAAGAATGAGTTTAGGTCTTGATGGGGTTCCACTTCCCATTCATCTTTGCTCCAGGAGAACCAACTTCCTCCAGAGTCCATCCCAGACACTGAGCACGTATCCAAAGGCTCTTGTTACAGATGGCAGCTGGGGGTCTCTGCACAATTGTGACATCAGAGTCCTCCTGGGTTATTTAAAAATGGCACTCACCTCTCCACCCTAGCCTACCCTGCTTAACTGATAGTCCTTACCCTTGGAGATTATTATTATTATTATTATTATTTAGAGAAGAGGGTTCCATTTGATCACAGGGTGTGATGACAATCACACACCATGAAGACTAATTTTAAAACAGCTTTCTAAGATGTATTTCCTCCCTTCCTCCCTCCCTCCTCTCCCCTCCCCTCCCTCCATCCCTCTCTCCTTCCCTATCTTCCTTCTTGATCAGCAAGAAAAGGTCTTAGTATCTAGTTTTGGCTGGCCTGTGCTCACAGTACAAGCCAGACTGACTTCTTACTCACAGCATAGCCCCTGCCTTAGTCTCCCAAGTTCTAGCATCATAGGTGCGCACCATGACACCGGGGAAAGCAGTATATACAAGGGGGACTGCAGACCCAACCTTCGCCCTCTAAGTGAGTCAAATACTTATTTTTTTGTGACTATATTTTAATCACACATGAAATTTGCTAGCTAGGATCACACAACCTCTTTGCCTTAAGTGATAGACTGATGTCTGGCTTGCGCTTTATATACTAGGTTGTTTTTACCGACTTTCCTAAAAGACTTTGTAAAGATCCAGGAACCTCTTGAATCATGGGTCAAAGCAAATACTTCTTAAAGGAAAAGGAATCAGTAGAGAGGGCGGACAAGGTGGCTCAGTGGTAGAGCACCCACGCTCAGTACCGGCGGTGAGGAGAATTCAGTAGAATGGGCAGGTGGTAAATGAAAGTTAACAGAAGATGGCCGTCATCATCGGCTTCCAACAGTACTTGTTACTCAAGTTTCCACTTTCCAGTTGGGAAAGGGTCACGTTGTGTAGTGCATGCCATGGTGAACGGGGTAGAGGGGCTAAGTCAGAATGAGTGCAGGTGAACCAGGACAGGCGTGACCCACGGCCAGGGACAGCAGCAGGCGTCAGGACAGCTCCATAACACTGTTCCATGTGCTTACTTCAACATCATGTGGTCAAGGTCACCAGTCTCATAACTATAGGCAGCCCCCCGAAACACCCAAGCTGGGGTGTCATTGGAACCTTTGTTGTTCACTGTGACAAAGAAGTTCTTCCCTTTTGCTGCAAGTTAATCTCTCAAAAATGGCTCACAATTCATCCCCAGCACAAACCAAGTTAAGCTCTTTATGAAAGTCTATGAACCCTCTACTTTATGCTACCTTCCTGAAGTTTTATTATTAGTGGAAATGGGCGGATTCCTGGGGGAAAACCCTCACTGGCTCTCATCTGCTGAGTGACAGCAAGCACCTCTTAGATGTGAGCAGTACTGCGACGATGAACAGGGACAGTGTGTGCTAACAGTGTACACAGGCTTGTCACACAGAAGCAGTTTGTTCAGGGCCCTTTCTCTCAGCTTGCATCTTTCTGTAGTGTCCCAGGACTTCCATGTCAGCAGGGGGGTTTAGAGCCAGCAGACCTGGGTCTGTTGTGTGAATCCTCTGCATAAAAACTTAAGCCAAATCTGAAGTTCCCTTTGGTAAAGAAAGCAAAGGGACCCAGTGCTGTGAGAAGTCTGAAATAAGTGCAGAAGGCAACCGATGCCTCACTGGGAGTAAACCATTCAAGTCACAAGGTTCTTCCCCTAGTCCCCACACACCCAGGTGAACCAGCTTTCCCTCTCCTCAGAGCTGTGGGAAAGAGAACCTAGACTAGCTTGGGGGCAGTGTTCCTGGTGAACAGACCACACATGTGGCAGAAAGAAAAGCTTAAACTTCAATCATAATAATTTGAAAAATAAATTATAAATTTTTATTTTAATAGTACAGGGAGCCGGGTGGTGGTGGCGCACACCTTTAATCCCAGCACTTGGGAGGCAGAGGCAGGCGGATTTCTGAGTTCGAGGCCAGCCTGGTCTACAAAGTGAGTTCCAGGACAGCCAAGGCTACACAGAGAAACTCTGTCTCGAAAAACCAAAAAAAAAAAAAAAAAAAAAAAATAGTACAGGGAATTTCACCAAACAACATGGGGTGGAAGAATTAGCCTAGGAATAGGGCGCCTTACCTACCCTGCTGAGACCCTGGGGTGTCTTACCTACCATGTGTGAGGCCCTAGGATGCCTTACCTACCTTGTATGAGGCCCTGGGTTTGGTTTTAGGACCCTCCCATCAAAACAGACAGACAAACAAACAAAGAAAAACACCCTTACCAAACAACAAAAACAATAACAGAAATTTATCGTCAGCTTTCCAAAATTAAAAAAATTTAAACTCTTAGGAAATTTGTAGCTAGGGCTACATATACCATCTTTAAATTTGTCAGTAGGAAAGAAAACATTTTGAATGAGTCAAGTGATGTTCCAATATTGTTTACTTGAATCTTTTCCTTGTGTTCAAATAGGAAAACTAAGCCATACACCATGATGCTAAGTTTTTGCTAACCCTCAGAAATCCTGAATGATCTTCCTGCTCCCTTAAAAGCCTCATTCCATTAGTGTCGAAATGACCACTCTGGAATAAGGCCAAAAGGAAGCACACAGATGAGAGATGCCTTGTGGACAGTCTCTCTGAGGCACTTAGAGCCAAAATACAGAGGCAGCCAGCACTGAAGGCTGCCTTTTGCTAAAAATTGCACCATTCCAGACAAGCTGTGAACAAGCCCATTCCACAGTCCACACGGCTGCAACTTCCCTCCCCCCTGCAATGGTCTCCCTTCAGAGGTCCTGGAGTTCCCACTGCTTTGACTTTTGAGTATATGATGTCTTTCTAAAGCGTGATACAACTGGTCTAACTGAGTTGCTCATTTGGTCAGAATTCATATTCTACAGCACATTAAAAAATGATCTGGAGAATGAACCTAGGGTTCTTGTGCTTGTTAGCCAAGATCTCTACCACTGAGATAAATCGAGACCCTTGAGTGAAACTGGGTGTCAGGCTAGCTTTGAACTCACAATCCTCCTACTTTAACCTCCCCTACTCCTGGGATTATAGCAGTAGAGCATTATGTATAGGTTTAGTAATGGGTTTTAATAAGATACAGATTATGGGCTGGGTGGCAGCAAAAGCTTAGAACTCAGTTCCTCTCTGTATAGGCACCCTGCCCATCATTTGGTCGGTGTTTGTGGACATACAGCTTTGGCGTAATAACTGAGAACACATGACAGTCACTTTTTATCATAGTTGGATATTAGCGGTTTCATGTTTATCTGACAATTTCAATATATCTGTTGAAAGTGAATGTAACAGACCACACACTGCTATCCTCAGTTACATATAATAGTTCCTCATAGTTATTCATTCAACTATATCTTCCAGGATTATTATAACATTTTAATCATAAACATCTAATTTTAGTTATGAAATTTGCAGTATATGAAAAAGCAATTTCACAACACCTACTGCCTTGACTATTGAGAACCTTTCCTTCGTTTAACTTCTGAACCACGATCATTATGAGTTTGTGCAGCAACAATCAAAGATTACAGGAGTGAGCACCAGATAAATACCCATTTTACTCCCCCCAACCTCAGTTTTTTCCTCCTTCAGATCATTCAAACAGTACCCTACTAAAACAGGCCACACAAGGCTAGCTGTCAGAAACAGCACCGTAGGCTGAGGAACCCTTGGAGCTGGGAGGGAAAAAGAAGCCTAGGCTAACTTGGTGACAGTGTTCCAGGAAGCAAGCAACAGATGTAAATACTGTGTAAATATAACTTCTATTCTGTAGTAACTGTTGTCTCTGAGGCTTATCACCTCAATCGGCTAAACTGGCCTAGTCCTGGAAGCCTCTAGCCTCTGTACAATGTAATCTAAGCCTACAATGTTTTCACCCTCTGAGACTTACTACTGAATAAACTCTCCCCTTAGTTCTGAGCTTACCAGTCAACTCAGCTGTTCTAGCTCAAACTCCCCTTCACACCTATCTGATTCAAACTGGCTTCTCTCTGGGCCACTGAATTGCTCTACTTGGGCTCAAAGTAACTCTGGCAATGATTCTATCTTCTGGCTCCTTCTCTGGCTCGTTCTGTCTTCACCTGTGTCTAGCTTGTTCTCTCTTCAACCTGTCTCAGTAAAACCCTCCCAGCGAAACTGCCTCCTTTCTCTCTCTTTCTCCCCTCCCCCTCTGTGCTCTCTTCAATAGCATCCCTTTTCACTTTCTTGGGGATACCCTACTCTGTCAAATCTTTCTTGGATTCGTCGCTTTAACACTCAGTTAGACACCACTTCCAAATACTGGTGCTTCCTTCTACAAACTAACTTTACTTAGGGATTAAAGGTGTGCACTAAGGGCGTGTCTGAATTCCAGCCAGAGGGATTAAAGGTCAGTTGGTGCGAAGGCTGAGCCTCATCACAACTAGAAACCTGTTTATTTCTGTAAATAACAATCCTGGGGCTGGAGAGATGGCTCAGCACTTAAGAGCACTGACTGCTCTTCCCAAGGTCCGGAGTTCAAATCCCAGCAACCACATGGTGGCCCACAACCATCCGTAAAGAGATCTGACCCCCCTCTTCTGGTGTGTCTTTAGACAGCTACAGTGTACTTACATATAATAAAAAATAAATCTTTGGGCCGGAGCGAGTGGGGCTGGAGTGAGCAGAGATTCTGAGTTCAATTCCCAACAACTACATGATGGCTCACAACTATCTGTATAGCTA
Source organism: Tokudaia tokunoshimensis (assembly GCA_036184795.1). Taxonomy (NCBI): domain Eukaryota; kingdom Metazoa; phylum Chordata; class Mammalia; order Rodentia; family Muridae; genus Tokudaia; species Tokudaia tokunoshimensis. The sequence goes on from BTHU01000006.1 coordinate 59,852,795, forward strand.
CAGTGTACTCATATACGTAAAATAAATAAATAAATCTTAAAAAAAAACAAAACAATCCTGGGGTTCACAGTGTGATCAAATATCCTGTAACAAGAATGTTACAGATTTGGGCTATTTTGGGGATCTCAGAATATTCGCACATACATAATTACGTATCTGGGAATTATGATCCACATCTCAACATGAAATTATACATGTGCATCTAGCCTGAAAGCAATTTAACATAGTTTTTTCATGTACACCCGGTTTTGACTGAATGCTATCACCTGCATCCAGATGCGGAATTTCCTTTTTGTGGCATTAGTCAGTGTTAAAGCTCAATATTTTATCAGACAAGACTCAAGACCAAGCAAGGATTCAGAGCCAAACACATGAGTAAGAACAGAGACAAGCCTTTCAGCCTCGGAATCTGTAAATCTCAACCTCTCCTCAAGTAATTTATTGAACTTGTTTTGCTGATTTGTCCTAAAACAGCCCAAGAAATTGCCACCTTAGTTGTTCATGAAGGGGAGCTTCTGGTAGAACATATATGTCTAGCATATTTTGTGGGAACATCAAGAAACCATCCACTAAGCTGTTTGGTTTACTGAAAGCACCCACTTGGTTCATCTTATAGTTCCCTCAGGCACAGAACCAACAGGACTAAACTTCGCACACTTTAAATTCAGCCAAAACAACTTTTACGGAGGAGTTGTTTGCTTGTTTGGTTGAGACAGGGTGTCTAGCACAGGCTGACCTTGAACTTCTGATCTTCCTGCCTTCCTTTCTCAAGCACTTCCAAGTGCTGGGATTATAGGCGTGCACTACCAAACTATGCAGAAAAAGGTTTTAAAAAAAAAGATTACTTTTTAAATTTGGGTGTCTATGCTTGTGTCTTTGAACACGTGGATGTTGGCTCCCCTAGAGCATGTAGCTGGCGGTGGTGAACCATCTGGTACAGGTGCCAGAAAGTGAACCTGGATTCTCTGCAAGACAAACACAAACCACTAGACCATCCTCCCCCAGCTCCCGGAAAAATGCCTTCGTCTTAAAACAAACAAGGAAAACTTTTCTTCAGTAGAAGACAATCCTCATTGTATTTTCTACCTATTGTAGCATACACCAGGTGACAAGGCAAGCTGTCCCTCCTTTGACGGTGACTTAAGTGTCCAGCAACTCTTCACAGTTACAGTGTTAGTGGCTACACATATTACCTTGTCTCTACTGAATGATGTACTAAGCACAGTAGAGAGTGCGCAAAGGGGAGGAAGTTTAACAATGCAATTGGTTTCCAGTTGTCTTGAGAAATGGCAAATCAGAGGTTGTAATTACTACCCAGCTAAATGTCAACAGCTGGGCAAAGTTATAAAATTAGATTTAATCAATTAAGCTCAGTCTGTAATTAGAAGAAACTAAATAACTTAGAAATGAGAAATTAGAATTCAACTTCATTAGACTTTGCTTAATTAAAGTGAAGTGAAAGAGATTGTTTTTCTTTAGCAAGACAGTGACTTACTCCATGGAGGATTAACCCAAATAGTGCCAATGTTTTACAGACATGTTTTGTAACTGCAAAAAAGCTCCCACATTTAAACGTGAAAGTTTAATCAAAGTGAAAAGTGTGTAACTCCCAGAAATAACCATAAATAAATGGTAGACGTGACTTAAAACATTAGTTGGAAAAACAGAGTAAAATCACTTTAATCCTGAGTATTAGCTGAAAGAGTTTAATCAGTGAGACGTGTTGCTCAACTGTCAACAATTGCCCCTCTTCCGCAGTAAGACAGTAAAATACTGTGGAAATTCTTACCAACTTTCACATAAATGTCACCACGTGACTGGTATGTACTGAAAGACAAATTTTATCAATTCATGTCACTAAGCTTTGAACTTAAGCTGTGAAATTATTGGCCAGTTCATTGCTGTACCTTGCTCTGTCCGCTCTCGTCAGATCCTCAGCCTCAGCATCTCCCCATTCTCCACACTAAATCTTTTTTTTTTTCCTTACAGCAGCATCAGGTTCACAGCACGACTAGGCAGAAGCACGCCTTACCCATGGTCCGCACTCCCACGCTAAAGTGCTACGTTTGCCGCAGACCTTCAGGGACATCACCAGCATCACTCGTCCACACCTCACACTGAGGCGGACTGTTGGTGGGCGGATTGTCAGTCTTTGTAAGGGTGTGATGATTTGTATCGACTATTGCAGCAGCACACTGAGCCCATCCGCGTACCACACTTCAGCTCCATTCTCGCATAAAACTGCTCCGCGCTACCCTCCCCGCCATCACTGCGTCTTTGACTTCTACAACACTTCTGTCTTCCCAACACCTCCCAACAGTTTATTTTTTCTTATATTCTTTATTTACATTTCAAATGTCCCCTTTCCTGGTTCCCCCCTGAAAATCCCATAAGCCATCTCCCCTCCCCCTGTTCCCCAATCAACCCTCCCCCACTTCCCTGTCCTGGTATTCCCCTACACTGCAGCTTCGGAGCCTTCCCAGGACCAGGGGCTTCTCCTCCCTTTGATGTCCAACAAGGCCATCCTCTGCTGCCTATGTGTCTGGAGCCATGGGTCCCTCCATGTGTACTCTTTGGTTGATGGTTTAGTCCCTGGGAGCTCTGGGAGTACTGGGTGGCTCGAATTGTTGTTCCTCCTTTGGTGCTGCAAATCCCTTCAGCTCCTTGGAACTTTCTCTAGCTCCTCCATTGGGGACCCTGTGCTCAGTTCAATGGCTGGCTGAGAGTGTCCCCCTCTGTATTTGTCATGCAATAGCAGAGCCTCCCAGGTGGCAGCTATATCTGGCTCCAGTCAGCAAGTACTTGTGGGCATCAATAATAGTGTCTGGGTTTTGTAACTGTATATGGGATGGATCCCTAGGTGGGGCGGTCTCTGGATGATCTTTCCCTCAGACTCTGCTCCACACTTTGTCTCTGTAACTCCTCCTGTGGGTATTTTGTTCCCCCTTCTGAGAAGGACCAGAGTATCCATACTTTCTTCTTCCTTCTTCTTGAGCATCATTTGATATGTGAACTGTGTTTTGGGTATTCTAAGCTTCTGGGTTACCACCCGACATTTTAAAATAATGTTTTGTACTGATTCTTTGAGGATATCATATTGTTTTGTGTTGATTCTTTCAGAATATGAGTGTTTTGTGTTGATTGAGGCTATAAATCATGCAATGTTTTTGATCATGTTCATCTTCTCCCAACTTTTCTGAGATCCATAACTCCATACCCATCTACTTTCATGGTCACTGCCTGCCCCTGCTACCACACAGTCTTACTGTATAGCCCAGGCTATCCTGGAATTTACATTGCTGGTTAAGGCAGTTTGTTATCTTCAGTTTTGATGCATAATTGCCTCCTGGTCCCTTTCCCACCCCACTGGCCTACACTGCATTCTGTGACGTAAGCATTTCTGCTTTCTACCTGAGTCACCCCCAGTCAAGAGCATTGCCTTGGGTACAGGTACCAAGCTGGAAGCGTTCTGGGGCTCACTCAGGCTCCTACAGACACCTTGCAATACAGGAAATGACATCTTCATGGAACTATATAATTGAGGATAACCTTGAACCGCCAGCCCTCCCATGTATACTTCTACATTCTGGGATTGTATGTACATCCTATTGTGCTGGGTATTATAGGGTTTCTTTTTGATTCTTTCTGGAATACAACAGGCCCAAGGTTCAAGGGCCAGAGAGAAGACACACTGTCTGGGTTTTGTCTTCAGCTTTTCAGAGACAGGCCCTCACTACTGGGCAAAGCCAGACTGGAGCATTCTTGCTGCTTCTGCCTCCTAACGGCTGGGTTTATAATTAGGTGGTTGTGCATTGGGCTGTTTTGCTTTTTCTGGTAAGAGAAACAACAGGACTTGAATTTTGATGCTCTGTCCTGTTGACGACTTCCCTCATTTGTGAGGCTTCATTCACTCACAGTATTCACCTTGTTCACTGATGTATACATAATAAAGTCAAATCTAACCTAGAGCCCGGGAGGACGAGATTTCTGTGGATCACATGATAGAAGCAAGGGTGTCATTTAAATCATGGAAAATCCACTAAGAATGGATGTTCTCTCTTTTCTTCTTTTTACCCTTTTCCACATCGCCCCTCCATCAATTACAAGACTCAAGGTGGAGAGAGAACAAAAGATCATCCCAGCAAGTTGAGAGTAAACAGGAACTAAATATTTCAGCCACTTTGTCTACAAACAGTCAGGCTAAGAGTGCATCTCTTCAAGCCTGTGTCAGCGTGCTTGTCAATCTTGAACCTTGTTGATTTGTGTTTAGTCAAAACAAGTCACACTGACTCTGTGCAACTGTACTGTTGATAGGTCAGTTCCTGAAACGCATATATGATGCCTGAAATGCATAAGAAGCCACGCAGCTCTTTTGGTAGTCACACAGATGCCTCCTGGCCATAAAACCCACTTGGTTGTCGTGAAGGTTCATTGGGAATTCAAGGGCAGCTTGGGCTATATAGTGAGTTCTAAGCCTGTTTGGGCTAGAATGTGAGAGACCCTGTTTCCTCTTGTTACTAAGAATGGGGTGGGGGTGGGGGGCGAGCAGGGAGGGAATGAAGGAAGAAGGGAGGAAGCAGAGGGAGAGAGAGAAGGGGGGGCGGGAAACAAGTTTCTACTGTAGAATTAAGATACGATTATGTTAATAATTGAGTAGACCTAAGCAGACCCTCTGCTCTCTCCAGTCTTCACATCACAGACCTGGAACGACTGCAGTCTTGGTTAAGAGTAATAACGCTGTAAGCTTGGGAGGCAGCGCTCACACAGACAGATGTGGGGAGTGGTCAGCTCAGCAGTTGCTCTGAAGGGCAGTGTCAGACTGGTGCCTCATTGGACAGCAACTCACTCACGTAGTAAACACTGTTAGGATGGATGGCCTGCGAGTCGGGCTGGGCAGCTCAGCTCACTTGGCTAGGATAGGAGCTGGAAGGCCGAGGCACACGCTCTGTGCGGGGGAGTCAGCTGTCCTGTCTGGGGAGAACAGAGAGAAGCACAGCGGCAGGTGGGAGGCGAGAGCTGTACACCAGGCGCGTATGTACACAGCAAGACAAGCGGTGAGCAGGCAGCAAACCAGGCGCACCGCAGTGTCGACGGCACCGGCTACAGCCTCCCAAAGGAGACAAACGAGAACAGAAGGGGCTAAGGGCTAGGAGAAATGGGAGCAAAGTCCTGTTGGTGACAGCGATGGGTTAATGAGGAGTTTCTGGGGTACAGGATTCCTGTGCTGACTGTAAACAATGTGCCCTCCGCCAGGGAGGAAGGGCATCATGCACAGAGCAGGAAGGAGTTTGTCCTGTGTGGCACAGGGAGCCAATGGGCAGATTCCCAGACTTCAATCCCCCTGATTAAAAAAAAAAAAGATCAAGTTCCTTTATAAATGAAGGGTTATTACCTTTCCCCCTTTCTTTTGTCAAAATATTGAATTTTTACTTGCTTTAAGTAAGACATCTTATATATACATTTCATATAGTTCATATGTGCTGCTTTTCAATGTTAGGAAATGAGAAAGAAAACTCTTGGAAAGCTACGATCCAGGAAGCATTGCTGTGGTGGGTCAGGGAGGAAGAGACCCAAGGACACAACTGTGACACGCAGGGAGGAGGCTTAGCAAAATGACAATGTCGGTCTGAAAGGTTCTTAGTGTCATGAAAACAGTAAGAACTAGAAGTTTACACACCTGCTTCACAGGGTAGGGGAGAGGGGAAGTGATTTCAGGAAAGATGAGCAGGCCCTCGGAACAAAGCTGCCCACCTGGGACAGCATCTGGGCGTGGCACCAGCTTCCCGGAAGTCCTTTATCAGAAACCCATTTTGAAGGATCTGTCTTCAGGCAGATAAAGAATTCAGAGCAAACTCCCCTCGTCCAGTTGCTCTCCATGTCTCTACCTCTGCCCGACGAAGCGCCAGTACACAGAAGCGGCCTAAGGTCTAAGGTAGCGTTTCCTAAAGCTCTCAAGCCTTTCCTCTGTCACCCATGGTTCGGATTGGCCGAAGGGCCACGGTTTAAAGGCTTGTTACCGGCACATGGAACGATGGGGAGATGACAGAACCTTTAGAGGGTGGGCCTCACCTCACTAAAGACAGTCCATTGGAGGCACACCCTGGGAAACTTTAAATCCTGCCCCTTCCAGTCACGAGGCCCCACCCTGCTTTAGGGTGAGCAGTTTCCTCTGCTGCAACGTATCTTCACCACTAGGCCAAAAGCAACGGTGCCAACTGATCACAGAGGACACTGAGACCTCTGAAACTGAGACAAAATAAAACTTCCTTCGTTTAAGTCCATCATGCTGGGTGGGTGTTTTGTCACAGGAACAGAATGTGGACTGGGAACTGCCCAGTCCACCCATGGCTCTGCTCATGCGCTGTGGTAACTAACAGTGCTTTGATTTCGGGTAAGAAGCAGGCAGAACTGACATGGTTAAACGGCGGCAACACTACGATGGACAGTTCCCACAATCCTGCGTGGATTTGGTCATTGCTCTGTTGGGCTGTGTCAACACGAGCAGCAGTCCATGTTTTTTAGATGACACAGATCTTTGCAAATGTCAGTAGATCATTAGTATCTTATGCTGAAGACCCGTGAGCAGGATGTCAACTCCCACCTCCTACCACACCAAAAACATTCTCTCCTGGTTAAAAGTTCTATATCACAACAGCAATCTGCCAGCGTGTTCAGAATCAAACAGAAAGCTTTAAATCACAGCTCTTACAGATGCAGCCATCAAAGGGTATCCGCTTAAAGCACCGACTCTGAGAATCACCACAGGGCCCCAACATGAGGAGAGCATCTGATGCATTTAGCACCACTGGATTGCAGAATTGAGTTTAATTTCATATTATTCATTGCTCACTAAACAGGACTGGCCTAGGCTTCCACTTTCCCTAAACCAGCCACCTTCCAAATGAGTGCACATGGCCTGAAGGCCACCCCAAAGGCTTCCCACAAAGGGCTTCAATGCCTCAGCACTTTGAGCTCTTTCAGTGATCTGGAAAAGCCAGGCTGGATAGCTTCTCAGGACACTTTTAAAAAACGTATGAGTTAAAACAGAATTACAAAGTCAATAAAAGCATATTTAAATTATACTTAAAGGTTATCATGATATAGAATGTTCACACTACAGAATTAATTTGCTTTTTTTTGTAGTTGTTTTAATGGTAAAATCTAGGGGCCTGTGTAGTAACTGCTATGATACCAAAGTAGCCATCAATTCAGCCACTTCTTTTGCACTCTCTGAAACTATTATGAGATAGAATGAAAACATTTGCCAACTGTAGCTTGTCACCCACACTTGAAAAATGCTTCTTAGTTCCCAGGGAGTAGTTAGTGAGCAAGAGATGTGATGGTGATGATATTATATTGTTATCATCATCATCATCACCATCATCATCAGCAGCAGCAGCATCATCATCAACATCATCATCATCATCACCACCAACATCATCATCATCAATTGCTTTTCTGAGGACAGAGTTTCCCTGTTAGCCTTGGTTGTCCTGAACTAGCTCTGTAGACCAGACTAGCCAGGAACTACCAGAGATCTTCCTGCCTCTGCCTCTCCAGTGCTGGGATTAAAGGCGTGCACTACTACCACTCAGCAATGGATGTGATTATCTCTATTCAGATTCACAAGGCCTTGTCAAAAGGAGCATTCGCATGGATAGCTTTAAGCAAAATTAATTTCTGATGCTTTCCTAATCCTCTCCACTTGCTCCCCAGCCCCGTCTCCTACGGAGTGACAGATCCGCCTCTCACGCAGCCACCCATGGTTTTTTTTTCAGACCGTGAACACCTCTGAGGGAGGAGACAGTGCACCTGAAGCAGGGCCTCTGCCCTCTTAACATGTCTCCTTCCCAGAGTACAAATAAGCACACTTGTTCCTATAAAAGGTGGAGCCACTCTGTTCCCTGATGCAAAGTACGTTACGACAAACAGCACAAATCTATAACCTCAAGGGTTTGATAAAAAGACAGTGAACTCATCCAGACGTTATGTGGCTTTCTAAAATTATGCCCTTTAGAGCCAAGCTATTTTAAAATAAATAATGGTGGAGTTCAATCTCTAAAATCTATAAAAAGGTACATAGTTTCTTTTCAATTTAAAAATAATTTAAGGTTTATTCTATGTGCATGAGTGGTTTGCCTGTACATGCACACCTGGTGTCTGTGGAGTTGGAGACAGTGGGCACTGGATCCCTGGACCTGGAGTTACACATGGTCATGAGCCACCGTGTGGACGCTGGGAACTGAATCCAGGTTCTCTGTGAGAAGAGCCAGTACTCTCAACTACCGAGCCATCTTCCTAGGCCCCTGCCAAGATTTTAACTGTGGTAGCGTATACCGTAATACAATTTACCATCTTGGCCATTTTTAAGCAGAATTCCCAGGCTAGTGGTACTTGGTTTGTCTATTCATTTGTAACTTCCATGTCTCCATGCCCTTTATCTTACAAAACACATGGTATACCTACTAGACAGCATTCCATTCCTTTCTACCACAGACCCCAGGCGATGACTCTTGTGCCTTATGTTCCTATGATTTTAAGCTAAGATGTGCTAGTCTGTGTCCTGTCACTATACAGAAATACCCAACCTAAAGATATTAATTTGTAAAGAGAGGCTGACCTTGGCTCATGACTGGAGCTGCTGACCTAAGATTAATGATCTTACTACCCTCTCTGTCACCTGACAGGTCGGCCCCATCACCAGGTGACTGAGAAGTACAGAAAAACTGCTTACATCATGAGCCATGAAGCAAGAGGAAGGCGACCTTCAAGGTCATGCCGCCAATGACCTTCCTACTGGCCCTCAGGACTTAAAGGTACCACCCTGGGTGCTTTGTAAGATAAAGAATGAAGAACATGAAGGTGTAGGCTCTTGGGGTAGCTATAACACAAGACTACATAGCTCACTAAACAGAATTGTCTTTTTATGAATGGATTATTTCACTTAGCAGAGCATCCTCAAAGTTTATTCATGCTGTAACTTATGAGAGTATCCATTTATTTACTTTTTATTTTTGAGGCAAGGCTATGTATGCTATATAGCTCAGGTTGGCCTCAAACTTGAGCTGTTCTTCCTTACGTGCCAACTGTTGGGATTACAAGTGTAACTGATACCTGGTGGCATCAGAGGTGAGATGTGCAAACTGCACACTTATGCCTAACACCTTCTGTTAGGCCTTTTAGCTCACATGTAAGTAGGTTAACTTTACTTCGATGTCAGCAGCTGGTCAGAGTCTATAGAAGTGCATTCCTTTCAAATTCCTGTCACTCAAGGCTGGCAGAAGCTCAGTCCCCAACACCTCTTTCATGGAGACGTGACAGACCAAATCTCTTTTTTTCTAAAATCTACCTCAGTATTAGACCAAATTAAGAGTGCTGGCTGATGAAGCTGTTTCTGTAAAATCTACACTAGTCACCACTTCAGCATGTGAGATGCTCACACTTGAGGAAGCCAGTGTTGTATATGTTAAATTCTTCATCTTGCCTCTCCCTTCCTTTACCTGGAACTCTTGGGCTCAATTTTCCCATGAGACACGTGGCTCTGCGCAGACTAACAACTCTTGTCCACTGTTTGAATGTTTACTTCTATACCAAGGAAGAAGAACGAAATCTTTATCATTTATCCCGTAACCAGGAAGCACCATCCTGGGGACAAAGCATTCTCGCCTTACATTATGTCATCTGTTGAGCTGTTCTACACTGTCTTCCCTGTATGACTACACCATCTGAAACCGGAGATTCTCCCAGCAGGCAGTCCGGTTCCTGGGGCTCTGCTGATGGCCACTCTGAGACACAGGAAGCTCATTCCCACAAAGCTTCTTCCTGTGCCTCTTGCCTTAAGTGGCTGGGTGAGCATTTCCAGTGCACAGGAGTCACTTCAGTTTAGAACACTGTATTCTCAGCCACTGGTACTTTTTCATTCCAACAAAGCAAGTTGAGAGTGTGGCCAGGTCCCCCCATAGCGAGTGTGAATAACTTAGAGACCCAGGGCCCTGAGGATGTGGTGTTGAGAGGACTGGGTGTCCTGTACCATTAGGTTTAATATTTTATTAATGTTCAAAAATGCTTCTAGTTTATAAAACTGCACACTCTCCTTTACTGAATCCTGTAAATATTTTTAGAACACAGAATGTCATGAATATTTGTAAAAACAGAAGTTTTTCTGGACTTTTTTTCATAATTTTTAAATTTAGCTAAGTAGAGTTAAGAATATCAATATATAAAATTTTCACTATAAGACTTATATTCATCTTAGTCTGTAATACTTATTTTTCAGGCGTTTGGGACAGGGCCTTCTATCCAAGCTGGACCACTTACAGTCCTTCTGCCACATCTGCTGAGTGCTGACATAGCTGTGTAACACGAGCAAACTTTAAACTGTAATATTAAAGGCCAAATTGAAAGCCCCAAAGACAAGCTGAGTCAGTGACATAATTATGAACAGGAAACAATGCCTAAGCACTTAAGATTTGAAAAATCATTCTTGTATTCTTGTTAGATTATTTTTTCAGTATTCAGAATCAGAGCCAGCCGATCATGCAAACGACGTCCATGACACATCTGGTCCTCAAAGTCATTTTTAGCTTTGAGACAGGGTCTCTCCTTATGTAGCTCAGACTGGCTTCAATCTTGTGACCTTCCTCAGTCTCCCCAGAACTAGGATTGCAAGTTCAGCCTACAAATTCTTTTTTTCTTTTCTTTTCTTTTTTTTTTTTTTTTTGGTTTTTCGAGACAGGGTTTCTCTGTATAGCCCTGGCTGTCCTGGAACTCGCTCTGTAGACCAGGCTGGCCTCGAACTAAGAAATCCGCCTGCCTCTGCCTCCCAAGTGCTAGGATTAAAGGCGTGCGCCACCACCGCCCGGCTCTTTTTTTCTTAATTTAAAACTTGTATTTATCAGTACTGTGTGTGGGTTTATGTGTGCAGGATTTATGACTGCTGGCACACAGGTGGAGGTCAGAGGACAGTTCAGTGGGGTAGCTTTTCTATTACCATCTTCACATGGGGCCCAGGGATCAACTCAGGCCATTAGGCTGGGTGGCAAGTGTGTAACCCACTGCGCCATCTCCTCGGCTGCCCAGGGTCTTTCTTAAATAACAACTTCATATAGCTTTGTGCTGCTAAGATACGGTGACATCAAAATGCTGGCTTCTCCCCAAAAGCGAGCAAGCCTTGGAAGTCAGAAGCAAGCAGCTATTGGGCCTATCAAGGAATAAGCTGGTTCTGGGAATTAGGTAACAATGCTCTGTGATCCCAGGAAAAGCATAGCACACAAACCCAGCTTGAAATGAGGTCCTTTAAACAACATGATTATATAAACGCTTCTACGGTGACTCTTGGTTCTTAACTGGCTGTAATTATTTAAGGATTGTGAAATCTTAAGACGGGTTTCTACTCTATAACATGGTATCATAGCAACACTTGACAGATACATGACCCAAGGTAAAGAAGAAAGAAAATAACAAGTAAAACTTTTATTAGTGGCCAAGAAAAAGCTCAATGTACTGAAGGGAGACTTCAAGAATCCTCCTGCATCCATCTACTCGCAGAATGCTTAGATGCAACATGGAAGGCGTGGGCCATGGTGGTGGGCAGAAGCAGGTAGTAGTGTGCTCACATGGTACCACGACGACAGGACACAGGCACTGACGCCATGAGCATCCATCCTAACGGTGTGTGTGTGTGGGGGGGGGGCTCCTACCTCAGTTCTGGTTTGGAAGGGGAAGAGCACAGCTCTATATAGGAAGACCAACAAAGGGACCTGAGTACATGGAGCTATTGTATCTGGTTAATATGTCGGGACTTTTGCCCTTCTCTGTAATACATGCTAACTAGAAACAACTTACAACCCAGTATTTATTTCATGGAGGTCTTTAAGCTTGGTAGAAATTTCCCCTTATGATATCATAAGTATAAATTTAAAACAATGTAATTTCTACAATTAAAAACTTCTATCTATCTGAACACTAAACATTTACTAATACTGAACAAATTGAATATTTTAAATATTGTTGTCCTCTCGGTCATCATCACCATCTGCGACAGGGTCTTCCTAAGCTGTTGAGGCTGGCCTCAAATGCTTGGGTCTAAGGGATTTCCCCTGAGTAGCTGGGACTGCAGCCCCTTTAGCCAGTTTGTAAGTCATCTGTAAGAAGGGCTTTTGATATATACCATACTGTTTCAAAACAGTGGTTTAATTTTTTGAGAAGAGGAGACATCCAATTCAATGAATCGATATCCTGTGTTTTGAAGGTGGCTGATGACAGCATTTAGGACACTCCAGAGATAAGAATCTGCAGTCCCAGGTTGGCCTTTTTGGCATCGAGATTACGTTGAACTGATAATTTTGGTTAACAGTAGACCTGGAAAAGCTCTAGAAATAGGGACATTTCCCTTTAGCAAGAGATAAACCTCTAGAGGAAAGCTGCCAGAGACGCACCTCCTGACCAGCCCAGCTTCTGCCCTCCCCACCACCCTGCAGCTGGGCTACTCAAACCGTTGCTTGGAGTGTGATGCTTGACATGCCACTGGACCATCCATGTCCATGCAGCTGCATGTGCTAGAAATGCTTTGCTTGCTTTTGAATCTGTCTTTTGTTATAATGAACTCAGAAAAGGAAGACGGAACTTCACTTTCTTTTTCTGTATTGCAAAGCTAACAAACAGCTCAAAACGCACGGAGGTAAAAACCTTTCTCTATTTCTCCAGGGTGTAATTTCAAGCCATTCTGATGACAGCTATTGGCGGTAAAACCTGTGTAAAACATTCAGCATATTTCAACAACATTAATAATTAATGAACATCCTATGTCATTAATTTATAATAAATCCAAGCTGCTTCTGCGTTTTTAAATGCTCTGCTTAGGATTCGACCGTACAAGTAATTAGTTGAAGCTGACAGTCTTTAGATGCTGGGTTTGCACTGTACACCTTCTAGAGTAAGAGCTGGTGTTTATTGAGAGTTGGGGTCTTAGGAGACCTAACTACTTTCCATAACCTGTAAAGGGCTTTTCTCACCATTAGAACATATGTTGGAATAAAGAGACTACTTCCTGCTAGCAACAAGAGAACAATGTGTAATTATGATTAATTACATACAATTGGGCGTGGGTATTCCCAATATATTTTAGTGGGCAAGTTTGCTCTTCTTTATGTTGGCTTAGAGGTACTGGGTGCATAAAATATTTTGACAGTTTGTTAAATAAAATGAACTTTCAGCAACTAATGCTGAAGAAATAATTTCCACGTGCTCAGTCTGTTTATTACTAGTTCTTACATTAACAAATACAGATCAGACTAATTTTTATTTTGGTTTGTTTTTTTTGAGACAGCATCTTGTGAGGCTCTCCTTGTACTCCTTATATAGTTTAGGCTGACTTCAAACATGATCGTCCTGCCTCAGCTGCTAGAGTGGCAGGATTATAGATCTAGGACTCCTTCTTCTTTTTGATGTCTGAGATCTTTCACTTGTTATCTGTGCAAAGATATATGTCCTGTTCATTGTTACTTTAGAACTTTGGAAAAGAGCAAAACCATTACTTTTCAATATTTTACCTTCGGATTCTTGCAACAGTGTCTGGGTAGTTCTTTGCCTACCAGGCACCCAGAGACCTGAGGCTCTTCCAAAACTGCCAGAGGCTCTATCAACAGGTCCCCACTGGTCTACTTAGTTCTAATTCTGAATTACAAATGTTTAGCCATTTTCCACCTATTAGAAGCCACCTTCGTTTGACCAATTAAGCCCATCACTACCAAGTGTTGATACACACATGACAACTCAACCTTACTCACATGATCTAGTCACAACTTAGAAGATCCTTCCTTAATTACTGTTCATTCAAAGAACCACTTACAAGAATTAGAGATATGAAATTTGGTGCAAGGTAGGCATAGTGGCTCAGGCAGGATTGGTACCCGGAGCTGTAGTCTAGCCTGGGCTACAGTGTGAACCCTTGTCTCAAACACACAAACAAATGCAAAAATAACTGGTCTGTGGGGAGATGTGGCTTATATTCCAAGGGTTCAGATGTTGGAGGCCTGGTCCCTATGTGGGGTTAATGACAAAAAAAAAAATTTGTGTATTGTTCAATGCAGATGTAACTTCTTTCAAATATACTTTGACCTGTAACGGGCTGAATCCTTACATGTATAACCCTGCAAATACGAATGGTCAAGTATCTATGAAGTGATTAATTCCTACAAGCAACATGGAGATGCATTAAAATCATGGTGGGATAGTATCACATACTCAGGACTTGTAAATAAAGATATCACAAATGTTGCTAAAGATGGAGAAAAACTAGAACCCTTGTTTACTACTACTGGTGGGAAAAACTGAAAAAGACAAAAAACCAAAACCAAACCAAACCAAACCAAACAACAAAACCCAAGCAACCCACAAATGCTAGAGGCAGAATTATGGTTCAGAGAAGCAGACGTCAGGGCCTCAGAGGACCTCTCTCTCACGTTCTCACCACACACACAAGGGTACGCCTTAAATATCCATTGGTGCTGAATGGGCAGAGAAAGGATGGTAGTAGTATACACACACAAAAATACCAACCCTGTGAGAATGGGCAGAGAAAAGATGATACGTAATATACACACACAAAAATACCAATCCTGTGAGAAGGACACTTGGCAGGGATTCTCTTACAAGAAGTGTCTGAATCACAGGACAAGCGGCAGTTTGATGTACACACCAAACTCACAGACGCAGGTAAGGTCTGCTGCCGGGGACCAGGGCAGGGGGGGGAAGAAGAGGCAGGGACCTGCTGCCGTGCAACACGGTGCAGAGAGCTGACACACTGCATTACACTGCAAGGCATCAGGGGCCGATCTTAGGTTAAACCTTCATGCCATAGTTTAAAAGCAAAACCCCGGCTGAGAAAGTAGGTCACTGGTGGCAAATTTACCTTGGTATAGGATCCCGAGGTCTATCATCAGCACAAAAAAATAAGCAACAATCAAAATTACAGTGTGTTAATAAAAAGGAATTTAGTAATATATATCCAGATATTAAAAAGTGCAAAATTATAGACTCTACAATCCATCTTCTTTTTTTTTTTTTTTTTGGTTTTTTGAGACAGGGTTTCTCTGTGTAGCCCTGGCTGTCCTGGAACTCACTGTGTAGACCAGGCTGGCCTCGAACTCAGAAATCCGCCTGCCTCTGCCCCCCAAGTGCTGGGATTAAAGGCGTGCGCCACCACTGCCCGGCTACAATCCATCTTCTAAAATGTAAACTTAAACTAACCTAAAGATAGAACATGCTTTTATATCTAAAGATGGTCTGTTAGAACAACACAACTGAACAAACAAAACCCCAAAAGTAACAATAGCCAATGGGGAAACATCCCTCCACTGATTACTATACAACCAGTGACATTAAAGCACCACGAGGCAGTACTGTGGCCTGTAACTCGATTACAGCTATGCACACTGATACTCAAGTGAATACATGAAAGCTCTGCACTGTGCGGACAGGATTGTGGGCAATGTTTCTCCTGTGTTTCTGTCAAGGATAGTGTAGTGCTAAAGTATATTTTCATAACCTAAAATAAATCTGAGAAGTAGTGTTTTAAAAAGACAACTGAAAAATAAGCTCACCTTTGCCTCTTAATAGACTCAGTACTTTCATTTCATACCTAAAGCTCACTCACTTTTATGGTCATAAAAGGCAAAACTACCCTCCTGGCTGGGGGCAGTTCTGTTCTGGTTTTGAGACAGGATCAAACTCGTGATCTCCCTGCTGCTCTGTGCAGCCCGGTACTGGGATTACAGCGAACAGCATGTTACCTCGTTCCTCTGCTGTTTGCCATCTGGAAACACTGTCCAATTTCTTGTAGGTTAGAAGAATCTTCTGTGCTGTCCTTACTCTCCAGAAGAAGCAAGTTTACAACCTGCTTGGTTGTAACATGTAGAACCTGGCCTCACCCACTACCATGGAGAATTTAGATCATCTATTGCTATTGGCTATGAAATTGCTGAGTAGATATCATGACAGACGCCACACCCCAGATCTGTTTTGGGATTTAAATTTAAAAGGTTGACTGCTGTAAACCAGAAGCACTCTTAATATAATAAGGAACACACGATCCTAGATGCATGGAGAACGCAATATTTGATTTCACAACCAAGGTGAATGTGACGCTTAGAATCTCCTAGAGGACTTGGATCAGCTTAGGTGCTATAGTTGTAGACCAAAAGCAAAGTCCAAAACACTATGTTCACATGACTGAGAACTACTCAAGGACATGGGCCCCATCTGGTCATTAACACTCATTTGACCCCAACCCAAGACAAGGTTTCTCTGTGTAGCCCTGGCTGTCCTGGAACTCACTCTGTAGACCAGGCTGGCATCAAACTCGGAGATGCCTGCCTCTGCCTTCCAAAGTGCTGGGATTAAAGGCTTGTGCCACCACTGTCCAGCCATTAATAACCATTGTATACCTTTAAACATACTTAATATATATCTTTATGAATCTATGAAGAATTCTCAAGACTCCTAGCTCCACACCTGGTAAGGAAGAACTCCCACATATAGAAAAATGCAAGTACATAGATACTTTTTAGTTCTCAGTGATGTCATTTCACGTCTCTGGATGGAGTATTTGCTTGGCTTTTTATATTGACTGACATCACACTTTTCTTTGGGTTTGGGGTAACAAGGTTTCATGTAACCTAGGCTGGCGTTGATTTCTCTATGTAGCTACAGATGACCCTGATCTCCTGATTATCTTGTTTCCATCATAAGTTGGGAATTTTGATTATCAAAAAATCCTACAAAACCAAATGGCTCAAAGTAAGAAGTCTTCTTATTAGTTTCAGGAATCAAAGCCAGGGCTTCCCACATGAGAAGCATGTGTTAGACCCTAGCCTTAAGACATCTTAAAATGTTGCATAAAAACGTTAATCTTTAACCTTATAAGGGTTGTTACAGAAAACCATGAAACCTTTGCATTGTTAATGTTAGATCAAATCAAATAGGCAGAAAGATTAAATATTAACTTTTTCCTTCTTGGCTATTTGTCATGTTATTTGCTCTTTGGTCATATTATTTTATTATGTTTTTGAAGACATTAAAAACATACTTGTATAACCTAACAGGTTACAGTGCAGAAATGGCTCGTGGCGTCACCCTTTAAAACCGAACAGGACTGAAGAAAAGCAATTTCTCATTAAGAATCCCGATTCTATGAATCCCTGTAGATCTTTTGAAGTAAGATATAAATGAACAAACCCAATTATTTGTATTATGGAATTTATTTGTACACATGCACTGCTCCAATACATGATCAAACATTTTAGATTTCACTGAGAAAACTGTCTTTGGATTAAAAAAAAGCACAACTCACTCATACCAAGTAGTCATGTGTCAGTTATTCATGAATGTTAAAAATCTGAAGGGCTGAAAGACCTGTCAGTTTACGGTTCAGTAAAACCTTCATGTTTCACGATGCTCGGACATGCGACAAAAAGTACAGAGTCAAGTTCTTATCACACTAGGGCCTTGGACTCAGTGGTACAATTTCATTTGAGAGAATAATTACTAAATACCAACTCAGTTAAAAATACCATTAGAATATTTTAGTGGGTTTAATTGAGTGTATGATTTGCACCTTAGAAGATAAGTGTTAATTAAGTTTTGGAACGAAACACGTCACACACCTTTAGTTTATGTGACAATACGTGTCACTGCCTTGTTATTCTTTCTCCCTGTTGATTTAAGTCTCTGTCCCTTTCCTTTTATGTGATCTCATTTCTAGAACGCACGCAGAGCTGTAGTAGATTCAGCTCCAGCAGCTGTGGCCGGACAGTTGGAGGATTCAGGAACAACACACAGTTTCTAGAAAAAAAATTAATTTCTGACCTTAATTCCCCCCTCCCAGCCATTACTTCCTTTGCATATTTATGTTTTTTATTTAGGAGAAGCTAGTTGAATTACATTTAACTTAGCATACTCTGAAGTCTTGGAAGATACAGGTCAGTGAATGATGGTGCTTGACAAATTTTACTGACATACGCTTTTTCAAAACAAGCAAACAACATACCAACCCACCTAATCTAAAATCATCCAGCTCAGAAAAGTTCCAGAAAAGAAGAGTGATCACTTCAATTCCCTGTCCTTTTGGAGGCTGAGAACAGATTCACTAATTTACTGAATGTATTAAGAACCTGAAAGCCTTTCAGGCAGGCTCTATTCTAAGGACTCCAGACTCAGTGACTACTCGCTGAAGTCTTGATAAGTGAGTATCAAGGTGCTGGGAGAGTGGTATTGGCTAAGGTAGGCCACACAGGGCAGCAGGGGGCAGAGGGGCAGTTTGCTTCTTGCCTCACTCATCCCTGACTATCCCCGTCCAGGGCTGGTCCAGCGTTAGCAGGCTTCTCCCATTGTGTACTCCAAGGCTGAGTGGCTGGGCTGCCGTGTGGGTGGAGGACACGCATAGCTACACCTGTTCATCTCTCCTCTAAGGCTATGTACAGCTTCAGGCTGAAGCTGGAGTCCGTGGAAACAGCTTTCATGTCTCCTGCTTCTGCAGGGTCTCTGTAATATCTGAAGCCCAAGAGGTGGAAACAATAGGACCAACATTCAGTATCATTTAAGACTTAATCTGGGATATTAAGAATTCTCTGGGTCAGCCCCAACCTCTTTCCATTTGGAATTTAACTGTTGATTTATCTCATTTCTGTTCCAAGTAATGTGTAGTTCACCTGATGTTGGCAAACTTATATCTAAATACGAAACCTGCTGCACATTCATCATTGTTTTTTATCCTAAGACATGAAAACTCCATGCAAATCTGCTTTACACTGTTTTGTTTAGCAATGCTATAAAGGTCAAACTCAAGACAGTGAACACAGCTGATAAGTGTTCTACTCTGGACCCCCATCCCCTATAAATACACTTTTGCTCGGAGAGCTGTCTACATAAAATATGCTCAAGGGCAAAAAGTATCTGGAAATTAGTTAAGTGAGCAAATCATACAGGAGGAAGTTTGCTCTTCTTTGATGTTTGTTGAAGCCTAAAAGTCTTAGATGATCCCATTGTACAACAGTGCACACTGACAGAAGACACATTTTTCTGTCATTTTGACTGATGATTAGTAAATTATTCATCTTAAAATTAGTAAAGTCAGAGCTAAAAGGCAAACTCAAAATCAAACCTCAAAGTTACTTCAAATATGCTATCCCAATTCTGTATTTTTTAACCAAAAACTATAAATAACAATTATTTAGACTATGAGTCATCTCCTAGTAGTTACTAGAGATTGATAACTACATAAAATTCATGTCTTTCTCATAACAAGTGTTTTATAGTAAAATATAAATGGTACTCATTAAATATACTTAAAGGCAAACAAGTCCTTCCTTATCTCAAAACATATACTTGATGAATGTCTGTCTACTAGAGAAACTACTGAGGAAGAAAATAAGGTGACAGAAATAACTCTTCAAAAGTAGCAGCAAGAGTCCATGCATGAAGATTTCTCTGTAGAAAAATATGTAGATTTTTGTATGAAATTAGTTTTCTCAGGTCAAGGCAAAGAAAGCATTCCTGTAGGAAAAGACGAGAGGAGGGAAATCCAGGCTGTGTTTCTGAAATCGATGGATGGATGGACGGATGGACGGAAGGAAGAAAGGAAGGGAGGGAGGGAGGGAGGGAGGAGGCAAGACTAACGCCTTCTTAATTCTGCAAACGTACTACTCTGCATAGAAATGCCGTCATTTCCACCTCCACCATCTGATCCAGATGGAATATTAGGAGCAGTAAGAAATCAACAAATTGTGTAGCAAACTTTTCGTCATATAACAGCTTAACTGCATGTGTGGCCCTCTGTGGGCACGCAGTCTTCAGGAGACACTATTGAGTAGTTAGGGGTCTTATTTGTGTTTGTCACAAGCAAGCGGTAGTGGTGTGGACACGGGTAACGACACCACATGGCTCTAGGGCATGACGACTACACTTCCACACAGCAAAGGTAACTTTAAATCCTGCTCTGCTTTCTAAAAATACAACTAAAAGGTTCTTTCTCTTCTTAGCACACAGATCCAGTAAGAGCTTCCCTACCCTGCTCCTACTGTTAGAAGTGTTAGTTTGTCACACTGGCCTAGATCCTTAAGGTTTTCACAACACGCTTGCGCTGGTAACTTACATTCCATTCCAGCATCTTCCATGCTCAAACCCCTTTTCGAACATGCTGCGACATATCTGCATGTCTCCCTCTTCTTGCTTTATGTCCCTCAGCCAGGCGAACACCAATGGTCAAGGACAGCGGTAGTCAGGCTGAGATTCTTCTAGCTTGAGGTACACTCGGAAGAAGGCAGAGGGTGACGAGACCTCTATCCAACCCCGCAGCCTGTTTTGAAATGGCAGTCCTGCTCACTGAACCAAGTAAAACTTCTGTTCAAAAGAGTCAGTGAAGCTCACAGGAGCGTGGGAGGCCTTTCCTGGTTAAAAAATGCCTGTGAAAACACCCCAGTCTCAGGGATTCACTTGGGGGGGCAGGGGGGAAGAGGCTGGGAATGAAGCACACACTAGAAAATAAAACTGTTGGCTCGCTGCATCGACTGGTCCTTCTGTTTCTCCAGGCTCTTTTGCCTTTTGGTTTGGGGGTCCCCCAACAACACATTTAGATCCTCCAAGCTCCCCACTAACTATTCCTGAACCAGAGGCAACCATAGGCAGGCGTTCAGACCCGGTCATGCAGATGCCTGTGTTCTTTCCCCGCCTCTGCTGCCGAGGACAGTCAGGAGCCACCGAGACACCACATGGCGTAAAGACAGTGACTTTGTTCACCAACTTGCTTTAGCAGGCTCTAAGAAATGATGAAAGTCTTCAACAGCAGGGAGGGCCAGGGCCACGCGGTACAAACGCTGACGCTCAAGATATCATTTCTTCCCTGGTTATGCACAGGTCCCAAGAAGCTGCCACTTTGTTAGCTGCCCACATGGAACTCTGGGCACAGTGTCTTTATCATCATGTTGCTTTATCTTTAAAAGGGGGTTCCCCCCTTTTCTCTTTTAAGATGGTATTGTAATTACAACATTTCCCTTTCATCCCTCCAAAGACTTCCACACTTCCATATTCTCCTTCCTGCCCCTCTTTAAAGTCATGGCCTCTTTCTTATTAATTGGCACTGTTTATAAATGGGCTGAGTCCATTTAATGTTACTTGTTTGCATGTTTTCAGGGCTGACCATTGGCACTGGACAAGTTGGCGTGCTTGCTTCTGGGGAGGGTCACCTCTCATTCTCAGTTTTACTCAGTTATTTTTATTTGTGTGTGTGTGTGTGTGTGTGTGTGTGTGTGTGTGTGTAAGTATATACTACCTGTAGGCAGATGCCTACAGAGGCAGAAAGAGTCTACCTGTGTATAGGTTGTTGTAAACTGCTTAGTGCAGGTTCTAGAAACTGAACTCAGGTCCTCTGCAAGAGCAGTATGTACTGTTAACCACTGAACCACATATTAAGTCTGGTTTGTTTTTTGGGCTTTTTTTGAGACAGCAGCTCACTATGTAGCCAAGGCTGGCCTGGGATTGTGCTTGCTATGTAGCCCAGGTTCATGGGATTATAGATTTGAACTATGATTCTGTCCTTTAAAGGGCTTTTGTGTAGAGTCACAAGAGAACTCTTCCTTACATGTGGCATGAGGTCCAGAAACCTTTGATTAAAGCCAATTAACCTAATGAATTTCAGTTACCCAAAGGTCCAACTTCAAACAGAAGATTTAGGTTTTTAGAAGAAAAGAAAATATTTTGAGTGTCCTTAAGTGCCCCAGTAAGAGGCTGGACAGCATAATTTCTAAGATAGCTGAGGCTCAAGCACCCACTGAAGCCTTTAATAAGGCCCTTGGAAGGAGCTAATGGAGTGTGAGCTTCAGCTTGTGTACCCCAACCCCCTCAGGACCCACCACCACTGCTGGGCCACCTTCTTCCCAGCTTCTTACACTATACAGTGGCGTGATATAGACAAGTTGTCTGATGTAGGGTTTTACAACCCTGGTGCCACTGATCTTTAGCCTGAAAAAATCCTGTTATAGATAGAAGTTGAAACTTGATGATCTACTTGAGGTCAAATGTTATTCTGAGAACTTTACACAAGTGGGCTGATCTGATATCACAACAATAACTTTATTGTGCCGATTCTGTAGATGGAGTTCCTGGGAAGCAGAGGTGGACGCCCATTGAAGCTGGTCTTAAATCCACAGATTTAATCAATTTCTGGTCAAACATACCATGGAAAAATTGTATCTGTACTGAGCATTGCTACTTAAACAGTGAAGTCAAACAGCTAATTCATACTGTATTGAGTATTATAAGAAATGTAGAAATGGTTTAGCATATAGGGAAAGATGTGTGGAGTGTATATGAACAGCTACTAAGGAAAAGGACGGAGTGTGGGAGCACTGGGGTTCTCCCCAGGGGGACTGGGAAGTTCCCTCTAAGTCAGTCTCTCCGTAACTCTTACACCGTGCTCAGGTGCACCATGTACTCTTGAAGAGAGGCAGAGCACCCAGGAAGCATTTAGGCCACAATGGCCTGCGGATGAGACACGACTGGTACCATGAGGAGAGACGAAAGGGAGGGACAGGGAGGACATTGTGTGGGCACAGCGCTCCACTCTTTCCTGAGAACAACAGTGTTTTGACAGAATGGTGACGCGTCCGTGCAGCAGGACAGCTGACAGCCAACAAGAACGACAACAAAGGGTTTTCTATGAGACGCGTGGCTCAGAAGATGTCTATGCCCAGCACACGGGGCGCTGGGTGCCGGCTCCTCTGAGAAAGAGGAGCGGTCCTGGCTGTGGTTATCTTCCTTGTTATCTCCTCAAGCCCAAAGCCCTGGCTTATCATTCCATTTTTGGTTTGATTTTGAATGTATTGCAAAACTATATTGATGAATGATATTGGCAGCTTACTATTTAAAAGAATGCAAATCACTTAAGTAGAGATTAAATGCACACAAATCCCAATAAGCTATGAGGAAATAAAGGTAGCTTTGTAAGTAAACACCACACGCTAATCCCTAGCAAATATAAAACGTGGAAACATTTCATAGCAGCAGTTGATGGATGAGGAAGTCGATTACAGAGCAGATCCTGGGAAGAAAATCTAAGGAGCCTATGCGATTCCTTTCTGTGTGCTCGCCACTTCCTGCCCACTGCCTACCTGCTCTCCCCCCAGTGAGCCTCAGCTCTAACTTGGTCAACCCAGGAGAGCTCTTCTCCATGCCTAGCCTGCAGTCTATCCTATCGACGGAGAGCTGTGAGAAGCCATGGCGAACTGTGGGCACAGCATTCAGTCTTCCCTTGCTGAATAAGCAACTTGCCCCTCGCCCGTTTGTCCATCTTACTTTGGCTATTGCTATACTGGTTTTTATGCGGTAGGGATTGTATGCGATCAGGAGGCATCCACCAGTATTCATTGGTTCTCCCCACCCCTGGCTTTCCTGACAGGTAATTGTGGGGTAAATTTGTATGTTTCAGGTGTATAACATAATAGCATGCTTACGCACACACTGGAAAATGATTACCACAATCAAGTTAATTAGCATCTCCATCAAGGGCCTCTTTTAGGTGTGAAGAAGAGGGTGTCTCCTGGTGAGTTTTGAGTGCAGTATCCTTCTCTATCGCCATCTCACTGGACGCCGGGTTCCCAGCACTCAGAACTCAGTCAGTTCCTTCTGACAAACATCTCCCCATTTCCCTGTCCCTTGCTTGTTTGTAAAATGTCTCATGTCGGAGACTTGTGGGATCGATCCTACATCTGTTCCTATTCTAGAGGACAGAAATGAAATGGGAGGGGGTTCAGGGACAGGAACAGTTAAGGAACATGTAAAGAAAAGACAAAGACCTGACTGTCTTTCTCAGGGACTGAGGTCACCTGAACTGGCCAATCCCTTCAATTTTGTCCTACTTTGCTTTCCATTGCTGTGATAAAGGTCATGACCAATAGCAACTTGGGAAAGAAAGGGTTTACTTAGCTTACACTTCCCAGTCACCCTGGAGGCACTTTAAGACAGAAGCTAAGCAGGGCAGTAAGCAACCCAGAGGCAGGCACTGAGGCAGAAGCCACAGACAACACAGCTCACCAGCCTTTTCAGCCTGCTTTCTATTACAGACCAGGGCTAGAATCCCCACTGTGGGCGGGGCCCTCCCAGGTCAATCACTAATCAAGAAAATGCCCCCCAGACTTGCCTACAGGCCATCTGATGGAGGCTTTTTCCCAATTAAAGTTCCTTCTTCCCAAATGACTCTAGCTTGTGTTGAATTGACAAAAAAATAACCAGCAATGTAAAAATGACGCTGCACTTAGCATTTTTTATAAGAATTTAAAATATTTCACAGAAGAAAAATAAACTAAGTTGGTCATAATTATCACAATGATGCAGATTAACCTTTGGTGTTTAGTGGAATGTGATATTTAACCAACCATTGGGAGCTCGGTTATTACTATTTGGAGGCAAGTATTAAAAGACTTCATGTATATTTTACTTGTAGTTATAGAAAAAGGAAAAAAAAAACAGATTTGTTTCATAAAGGAATGTAGAAAACCTATACACCTGTACTATTCACAGCTAAAAGACCCCGGCTAGCCAGGCAGCTGACATTTCCTGCAAATTGGTTTGTTCTTACTCAATCACACCCAGACTGCTTCTAATCTCCATGCCCATTTAAGCATCCCTGAGCACACCATTTTCTCTGGACCCTTTGATTCCTAGTTCTCCCCACTTTGTGTTTACTATGGCTCTGGAAGGCCTCTTCCTCACAGCAAGGCCAGCTCCACAGGAACGTTGTCTCAGTAGTTGTAATCTCTTTTCCTTTAGGAAGTTCCCAGAGGACAAGATTTACAAACTCAGAAAGGACGCCGCTGCCTGGCTAGGCCACATTTATGGTGCCTTGGACAGTGACATCACGTGCTGTGTTCTTTAGAAGAAATTTGTTGATTCATTTAAAGGTGTGCTCTGTGTAAACTGTTTTTTTTTTGTTTTGTTTTTTTTTTTTTGAGACAGTGTCATGTAGAGCAGCCTAACTTCCAGCTAGCAACATAGCCAAGGCTGGCCTTGAACTCCTGATCCTCCTGTCTTGCCCTTCCTGAGAACTGTGTTTGTAGGTGTGAGCCAACAGGGCTAACTCCATGATTGCTTTCTTTAGAAAAGGAGCTGTGACCTGTTTGGTTTTGTTGTTGTTTTGTTTTTGAAACACACACACACATTATTCTGGACTCCTATATGCAGACTTCAAATTATAAAATCCAATTTCCTTCATGTCTGTACTTCACAGTAGTGACCAAAACTAGCCTTTCTTTCTGTGAAACAATCAGGGCATTTTTAGGATACCTTTCTACCATGCTGTGATTGGTCACACATCTTAGTCTTCTTACTGTGGTGACAGGCTTGCCATCACTTGTAACGGCTTTTCTAAGGCACTTGGGAGCCTCACAACAGTCTAGGGACAATTACACTGCAGTAACTTAGCAGGTTGCATTCAGGTACACACACACACACACACACACACACACACACTCATTCATGTAACAACAATTAATGAAAAACCAGCCATGAATTTGAAGCAAAGAATGGCATATGGGAGGATCTGGTGAGAGGAAAGGGCATGGAAAATAATGATAATCTCAAAGATAAAAGAAAAAATTTCAAAAATTTTGTAGGCTGGAAGCCAAAGAGCTTCCTGACCAGGCAGGTGAGGCAAGCAGTCGCTAGGGAGCAATAGGTTGTAACTGCACAGAGTCAACCTCTTCCTTCAATGGAAGGACTTCCTGCCACGATTCCATTCCTCCGTGCACATCTGCTGGGTTTTAAGAGGTATATTATTATATCAGAGCTTTCTACGTTGGTGTCAGGTCTTTCGGCTTAATTATGATGTATTTCAGAGGGGCTTTTACTGATATGGAGGATTAGTTGGCAGAGCCTGACAGCTGGAGTCCCGCGTTAGCCGGGAAACAGAAATGAGGACCATGACCTACTTTCAAAAGGGCTGTTCGTTAATTTCTTCAAACACAGGATTTCCCTTTCTGTACAGAAGCTGTTCCATCCTGTGCTTCATGGTTCTTTCCACCACACTCTCTACCTGGACCATCTCTTCGATCAGCTATGTTAAACCTCCCAGAAGCCTCCAGTGCCCAAGCTCTAGCTATCTTCCTGCAGGACGCCTACCTCGAAAAGCAGCAAAGGTTTTTCCTTCTTTTACAAATCCAGAAACACATTCATTAATCTTCCCTAAGAGACTCAGCGTGGAAAAGCTTTATTCCAAATTGCAACAGCCTATTATCTTCAAAAAAAAAATCAAATAATAAATGTAGTATCAAAAATAGAAAATATATGTGAGAACAGAGCTTACAGTTACAATTATAAGAATACCACAATTATTTTAGTATATGCTCTTACAGATTATACATTCATGTATATGAAACAAAACTCAGAATCTTTATGTAATAGTATCTTGAATCTACTATATGGTTATCTTCTGTGTAACAAGAAGATTTCCTTTCCTAATGGCTACATGATACTGAACTGTATAGAAGCATCTCATTTCTATAGGACACACCGTAATTTTATATTTGTAATTTTACAAATTACATATCGTAGACCAGGTTGCCTGTTGAGCTATGAAAATTTGAAAGGGGCTTACTGATCAAATATAAGAGAACCTTGGCATAAGATTGCATAATTAGCAAAAAAGAACTAAGAGGAAAAAATAAATCTTCAGTGCATACTGATAAAGGTAAAGAGAGAAGGAGAGTCAGGTCTTATGGCAGAAAGCCAACTAGTAAATGTAGAAGGAATGGTGGATTAGCAAATCTACTTGGCATTTAACAGAACAGTAACTGCTTCAGAATAATTGAAGCTAAAACTCAAGGGTAAGCATACGAGGAAGGTAGGCACATTTACAAAGTTTCGAAATATCTTCCCACAATAAAAATTATAAAACAAAAACAAAACAAAATCTAGCAGATGTGCCCTAACAAGGTGAAAAGGGTTACTGTCACCAGGGCAGGAACACATCCTGCTTCCTGACACAACACAGGCAAAACCACCACTCCTGCGGCACTCCTGACCAAAACATATAACCTAGATTTATTTAAACATCCACTAGACAAACCCCAAACAGAGATGCAGCCACAGAAAAACTGCCCTAAATGCTTCCAAAAGGTTAGTGTTGGTAACTACACAGGGTGACTCTGAGGGAGTGCTAAGATATGAGACAGGCAGTCCCTGCAGCATCCTGGATTTATGTACACCACCGGATAAATGGTGCAGACAGCAGTGTTGCATTGAGCTACTTTCTAGCATTTGAGATATTTGAGATATAATACACCCAGAAGATATACTCTTTTGTTGTTGTTTTAGGACAATTAAAAATAAATCTTACAGTTAAAATCTTGGGGTTGGAGAGGTGGATGATGGCTCAGAAGTTGAGCGACTGGCTCCTCTTTCAGTAAGCTTAGTTCAATGGCCAGTACCCACAGAATAGCTCACAACTCTAGTTCTGAGAGATCTGATCCCCTCAAGCAGATACACATGCAAGCAAAACACCAATGTACATAAAATTATATATATATAATTATATGTATATATGTTTTATAATTTTGTTTTTCAAGACAGTGTTTCTCTGTATAGCCCTTGCTATTCTGGAACTTACTATGTAGACCAGGCTGGCCTAGAACTCAGAAATCCACCTGCTTCTGCCTCCCAAGTGCTGGGATTAAAGGCATGTGCCACCACTGCCTGGCTATAAATGATTTTTAAGAAGTTTAAGTGTTTGGGTTTAGTTAATTTGGGGGTATGATTTTTTTTTTACTCAAAACATTTTTTTTAATAATTTTTAAAAAGTTAACATTATAGGAATCCAAGAGAAAAGTACACAAGAAATCTTTGTCTCATTCTTGCAATTCTTCAACTATTCCGGAGGCCTGACATTACATGAACTAGGCTTAAGGCAGGGCTATTGAATCCCTATTTATTACTGATCTTAGAAAAAGGAATACAGGGGCTGGAGAGATGGCTCAGAGGATAACAGCACCTGACTGCTCTTCCGAAGGTCCTGAGTTCAAATCCCAGCAACCACATGGTGGCTCACAACCATCTATAAAGAGATCTGACACCCTCTTCTGGTGTATCTGAAGACAGCTACAGTGTCCTTACATATAAGACTCTTTCATACATACAGGAAAGCTAATCAAAATAGAAACAATTGAATGCAAAACTCTCAAATTAATGTTATTCTAAACAGGCTAGAACAACTTCTCAAAAACAAAAGATAGAAAAGGAATTCAAGTTTCTCATGTACTCCTTCCTCCATCTCAATTACAAGCAACTTGTTAAAATTTCCAGAGGAAAGGATACACTCTATTCTTATTAGTATATCATTTTCACCTGTTTAACTTTTTCCTTTACAAAAACAAAAACAAATAAAAAATCCAATCTGATTCCATCAGATGAGAAAGTTGTGCTTCTTAATTTCAAGCTATCCAAGATTAAGGATGAGAAGTAATCAAAAACCTACAGGTGGGGCAGGGGGGATCTGCCCGGCCTGAGGGAAGGTGGATCTGCCTGGTGAGGACAGGAAACCGGGGCTGGGGGAGTTCCAGAGAGCAATTCCCCCATGAGGCATCAACTGACTGGAGAATCATATTTTTATCTCAGACTAAACCCGGGAAGACATACCTCTAGAAAGGTCAGTCTGCTCTCTTAGAACTAGGATGGATCCCACGTTGAGCCAAGTGAACGTCTGTCATTGTTCTAACACAAAAGCAAAATATGTATAATGCTTTTTTTCTGTAAAGTAAGATAAAAGCTAACAACATGCTCTTATTGAAGAAACACTAAGACAAATTGGGAAACAAAAGCTACTGTTGGACTGTAGCCCATCGCAATGTTATGAACACCAATCTCATTTTTTTTTCCTATTTTTTCCTCTTTTCCCAAATAACCATCCCAGTATGATGTGGCTAGGTGGTGCATTAACTGCCTTCCTCACTAAATTATTAAATGCTCTAATAACTGTTGAATTCCTTAGCCTTCCCCCATCTAATGCTAAGACCCAATCCAGGTCCCTGAACGACAAGACGGATGAGCCTCAGCTTTCCCTGCCAGTGTTTGCGCATAAAAAGAACTGAAGGCTTTTATTACTATGTACTAGGATATGTTTTTTGTATGTATCTTTATTACCAAATAAATCTAGCCAAGAGCAACTATTCCTGAACAAAAGTACATCTACTCACTTAACGACTGGCTCGAGATCTACCAAGCGAGTGCTCTGCTTCCAAGAGGATGGGTTTACCCATTAAATGCATTTGGAAAATGGTCTGAATCACTTCTCCTCTCTTAAAAGTGACAACTAGCGGTGGCACAAGCCTTTAATTCAAGCACTTGGGAGGCAGGGGCAGGCAGATTTCTGAGTTCGAGGCCAGCCTGGTCTACAGAGTGAGTTCCAGAACAGCCAGGGCTATACAGAGAAACCCTGCCTCAAAAAGTCAAAAAATAAAAAATTAAAAAAAAAAAGTGACAACTAAATATCAAAACTTGGACAGTCCGTAAGGCAAGTAGTTTTGTGACTTATTCAACTGAGCTCTTTTCTCAGTAGTACTTGCCTGTCCTGAGTAACTGTAGGAATCCTCTGATTGTTATTACATTATTTTGAGTCAGGGCCCCTGAGCCCAGTCTGGTTTTGATGTCCCTATGTACTGGTGGCTGGCCTGGAACTCTTAACTTTCCTCTCATCTTTGCTCTTAAGTGCTGGGTTTACAGACATGCACCACACCCACTTTAAGATATATCCTTAAATTATATTATTTACGAGTCCCTTTTAAAACTCCATTTACATTATAGAGTTTCAACATGATTTCCCATAAAATCAACACAACACAGCAGTAAATTCTCTTCCCTACTCAAATGCACAGAAAGCACAGTGATTGAAAATTTAGGGGAAATCTAATTTAGAGAGTCACCAGATTGCCTCAGAAGACGGTAACTACACATTTGATGACTTAATCAATTCCTCTTGCTTTTTTGGGCTTTAAATATAAATCCATAATGCATTTTTAAAGATGGCAAAAATGGATATTAAACTCCATTAGCAGGCTCCATAAGTCTGATGTGGAGCAACAATTTTTTTTTCCATCTTCCTAGAACTTTGCGAGACGGAGTAGGTCTAATGGACCAATTAGGGTGGGAAGCCATCATTGTCTGCTCCCCTGTGCCTAAACAAACTGCTGCAAGAACGTGTTCTTACAACAAAAGCAGACGCTCTCTATGCAGACGTGCACACAGCATCTGCTGTCTGCACAATTCACTAAGCCCGATGGAAACAGTCAGCAAAGGCACATAGAATCAAGGAGGTACTTATTTGAATAGAGTAGCGCGGAGGGAGGGAAGAAGGGAAACCACGGAAGCTTCACTGAAGAACAGGCACCGCAGTCAACAGGAGGCAGGCTCTTTTGCTGGCAAATCCCAGAGGGCCAGGAAGCTCAGAAAGCTCCCTGCAGACAGGAGGAGCTTGCCGCCGTGGGTGTTCTAGTCTCCCCTCTACTGTTCCTTAGACGTGAGCTTCTGCACATAGTTTTACAGTAACCATATGGGACAGACACATCTGTAGGTTTTCTAATTCTAATTCATAGGCAGAAAAAAGCTGATAAAATATAGTCCAGAGCTTGGGAGAGTCGTGGCTGACTGACCTAGTTAGAGTTGGCGGGCTGAGTGCATCTGAGCTGGGTTAATCCTGCCCCAGCTTCCAGGCTTTAGGGCTCGCCAGCTCTCAGGAGTTTACAGTTTATAGGTCATTGCTGTTTGAAACCAGTTTAGTGAGGGTCTGACTATCGAGAGCCATCCCAACTCAACTCAGACAACAAAAATTTAAACCAACTCTGTAACAGTAATACACTGCTACTGTTGCTGTGAGGGTGCTATCTGTTGCACATGTGGATAGAAAGATAAATATTCTTTATAGGAAGAAACAGACAATACATGTCTCAAGAGGAAATGTCAAAGGGGCTGGGGTGCAGTTCAGTGGTAGAGTTCTGGCTTAGCAAGTCAGACTCAATACATTTAACCCCCAGCACTGGGGGGGGGGGGACAAACAAACAAACAAATCACAAATAAACATTTGTGGAAGATGGCAACAAGCATAGAAAGTACTTACTGTCACCATCAGTCAAAAAGACACAAATTATAACAATAAACTATCAGTTCTTTGCCAAGGACAGATCTCAAATGGGAGGATACTTGCCAAAACTATTTTAGAAGAATGTCCCCAAAATACTGCTGATATTAAGTGGAAAATGGGCTAAAAATTCTGCATATAATGATATGCAAGCTTTCTAAACAAGCATGTGTGCCATCTGCAGCCGTAGCGCTGCACACAAACACCGTTAATGTCGCCGTTTATAGATGGCAGGAGTACAGCTAACTTACAGTTTAAGCTTTCCCTGTGTTATTCAAACACACCAAAGTTCACTGCTGTTTTATCATTAGAAAAAAAAAATCATGGTTTTAAATATTTGGGCATAAACAGGTGAGAAACGCCTGGAGAGCTCTTTTCAGATTTTGTGGGTCTGTTATTAGCAAGGTCAGACAAAATTTGTATGTTATATCGACACTTTGGAAGACACTCACTTCACATGCTAATGAGCAGAGGGGAAGAGTCCTCTGTTAAGAGGCATATTAATTCTCCCAAAAAAGGTGTTTCCCTACCCCCTCCTCCCCAGAGATGAAAACAAAACTCTCTAAAGGCAATCTTATGTCAAAAGTACACTTAAACATCAAGTTTCTATTTTGTTCCCATTCAGCTAATTAAAACACTTCAGAAGATGCTAAAGTAAGTTTCTTCTAGTAGAACATCAGATACATTGATTTATGCTATTTGCCATGTGAGGTTTTTACGGAAGCTTGCATACGCTACAAGAAATAATGCATATAATACCATAAAACTGCACACGAGGACCAGGCAGCTTATGTATGGTGGTCGCTTCGATCCCACACAAACTATATGCTCCACTCCCACCCCCCCCCTTTGCACTATGATTTTAACAATAATAGATTTTAGTGGGTTCCAAGTTAAGGCCTTATCTCCAGCTTCTGAGGGCAGACTATCATGTTTTGTAAGATGAAATTTCAGAATTTATACTACTCCCCTGGGAGGAGGAAGAGGAGAATGGTAAGAGGAGAAAGATAGCAACGCATTCTGCATTGTCAGGTAAACATACATTTACCTATAAACTGAAACAGGGAGAGAGGGAGAAGGGGAAGGGAAAAGGGGAAGAGAGAGGGGGGAGGGGGAGGGGGGAGGGGGAGGAGGTGGGAAGAGGAAGAGAATGAGAATAAAGGCGTGTCGGCCGGGAGTCAACATCAGATGTCCTCCTTGATGGCTCTCCATCTCACTTTTTGGAAGAGCTCACTGACCCAGCAAGCCCCAGAGCTCCTCCCTCCTGCCCCTCCCTTGCTGGAATCACGGGCACAGGCTGCTGGACCTGGCTGAGCTATCTATCTCCCTGGTCCTCACTAGAAGACTTCCAACTAGGAAAGGTCTGCTTCTGTAAGTGGCCATCGACCAGTAAACACCTGATGGCATTGCCACCTTCATCACCAACACCAACAGTTGCTTTCTTTTCTATTCCTAAGGTTAACTCTGCCCTCCTCCTCCTCAGCCACCCGTACACTCTCAAGTATCCTCCTGTCACCACCACAGCCTGTACCGTCCGGTTCTCTCCAGAATGAGGATGCTGATGGGTTTCCCAGACCCCCGTGGAGGCGTCCCGTCATCTACATGGACAGATACGAGTGCTCCTTAGATGCCAGAAGAAAGGAAACAGACAGGTTAGCACAAGTGAGAGAGCCTGCCCTAGCCATCCTCGAGGCTACGGTGGCTTCACAGTAAGGAAAGTGTAAGTGAAGGAACAGTAAGGGTTGACACCGAGAAGGAAGAGTTTCTACAGCAGCAAGAATTAAAATCAAACCACTGCCATAGAAGACCATAAAGAGTAAGATTCAAGAGGGTGGTGGATATCAAGATCTGTGAAAGCCAGGCAGCAGTGGCAACATGCTTTAAATCCCAGCTCTCTGGAGGCAGAGGGAGTTCGAGGCCAGCCTGGTCTACAAGTGAGTCCCAGGACAGCCAGGGCAACACAGAGATCCTGTTTGGAAAAACCAAACAACCAAGACAGGACAAAATAAAAGATCTGTGATTAAAGAATGGACCATAGTCATTAAAACCGGAAGTCTCATGACTTTCAGAATAAGATGATTTACAATTAGATAAATAATACCCCCAATAAAACATTACATTTCAAAGTAAAAGACAAATATATTGTCCCTTCTGTCAGTTTTCTAACTTGATGACTTTAAACTTATTTCCCATATTATAGTTGTGAAAAATCTAATCATAGTTGCCAAGGCAACCATAAAACCCTTTAAAAGAATTAAAACAGCAAGCTCACACCATTAAATTTGGAGTAGGCACCAATTATACTCAGAAGGTCTGGCTTCTGCCTCCCAGGGCTGAGATTACAGTTATGTATCACCTCCCTGGTGTTCAAAAATCATTTGTAAAATGCAAGTGTAACATTTAGAGTGTTATATTAAATAAGTAGACATCCTTAAGTATACAATTGAAACCAAAAGCAAAAGTGCTAGAACGACCACCTGTGAAACAGAGGAATGATTGCGCTGTAGCACACTCGTTTTATACAATAAGCAATCCTTTACAACTCCTAACAGAACTAACAGCCTCTTATTATTTAACGAAGCTGTTGGGGGTTGGGAGTAGGAATGTAACACCTTTCCTGTCCTCCTCTACTAACCTTGGAACTCATCAGGAAGCGGTTAGGACTGGTAAGCAAATGACTGTGTGCAGTAGTCTCTGCTCTATTACAGGAAGTAAACATGACACTCACGCAGTCATGGTATCTCCTTGTCAGGAACTGTTCCTAGTGTTTTTGCACAGACTAAGTGTTCTTACACTTGAAGCTTTTACTCTTTTGTTACTGGGGGTTGACCTCAGGGCCTCCTACATGTGAGCATGCTGATCTTGTACCTCTGTTTTTGTCGCCCTACAAGTCTAAGTACAGCATTAAATTCTGAATGCAGGGTGCATTCTATAATGAGGTGGCATAGGCTAGAACATAATGACCACTGAGCTGCTGTTCATTTAAGCTTTGACCTTCAGATTA
Source organism: Tokudaia tokunoshimensis (assembly GCA_036184795.1). NCBI lineage: Eukaryota > Metazoa > Chordata > Mammalia > Rodentia > Muridae > Tokudaia > Tokudaia tokunoshimensis. The sequence goes on from BTHU01000006.1 coordinate 59,886,970, forward strand.
CACTCATAGAATTGGAATGGTATATGCTACCTGACTTTCAAGTTATAAGTAATTCAATATTTTAGAGTTTTTAATACCTTATCATTGCTGGGTGGTGATGGTGCATGCTTTAATTCCTGCACTCGGGAGTCAGAGACAGGCAGATCTTTTCGAGTTCAAGGCCAACCTGGTCTATCGAACAAGTCTGGGGACAGCTAGAGCTACAGAGAGAAACTCTGTCTTCAAAAACAAACAAAAACATACCTTCTCATTTTTTGTTTGTAAGATATAAAACCTCTTTCTGGTTTGTAAGGCTGAAACCCCTGATGTGAAGGGTGACTGAAGGGGGCCTACCTTGTGTATGGTGGGCTGAGTTCGTACAACCACCATGCATGGACTGTGCCTTCTGCCTCATGGTCTCTAGAACAGACTATGATTTAGGAGACAGGAGAAAGAAGCAAGGGCATCTGGCACCTCAAAGGCTGTATTTGTGGAGTGCAAGCGAGCACTAAGTAGAATCCTGATGATGACAGACTTGGTGGCAGCTACCATTTAAGTGCTTTAGTTAGTGAAGAAAGTGGTCTATGTGTTTAGCAGATACATTTACCTGTCCTTGGGATTTGGAATAGGATACATAGGTTTGCAGGGATAATCTGATTATGTAAACTAGAAATATTTATATAGGAAACAATAAAGAACTGTTTATAGACAACTATGCACGTGTCCATTGATCTGAATATATGAACGTGACAGAATTTGACCTCTATTTTGATCAAAGATTCCAATTTATTAATACAGTAATAAAAATGCATTAACATAAAGAAGCAAGGAATGTGAAAATCACCTAGAATAGCAAAGTAACACTTCAATTTTAAAAAACTAGCAAACAGAAATGCTGATGTTTTCAGTAATTTCTTTGGTCAGCCCAGCAGAGGAACCTAAGTGGGCTGTACTGTACAGATGGAGTATCTGAATGAGCTTGTCCTAGCAGCACAGCATAAAAGACACAGCTTCTATTACACGTGTTAGAATGTCGCATAGAATTAAGCACATCTGGATGGAGATCACTCCATGGGCAAGAGTCCTGGCTGCTCTCCCAGAGGACTTGGGTTCACTTCCCAGCCCCACAATGGCAGCTTACAACTGTTCCCCAGTCCCAAGGGATTCAATGCTGTCTTTGAGGGTACACCAGGTATATAAACGGTGTACTATACACATGTACACATAAAGTAAAAATAAATCTTCGAATAAGAGAAAAAGCTTAGCATAATGGCTCACAAGTCTGAAATAGTTCCCACCAGTGTCCCCACAAATCACAACTGTGATGCACTTGTGGTCACGTTCATTAATAGCTGTGGAACATGGTTCCAGTCACAGATCCTGCTCAGTCACCGCCTTCTCTGAATTGGACTTGGCCCCTTTCCCACCAGGAAGTAGGGCCTCATTCACTCCCTTAGTTGGGACTGGAACTGACATACTTGACCCTGTACTGTACAAGGTAAAGGCAACCAGGGACAACTTCCAAGGCTGGGCCTAAAGGGACCTGGCAGCACCTGCCGGCTGCCACTCTTCTGGAATGTTTCCCTGAGGGGACAGAGGCAGAAGGCCCTGTGGAGAAGGACAAGGACAAACCTGCTGACAGTTACCAGGAACTACAGGGCAGGTAAGATCACCACGGGACTCACTCTCAGGCAGCAGGCCCTTGCTGAAGGGAGCCTGAGCGAGCACAGGCAGACTAGATAAAGAAGCACCCCAAAGGACAGGACTGCGACACACCTGGGTTTTGGTGCACAGCAACAGTTAGCTGATGTGGTTGCACTAGCAGAATTTGAAAGCCAGGGTTAGGCGGAGAAGAGGAATTTCCTCTGGGCCTCCTGATGGTCCCTTGGGCATGATGTGTCACCTGAATGGTATTGAACCAGTAAACCAGGCAGGTGCCAAGCCTGCTGGAAGTGAAAGAAACCCTCCAGGTTGAGCCACTCCTCGTGCCTCAAGAGGTGATCTGCAGATTGTCTTACTGGGTTTGCAATTCTAAAAACATACTCATTTTAAGAAAAGATGTGCGCCAGGCCGTGGTGGCGCACGCCTTCAATCCCAGCACTTGGGAGGCAGAGGCAGGCGGATTTCTGAGTTCGAGGCCAGCCTGGTCTACAGAGCGAGTTCCAGGACAGCCAGGGTTACACAGAGAAACCATGTCTCAAACCCCCCCCCCAAATAAAGCCAACAAAAAAACCACCCCATAATTTGGGACTGGAGAGATGGCTCAGTGGTTAAGAGCACTGACTACTCTTCCAGAGGTCCTGAGTTCAATTCCCAGCAACCACATGGTGGCTCACAACCATCTGTAATGGGATCTGATGCCCTCTTCTGCTGTGTCTGAAGAGAACAACAGTGTACTCAAATACATAAAATAAATAAATCTTTTAAAAAAAGGATGTGATACATTAGGAGTTAAATAAAGTTCTCCCACGCTGTTCCTCCCTCCTTCCCTCTCTCTTCCCCTCATTTCTTTTGAGACAGGGTCTCACTATTGCCTAGGCTGGCCTTGCATTCACTATGCAACACAAGCTGGCCTAATTTTCAAGGAGAACTTCCTGCCTCAGCCTCTAGGGTGTTGATATTACAAGTATGCATCATTATGTACAGCTTTGAATTTATCTCTAAAAAACGTTTATACCAGGAGGGTGGGGGGTGGATTGTAGACACATACAAAGTTCTCAAAAAACTAAAATTGTATCAATAACTCCCCTTTCCCCACATCCAGTTTATACATCAACAGCCAACGTGCCAGGGATGTTGGCGCTTTGCCAGGGTGAGGAAATGCGTTAAGGGCTTGAGCAACATTATGATCCTGCCCAACAGCCTCACCTTGCTGGGTTGGATTCTCTCTATTCAAATCCAAGAGAAGGTTCTAATGGGACTAAACCATATATGTCTCCTTAAAGGGCTAATTAATACACAGAACTATAAAAATCAGAACTAGCCAAGGGCTATGAGCTGAAGTTCTACTTCCCAGTACCCTAAAGTGTAACTATACTTAGAAACAGCACTTCAAAGAATTAAGGTCAAAAAAGATCCTATGGGCATGCCTGATGTCCTTGTCAGGGGACTTGAAGACACTGATGGGCAGAATGAGAGATGGGCAGGGCAGAGACAGCCAATGAGAGATGGGCAGGGCTGAGATAGCCAATGAGAGACGGGCAGGGCGGAGGCAGCCAATGAGAGATGGGCAGGCCATCTACAAATCAGCAAACAGGCTCCCAAAAAGGCCACCTCGGCAGACTTGACAGACTTCTAAGCCTCTAGATGAAGGAAACGAATTCCTATTAAGGCAGACTGGTATTTTGTTACAGCAACCCCAGGGCAGAACTCATCCACAGATATGCAGCCACACCTGGACAGGCATTCCGATCACACCTCCACGTAGGAAAGACCTGAGGGCGCCCTCTCAGGCTTGCATCTGCTCCCCTCCTCTATGTAGACCAGCAGGCATCAAACTCACACCCCTCTCTCCTCAAGCGCCAGGACTACAGGTGCCTACAACCATGCCGTGTGTTTTGTAGCATTTTCTCGGCTCTGGCCTCCTCAGCTATTCTAAGGCTTGATGGGCTTTTCACTTCTAAAGAGAGGGGCCTTCCCTGCATTGCCTGTACACACACATGCCATTTACATAGCCCAATAAATCAGTTTACTTGTCCTAACGTGTGGGTTCACACATGTCCTCTTGTTTAACCGAAGTCAGTGCTGTTATCATCATCTGACAGGGTTTGAGAGAACCAGGTTCAGAGGTCACAAAATGTGCCTAAAGTTACAGGGCTGATAAGAAGAACAGAACCAGAAGTGAGCCCAGCGCCTTCCAATTCCACAGCCTGTGTCCTCTACTGACTACACTCAACTATCTCTCCATCTACATGGAAGACCAGAGAAAGGCAAGACTCAGCAGGCCTGGGCTATAGGAGTCAGGCAGTATGCATGTCAGGCTTGGGCTCTCCTAAGTATCACATATATGTTCCTCTATACTGATTTTGAAATGTAAAAAGCCATATGTGGATTTAATGCTACTCAACTGTACACCCTCCCTCCCCCTTGGATAAAAAAAACAGAGACATCAGATGTGGCTGCACAGATAATCTCTAATGAGATTATCTCTAATGAGATAATCTCTAATGAGAGACCTCCGCCCTGAGGAATTCTTAACCGCCAGGGAATCCCATGATTTAGCCAAAAGACACCTTTGCATGACCGTTGAGTGTCAGAAGGCTACTCCAGCTGACAGAAAGAAGTGAGGCCTGCTGTGGCTTCAGACTTACTCCTGGCAAGAGTAAGAATCTGTCCCTCTGGGCCTTTACCTCCAAGGAGTGAAGTCAGTAGCAAAAGGGAAGGTGACTTTGAAGTCCCCCTGTGGTGGTGTGGTTTGTAAGAGAAGTCTACCTCCAGGGCCTTCTGCTTTCTTTTGAGGGATGAAGGGAAAGGACATTCCACACATGCTAACTGATCTTTCAGGGTATACGGGCCAATGGTGAAGCTTAAAATGAGCTGTAGTTCAAAAGATAAGATAGTTAAAGAATGCTTCAAAGACAACCTATACTCTTTGTTGTAGCCAAAAGCTAACCTGCCAGTCTGGAAACAGACTGTGAGTTAGCCTCTTTTGTGTCACTACAACAAATTACCCAAGGCTGGGTACTTCATAGAGAAAATGGGTAATTTGACTATCTGGGGGCTGGAGCATCCACATAGCATAATGCTATCTATTAACTATGTAAAGTGTGTGTGACAGGGCAAGAGTTTAGATAAGCAAGGCAAGCACCACTGAACAATTATCCTGATGACAAGTCTAAACGCTCAGATTTCACAGGTGTTCTGGGAGAGGAAAATTATCCCTCACAGTCCTGCGTTGTTTCTTCAAAACATCTTTCTTCTCTTAAATCCTGCTTTATGGAACACATTATTAACATCTGGTTCTTCGTCTCTAACACTTACACACTTTTATAGAAGGAACGAGCACTGTCTCAGGTAAACACCCTTCCGTTGACGTGGGGTCACTCGGCAAACAGTCTTGAACACAGTAAACTCCCCTTAGATCATATGGTAATGTTGGAGATGCCACCTTCTTGGGAGTGCCCACCATCATCCCAGTACTCGGGAGGCTCACACAGGAGGACTGTCATGTCTGGGACCAACCAAACCTGGCTACACAGTGAGACAATGTTTCAAAAGGAAAAGGGACAAACACTGAAGCCCTGCCTGGGTCTGGGTCGTTAGTGTCCCTGATGCCGGCACCTGACTGTCCTTTCTCTAATGAATAAACTTGATGGTTTTGTTTCACTTTGACGGACTCTGAAACTCTTTTCTGTATCCCAGTTGCATCTCCCTACAGACTCCTGAGGCTCTGAGGGGGAGTTCTATTTCCCCTATGTTGACGACAGACCCCCTGTTTGGGAGACAGCTTCACGGCACAAGTGGTGGAGCAGTGCAGACGGAGCACCAGTGGGAAGGTGGCTGATGGGCTAGACTGCACACCAGGACAGAGGGCCAGTTTGAGCAGCAGTAAAGGACCATTAAGGGCAAACTCTTGGTCAAGAGAATAGATTCTCTGGCCTGGGTGGATAGAGTCAATGACTTGGCTAAAGGCCCTCACCTAGGATTGCAGGTTCATCTTAAGCTGTTCTAAAGAGTTAGGCAAATAATTATTCCTTTAATGTGATACTGTACCCTCTTTCCCACCCTTCACCACAGTCTCTACAAGCCAAGCAGCCTTGAGGTTCTGCTAGTTCTGTGCATTTCTAAATACTCAGAAAGGTGCTGTTTTTACCTTTTCTATCTCTTTCTTTAGGATGCCGGCCAGAACTTAAAGACTTTTCTGGTACTTTGGACTTCCTTGCTCTCTAAATCTGCAAGCCCCATCAATGTCAGATCTGCAATCCAGTACTCTTAGGGTTTCTTCAGAAGAGTACACTGGAGAACCCAACCAAGGAATGCTACAGAGATCACATCATGCAACCAATCTCACAAAAGATTTATTGGTGGTGGCAAAGAGACAGCGGAAGCAAAAGACAGAGACAGACAGAGACAGACAGACACACACACACACACACACACAGAGGAGGTGTGGTGGGAGGAGAGGGACCATGATGGTAGGCACTTTTTAAAGGGTGTGCATGTGGCATTGGAGGCTAGTGCTGAGTAGACCCTAAGGCAGGCTGTGCAGCACCTGGCTCCTGACAAGTACTTTAAACAACATGCCTTGTTCCTTCGCTCTATTTTCCTCCTCTGGGCAGCTGATAAGATTTGCAGTGTTAGGGCTCTGGGGCCTTTTAAGACTAATTAAATTGTCCTAGAGCCTCTGTTTAAGTCAACTCTTAAACTATTTTATGAATGAGACTTAAGACTCAGGGGGAAAGGGATTTCCCCAGCATCATCTGGCAACCCAGATGGGATACCCCAAAACTCACAGTAACAATGTGAACTCATTAGACATCCCTAAGGAACACCCAAACTTTGGGGCTAATAATTTGCAGAAGAAAAACCAAGGTGACTGAAAACTATAAGCGCTGCCATTACTCTTGGTCTACCATGGTTATGCTAGCACAGCTCCCATTCCGGGAATTCAGATTGTATCTTATTGATCAGAGACCACAGAACATTGATCTTTTTCTTCAGCAAAGCAACTTTCTTCTTCCAGGAAAGTAAGGCAGTCATATATATATATACATGTGGCTGGGCTGAAAGCAATATTGAGGTCTTCAGACTAGCTGTCTACATATCCACACTTCCTCTTGGTGACTAAAATAGCCTCCATAATAATAAAGAAACCCTCAGTCACACAGAGCTACCTCCTGGCCTTTTAATTATTCATGTTAATGTTCGGCATTTGTAGAGTTTATACTTTACACATGCTAATCAAGACCAAGGATTGCATGAATAATGGAAACCCGCAAATGATTAGCAAATCTCATTTTAAGTATTGTTTTCAACACCCCTCTCCTGAGAGATCTCCAAAAGCTTTCTCCTCCTTTCCACTTCATATTCTTCACTCTGAATGAGACTTTGTAGAAGTAATTTGATCAAAGCCTGGCTTAATCTACCTACTTTGCAGCTTCTCTTGCTCTCCTAGTAACAGTGAGCTGAACATGAACAGGAAGAAGTAATGGACAGGTAGTTAAAAAGGCCCAGTCCACAGACTGGAGGCACTACTGGGAGCAGGGATCTGAAGTCAGCTCCGAACCAGAGCCAACCAAGGGACTGTGGTGAAAACTGCGCCCTTCCTCCCGCAAGTCTCCCACATCTCTCAAAACTGGTAAGCTTGAAAGGCAATTAGTAGTGTGGTGCCTTTCTCTTGCCTTCCTCAGAAGGAAAACCATCAACGGTCCTGTCCTTTCTATTACTAAAAAGAATTTACAGGAGTTAACACCTCCTATCACCTGATTCATGAAAATCAAAGTGTCTTACTACAGCAAGTCTAAGAGAGGATGTGGGGAGATGATCCCCATCTTCTGCCCATGAGTAAGTACGCAGACAGCATCTCAGAGTGGCACTGCATGAGAATGTGCACCCCACTCACTTCCAGAACACACGCTGAGAAGTCTGCACACATGCCCCAGAAGTCCTTGAAGGGTGCTGCATGGAGATTTACAGCAGCTGTGGTGAACTGCTTCATTAATGACAGCAGGACTGCAGGATAAGCCACATTACAGAGCTCCAGACAGTGCTTAACACTCTAGAAGGGACACTTGAGAACCTTGACTATGTGGGAGGAAGCACAAAACTTCAAATGGATAAATATGGTATTTATTATATATAGATGTGTGCACATATCGAAAACAAAGAAATGGCCAGGAGGGTACATATTATCCCTCCCTGGGAAAAGGAATTGGGCGGGGGTGGGGGTGGTACAGATAGAAGTCCTCTATGGAAGGATACAGGGCCAACTATGACACTAGTCATCAGATAACACACACACACACACACACACCTATATAAATTCCCAATTATTAGTTCTTCTACTATAAAATGTTTTAAATGTGTTTAGTGGCTGAGACCACATGCATGTGGGCATTTATTATGATATCTTTTCTTTCTAGTGTTTTCTTTAATTACTATAACACTCCCTTCCCTTTTAAGGCCAAAGCAGACTGACCTTAAGACACAGGTTGAGCATCCCTAATATCCAAAGGCTAAAATCTGAAATGTACACAGATGTGGGTTCGCAGGGGATGAGGTTGTAGACCTGCCTGCAGGAACATGCACTCACATACGTGGCCACAAGTGGCACATAGCACAGGACAGACACACCACTGCTTGCCGAAGCTGACATCTACGGGCCTCAGTGAATGGCCAGGTTCACAATATTGTAGGTGGAGTGGAAACAGGTACCCGCACAACCCTGAACTGCTGAGCGCCTGCGTGGGCTGAAGGCCGTGCATCTTCAAACACGTGTCTGCATCTATATATGGAGAGGAGTGTGGAATTAACTGAATCGAGGGAAAATATTATCAAGTTGGTTGTTGTGTAGAAGTGTGGTAAGTGGCTATTTCTGAGTTCTATTCATACCTCATGTTACTATTAATATCATAGCATTCCAAACTACTGGAAGTAAGCTGCAGAGTAATGAAGCCACCACATGCAGGTAAGGAAAAGGACTAACGCTGCAGAGTCACGTAAGAAATTAGCTGTATAAATTCATAAAAAGAAACCGTGGCTCCCCAAGCAAGCCTAGGGTAAATACTCCATTGCTGAGCTTTTGAAACCTTTCCTCAGCAGCCACTTCAAGCCTTTGTAATGCTGACTGAAAGGTCTTCTAACTAAGAAACCTGTTTTTCTAGGTCTTAAAGAAAACCTGAGGCAGAGATGGCTTTATAGGGGAGAAGCATAAAAGGAAACTCCTGAGGGCGGCTTAGCGAGGAGCCCTGATGTGGGTGGGGACAGGTGGGAGAGCAACTGGGCGCCGGCTGGGTTTTGCTAACTTAGCAGCAGCCCCAGGTCTCTTTCGAAGATATTTCCTGATATTTCTCACTGGCTTACAACTTATGCTTTACAACCTTGACAGTGAATTCCAGGTCGAAAGGAAAGCATATGCTAACAATAATTCAAACCTGGTCATAATGACTATATACCACGAACTCAAAATAAACATTTTGTAATTAGCTCTGGTCCTTAGGTACGATGGCAGGAGGATTCGGGTGAGTTCCACCAGAGTTTCGAGGCCATAATGCTCTCTAGTTCAAGACCAATGCATCACATCCACATAAAGGCTAATGGGTAAAGGTCTTCCATACAGAGTCCTGGTTGTATCAACACTCATGGTAAAGGTCTATCTGAGGTCTCTGTCTTTTGCCAGGTTCAGAACAAAGTCCCAGACCCGAAGGGTCAATTGTGTAGAACTGACTTCCTTGGCTGCCCTCTCTCATCCTTCCTGGCTTGCAGGGCTCCTGAGAAGCTAATCTTGTACTTCTACACCCAAACACCACCTACAGGCCAGCAAGGCCGGAACTGGCATCTAGAAGGCATTTTCCTGAAGGCCTTCATGATAAAGATGTATTAACTGGGAACTGAAAGACATGTGTTCTAGAGCTATTGATAATGAATGTAAAACTGCTAGACATGATCCTGTCGGTTTTACAGTCTTATTTTCAATACCTGCTCACACATCCAGTCTTTAGGGAGCCTCAATGCACTAAAGCTTCTGTATTAGGGCGCAGGAGTGCACAGTGAGTACAACACAGAATGTCCTCCCCACGCTTGACCTGGTTGAAGGAGGAGACGTTAACAATGAGTCAGCAAACAAACCTGTCATTTATAACTTGGCGGAACAAAAGGAGACAGATTCATGATCAAACCCCAGACCTGGTTTGGGGACATCCTTATGGAAATGACCTCAGGTTAAGTAGGAGAGGCTCAGGTAAAGCAGAAGGCACAATGGAAGGCCGCACAGCGGAGGGGAACTCTAAGGAAAGCCAGACAGTACCCGGTGCCCATGGCTTCAGGACACAAAGACTGACTCGAACACATCTGGTGATAGCACAGAACACAAGCCATCTAATTGGGCACTCTACCATAAGTGTCCGAGGTACTCACCACAGATGACTAATGGAAGACCATTACAGAGGAACAAGTTCTGAAACAGAGATTGGCATTAACCACAGAAGAAGCCTCTGTAACCAACGCGCTTGGTAGAACCTGCCTATGGTCCTAGAACATCCTCGAGTGATGGCCACGTGCACATGCCGTCATCAGGGTAAGAGGGGACTTCTTGACTTTAAGAAACAAATTCCTTTTGAACACTCCAAGATGAAGCATTGCTATTGTTCCCTGGTCAAGAGAGACCAAGAGTTCGTCACTAATTTTAAGGAATAGAGAGTATTCTCCCATCATTGTATTTGAAACAGCAAGTGAGGTAATCTGACCTAATGTAGTAATTTACTTCTTTCATTAACACAAGGAAATTACAGGTCATTTCATGAGTAACCTATATGACATCTTATACTTTTGATCTACATGAATAAACACAGAACAAGGATACAGCCACACAAGACCATTGCAGGGAAATTACTAAAGAAAGGCCTCAAGGTTGGGTGTGGTAGCACATGACTGAATCCTGGCACTTTAGGACACAGACAGGGGGAATCTCTGAGTTCAATTCTAGCCTGGTCTCCATAACAAGTTCCAGAGCAGCCTGGGCTACACAGCAAGATCCTATCTCCAAAAAAAAAATGAGGGGATGATGATGAAGAAGAAAAGAAGAAGAAGAAGGAGGAGGAGGGGAAGAAGAGGAAGGGGAAGAAGAGGAAGAAGAGGAAGGGGAAGAGGAGGAGGAGAAGAAAGAAACAGAAGCAGCACTCTTAAAGACACCAAGCAGTTGTAGACCAGGCAAGCACAGTAGTATCCCCGTAAAACCTATCAACACAATGTGTCAGAAGTGAATGGAGGCCCAGATGGCTCAGCAGTTGTGAGTCCACACCACTCCTGAAATGGGCTCAAGTTTAATCCGCAGCAGATCGTCAGGCAGCTCACAATGGCCTGTAACTCTGACTTGAGGATTGGAGGCCCTCTTCCAGCCTCTGTAAAAACCTACATTCATTTGTGCCTATTCACACAGAGACACATGCATCTACACATGATTAAAACCAAAATAAACCTTACAAAGCAAGCGAACAGAAAATATCAGCCATTTGGTTACAGATCACTGCTACAATCTGTCGTCTTGAGAACTCAGCTTTGTCCCAGAAGCGTGTCATGTATAAGGTCTCTCTAGTCCCTGCCTATCCCTGAGCAGGAGTCATTTCATATCACCACATGAGAAAGGGCTGGATGAGTGAGGCAGGTGTTCTTAGGCAGCACCTTTCCTATCACATCACACTGTCTTTTGCAGAAACCTGTCCTTAATTCTAACATCAGTTCACTTGGACCTATGGCCACTCAATATAGTTAGCCTGGCTAAACCATTCCCAGACACAAACTGTTATGTCCCTGAGAAAGGTAGGCATAGTTCCTGTATACAGGGGATCTGTGTACAAGGAAAACTTAGGGCAGCTATCTATGTGGAAAACTTGTTCTGATGGTGCATTTTATATTTTTGACTGTGAGCCTAGCCTATAACAGCTGAGCCATCTCTCCAGCCCTAGTGGTGAATTTTAAACAGAATATGTGCTATGCTACACTGTTCAGAAAGACTTTAAAGGGACTGATAAAGGTCTCAACTCCCCAGTTTCAGTTTTAGCCCTCTCTGGATGGCACTGGACTCCCAATGTTGGAGATAATTCTCTACCCAGGCATAGGAGGCACTGGTCTGCACAGTGTTGTCCCCGGTGGTTTTAAGACAGGTACTGTTGCCAAATGCTGGTACGTTACTACCTTAGTACTGAAAAGGGCCAGGATCGTATCACTGTAGCCCCTCAAACCATACATCCTAACTATCTATAAAGACTGAACCTGAATTTTCCTTCATCCGTACTCCTGCCCACTTTAATCCCACATGCCACATCAGCTCCTCACTGCACTCACGTTTGCAAATTCTTTGGAATCTAGAAATAATTTATATTCTCACTAACAAACCCTTGCTGGAATGACAGCCTCGAAGATGGGCCCGAATTCTGTAGTCAGCATCCGTGGACCGGCGTCCAGGCAGACACTTCACACTCCTCTGCTCGGCTGTGGCACAGCTTAGGCCTCTGCACTGGGGTCATTACTTGCCTTCGGGAGTTAATACAGAGAATACCCAAATAAGCTGGGCTCTTCCTAGATATCCAGAAGATCTGAAATTCGAGTTTAGCCTGTGTAAGTTCTTGCCTCAATAAACAACCTGGGACACAAACAAAAAGCCACAAAACCAACTAAGTAACAACAGAAAAGGAAATGTGAGGAAGACGCCATCAACTCACCTTGAATACTTCCTGGAAACAACAAATTAAAGTTATTCCTCGAAGCACTGCTATTAGTAGACATAAGAAGTTCAATTCAAGCAGACTGTAACCTCCTAACTGCTAAGCCAATATTTCACTGTGCTTGGTTCCTATGATTTGAACAGCTATCTTTTAACCACTATTTAGTCTGTTAGTTTTACATTGCAGCCATTTCATTTTATCTGTCTGTAAAATATATTGATTATATACAGACTGAACACATTCTTCTGTATGTAAGGACATGCAGTGACTTTTCCCTAAGACAGAAAGCCTAGGAGACAACTCACATCATTTGCTTTACAAATGTTTAGAGACTTCACAAAGAGAAAGAGATAAGACACTGTCTGCTTGTGCCAACACTTTTTACCAAGTGTTTTGAATAAAGATTACATTTAGGGTCTCCTAAGTAAATGAAAGTGATGCCAATTTGATATCAAGCACTGCCTTACCTTGTTCTGCAATGGCAAAGAAAGGGTGGTGGGAACAGTCAGTGGTCACGTCCGTCCTACAGAGCAAAGGAAGGGGGCAGGGAGTGTGAGGCAGACCGCTGTTCACATGCCAGGTCCCAGGACGCTGGGAGCGAACACTCACGACTGCTCGGGTGGCCGGTACTGCGGCTAGAGCATCACCTGTCCGACAGGGCACACACGGTAGACGGCAGAGCACATCCTATTTGCAGACCTTCACCAGCAGAGGCTCTCCCTCTACAGTGAGTGTGCGGAAAGTTCTGTAAATACAGCTTAGCAACAGCAGTTTTGCAGAACCACCATGTCATGATTTCAAGGGGAGATTTTATTTTGCTACAACTTAATCTGAGCAGCTAACGAAGGGACAGAAGGTATTAACCTTGAAACACAGTAGCCACTCCACCAGGCAAGTATAAGCCTTCATTTTCACACAGAATCAGAAAACAGTACAATGGAGCATAACCCCCGGACATTATTACACAGCGCAGTTCAGAGGGGAGCAACCTAACAGCAGACACTCACAGTGACCGTGAAGGGCCGCCCTAATGCTCCCAACCCTTCTTAGAATTCCTATCAGAACTTAGGCCTGCAGAAGTTATTTTCTATACACTCTGCCTAAACACAGCATGAAAAGGAGGCATTCCGGCCCCAGGGCCTCCAGTCTAGAGGGGGGCCGGGCGAGGTAAGCGGGAGTTTTTCACTCTGAGATGAGAGTACAGAGAGAAGGAAGCCAAGGAACACAGTGGAAGGTTGTCCTTCCGCACCAGGATAGGGAGGCTGGCAGTGACAGGGCTGATTCTTAGCCTGAGAGGAAGGGAGGTCTGGAGGGGAGGACACTTGTCTGATTCCAAACCACGAGCTAGACTATCCAGACAAAGAAGAGAGGGGGAGAGGGCGGAGCGAAGACCACTAGAAGGACATGGAATGAGGGGGTGGGGAGTGCCGGATTTTGGTGCAGCTAGAGCAGAGAGAGTTTGAAGAACAGAACAGAAGCGAATGAAGAGGGAAAGAAGACCAGATCAGTGGAAACTCATGGCCCAGCATGAGGAGTTTGGGACTTATTGATTTTTACGTCAGGAATTTTAAAAGCAAGTGGCCTTGGCAATGTAGCAACTGAGGCAGGCCAGTCAGTGCACATTCTGTTATAGAAGATGGTTACCGGCAGCATGACTGCACTGTACGGCAGCTGCCAATTAGCTCGTGCTAATTACTGAGGAAGAGATACGGGCAGGTGTGGCCTGCCTTCTAATGTTTATCAACCTGACAGGAGCCAGGGACATCATCTGAGGAAATGCCTCCATCGGACTGGCCAGTGGGCAAACTCTGGGCATTTTCCTGATTAATGATATAGGATGGTCCAGCTCAATGTAGGTGATGCCACCCTTGAGGAGGTGTTCCTGTGGCAAGAAAGCAGACTGCAGGCCAGGAGGAGCAAGGCAGCAAGTAGCATTCCTTCATGGTCTCTGCTTCAGTTCCTGCCTCTAGGTTCCTGCTCTGACTTCCCTCCAGGACAGACTATAACTAATCAGAAATAGACACCTTCCTCCTCAAGTTGCTTTTGGTTAATCTTTATCACAGGGATGGAAAGCAATCCAAGATGAAAGGGAAGCGAAAGTCGAGATTACTGTGAAAAATCTCTCTAAATGGAAGCTTTGTTTAAAAACAGACAATAAATGAAAACACCTATGGATCAAACCTGGGTCTGAAGGTCAGTTATGACTTCGGCCCCAGTGGGAGCATTACCCCTGAGAAGCTCCAAAGCTTGTGAGGTGGGAAGACATGCTGGTTACAGGCTTCCTGGCCCGCCATGGAAGAGGACGGATGAAAGCCGGAGGGAGGGGGAGAATCCGTCCAGCCAGGGATCAGACCTTCATCTTTTGAGGATGGTATTTTCCAAAAGTAAGTTATTTGGAGGCAAGTCTCACAAATGAAGTTGATGCTGGAGCCGGAAGGTAATCAGGTTTATACTAAAGCCAAGCCAAACACAGAGGGGTGGGGCACCTGCAATCTCAGCACTTGGAACGTAGGAACAGGAAGATCAGGAAGAGTTCAGGGTCACCTGCAGCTCAGCAGTGAGTCTGTGGCCGGCCTGGGCTAACTGAGACCCCGTTTCAAATTAATAAACATGAAACAGACAAAACCCAGGAATATAATGACAAAAATGACAGCACTTTAGATGGTTCACAAACGGTAGGGAAGTCACTATAAAAGAGAAGTTACACAGTGTGCCGTAACCATCATGCTTTGGGGTAGCCTTGGAGCCCTGGAAGTGCCCAGTCAGAGAGCACTGTGTTTACAGCCTGGTTCTCTTACGATTTTAGAGACACTCTTCTATCATCCATCCTGTCTCCAGCCTGGGGTCCTGGGTATGCTTCCAGATGTTTTTCTAACCTCAACCCGTCAGCTTCTCTGTGGGCATTTCTCCCACTTTTGTTACTCTCCCTTTCTTCCGAGTTCCCCTCATTCTGGTTTACACACCTGTGTTACCATATTTGTCTTTCTCTACTAGACAGACACCACCTCCAAGAGCAAAAAATACTCAATTATCTTTGCATCACAGCACTCTGTAACACCAGGAATGAATAATGCCACGGTGAGCATCTAATGAATGTTGGCATAGAGAGAAAAATGTCTTATCACTTAATAACATGCCGTGCTTAGAAAAACTCAGATGGCATGCCCCGGAACACAGCAAAGGCATTTACTTACAGAAGTGCCTGCAAACCTCGCTCAGGCGGGCCCGAGGCCGGCGGCACACAGAGGCTCAGCGATGGCGGGGAGGCAAGCAGCAGTATCAGCCTCAATTGTTCCAGGAGTATTTAAATGCTATGTGTCAGCAACGAGGCTCGTAATACACGTGCAGCACACCAATTCCAATCCCAAGGACATTTGCTCACTGCTTTAAGAAGTGGTCTTGTCTACTAGCTAACCAGAGTCCTCTCTCACTCCAAGTAACTCAGAGGCCACGCCACCTAGGAGTCTAGGTGGTGGTTACCCCGTTCATTCCTGTGCGAGCCTGGTGATGGTTCCAACAGTCTGTACACCTGAGAATGCAGCAGTCATCACTAACCCTGGGTAAGCCTCTCCAGAAGCACTCCACTCAGTCAAGTCAGACGGCAAGGCTCTTGACTACAGACGTCAGGAAAAACAACCTATTAGGCATGCAAACGAGCATCGTGCACCAAGTCCAGACACGGCTGGCCAATTAGGCCATGGAATGGGAAGAAAACCAAATTTGATTGCTGACCTTAACAGTCACACATAAAAGGCAACCTGTATCATCAGGTTCTGTTTTGGAAATAGAAGCCCCGTTAAAAGTTGCAAAAGATGATATAATACAACAATAGTGACTGTAAGGAATACCTGGGGAGGAGGAGGAGGAAGAGGAGGAAGAAGAGGAGGAGGAAGAGGAGGAGGAGGAGGAGGAACAACAACGAACTGTCTGTCCAGCTACTGTGCACTGACCTGGCTTGTAGGTTTCATGATTGGCTTTTAAAATTTGTTTTGTTTCCTGGGACTGGGACTCACGCAGCCTGGGTTTGTTTCAAACTCCCTATGTAGCCAGAGATAACCTTGAACTACTGGTTCTGTAGATTACTTCATGGGCCACCACACTCAGTTTATGCTATGCTGGGGATTGAACTCAGGACTTCATGCATTCTAAGCAAGTACTCTGCCCACAGAGCTACATTCCCAGCAAGCTTTAGTTGTTATTGTTACACAGTTGGGCCTGGCCTTGAACTCCCTGTCCTCCTTTGTCTGTTTACCACAAGACCTAACCATGTCTGGCCCCGGGAGTTTGTGAGAATGAAGCAGAGACAATACAGACCCATGTCACAGCTCTACAGGACAAAATATGCGGGCCTGTAAAGCAGTCTCACGTGGCGACTTTAAACATACTGGATCACTTTCTCCACCGCTCTAGCTTTATTTCAAGGGTTCTGTAGCTGCACGTGGCTATTGGCTACCACACTGGACACTGCAGAAATGAAACACGGCTGCCATCTTCTACAAGGCAGAGCTGGACTAGAAAATGGACATTCCTGTTGCTCAGATGCTTGAAGAGAAACTTAGAATCAAGGCCATAGTGCTTTTATTCATTAAGCATGATCGGGGATATCCAGAATTATTCAACGGCTCATTTAGTTTCCTATGTCATAAATCAGAGACATATAGGGATGTTAAGGAACTCTGGTCATCCTTATTAGAATGAATCCTTCCCACCTATCCCTACCTTCAAACATGTGCACACGGTGTGTGTGTGTGTGTGTGTGTGTGTGTGTGTGTGTGTACAGACATAAAAAGAGATAAACAGCAGGGGATCAGAACTCCTTGATTTAAGATTCTTGGTGGACACATCTTTAGAACTGACCTTCCCCTCTCTCCTTTTCTTATAAAGGAACTATCCAAGGGCAGCTTTTATTTGGGAGGAAAATTAAAAACAAGGAAGCCAGGAAGAAAAAACTAAGAACAAAACGGGTAGCCATCCTAAACGGTAATTGTGGGACACTCAAGGAAAGAGTCATGGAGCCAGGCTGTCTGACAAATACACCGTGGGAATGCTTCAACACATCGTCATTAACTTAAAAAAAAGTTCCCAACTGGGCAGAGAAGAGCGACTGGCTGCTAACCACCTGGAGTGGTGTCGCTGAGAGCAGCAGCTCAGGCTCCGCTGTCAACTCAGGAGCAGATTAAGAAATGCCTCCCCTCACAGCAACGCTGAATTTCTCAGGTCACCCAGTATTCCTGCAGAAGCCCTGACAATAAACAGAAACCATCTACACTGATAATACTCTTTTCAAGAACAGAAGCAAAACGTACTTTTGGGTTTAAAGTACACAGTTTCTATTATATTTAGCAAAAGCAACACTATTCATTTTGGAGCCAGGAACAACAAAGCTAGAGTCACACTATGGAAAATTTGATAATGTCGGCGACAGAATAATTTGCCAGTGACAGAATATAAGCTAAGACTCGATCAGCTCATAAAAATAAAGAGATAGGTACCTCTTCTGCTAGAGAGAACAGCTTGCAGGAAGACGCCCACAGGATGCTGGAAAATTTAGGTGCAATCCTGAAAGCCCTTCTTCAAAGATGCATGAGAGTAGCCATGAGACAATGCCTCGGAAGGATGGTCCCGGGGACTGAAGCCTGACCAGCTGCTGCCTGTCACCAGCAGAAGGGACACTCGAGGCTCAGACCTGTGTTCTGTACCTGGCATGCTTGAAGAACTACAGAGTACTCAGAAGCTACTAGACCCCAGGCTGCCCCCTTCTCCCCGGCTTTGCCCTCTAAAGTTGCTTCCAAGTTTGTCTTCCTTTCTTTCTCCCTCAGCGTCTAAGTAAATCAGGAAGCATCCTCTGCCCATAGAGAGGGTGCTTTAAAAAAAAAAATCACTTTACCTAATCCATCCTTTTTTACAGAGAAGTTCACTTCATTGAAGTAAATGGAAATGATCTGACGTGGCTACAGGAAAGTGAGGGTACTGTTCCTTTAAACCCCTTGAGGACAAAATTATTCCCCCTGATGAGGTCAGAGTCACTGGCCCCGGTTTAAACGAAGGAGTGACATTAAAGACCTTTATACTAGGAAAACAGTTTGGGACTTAAAAAGTAGCTGGCCTGAAATAGACCAAACTTACAAAAATTATTTCCACTCCATCACGCTCCATCCCCCGAGGGTGTGCAAGCGCACCCAGCAAGCTGTGTTAGGTCACGGTACCGAGAAGCAGGCACTGCATTTTGAGTGCAGTTTGGAACCCGTGCGGTAATCAGTGTGAGGAGAGTGCTGGTCCGCTCAGTGAAGGAGTGGGACCGATGCATACCTTTGGGTCTTCTGGCATTTCCACTCTTCTGCAGCTCATCTTCCTCATTAATGGTGAACAGAGCGAGAGGAATTGTCCTTGCATGCGTCTTCTTCAGTCTCTCTTGTCGGACAGCTGTAGCTGATCCAGGCATCACGCTGCTATTTGTTCGGCAATTATATTAAATATATATGCTTATGTAATTGCAGCTCCCAGGAAGCGGCTAGCTCCTAAGCTGCCTGATCATCTGAGCACTTGTAATAGATCCCCTATGGGTAAACAGTGTGCAAACAGCTGACAGATACTACCAGCTACTTGGCAACTGAGGCCCTGCAGCTCCCCCTCACCTAGCAGCAGCCCCCTCCCACTTACTCCCCCAATGGGCACGGGCGCTGGTGAGTAAACACTCTGGCACATGCACACACGCGCACGCGCGCGCTCCCACCCATTCCAGAAGGCCACTATTAAAGGCACGAGGGTTCAGAAGCCTCCCTCTGACTGCCTAACCTGTTCAATCAGGACCCAGCTTCTCCTTCCTGCCCTGGCACTTTCCCAGCCTTCTTGCTACTGCACGGCAACACATTCAGCACACAGCAGAGGGCAAAAGATGACATGATGCCTGCGGTGAGCAGTTGCCCTGACAACCCTGACACAGCCTAATGAGGGCGGCCGAGCAGCTCCAGCTGCCCTGGGATGCGGGTCGGGAACCCACAGCACGGGCTGAGCTGCACAGGGCGGCGCCCTCCTCCTCTGGGTGGCAGAGTGGAGTGGAGGAACGGGCGGAGCAGGAGAAACAGGTTCGCCTGCAGGAGCGGCGGCTAGTTCTTCAGTACAGGACAGGGAAGAGTGTGGCACAGGGGTTTTCCTTCTCTCCCTCCCTCCGTGGTCTACTGTAGTAAGGGCAAGGCAGGCACCCCACGGCTGCCTCACTCTCCTGACATTAACGCCCGTGTCTGTATAGGCTAAGCTCTGGCATCTGTCCTGATGTACAGTGTTTCTCGTTCATTTTCAATGTGTTCTCAACTCAAGTATAAACTCTCCCAGGATACACTGTCTGTCTCATGCACCACATCACCGAGACCCTCCAAGGAGACCAGAAATTGGAGACTGCCTCTTTCAACTAAAAAACATTTTCTCTGCAAGTCAGGCCCAAAGGACAGAAACAAAGCCACCAAAGAGGGCTGTCCCAACTGCCTGCCACTGCATGACACCCAATTTCATTCTTTTGGACTATTCTCTCAGAAGCACACAGCCGTATGATTTTTGTTTTGTTCTGAAATAAGTTTGCTCATTTTAAGACTTTCCATTTTTATGTTGCTTCAAATTTGTACAGTATTTTTAGAAAGTCAATAGTTTTTATAGCAACAAATAACATTTCAAAAATGCTAATTGCTAAATGAAGGGAAAAGTTCTTTTCTTTTGGCTTTTAATCCAAATTAAATCTATAAAGTCAAAGGCAATCCTTCCACCCCTAAACAACTCTCTTACACTTTCTCACATTACCAAAGATTCTAAGGCCAGTCTTGCTATAAAATATAACAGGGCATATGTGTGGGATAGAGGGTTACCCGGTGGGCCCATGCCAAGGTGCCCCCTGAGAAATCACGCCACGTGACAGACCTTTGGGGGGGGAGGAAAGTGAGGCTCTGGAGAAGTGTCTGGGGGAGGCAGGCAGACTAGAGCAAAGTCATGAGGGCAGAGAAGTGGGGGGCAGAGGACAGGAAGAGATGTCAGCAGTCTTTTTTATAAAAGTCACCTGGTGGGCCACCTGCACTTGGCAGCAGGTGAAGTAAGTCACTGCCTGGTCCCTCGAAGAGTCTAGCGGCATCGCCTGTAAGCTAACATGTCTTTCGTACGAAACAGACTTCTAGTGTACTTTACTCTTAGTGGCCCAGTTTTCTCTGGACAGCTGGGATGATGACTATTTTATCAGATTGAGGGTAAGGGTTAAAGGAATATGGTACTATCATAAGAGGTGGCTGGTAAATATTAACTGCTACTACATCTACAGTGCACCGACTGTAACCAGCATAGTGCTTTGCATCTATCTTCAAGGTGTTTTCTTTTCAACTATAAACCCTCCTGAGACATACCATTTTCATTTCCTGGCATTACCCTGGCCACTGTTGGATATAATGGCTGGCAAATCCCACTGAAATGGAGAAAGTCTCAAAAACCCTTCCCTCCAAAGGCTGGGGGGATTTAATTAAGTGATTGCACATTTAGATCCAGACTGGTGGCTTGAAAGAATGCAAGGAAAAATTGTGTTAACCTATGTACTACGAGCTTAGACAAATGCAGAATGGGGTTCCCTTACTTTCAGGGTGAGTTCACAAGGCCTCATATAACAGCAAAGCAAAGGCTTTTGTCCACATTAAGACAACACATGTCATCAAGAAGCTCCTCCATGTGCTGGACATTATAGGAAGACCAGGGAAGAGATAGGACGCAGGACCCAATAGAAGACAGACTCAGGTCCTTACCTACCACGCCCAACTGATGGCTTCCTTTTGTGCCCATGTCAGTAGGCTATCCCCCAATGAAAATGGATTCTTTGCTCTCTAGCCTGAGAGACCATGAAATATGATTTTTATCTGTGTGAAAATCACCTAAGTGAAGGTTTATGTTTTAAGACTATAAGCTATTTTTGACAACCTTTACTGGAAGGAACGAAAACCCAACTGAAGGGGCCAGAAGTCACCTCCAAAGAAACCATGAGTCCAAGTGTCCAAAGACAGAGCAAGAACCCACTGACTGGAAACACGCTCAGCTTTACCACAGCAGAGGCTGTGCTAGGCCCTATGGAAATGTCACAGCGTCAGAATAGCACCAAGCCACCACCAGCTGACTGACAGGAAATGGGCACAGGAAGGCCAAAGTCAAATAGCCAGCTGGGTCACTTGCCTTAGGCCTTGAGACTAGTTTGTCCTGGGGCCTGACTGATGCCAAGATCACAGCTCTGTCAAGCTGTGATCATCCAGGGAAAGAAACAGTCCAATATCAAATAATGATAAAACTGAGTTTTCCTACCCATGAAGTACACGTTTCCTATTTTCCTGTTACTGCCCACTGAACCACCTCTCAGCCTGAGATTGATTTCTTAAATGCTCCAATCCAATCTTTGATATAGGTGTTTGCTCTTACACAGACCTAAGAATACTGAGACTTGATTTCCTTTCATTTAGGACATACACATACTTGATGCCAGTTTTCTTTTTGGAGTATGTGGTTGTGGTATATTCATATGCTCATTAATGTGGGTGTGTGTGGAGGCCAGAGGTTGACATGAAAACGCCTTCATCAACCACCCTCCACCATATGTTTGAGACAGGGCCTCCCTGAACCTGGAACTCACTATTGCAGTTACACTGGTTAGCCAGCAAGTCCCTGGGATCTGCCTGTCTCCATCCTGACTAATGGGGGTTAAAGATGTGGGCTGCTATGCCATGTGACATGCCATACACATGTCAGAGTTTGGGCTCAGGACCTCATGCTTGCACAATGAGGGTTTTGTCTGGTGAATCATCTCTCCAGCCTGAGATCAGTTTTGTAAATGTTTCAATCCAGTCTTTAATGGATGGGATATAGTAGTATACTCTTCTAAAATTTTGGGGTTGATCCTCCAAAGGCAGGAGGTAACTAGGTATCTACTGTTTAGTTTCAGAACAGACAAGGGAGTGAGGTGCATATTTTACATATCAAAGCAGACTTGGTCTCCTGGTTCTCCAGCATCCCTCAGTCCCTACCTGGCATACCCTGCCCCCAGCCCTTCCCTCAGAGGCTCTTCTCTATATAATCCACACATTTTGGTCTCTTTCAGTCTGAGTTCTTTCTATCTCCCCTCTTTTCTCTCTCTCCCTTTCCCTGGCCTCCTTCAGTGAACTCACCCACCTGCGAGTAGCTTCCCAAAAAACCTGCGTTTAATATAATCTGTCTTGAATTGACTCATTTAACTAGTGGAGAAATAACTTACCTACCAACTGCCGCCCCCCCCTCCAACCCCTTCGGCTTTCATACTTTGATTCTCTGCAAAGGCAACTACAAGAAGTGGGATGGCAAGGCCTTACATTTAAATAGTCCTAGAAGCAAAATGGGTACCACTCTGAACCCCCTCCTCTGCCAGTCCCTTTTAATTGCTCTGTAGCTGAGGCTGGCCTGGTGCTTGCTCGTGGCACGAGTTGGCCTAGATCTCTAAACTCGTCCTGGGCCAGTTGCCCAGTGCTATACAGGGGCTGAGCATGTGTACCCAGCACATATGTACACACGATCACATCCATGCTGCCCAGGTTTCTGTGCTGCAAGCAGATAAGTAGAAAACTGCAGAGCCTGCGAACACACTGAAGAAATCTGCCTAGCTGGTAAGAAGCATAGCTACAATTTTCCTCTCTAAAAGCCCACTGAGTTTCATAAAATCGAGTTGCAGATGGAGAAGACCTAATTTGGGCTATTCGAGGACTGTAGTTAAAAACAGAGGTTAAGACCACTGGGCTGAGCGGCCACCGCTGGTAAATGACAAGTTCTACATGTGCACTATTTACTTTTCAATAGAGCCCAGAAATAGAAAAATTCTTTCCAATTTTTTTTTTATTATTAAATGAGGTGATTGATCCTTGAAAACTACCAGACTTAATAATTTTAAAAATATTTGATATACTCCCCAAGGTAAGCAGTAATTTACTTCCAGCAGGGGTTTTAGAAATCCACACTTGAATGCAAGTATAAAACCTCATATGGCTAGAAAGCTGCAAGGCTAGCCAGAGCAGGTTGACTGGGATCAAGTCACCTCTGAGGAACAAAGAGGCCCAGCCGGCTCTTTGCCATTTCATCCTTGAAGTTGAGGGGCGCCCTCAGCTTCCTGGGATGGTGCCGCTTAGTGGTGGTTTCTGTGGTAACAAAGGCACAACATTCTGCCACCTTCCAGCATGAGAGCTTCTAAGAAGCACAAAGAACACTGCACAAAGATGCTGACCCCTTGAAAGGAGGATCAAAAGGCAGGATCTGCTTTGTTCTCTGTTTGATCACCTTTTGTTAAGGACACAGGAGAGAAGCCGTAAGTACTACACT
The DNA here is from genome assembly GCA_036184795.1 of Tokudaia tokunoshimensis. Classification (NCBI taxonomy): domain Eukaryota; kingdom Metazoa; phylum Chordata; class Mammalia; order Rodentia; family Muridae; genus Tokudaia; species Tokudaia tokunoshimensis. Next base: position 59,910,681 of record BTHU01000006.1, read on the forward strand.
AGTAGTGGCAAAGCTATCAGCCGAAGGTACCAGAGCCCTGCAGTGCCTTTTATAACATTGCTATAAATCTTCAGTACACGTTAAGCACTCCAGTACCAACAGGGTGCATTACCCCATGCCTGTTCTAGCACAGCTATAATGTATATACTAAGCTGTCTTTGACACTTCCTTAAACCCTGAGTATCACTAGGTAACTTGGGAATCTTATCAAATGCTGTATTGAACTTTAACCTACTAGCATCACGCTAGAATGCTTCTTGCCCTCTTGCTCATGATTGTCATTGGCGATACCTCATGAACACACATCACATGGACTTCTGAACTTGATAAGAACTGTGGATAAAGGGCCTCTCCTCTCACAGTAGCCTCTTCTTAGGACAGATATCCAATTTGGAGGGCTGGTGAGATGGCTCGGAACTTAAGAATTTATACTGCTTTTGCAGAGCATGTAGATTTGACTCCCAATAGTAACATCAGTAGCTCACAGCTACCTCTAAACTCCAGTTCCAGGGAATCTGATGCCGTCTTCTAGACTCTGTTGAACCCACCCGCATGTGCACATGCTTAAACGCAGGCAGACACACACACACACACACATGCATGCACGCGTGCGTGTCGTCATCTTCATCATAAGCAATAGTAATAATGAATCCTTAAAGAAGGGGTCAACCTCCCAGACAACAAAATGGAGATGCAATAGCACATGGATGGCCAACAGACTCACTACACATCAACGTGACAAGGCAGTAAAAAGCCTCACAGTATCAAAGGTGTCAGCAGCCATCCAGCATGGAGAATAGCACAGTCTTTATGCGGGCCTTTGTACTACATGGCTCTGAACAAGATGCTTCAGAGTTACAGCACACTCTAAAAGGAAGAACTGTGGGGCTTACAAACACCCCAGGCCACAGTAGAGCTGTGGAGGCTTGTTAACAGCACTTTCTCTGAGCATGGAAGATTCGGGGGTAACAGATCAAGGTTAACATATGGAGGGATTTCTAGTCCATCCCCCACTCTTTGGAGACAGGCTCCCACTTTGTAACCCAGGCTGGAGAGTGAGCTCATGAGCCTCTTACTTCATACCTACAGTTCTCAGATCACAGGCACATCATTATGCCAGGCAGAATTTCTACTTCTAATGTAGTTCTGGCAGAAAGAACCAAGACCAGTGGCTAGAAGTTTATGGAATGTTTTTTTTTTTTTTTTGGTTTTTTCGAGACAGGGTTTCTCTGTATAGCCCTGGCTGTCCTGGAACTCACTCTGTAGACCAGGCTGGCCTCGAACTAAGAAATCCACCTGCCTCTGCCTCCCAAGTGCTAGGATTAAAGGCGTGCGCCACCACCGCCCGGAAGTTTATGGAATGTAACAAGCTATTTTCTCATCACTGAGGGTGGCCATGCACACATGCTGATCTGGGGTACTGATGTTAGACTAATGTGTTGTGTAAGAGCTGGGCTTTTAAGGCCCCATCAGCCCTTTTCTGACTTGTGCTTCCTACTTCGTGAAGATGAAATGTAGAGTTATGTACCCAGGAGGAAACAGCTAAGAAAAAAAACCCAAGATCAGCTAAGCCCTTCCTTTGTTGTCACAATCTCTGTGCTCTCTGTAAAAATGAACCTTACATGGTTTCACTTTGCAAGTGGATTCAGCTCTTAGTCATTGGCAGTCCAGAGATTTAAGTCCATTTATTTAATGCTAAATAACTGAATGACAGAACATCCACTCTCCTCTGGTTAGGAGACGGCAGTACTATGCTGATTTCTGCACCTGTGATATACAGATACCTCTCATTCTTTATCTTCATGGGAAAAATGAGGAAGATGCACAGCTATTCTGTCATTGAGACCATTATTAGGGGTGGATTGCTGTGACTATTTGATGAAGAGGTTTAGGGGTGAAGGGTAATACAAAACATTAGCAAACCAGCCACTCTTCTGTTATTTATGGGCATTTAAAGGACAGTGATCACTTTTGTCTTTAGATCAGTAAGAATTGAGCACATAACAAGGCACCTAATGTTCATTTCAGAATGAGTTGAGATTTCCCCTCAACCCAACCTTTGTTGCTTCATCATCCTTCCCCATCTTTCTCCTTAAAACTCCCTAAAGTCAAAATAAGCAATAGAGAAGATATTTTTTCTAAGACAGTCTTAAGAGCCAGAGATGTAGCAATACCCTGGTTTAAACTCCATGAAAAATAAAGGTTTTAATGTTCTTTCCTTAACCTCACACATCAGAATGAATTTTCAAAAATACATTCAAATGTATCACTTAAATAAAAGACTTGCACAAATGTTGGGGGAAAACTTGATTTTCTGAGGGCTACTGTATCAGCCCAGACAAGCCGAAACACAAGTATCTTTGACTCAACACACAATAACCTTGTGCAATATGTGTACAAAGATCAGTTTTAAGAGAAGTATAGACGCCTCAAGACTGACTGCAGCCTGTACAGCAGGGCTTCCCTGCTGCAGTTTTGACACAGAATTCCTTTCCCAAGAAATTTGTGTTTTGCTATTAAGGCTTATAGTGGAGTATTAGGTCATGCCTACCCACATCTCCAGGGATATCTATTTAAAGTCAGATGATTGCAAAGGTCTATCATATCCCACATTCTGACCAATAGATCAACAGTCTATGTGTCAGTGGTCATAATCTTCGCTGAGTAGAATGGATGCTATTAACTTATATAATTTCCCAATATAATAATACTGTTAAAATGATATTATACAATTGAGATCAGGATACTTCAGACCTATCAAATCCACTTTTACTTTTATAAATGATCTCCCATTTAGAATTCAATGGTAAGCTTAAAACTATTAGCAAATAAATCATTTCTGTTTTTTGAGAAGTAAGCAACCTGGTTTTCTCAATATTAAATGGAATACAGAGTGTACACCTCCCTCTCTCTCTCCCCACCCCTCCTCTCTCTTATTATATAAAGCAAACCCACTATCTCATTTAGAAACTCAAGTATGCAATTTTGTGGATAGGGTACAGGAAGGTCAAGTTGATAGCATGTTTTTCATGAAAATGTAAAAAGTCTATAAAGGGTGTAGCTGGGGAGTGAGTGGGGAGGGAGTCTGTACCCATCGTTCTAGCACTTGGGAGGCCAGGGCAAGACTGAGTTTGAAGGACCTGCCTCAAAGATGAAAAGCAAAAAGACAGTACATGAAGGTTTGAATACACAATGTGGACACTTAATTAATGGTTTGACAGCTAGAAGCATTTCTGACCAAAGAAAACCAGGCACACAGTTCCCCAAAACCGCTCCGAAGGCCGACTAGAGGGAGCAGTGCCTAGCAGAAGAGCCCAGAGACAGCCCTGGCAGGGTGAGCCGGGGGCTTGTCTGCTCACATTCCATCAAAGCATCAGGGAGAACTGTGGGCAAGCAGGACTGTCAGCAGCCAGCCAGGACATAAAGAGGGTACGTTAAACTGTAAGAGGAGAGACGCATGTAGGATTAAATCAAAAGCCTACTCTGAAAAACTTGCAAATGTAAAGCAAAAAAGATTCCGAATACAATAACAGATCTCAATCAAAGCAAGATTCGAAGCATGTAATTCCCACGCACTAGCACTACCACCAAACCTATGCACTAGCACTACCACCAAACCTATGCACTAGCACTACCACCAAACCTATGCACTAGCACTACCACCAAACCTACGCACTAGCACTACCACCAAACCTATGCACTAGCACTACCACCAAACCTATGCACTAGCACTACCACCAAACCTATGCACTAGCACTACCACCAAACCTACGCACTAGCACTACCACCAAACCTACGCACTAGCCACTACCACCAAACCTACGCACTAGCACTACCACCAAACCTACGCACTAGCCACTACCACCAAACCTACACACTAGCCACCACTACCAAACCAGTAGTTTGTTGTTTTTAATAAACACTTTCTCTTTAGTTTGACTGAGCATCCAGGTTTTAGGGGGGCCTATGTGGGAATAAGTCCACAGAAAGAAGAGTAGGTTGACAAGTACTTCCTGGGCCCCCACTTTTTCTCTAAAGTCCTCTCACTTTTCATATCCACCATCTAAGTCCAAGCAATGTAAATTTTATTTGGCAAACTTCCTTTTAAAACACCCTAATTGTACTATTATACTTTTCATCATAAGTCAAAATGGCTACACTGTTAAATCAACTCTTTGAAGTGCTTTGAAAATTGTTACACACACACACTCACACACACACACAGATACACACAATGTTGTAGTGAGGGAACTGGACTGTCTTTCCTCCTAACTATCCAGCACCTTGTTTGTACAGAGGCCTGGAGGAAACACTGCTCCGTGCCCCTTCTCCCACACCCCTGAAACTAGTCCCTAAGTACCCAGAGAAAGGCTTTATCCGGCTCTCTGGAAATAAGATAATGCTTATAAACAAAGGATAGGTGTTTATATAACTAAAAGTTGTTTGCTTTAAAAATATTGCACTACTGAAACCTGTCCCTGAATGTGTTTCCAGACAGAAACATCTATAACAACAGGAAATGAAAAAGTGACTTGGTACTGAGGACACAGATGGCTCAATATAGCACCTGCCATGCAAGTATGAGGACATGAGACTGAATTCCCAATCCATGTAAAGGCAGACATGGCAGTGATGTCTTCAAGCTCAGCATACCTACATGGGGAGGGGAGATGGAGACAGGAGAATCACTGGAAGTTTATAGGCCAGTGCGCCTAGTGTATGCAGAAGAAGAAAAAAACAAAGAAACTCTGACTCAAAATGGAAGTTGAGGACAAACACCCAGGCCCTCAGACTACGTACTATGGTAGGTACATGTATGAATGTACACACACAGACAGACACACTCCAATATATTTAAGGTTTACTTACTTTTATGTGCACCAGTGTTCTGCCTGCATATATGTATGTGTACCACATGTATGCCTGGTACTTCCAGAAGAGGCATCAGACCCCTTAGAAATGAAGTTACAGGCAGCTATGAGCCACCGTATGTGTGCAAGCCACCAAATCCTCCCCGAGAGCAGCCAGTGCTCTTAACCACTGAGCCGGCCCTCTGAGGTTTTTAAAAAGTAGTTCCTATTTGGTTGCTGGGATCAAATACAGGGCCTGCACATGCTAATAAGAGGTTTACCCTTAGGTCTGTATGCTTTGTAAAGCATAAAGTCCTTCATAGTGGCTCGGAATACTCAATGCATGAGCCCCATACCCCAAGTTCTGTTCTGAACCATTGCAGGATTTAGAGTAGACTTTGCCCTTCTGACATGTCATCTATTCCTTCTTGTTGGCATCAGGGTATCAGTGCTGCAGATCGGCTGCCAACCCAGTAACATCACACATCGGCGACAGGAACCCACACATCTGTAGTCAAGGCAACCACCACACATTTCCAGAATCCACTTGGCTCACTTCCCACCTTTACCTGCCATCGGCTACATCACCGTCCAAATAAACGGAAGACCCTCTGACCCCGCCCCCTTCTTCTTCTTCGCCACCCTTGCCCTTTTCTCCTACAAGGAATCTCACGTGGAATTGTTTCACCAGGTCTGTCCGCGGTCTCCAACACAACATTTCTCTCTTTCCAAACTGCTCTGGAGACTTATTTTCTCTCATGTCCAGCAATGCATCCTGTGGAACCGTCACAACTCTGCATGGCTTTCATTACATCAAGGTTGGATTTTGTGCTGTACCAGTCATCTGATGGGCAGGGACACACTCTTCCCCTCTGTGCTCTCGTCCATGGGCAGCAGATAAATCTTGGGCTGGCTCACCTTGGAAGAGGGCTGAAATGGAATCCTTGACTTTGCCTTTCGGACCAGGAAGTTCACGGAGGATTGAATGGGAAATGCAAATGCAGTGTTTTGTCCTGTGAGGCTTCGCTGGGTCACGCGCTTACATGGTTTTGCTGTCTAAAGTCACTTGGATCGGACAGACCTCCTGGACCAAAACAGCTCAGTCTCCTGCTTCTCAGTTTATTTGAATACTTTCTTCCAATGGCCAAGCCATCTCCTGTACTTTCACTTTGTTTCTTAATAGTGTCTGTGTTTTACACAGTCCTTTACAGAGCACTGGATATATAGAAAGAAGTTATCTAAATAAGGGGGCATGAATTATAAAGTCACCATCAGAAAAAAAACTTGGATTTATTCTTAATGCTGAATATATCCATAAATAATAATCTTCCATTTCCTATAACATGTCTTTATTGAAGAATGATTCATATTCCTTACTATACATAAATAACGAAGGACTTATTCAAGGCACTCTAAGAGCTCATCTGAGGCAGTGACACATTTTAACTTTGCTAGTTTTTTTTTTAAATGAGATAAAACCTAAATTACAACCAAGTGTAAGTTGCAAAAATCACTTCCTTTTTTTTTTCCAGAGCTGAGGACCGAACCCAGGGCCTTGCGCTTGCTAGGCAAGTACTCTACCACTGAGCTAAATCCCCAACCCGCAAAAATCATTTCTTAAGGGAGAAATTAGTGTCTTGCACCTGGAACCCTTACAACCAGGGTTTTTGCAAGCTAAGGAAGTTTCTTCTAAAACTGGTGTCTTTGAGAAATGAAATCACTTTCTGAAGTATTCTGCTTCACGTTGTCAGAAGCCCAGTTGTCTCCTACATCTCCTGAAAGCCTAGTAGACGATGAGCTACACGGCCCCTATTTTTCCCCATAGAGGGATACTTTAACTCAAACGGGTCTGAGACGCCCATCCTCAAGGTCTACAGGGAACGGAAGTCTATCTCCATGGCTCAAACCAAATTAACTTTTGTAGCAATAATATTTTAAGAACTTAATAAAATCACTTTGTGTAAAATAAAAGTAAAATGAAAATGAGCCAAGAGGCTGGTGTTGGTGCCGCATTCAAAGACGCAGCATAGCCTAAGCATCCTACCGACCAGTAGAGTCATCTTCTGATAGAACGTTAAGTGGTGACCTTTTATAGCAGGCCTTACCTGTACAGTGAGGTCACACAGCTACAATTAGTTTTGAGTCAGCACTGCATTCCAACGCCCTTACTATGGTGAGCTCACCATAAGTAGAACCTTGCTTAAGGGAGAGACTCAGCATGTCAGGGTATGCCCGTCTTTGCATGGTGACGCAGTATTAATCCTCTATAATAAACAGTTCATACTTCACTGTGTTAGGGATTGTTCTCTATCTTAACTCGTTTCTTCCCCGAGAGGCTGGTACTACTGTGCCTTCAGTTTTAAAAGGAAGAGATGGTTGCTTATGTCACTTGTCAAGATCCCACAGGCAGTAAGTGGCAGAGGCTCCAGTGTCCTTGCACCAAAAAAGTAATTAGTATTATTCCTGAGTAGTTTTAGTTTTAGGAGCAAGGCCTTGCTTCATCCTTGCAAGATCTGGCATCACATTAAATTATTTTCAGTATAAATCTAAGGAGAAATCAAAATCACTTGTTTTTAGGGCCAGTTCTTGTTACTTTGGTCCTCCATCATTGCAACAGATGGTTTTGCAAATATGCGGAATCAGACACAAACGCAACACAGGAGTCCCTCCAGACATTTCAGCCCATGAAGTGCTGTGGTACCAGATATTAACTGAAGGTGATATCTGGAGTGTGAAGCATCCTGCAGAGAAAAAAGCTTCCCAGGAAAAGCGCAAGGAGCAAAGATGCCCTGAGTTGAGGGCACCAAGGATGCCCTGAGCTGTGGGCGCCTCAGTGCCTGGTGGGAGGGAGAGGGAGAGAGAGGGAAAGCACCCTGGCCTGAAGGCCATCAGCATCTAATCTCAGAGGAGGATCCAAGGGAGCAGATGGAGGAGAACACACCCTGTTAGCCATTTATAGATGCCTGAAGGACCAAGGCGCTTAGAGGCCGCAAGGTTACCAGAAGCTCCCTGGGAAAACTTCTTCCCATCTACTTATTCCAAATTAACCTTTCCTGTTTTTAAGGGGAGGAGGGAGAAAACTGAACACTAAAGGAAGAAGAAGAAGAAGAAGAAGAAGAAGAAGAAGAAGAAGAAGAAGAAGAAGAAGAAGAAGAAGAAGAAGAAGAAGAAGAAGAAGAAGAAGAAGAGGAGGAGGAGGAGGAGGAGGAGGAGGAAGAGGAGGGCTCATTATATATCATTTTGTCTAGCTTCACTTTTATATATAAAGTATACAAGTGTGCCACTGAGAGTGTGTTATATTATTCACAGGAATGCACTCACACCTATTTTTATATCTATATCCCCTTCAAAAGGTTTTGGGGAGAAAAATGAAGCAAAGTCTACAAAATTCAGGGTATTCAGGGTAGCAGCTGTTAAGATTGTTCATGTGGTTACTATAAGCAAGGTCCACCTGACACCTCCAAATTAAACTTCTCCAGACAGTCAAACAGAAGAGTTCAAGGTGGGGCGTGGGTTGAAACCAGTTTTCCACGGGTGTGCACACAGGAGGCAGCCGGGGAGTTTTAAACCCACTGCCACCACCGGGCTCCCACTTGCTTGATCCTCTGATAATTGCCTGGGCACCGTGGGGGTTCTAAGGCCCCAAGTGATTTTAACTTTCTTTGCCAAGACTAAGAACCACTGATCTGAACTAACCGTGCTCCAGCACGTGACCTCAGTAATACTGTCAACAACATGACCTCTGCCCAGGAGTAAGCCTTGTTCAAATGTGCACAGGAGGGCTGTGGGCTAATTTGGAGCCTTGTATAGAAACCAAGCAGCTACAATGCAGAAAGCAGGCAACCCAGGCCTGTCCCGTCTGCCTCACAGAAGACTCAGGCCAGGAGCTTCCGAGAGCCCAGCCAGAGTAAAATCTTGAGAAGCAGCCAAGCTTCCTGCAACAGGAACCTGTCTTATTTATAACCGAATAATTATGCATTTCATCGCTACCCAGCATGGCTTGGAGGAAGGGGGCTCTTCCTAGAATTTCACCTTGAAATTTGGAGTTACCCTAGAGTCTGTCTACCTTCTTTCTATATTTGATGTGGTGTCGGCGACCGCATTTTACAACAGAAGATTGCGGCACAGTACAGGATGGATCTGTTACCAGAAAGCCAATTTTTAAAAGGAGGTTTGCCTGGCAATTGTTAGCCACAGAATGTTAAGATACCTCATACAGTAATGTTCTAAACTTAGACCCAGGATTTTGCTAACAATCCTTGCAAAGAGCAGTTCACACATGACCATCTACTCCCGAGTTCCCACCCTCTCTCTCGGGTTACTAGCTCTGTAGGAGCATCTAAGAGGAGGAAATAGTGAAGGTAGTTGAGCCTTGGCTTTTTTTTTTTGAATATAGTTATTTTTATGTTGTCAAAAACATACATATCTGCAAATTAACATTTAAAGCCATTAGCATGGGGTGCAGCTCAGTTCAGAGAATTTGCCTAATATGCAAAAGGCCCTCCTTGAGTCTGATCCCCAGTGGCTCTCCAGAAAAAAAAGGGGGGTGGGTTTGGAGAGATGGCTCAGGGAATACATGGTTTTCGAGGCAGCGTGGGACCCTAGTTAGATCTCGAGTATCCATGTATAAGCTGGTGTGAATGCAGCTATGAATGTGTGCACCTTTTATTCCAGAGCTGTGGGGGTGGAGACAGAAGGACGGGGGCGGGGCTTGATGGCAGTCAGTTTACCTCCTTAATCAATGAGTTCCTGACACAGGAATAAAGCATAGATTGATGGAGCAGTACAGACACATTCACATGCACAGGTATATAGACCTTACACACTCATAGACATCCGAATAATACACGCTATACTCTCGAGCATACACAAAAACAAGAAATAATGAAAAGTAAAAGTTGAAATAACACCTAATAAAAAAATCTAATTCTTCAACTAATTCTCGAATTTAAATGCATATTAAAGAGAATAATCCTTAACAGGAAAAAAAGGAGGGAAATGCCATTTAATTTACATTATAAACAACTAATCATTATAAGGAAAATTATAAATAGTAATTTATGATCATAAGGCAACAGGAGGCACCCTTGCTGAGGAGTAGAGTCTGAAACTGGAGAACAAGTCTCACTGCAACAAGCATGAAGACCTGGTCCCTGACAGAGATAGAGTTCAGCGGCAGACTACAGGCACTGAGTACACTGCATAAACTGAAGATTATTAGCACGAAGTATTCATCTTGATAACACAGTGAGCCCCAAGAAATGGGATCATGAAACAAGATATACAACCAGTATTTCCAGCTTGGTTTCTTTTCATTTTTCTAGATCCAGGGTCTCACTAGCTGTTCTACTTACTATGTTACTCACGGAGGCCAGCCCACCCCTGCCTCCCCAGTGCGAGGATTAAAGGCCAGCATCACCATGCCAGGCTATTTACAATTTTCTAACACAAAAGCTCCTTCTCAGGTCTAGGGATGCACTGGAGAGGAGAGAGAAGGGAACTGGCATGGGTCCTCCGTGTGAAAGTGCATCAGCTCGCAATCTCAGAGCACAGGCTGCACAGGAGTAGGAAAGTCCTTGGGGATAAGAGAAAAGGAGAGGAAGCCAAGATGGGAGTCAAAGACTCTAGGGCTGGGAATATAGCCGGTGATCAAGAATGTGTCTGCATGGACCTCGCCCAGCGCTCAGTTCCCAGAACCACAGAACAGCAAGCCGCCAAACTGAAACTCCATATTATACCTGGGTTCTGGGCTCAACGTGACCTCATTAGAGAGAATGAATTAGCACCAAACACAAAAATATCTCACTTTGAAGCGATTACAGCTTGCTCAAAAAACTTGGTGGAATGGCTAAAATGAAAACCATCAAATCAACAAAACATATGAGGGCCGCTAAGGGTGCAGAGCGCTCACAGGAAAAATTGTACAGCCACCCTAGAAGTGGCAACGCCTTACATGATCACACCGGAGACAACAACATAAGTATCTGCCTTACATGAAAACCAGTGACATAAAAACCAACACACGAATATCTGCAACTGTTGTTTCTCCTGCCCAAACCCAGGAGTGACTCCATGTCCTCAAGCAGGGGGACAGGAAAACCCTAGGTGCTAGGGCAGAGAGCTACCAATGCAGATCACAATGTACTCACATCTCAAATACATTTGGCTGGGGTGGGGGCACCCCTGCAAAGGCTACGTGGTATACTTCCACTTAAGACTCTGGAAAAAGTCAAAGCAAAGATGGTGAACAGATCAGTGGGTGGGAAGTGAGCCCTAGGAGTTCTGGGAGGCAGGACTGGCGATGGTCCTATTGACAGCTAGCTATGTTAACTGTCTACTGAAACAACACAGTTAAAAAAAAATACCCCCCCCCATTTATTCGAGGATATCCAATGTATTGATTTTTTTTTCTGACAACTTTTATGGAAAGGTCTACTGGGCTATGTCATCTTCCCAATGCTCACTCTATTAATCACTTATGATAGGATGTGCCAACTCTTGGCGCAATTGATAGTCCTCTGCTAGGAGACACCAGTGGATACCTGAATCCAAAGTAATGGCTTTAAAATATCATTTCAGTTTTGCAATGTTTGACCTTTTTGTCCCTCTTGGGCATCCCTCATTTCTCTGACTTGGCTTCCTCCATTTTGAATGGTTGTCTATTCTGTCTGCAGTTTTTCTTTCTGATCTCTCCTGGAGTGACCCTCAGACCTGACCTCTTGTCTGTTCCTACAGGCTCACCCTTCCAGTTAACTATTTGGTATCACTACTGACAGATCCCTTTGGTGCACACTTTTCCGTGTACAAGACAACCCACCTTTTCTTTTACTAAGTTGTATTCATTAATATGTTCATGTCAAACTTAAACTAATGAACCAGACTCAAAGTGGAACACCCTGTGTCACCTTTTCCCCTGTGATCCTTTGACATCTGTCTGAGAGTCCCGAACCCTTCTCCTTTCCATGCTCACTGACAGGCCAGCGTCTACCTAGATCTATCCAGGGACCGCAAAGTTAAGTCTGGAGACCAAACTCTCTCCTCTCTTCCTCCATCTGGTCTACACAGCTACTCTGAAAAGAAGCCCTCCTTCTGGGTTCCAGAGCAAACTGGTGTCTCTCATACACTGTTGCCACTCAAGCCCAGCCTTCCCAGATGGGCGTAGTAGGGAGGAAAAGGACTTCCCTAGGAGAGGGTGTGCTTGTGTTAAAGGTGCAGCCGAGCTCTTTGGTTAGAACAAACAACAGTAACAATTGACTGGCATAGAGAAGTAATCTGATTAACAAAGCTTTAATGAAGACATTACCTTCCTGCCTGCACAATACTGTTCCAGCCTCTTGGCTTGACCTCTGGTCTCAACACATCCATCATACCGAACGGATTTCCCCGGACACTAACTTTGAGCCTTTCACATTTGCCAAGATGACTAAACCTCTAGCTCCTCTCCACGGGTGTCTTTATTTCCCCTCCTTCTCCCTCTAACCACACATCACTTCCCTTGCTGTTTGACGTTTAAGGGCTAGCTGCAGCAGGTGCTCCGGGATGACCACAGCCAGAGTGATCCATCCTTCCTCCACTGAACCCCTCACAGCCCATACATATTGGCCTGTGGATTTTCTTACTAAATTCAAAGATCATATTCATCGACCTTCCAAACTCCGTTATTAACCCATAGAAAGCACACATTCTTGGTTAAATTATTCTAAGCCTCGCTATCTTTAATTCTTGTACTAACAAGACTTGAGTATGTTTTTTTAAAGCTCTTTGAATAATTTGTTTTCAGGTATCATGACACAAGTGTGTGAATTCTTTAGAGACCATGCCAATGTAAATTAGCGTTTCACACACATACCGCAGCAATGACAACAGTTGACTTCTATTTAACAGTGGTTCTCAACCTGTGGGTCTCAGCCCATTGACCCTTTCACGGGCTAGCCTAAGACTATTAGAAATTGAAGATATTTTACATTACCATTCATTGACAGCAGCAAGATAACCAGTTATGAAGTAGCAATGAAAATTTTAGGGTTGGGGGATCATCACAACATGAGGAACTATATTAAAGGGTTGCAGCATGAGGAAGGCTGAGAACCACTGACTTAGAAAGATGTGAAGTTTGCCCCACAAAGACACAGCACTTCTAGTGTCTAGGATCTGAGTTTCAAGAGGGAGGGGCTTACGTCACAGGACAACCCGAGTGTCTACTTTTGCTGTTTATTTGGGAACACATATGCCCTTCAGGCTAAATGAGACCATAAAGATCACTTTTTACTCTGGAAAACTTCACAGAAGATACACGACCAAAGTAAGAAAGTCTAAGTCTGGGCTGGAGAGATGGCTCAGTGGTTAAGAGCAGTGACTGCTCTTCCAGAGGTCCTGAGTTCAATTCCCAGCAACCACATGATGGCTCACAACCATCTGTAATGGGATCTAATGACCTCTTCTGGTGTGTCTGAAGAGAGCAATAGTGTACTCATATGCATAAAGTAAATAAATCTTAAAAAAAAAAAGGAAAGAAAGTCTAAGTCTTTCCACCAAGAATCCAATAGAATGGCAACAGATCTCACCAATTATAGGCATTAATTTTATTCCTTTGCACATCCGAGTTTGGGTATCACAGATTAATCAAAAGCAGCATTAAATTTTAACTCCGTGGTATCTTTTTAAAGGAGGTTGGCAAATGGGATTTGTTCTGTGTAGTTGATTTCCATAGCTTGTGAACATAAAACATGACACACAGAATTTGAGCTGAAGAGTTTTGTGATGTGACAGCCTATGAAGTTGATCAAAATAATATTCTAATAAAAAGGGCTTGACATCCTCTAGTGGTGAAACACAAATTTGTTTCCAAGACAATTACATTTTCTAGTTCTTGCTTCCCTTTGACTATGGACAAGGAAAATACTACAGTATACCAAGAGAACTGTACATCCTCAAGAAAAATGACTTTAAAAAAAAAAGAATATAATCACAACCCTTGAGCAAAAAGCTAATCATATCTGCAGAACTTTTTTCTGAATGTTGCACACATCTTGTAGTACCCTTTAAATACATACTATGTTGCCAAAGTTCACTCTATTTGAGTCTTACACATACAAATACATAAGCCTTTAATCTTGAACATATCACAGGTATTGTTTTCGTAATAACCCAAGATTTTAATCTGAAGTCTTGAATATAGCCTCTGCACAAGGACATAATTGAAGGACCACTCAAGGTTGGATTCTACCTCAAAGTAATTATATACAAAAGGAAAACAACAGGAATGGTTTGGGAAACGTGTTGCTGTTTGTGGCTGAGAAAGATGACACACAGGTTATCTGGGACTTAGGAGGCTGAGGTGGCGAGCTAAGTCAGAGGAGGCTAAAATCGAGACAAGCCAGGAATGCATGGCAAGACCCCCATCTCAAACAAACAAAATAACAGAAAGGGGAAAAAAAAGAATGTGGCATTTTGAGGCGGTAACTTTTACTTCTTGGTGGCAATAAAACACAGGCTTAGGTACCCCTCCCATTCAATAAATAAAATTCCATATAAACCCATGGCCTAAAAATAATAAATTGGGGGGCTGGAGAGATGACTCAGCAGTTAAGAGCACTGACTGTTCTTCTAGAGGGTCTGAGTTCAAATCCCAGCAACCACGTGGTGGCTCACAACCATCTGTAATGGGATCTGATGCCCTCTTCTGGGGTGTGTCTGAAGACAGCTGCAATACTCACATAAAAAAAAAATCTTAAAAAAATAAATTGGAGTGTTTGTATGTGTATAATGTGAAATGTGAGTATAAAACTGAAGTTCTACATTTAGATAAAGGTCATAGGTTTTACACATACAGAATGTAAGTTATCAACATTCAAATGACCTTGTGCTCTCTCAGAATAGGGTCACCTGGATTTTAAACAATACGTTTACAGGTCAGTGAATGGCTCAGCAGGTAAAGAAGCTCTCTGTCAGGCCGGCGGACCTGAGTGCAGTCACTGACCTACACAGTATACAGAGAACCAATTCTCACAGGTTGTTCTCCCGCTCCCACACTTGTGCACACACACAAATACAAAAAAGAAGTGTAATTAAAATATGCTAAGGGACAGCTATAATGGCTTACACCTGTATTCCCAGTAGAGGTAGAAGGATTTTTGAGTTTGAGGTGAGTCTGGGATCAAGTTAAAGACTAGTATGTACCTAAATATGGAGACTGTCTCAAAAAACCAAACTAAACCAAAAGTACCCTTTACATTTCCTTTCTTTAGCATCCACTGGCACAGGTGTTGAAAACTAAAAGCAAAAAATAGAAAAATGGGGGAAAATACAGGACCAGAAATATATGATATACATACACCTACATATTTATGTGTTAGTCATATATAAAACATGAAATTTAAATTTCCAGGCAAAGATGTGGAGGAATTGTTTATTAGTAGGAAATAATAGTCAACAAATTCTACTTTTAATGAAAAGAGTACTTCAGGCTGGTGAGATGAGTTAATGTTTAGGTAAAGAAAATTCCTGCCAAACCTAGGTTTCAGTCTCTGAACCCACTCTTAACAAGTTACCTTCTGATCTCCTACACGCATGCTGTGGCATGCATAAACCCCCCCCCACACACACAACAAAGTACATAAATATAAAATTTAAGAAGACTTAAGAACACATGGTTGATTTTTCATCCTGTTAAGACACATAGATCGTTCATTCCTTAACACGATCAGGCACGGGATATACTCCAGTTGCATGTTCGTTTATGTCTGAACAAGTACCAATGCGGATCTACAAAGCATTCAAAGACAAACTGATGCCTATTAAATCACTAACATTTTCCCCCCAGAAGATGTTACTTATCCGTGTCTTATTCACAAATAAGAACGCCCTGGATTGGGGAGCCTGGACAGCTCCCAGCTCAAGTTCCCTAAACAATTACCCAGGCATCGCCTCTCCACCCAGACCAAAATAATGATCACTGATCTTTCAAACGCAGAAGACAAAAATCAACCACCTTTCAGGATGTAGCCGGACATGAAAATAAATTCAGGACACTGTGCCAATCTTAACCTCAGGTGTAAATCATGTAAGAGTTTAGGTACATTCGCAGATACATATTGGAAAACACTAAGCTCGGCGGACCTTGCGTGTTAAAAATAAACGAGTATGTCGTGGTGGGGGTGGAAGGTGGAGCGAGTTTTGCATTTAGAAAACAATCACTTCTGGTTGTGGGTGTAGAGAAGCAGTAACAGCTTGCAACTCCGGGGTCTGCAACTTAACATTTCTTTAAAATAACAAAGCGCCTCCCGCCCCCACGTCAAGTGTAGGAAGGTTTACTTGGAAGCTGTTTACTTGGCCAAGGATTAGAACAGGGGGTTAAGAGGGAGGGTATGATTTGCAATACAGTCGCCGAGGACGAAGAACAAAATCACGAGGGCGCGGGGGTTTAGGGGTGGGGGGAGTTGGCTTCATGTTAAGGCGAGATGGGTACGAGTGGGAAGACCTTCCGAGGGTGTGAGCGTGAGCTGCGTCCCCGGCGTGTCCCCGGTGGCTGTGCTGGAGGCGGATCGTCAACACCGAGCCTGAGGGCCGAGGTCCGGAGCCGCTCACCCGCCGGCCGGACGCCTCGGCTCCGACCCCGCTCTCCCCTCTCCCCCCGCCGCTCTGATTCTCACTCTTCCCGGGACCCCCGACGCGCCCACGACCTCCGGGACGCGCCTCCGCCGCTCGGAGGCTCAGATTCTCACGGTTCCCCGACCTCCCCGGCGCGCCCCCGACCTCCCTCCCGCGCGCCCAGGCCTGCTTCCACCTGTTGTGGCCCCGCGGGCGCTCGGCGGTCGCCGGTCGCGCGGACTCCGAGGGTCGCTGACTCCGGGGACCGCGCCCCCGCCCACTCCCGCGACCCCCACGACCCCCGCCCGTCCTGACCGCGCCGTCACCTGGGTCGCTCTGCGTAGCGCCGTCGCCGCCCCTGTGGCCGTCGCCACCAGCTCCCTGCTCCGCCATGGTGCTCCGATGACGCGCCCCGAGAGCCGCTCCGCCCTCTCCCTCGGCTTCGCTCCCGCCGGGCCCCCGCCCCCCGGGCCCGCGGCCCAGCCAGGTGAGCGGCCGCCTGCGCGGGCGTGGGGCGGGGACGGCGAGCGCTGGCCCGACGCCGCCGGGGCTCGGCGCGCCCCCTGGCGGGCAGGTGCGGCGTCGCAGGCGCCCCGACGGACGCGGTCCGAGCTCGTGTCCCCGGGCGGCGGGTCCTAGCCACCGCCGGAGCGAGCGTGTCGTCGAGCGTCCACCGGCAGCCCCGGTGCGGCGGGGGCGTTCGAGCGCTCTGTTCCCCTTTGAACTCTGAAGCCGCCGGGTCAGTTTCGGCTCCGTGCGGACTGGAGTTCGTGGCGACAATCGCCCAAGGAGCCGATGCCACGTGGAGAGCTGAAGTACACGAGCTGGCCCCCGCCTGTGCTTCGGAAAGCCTTCGCCGGTGACCCTAGCTTTTCCGTGTCTGGTGGCCCTGCACGCACGTTAGTGAATCCTGCGCTGACTGGCGTGGCGTTTCTTATTCTTGGTTTCCGATTAGTAAACTATCTTGTGGCTATCTTGGTTGGAAGGACCAGAGGCGTGGGGTAGGCAGTTTTAAAAAGAAACATTAGCAACTGAGAAACATATTTCTGCCGGAGCAGGCAAAATAAATGATAAGCAACAAAATGCTGAGGGGGTGGTTTAAGTAACCTACAGAAATGGAATCAGAAGAACAGAGCAGCCTACCAACTCCGCCTGCTCACAGGGAGAGGCACGTGCCCACCCTGGGTTAGCTGAACAGATCCAACGAACTCTTTATATTTTGAAACCTCACATAATGTACTAGGGACAGAAAAGTGTCAACACAATCCTTATTTACAAGAGCTGTCACTCCAAGCCCAGGATTGGAGTGTATCACTTCATTTGCAGGCTTTCTGCTTTGTCGCGGGTTCTCCCAAAAACACAGTGTCTACAGAGGAAGAGGCAAACAGATCTCTGAACAGTGAGATAGTCCTACATCATATTCAAACCAATCTTACCACGCTTCCTGTCCAGGTAAGCGGAGACCAGGTTGTTGGCCTCGGCTTAAGCGTCAGGAAGGACGTTTTACTTTAACAGCAGAGTCTTAGCAGAATGTAGTTAAACTATTTGGCAGATCCCTGGAAAAGAAAGGTAATTTATTTTCAAGCTTCTGATTGACGTTAAGTTTACAAGTCAAGACATTATTCATTCTAGATGTTTCTGTTCTGTTGGTGTATTTGTTTAGCTATTTTATTGAGTTTTTATATCTACCACTCTTCCGACCTTTATCCCACCCTTCCAACACGAAGTACTTCAGGAGAGAAAGGTGAGAGAGGGATATAGACCTCCGTAGGCCACTTCCTGTTGATTGGGGCATTGAGTTTCTCGGGGCAGAATATCCAGCAATAACAAAAACAGCACCAGACGACTCTATCATTTATATCCTCTCCAGAGTAGCCAGACTCAAACTCTCTACAGCTGGCAAAGATCACGCCCCTGCTAGTGCACGAGGTAGATCATAATCACCTGCTGTGAAACAGCCTCTTATCCCATACCTGGGATTTAAAAAAAACAAAAACAAAAACAAAACCATATCCACATAACTGGGATTTTTAAAAAGCCAAAATTCTCACTACACCATCCCACCTTACTCCCTGAGGCAGGAGGATCATCAGAAGTTTGAAGCCAGCCAAAGTTATTTAGTGAGACCCTGTCTCAAAAAACATAAATAAATAAATAAAGAGAAGTCATTGATGAGTGTGTGACAGTAGTTCATTCGGTGTGTGCTTGCCCTCCTGTTCTTTTGATTATTTGTGTTTCTATTATTCCAAGTTAAATGCAGCAAGGAGGACACCCATCTGCATCTAAGGCCTTGGACAGACTCCTCGTTCCAAATCTAATCTACAGTGTCTGCCTCACAGTAGACGGTTAATTCAGGGAGGGAATGACATCTGTTACATGTCAGATGCCACCGTACTGTCCTTTAGGTTGTACTTTTTACTAGGAACACGGAGGCCATCTGCCTTGAGTTCACACAAAGCTCTCCTGATCCCCCAGTTCCCCTTCCCAGGGGCAGAGCCGAGCCTCTGGCACCCCGTTTCCCTTCTGCCTCCTTTTTCCCCCATCCCCTGGATACCTCTCTGCCCAGGACCATTTGATAATGTACAGTTTTTCTTGCTCATCTATAGTAGCTTTCCAAGTCACAATATCAAGTTACTGAGTGATTTCCTATCAGTTGTTCCCCAGATGTCTTCTGCCTCCACCTCGATTGCTGGGATGATAGGGGGACAGTTCCACCCAAGGGACCCCTAGATATTTTGTGGACTGGATCCTGCGTTATTCTTCCGTTTCACGCCCCACTAACTAGGCTTTAACTCCTTGCGGAGACTCCTTTGTTGATGTAGATGTCTCTTCTTCCTGTTTCCTCTGGAGATCTTCACACTCTCCAGAGTTTAAGCCACACCTTTCCTATCTTTGCTTTGTCTCTCGGGATCCTCCACCTTGGTGACTCGAGTCTAGAATGTATACTCCTGGCCTCAGTACCAACCTTCTCCCATACATTCTTTGGTTGTGTGTGTGTGTGTGTGTGTGTGTGTGTGTGTGTGTGTAGGTGTGCATGTAAGGAAGTGTGGAGATCAGAGTCCCACCTGAAAGACAGTGTCAACCTTTCTTTTTGAGACAGTGCCTCTCATTTCGTCCAGAGCTTGCTTCTATGATGGCTGCCAGCAAGTCCCCAGGGATCTGCCTGTCTCTACCTCCCCAGTGCTGGGATTACAAGCATTCACACCACCACGCCTGGCTTTTGGCTTTGTTTCTGTGTGTTTTTCCAGAAGTTGAACTCAGGCCCTCAGCTTACAAGGCTCTTTTACTGACTGAAGTCCCTTCTCAGCCTATTCTCCATATTCTTTGTACAATCCTATCATGACACTCTGCTCCGAGTTCAATGTATCTGGAACATCCCGGCTGAGTTTACCTTTGAATCTTTCTCTTACCCACCCAGGCTCAGCGTTTATCCCATCCTCTGCCTCCTCCTCACTGCCTGTTCCCAAATGTCTACAAGTCATTGCTGATGCCCTGACTTCCTGTTAGCCTGACTCCTGCTGGATCCTCTTTCAGACCTGAGACAGGCTCGGAACTGCCCTGTTCAGTTCCTCTTACGCCGTGTCAGGAGATTATTAATCATTGAAAGCACACACAGCCGCTTTACATAGTTCTATCTGGTTCAAAACCTTTTTAATAGATTCCCCATTTCCCCATAATGTGATGTCCCCATCCCTACTCCCTGAGAGGTCCTTGGACCCCTCCCCTTCTAACTTGTGCCACAATAACTTGAATTTCTGCCCAATGGATTCTACACACTTTCCACCAAATGTTTCTGATCCCCTTCTGGCCTTTCGTCTGCCCATGTGATGCCTCAGTATCACCTCTGAAAGATCCTTCTACCTGGAGTATGCCTACCTGCCCTGGCTCAGTGGGCTTACCCTCTGAACCTCACTAGTTTAACACTTGCCCAACCTGTGAAATGTGGGAAGATTTATTGCAAATCTAGCTTCTCAATCTGATGCACATTTTTGATGGCAGAGACTTTGTCTTCTCCTTGTGTCTCTCGAGAGTCTCCATAAAGTCTGGAGCTAGGCGTCCTTTGTCTGTAGGTTGGAATGTCCTTGCTGACATCATGTGCACTATCTACACATGGTGGGCATCATTTTTTCTCTTCTACAGTGCCACAGTGTCTCAGTCATCCGAGTCATTTAAATGGGGTTCTGGTAAATCCATTCCCTCTCCCTTATAACTGAGGCACCACCATCCCCACATAACTTTCTATCCTGTACTATCTTCCCAGGCTCAACTCAGCCTTGGAAAACTTTTCTTGATCCCCTTGTGGCTTTTGTATCCATAACCCTTCCTACCCTCATCTGAGTTGCACAACTCTTACTCACATACCACAGCATGTCCTCTCCAGTATTCATTTACCGTGCTGTGTGTGTGGTGGGTGCGGAATTCAGCTTGTACACATGTGGAGGCCTGAGGACAACTGTGGAATCGATTCTGCCCTTCCACCCTCACGTGAGTTCCTGGGGATTGACAGATCATCACAGGCTACCAGGCTGATATGATGAACACCTCCCCCAGAGTCATTTCATTGGCCCACAGTCAGTTATTTAATAAATGCTCCTGAGTGACACCTACCCCAAGATGGGCAGCACCTGAGCTCTTACTGTATACTGAGTAGCCACTGAGTACCTTGCCTGTGCTGTCCTTGTTTAATTCCTAGAACGATCCTTTGAGGAAGGCACACCATTTCCCCATTTCACAGAGGAGGGAACTGGGACAAAGAGACTAATTAATCTGTCAAAGGCCAAAGTTAGGTGAGAGCTTCCCTCTGGGCTAATGAGTAGTTCCAGTCTCCACAGTTAACAGTGAGGTAGACGTCTCATCCCCCCACCCCCTTATGAGAAGGGCCATCTCCCACTTTGCTCTTCACTGGACATATGATTTGATCATGTTAAATCATTGATGGGGAATTTAAAAGATGTGTTTGGCACTTTTTTTTAAAGACTTATTTAAAATTATGTATATGAATGTATGTGTATATGAGTTCGGATACCCATGGAGGGCAAAGGTAGATTCCCCTAGAGTTGGAGTTACTGGCAGCTATAAGCTGCCTGATGTGGGGAGCTGGGAAGCAAACTTGGATCCTCTGGACAAGCAGGAAACAATCTTAGCCACTGAGCCATTTCTCCTGTCCCCAGGTGCCTGGTCCCTAAGGTGGCAGGCCTTTTAGTTGTTGTATATAGTGTTGCTGGATTGAACCTACAGTCTCACACCGGGCTAAGCAAGTGCTCTGGGATAGTACTTAGGTATCTAGGTCATCTGAACGTGAATCTAGGTTGAGAAGCCCTGGCATGCTGATGCTAAAGGCCTTCCTAGTACAAACCTTTCATGAACATTAATCTACAGTGGGACTTCTTGTGTGTCTGAGATGTTAAGGAAAGACTAATGATGGTGACCTGGGCACACAGTGTGTGTTTTAAAGGCTCAGAGACAATGGGAACATAGTGTGTGTTTTAAAGGCTCAGAGACAAGGAGAGAAAGTCAAAGTGGGGAAGGATGGCAGAGAAACAGACAGACAGACACCGGAGGTGGGAGAGCCTGATGGAAACTGAGATGAAGAATTGATTGAAAATGGGTAGCTTGATCCTGCATACATACAATATAAAAGAAGCACTTAAACCATCAGAATTAATGAGATGACTCGTGTCTTAATGCAGAGGGAACCGGCTTTCTTCAAAATTTCTGCAAAGGATTCAGACTAATGATCTGTCCTCAGAGGTGAGGTATTTTAAAGATCAACCCTGTTGCTGTCAAGTGAGAAAATTTTCAAGAGAATATTTTATATACTCAGATGCGATGTGATACACTGTACTTTTAGTTTCACATAGAAATAAAGACCATTTCTATTTTATTGGAGACTTTTCTGTGAGTCAAATCATGACACTTGAATACCTCTACCTTGTTTCCACCCTATGGTAGGTACATTCCTATGTGTATAGGAAATTAATTTTATTTATCCACCTAGGAGTTTCAGACCTCATCCTGTTTACATAGGAAGGCTCATAAAAATATAATATTTGGCTCAAAAATTTTTCCCAGATGTGAGAACCACATTAAGGAGACAGGAAAGACAATGGTGTCCACTAGGATCCTCTTGCAAACCATTTGAGATATGGTACGGTGTCTTACTTTTTCAAGGTAACTTGGCGCCATAGGGAAAATACATGGAGTCTAAAATATTCATCACTTTCTTGTGCCCCCCCACCCCCGCTGTCCCAGCAGTCCTTTCATTGCCTGAACAGAGACACATTCTATTTGATGTCATAGATGAAAACAAAGACAAAAACAAAAACACAAAATCTAACCCAGTCATTTAGTGCATCTGCACAAAGTAAGAATCCTCAGGACCTTGTCAAAGTAGCATACCAGCAATCTTTTTACTTTTATGTAAATATGACACAACCGATAGCTTTAGAACAAGCTAACATCACTGTGATCCAGCATGTGCAACTGGTACCGTTCAGTAGTACATAAACCCCTCCAACAAACACACCCTAGGCCAGAAACTTAAGTTATAAAATACAGTCAATATGACAGAGTAGAAACCATTACTCCCAGTTTCTGCACACTTTAAAAAAAAAAAAACAACTTTATACAACAACTGAAATTGTGCATTTCTGCTCAGACGCTTGGCCCACTACACATACAGAGAACCCTAAAAAGCCGTGGTCACATTTTGGTTTTGTTCCAGTGCTATGCAGTTTCTCACGAAACGTTCTGTCTTTTCCGTGATAAACACTGGGTTGAAACGCAATAGCTGCTGACTTAAAAAAAAAAACAAAAAACCTCTCCGTCAAAATGTGTAGCAATCCCCGATGTTACAACTCTAATCAGGATTATTCAGAAGGCCTTTAAGAAGAGTCCGTAGGAATCTTGTAGAAATAGAAGTTAGGAAATTTCGGTGTGTTTTGTCTATTTCTTTCTTTCTCTTTCTTTTGACGTGAGTAAACAAATACTGGGTTTAAAGTGCGGCTTCTTCCTCTCCTCCGTTCGACTCCCTCTCCCACCAGGAGAGCAGTTCGACATCAATGTTCAGAATCACCAATCAAGGTCACCCTGGTGGCAGTCAGGCGCATTTGTCCCGAAAGTCGATGATGGCCTTCCACAGCGTGCACAGCATCCCTCCCCTGCTCAAAGACAGAAGAACAAGCTGAAGAACTCTCATTCGGAAATGCCCTTGAGACAGAAAAGGACCTTTTAGCCTTCAGCTCCTTGGGTGAGAACATGAAGATCCCAGGTTTATCAGGCTTTATGTGATCCGTGTGCAGAGTACTGTCCCACCACCCCTTAGTCCTTTCCTTTTCATTACTGAAAGTATCAAGGACAAAACCTCATTTTACATTTTGAACATTTTTGAAATGTGATATGTGTGTGTGTGTGTGTGTGTGTGTGTGTTTGTTTTGTTTTTGTTTTTCAAGACAGGGTTTTTCTGTATAGCTCTGGCTGTTCTAGAACTCGCTCTGTAGACCAGTCTGGCCTCCATCTCACAGAGATTTGCCTGCCTCTGCCTTCCAAGTGCTGGGATTAACAGCATGTACCACCACCACCTAGCAAACATGTCATTATAGAGGTGGTTGTAAGTTACCAATCTACCTGGACCAGGAGAGAAAACTCTGACAAGAAATTGTACCAGATCATAAAAACTGTTCCAACTGGTGAGTAAGAACCACATCTCCTGTTTTACCAGAGGACCATGGGTTACATTAGAGCTCTTCTTCACAGCAGCCTTAAGAGAGTTTATATGACTTCGGCCTGCAGTCCTATTTAAGAACTCTCTTCCCATTGATTGTCCCGTACTTAAACAGAAATACTAGTTATTAAGCGTTTCCCCAAATAGCCTCACCCAACTAATTTAGTTTAGTCTGAGGGTTGAAAACCAGACACAGCCTTTCCTCAGCCTGCAGAGCTGGTTAGAGACCCCGCAGGGCAGGAACCCAGACTTCCTGTCCTAAACCTAGGGTTCTTTCCCCTCATGACAACCAAACATAAGGGGATGAAAGCAATACCTTAGTCTGAGGCACTTCAAATCATCCCGTGTGACGTAGTAAAGAACATCCACTAGCGTGTAATCCTCAGCCAGGAACTGCAGGGAGAGCAAAGCACGCCTACGGTGAGATGCTGGGTGTACCGTGAACAAATAGAACCTGCCCACAAGGGAAAGACACACGTCGGTGCGAGTCCCATTGCTTACAGATTAAAAGGGGCGCAGGCTTAATCCCGGTTGGCATTGCTCACGCACACAAGCTGCTCACGGCTAGTGCCTGTATTGTACAAGACTAGTGCCCGGCAGCTTTGTTCCCAAGCAGACAGACAAGATTCTTAGGGCTTATGGCCTATATGTAGTCTCTGAACTTATTTTCCATAACCAGTAGCGGAGACCTTCCTGTAATCCCCTGCAAAGTCAGTCCTTGGTGGAAATAGAGCTTTTCATTTTTAAAGCAAATGAAAGGGAAGATGGTTTAGTGGATCGTGACTTACTCTCCTTGACTGTGATTTGAGCCCAGGAGGATAAATATTTTGGAGAACTCGGTTAGGTATATTGTTTTCTCTTAGCAAGAGAGTTATTTTTAACTTAGGGAGCAGTAAATTGTTAAATATATTTCTAAGGAGACCCTAAGTTTTATGTAGTCTGTATATTGTGAAAATAAAAGTTTATTTTAGTTATTTAAATCTGTATACATAAATCTGAAGACAGTATTGTATTATTAAGGGGTACTTTCTAGCAAATGGAAAATACAACATCTTAAAAATAAGCGTTTTTATTTCTAACTATGGGTAAAGATGTGTCTTTGCATATGGGTACATGCGCAGAGTGCAGGCATGTCTGGACTCTAGAAGAGGGCATTGGATCCTCTGGAGCTAGAGTTCTAAGTGGTTGTGAGCCACCAGATGTGGGCGTTGGGACCAAACCCCAGTGTTCTATAAGAGCAGCACACACTCTTGACTGCAGAGACATCTCTCTTTCTCAAATAGTACATCTTAATATGTATACATGTGTTATGCATGTGATATTAGGTCAAATGCTCTACACGTTAACTCTAAGTGTTGGGTGATGAGACAGGAATTCGTTATAACAGACATAATGTGGTTTGCATAGTGAGTACCTCTGATATAAATTCTCCAGTCACATCTGCTTTTGTCAAGTAGCAATTAATAGCTACTGATTAGGGGAGATTAGTAACATTGCAAAAGAATTAAAACGTTAAGACGTAGCAGCAGAGGAGAGCATTTTCCTCATAGTTCTGTTTGTTCTTTTCTCACCCTGACTTTCCGTCTGTAAACAACAGCAACTTTAGAGGTTGTGAACAGTGTCCACTCCTTCCTTGTGCGTCTCCTATGCCAAGGAGAACGAACTTCCTTTCCTCGTCTGTCCTGTCCCCGTATACACAGTTGGCCTACCTTACAGTCCATTCTCCTTTAGAGTCATTCATTGCCCTCCAGGAGAACCGCAGACATGCACATACCCACACACATACGCACATACACCACACCCCACGTATACCATACACAGGCACATACACACCACACACAGACAAACATACCACACACAGACACACTAAAAAACACACATACACACACATACATACACACATGTATGCACATAGACCACACACATGCACATACACAGCACATACACAGAGACACATGTGCACACATATACACACCACACACAGACACACACACAGACCCCTGAAAACTGTGTCAGAATTTGCTAATGTAAGCCTTTTTGTTTTTTTAAATCAGAGGAATTCATTTGTCTCTCCTGATGTATGAATGTCTGTAGGGTGGGGACTGTCTCTGACTTGCTCAGAAGTGTGTCTTTAGTACCTGAGGTGCCGGGTACCTCATCAGTATGTAGGGAACTGAAATACTACCGGTCCCACAGATAGTCCCTCTTTACCCGACTTATAGTGTCTTCATCAGCTCCATTTTCCCTCAGCCAGACGGTAAGTTCAGAGTCTTCAGTGCTCGTGCCAGCAGCATTCAGGTGGCACACAGGAAACCCAGGGATATCTAGAACCAAGAGTGGGGAGAATCTTGAGCTTCACAGAAGTAATGTGGAACCCTCTGGATCTGTGAGAATTTCTTGCTCATTTTAATTATTAAAGACTTTCAGAGACTAATAAAAAAAAAACAAACCAAAAACCCCAGATTGGCTGTATAAATGAGAATATAAATAAAACTCAGGCCTAGCTACTCTATCAGTAAATGGGAAGTCCGAAGCAACGCTGTAATGAAACACACTGTATACTTTCATATACTTTCTTAAAATTAACTTTGCGTGCACTAATTATGCCTTGTATCTGTCCTGCAACCAAAGGAAATAGTTAGCAGAGTACTACAGAATTATAATCTCTTTTTTGACTATCTGTAATAATACAGAAGAGTCAAATAGCTGAACAAGGAACTGTAGATACAACTTCCTAATAAGAAGCAAAGAAGACGCAGCTGTTAAGTTCTCATAGAACATATTTCTCCCATGTTTCAAGCTAGCGCCCTTTCTTACTGTAAGCCTATCCTACGTAAGCCTCTAAATTCAGAGGGACAAATACAGGTGAACCAAAGCAGCACTGTTTGATTCTGGCATTCTCACTGTGAAATCTTCTTGGTTTGTTTTTGGTTGTTTTGTTTTCCCCGAGACAGGGTTTCCCTGCGCAGCCATGGCTCTCTAACTCAGCGCTCCACCTGCCTCTGCCTCCCTCCTGAATGCTGGGATTATAAAGGCGCGTCCCACCTCCGCCACCGTCACTGTGGAACCTTTAAAAGGACTACAAGAGTGGAGAGTCTTGTTTACCGCAATAACGCACTATCTCCGAAAGAGTAACCGTGAGCATGCCTTTTCACTATGCTCATAGCAGACGACCAGTTACTGAAGTTAAAGGGCTCTTTAAAATGGAATCCTGGCTGGTGAGGGAGGGTCAGCTGCCCGTGAAGTTATAGTGGACAGCTGCCTGCTGGCCTTCCCAGCCTTCTGTGGCAGCCTGGTGAGCAGACGTGCCTAAACAGGGTCACTGAAATCCTCTGCTGTTTACCTATGGGTTGGGACTTAAGCTTCAGGCGCTTGATCTCTTGGTCCTTCTCTTCGATAGCTTGATGAAGGAGTGCTTGTAACTCTTTCTCTTTCCGAACCAGCTCTTCAAGTAATCTGCGGGAGAGACTCTGGTTGGTTGGTGGGACAATAAAGCAGGAAGGAACAGTGATCTCCTAAGCGTGGGCTTCTTTCCCAAGCTCCAGCAAGCACAGGGAGTTTATAAAAATAAAAGTGCCAGTGGCTTTGGTCTGAAGTCAGGGGGTGCATGTCCAATGAGCTCTCAGCAGACAGTCATGTGGCAGATCTGTGGAGACTCGCAATCATGCTTCTTAAGCTATGAAAATTTGAGGGATAACTTAGGTGATACCTGTTATATCTGGCTTAATAAATGTTAATGGTTATTGTTGCAATTGTAGTCATTACGGCTGTTTCCTTCCTCCCTTCTTGGGGTGGCTTAGGTTAGCGAAGCATTTAAAAGGATAGCCATGTTCCTGGTACATTCAGTTCCTAAGGTGTGCTCCCAAGATACAAAGATAAATTCTGATATTCTAACATAATTTTTGCCCATGGAAAGCCCACTGGCAACCAAGAACCAACCAGTGACCAGCTCACACTTCCGGCGGGTTTCTGTGAGGAAACACTGCAGCTTATGGAAGCTGGTGTTCCAGTCCTTTAGAAAATGACCTGAGTAATTCTGATTCACAATTCTGCAAGTGTAAAATATATGATCATTGAGGCTGGAGAGATGGCTGAGCGGTTAAGAGCACAATGTTATTCTTGCAAAGGACCCAGGTTCAATTCCCAACACCTACATGGCAGCCCACAACTATCCATACTCTAGTTCCGGGGAATCTAATACCCTCTCCCGACCTCTGAGGACACTAGGCACTCACATGGTGCACAGGTGACCAAA
Source organism: Tokudaia tokunoshimensis (assembly GCA_036184795.1). Lineage (NCBI taxonomy): Eukaryota > Metazoa > Chordata > Mammalia > Rodentia > Muridae > Tokudaia > Tokudaia tokunoshimensis. Next base: position 59,939,098 of record BTHU01000006.1, read on the forward strand.
ACACTCATACACATTAAGCAAATCTAAAAAAATAAAATAAAATACATAATTATTAACAAGACCTTTAAGACACATTATTACATAGCCCGTTGCTCTCAGCAAGTCAGCTCTGTTTCACTTTATTGACCATTGATAGATTTACTTCAGGACCATGCTTGGCCAAATGTTTGTTTCCATTGCCTGGCGGAGCAAGCAACATGCTGTAACTGAGAGATAAGCCTGGGCCTGAGGGCTGGCTCGGCCACACACTTCCTGTGTTCATCTGGGACACGTTTCCCAATGCCTGAGCGTCAGCTTTCCGGTTTGTTAAAATGAAATGGAAAACTCCTAGGAAGGATTACTGTGAGAATTCCACGAGACAACATTTATAAGATACTAAGCCCAAGTAGGGGCTCCTATCTTGAGCCCCAAGATCTCCATGAGGTCCTCGTGAAGGGGATACATCACAGTAGAAGTGGTTGCAGACCTGGGACAAACATGAGGTACAGTAAGAGAGAGAGGTGGGTTGAAGAAGATAGGTAAGCAAAGATCCCTGCAGAGAAAAGACCGCGCCGTTAGACAGGTTAATAAACAGCAGGGGCTGAAATCGTAGGGCTAAAGGGAGACTTTGCATCAACTCGGGCACCAGTGTTGCCCCAGAATGGGAAACAACCGCTGCATGGGTTTTCAATGGATGATTTTTGGTTTGGAATGTCTTTGTCTACCCGGCTGATTTGCAGACCTATAGAAAAGTGTTGGCATATCACTATTGCCCTCTCAAGGACACAGGCATTTCCTGGAACTTATTTAGGAGCACACGGTTCCCTTTTGAACCTGACACTGGAAGCACAGGCTTGCTAGGCTGCCTCGACTGTCCCAAGGTCAGCTTTAAGACCACAGTTAGCAGTGGGCAGTTAGCCCTCGGGTTTAGTGTCACCACATGCTAGTAGGAGGGAAATAATGTGTAAGGATGCCCTATCTTCCTTTCTGTTTCAGAACAGAGTGACATGCCTTCTACTTTCTACCTTAGGCACATACACACATACACACACACACACACACACAGAGCCGGGTAGAGCTGACTTAACTTCATCAGCAATTCTAATAATTATTAGCTTTTTTATGCATGTGTATGTATTTGTGTTTGTTCATGAGTAGTTTGTGTGTGTGTGTGTGTGTGTGTGTGTGTGTGTGTGTGTGTGTGAATTCAATGTCATGTGTCTTTCTCAGTTTCTCTCTATCTTATCTTTTGTGTCTGGGTCTCACTGAACTTGGAGCTTACAGATTCAACTAGATTGGCTGGGCACCAAACCCCAAGCATCCTCCCCAGTTCTGGGATTACAGACGTCTGACACTGTGTCCAGTTTTTATGTGGCTGCTGGGGACTGCACTCATGCTTAAGATTCTTTTTTAACTTTTAAGATTTATTTATTTTATGTATATGAGTACACTGTAGTTGTCTTCAGACACACCAGAAGAGGGTATCGGATCCCATTACATATGGTTGTGAGCCACCATGTGGTTGCTGGGATTTAAACTCACGACCTCTGGAAGAGCAGTCGGTGCTCTTAACCACTGAGCCATCTCACCAGCCTCATAAGCTTAAGATTTTTAACACCAGAGTTGCACCCTTTCCTAAAATACACCTACATTTCCTACACACACACACACACACACACACACACACACACACACACACACACACTTTGTGTGTGTAGTGAAGGGGGGCAGAGCTTGAAATCAGGGTCTTGTATATGTTAGGCAAGCATCCTGTCACTGAGCTACACTCCCCTAACATTTAACTGAAGATAAATATAGGTAGTAGCCTGTAATCTCTGTACTTGGGAAGTAGGGACATGAAGATCAGGAGTTCAAGGGCATCCTCAGCTACATACTGAGTTCAAGGCTAGCCTGGACTACATGAGACCCTGAATAAAAGGATTGAAAAACATTAAACTTTAAGAAGTAATAATATTTAATTGAAAGTATAAAAAGACTAAGACATTATCAGTCCCTGCTTTATGTTGTTCGGTGCTTTTAATAAACTGTCCGCCCTTCTTCAAATTATTTGTAAAGAAAACACTGACTTTCTTCTCATTTTTCTGCTGGTTAGGGGAATCTAGGAAAGAAAGATCTAAAAAGGAGGGAGGAGAGCAATAGCCCTCAGACTTCACAGAGTCAACTGATAGCGCGCGTGTAGATTCTTACAAAAAGGCAGCTATGTCTGAGGGTGGTACAGAAATTTGGCAAGTCCCTCTCTATAGAAAGGGGTAGATTTTGAAAATCAAGACTTCAGGTTGAGCAAGAGGACCTCAGAAAAGACCTGTGACCACGCGAAGAAAACAGCTGGAGGAGAGCGCTTCTGAGGTGTTTAGAGAGGCGGGTCCTACCCATGTGCCCAGGGGGGCGGGCTGAGGGACAGACAAATGACAGGGCAGCTCTCTGGTTAACTGGGTAGCTTTCCTGCAGAACCATTCTGACCAGAAACTGTGGTGGGTAGGGTCGGACAGCACAGAAATTCTGGAAGCTTCCCCCTCAGAGACCAGAGCAGGGGCTCCAAAATCGAGCACAGTCAGGATGGAGTGGCCGGGTGAAGCAAAGCCATTGAGTAGGTAGCCGCTACAAGGAAGGGTTAGAAGAGGCACAAGGCGGAGCTGTGTGTCAGAGGACAAAACCAGGCTATGGATGATCAGAGTTACTGCCACCATGTTCTAAAACGTCTCCCCCCACGAAAATCACCCAAGATAAGCTGGTGAAGTTTAACTTTTAAAACCTTAAACTTACAATAAGAAATAAGTCACCTTTGTCACCGATGGTGGACAACTATATCTTCACAACTAAGGTCTCTAAATATTTGAACATCTTTTATTGATCCTCTAAAACGTTTTCATTGTAGACCCAGAGCCATAAAGCCAGTTTCCCACATGTCGACAGGGACCAGCACAGGAAGCTGTAAATCACAAGTACTCAGACTTTGAACTGTGCCACCGACTGTGCGGAACAGGAAGCACTCAATGCTCATTTGATAACATGGTCAAGTAGGTTCTGTGGTTATCAAATTCTTAGCGACAAACCCGATATATCACGACACAGTCACAAATGTGGCCAGGAACCTTCAAGCTCCTGAGTGTGACGTCTGGTTCTGTCCCTTTTGAGTACAAGGGTTTTTCTTAAAAGAATTAGATATTCCCAAGTCATGGACCATCTCTGTTCTCTCTCGCTCGATCTGCTGCCTGAGTCTGTTTCCAAGAGGGTCCATGAAGTTACAACTCAGTTATTCTGTAAATCCCAGTGCACTTGGGGCAAAGCAGCAGATAAATGCTTGACCTGTAGGAGGCAGAAAGCATCATTTTACGAGAGGCTAAAATCAACCTCTGTTGTTTTACACAGACAAGCAGTTAACTTTCTGTGCTGGGGTAAGAGAACATCATGTGTGGTCTGTGGGTTAGAATTTTGTTTGTTTGTGTGTTTTTATACACAAGGTTCTTCTATGTCCTGGTTGTCCTAGAATTCACTCTGTAGTCCAGAGTGGCCTTGAACTCGTGGAGATCTACCTGCCTCTGCCTCCTGAGTGCTGGGATTAAAGGCATGCACCACCACATTCAGGCCCAGTGGGTCAGACTTTTAAAGTAGACCCAAATTATTCACTTTTATAGAAATAAGAAAAAAGAAACCAACCCTCACCCTCACATTACCTATTAGTTTCAATTTTCATCCTTCCAAGCTGCACATTCAGCAACCGGTGTGCGTTCTGGGAATCGTGGGATACAGTGGAGCTGAGGGTGCTCACCCCTGAGGTAGCCACGGCGTCTTCAATGACGGCCTGAGGCCGGCGCGCTGTTGGATTTGAAGGAGATTCCTCATGTTCTTCTTCAACATCCAGGTCTTCCGGATCAGCTGTGTCGCTTTCTGACGCGAGGCTAAAATGCGGCCTCAGCTCTACGTGGCAAAAACCAGTATTAATAAATACGGCTGGCTGGCTGTTCACCCCCATGCAATCTGCCTAAGCTGCTCTTTGAAGGGAAGGCGAATTTCTGTGCGTTTGTTCAGATTTGTTCTTCTAGTGGGAACAGCAAGCACTTACAGGACTCTAAAGACCATTCTCAGTGCAAGAAGTCCATTATCAGTTCCTTTTAGCATCCCAAGACCACCCTGACTCCTATACTCAGCATTTCTGTGCCTGGTCACCACCGCACTCGAGAAGCAAAGAGAAGCGCTCAGTGTTCCCGGATCTTCGGGACAGCCTGGGAACAAACTCCTCAGGCTCACTCCCACTGCATGATGTTCTGTGCCGTCAGCTTGGGACAGGGACACTGAATACTTCTTAGACTTTTATTTCGAAACAATTTGACAGTGGCAGAGAAGTTGCGTAGTACAGAGAGTGCTCTTTTGTACCTACCAGAAGCTCGCCCTAACCTTACCATCTTCTGTGACTTCAGAACTACTGTTCAAAGCAGGAAATCATTGACAACTAACTCCCTCCTCTCTCCTCCTTCTCCCCCCCTCCCCTCTTCTCTCTGTCTCTCTCTCCCTCCCTCCCTCCCTCCCTCCCTCCCTCTCTCTCCCCTCTCTTTCATTTTTAAGAACAGGATCTTTAGGGTCCCCACCATCCTGCTTCTTCCCCGCCACAGGCTGGGATGACAGACCCACACGACAGCACACCCTGACACAGTGGCCGGTTTTCCTGCTGAATCTGTCTCTTTTCTGACTGATGTTCTCTCACTGCAGTGAGGCGTCAGCTCTCCTGGTCTCTTCCAATCTGTGATTACTATTCCTGTGCTAACTCTCGTGACCTTTGCTTCCCCCCCCTCCCCCCGCTCCATTTGTCTTAGTTTTTCTCAGGTAGGGTCTCTGTAGCTCAGGTTGGCCTTGAACCCATAAGCTTCCTGCCTTAGCCTCCCAAGAGCTTCCCACTTTTAAGGAGAGCTGTTCAGATATTTCATACCATGCCCCTTACTTTAAAAACTCTTGATAAACTCTCATCATCAGATAGAGACTGCATTTAAAAGAATTATCAGACATGATGCTGTATTCTTTTTGTGCTCATCATAGCAAGAGGTGCATGATGCAAGGGCCTTATTATGACTGATACTTCCCTTGGCTGAGGAAGCATCCAGGTCCCCCTCTCCCCCTCTCCCCCCTGCCCTGCCAGAGTTACTGTTTTCCCTTTGGAGTTAGTAAATACCTTGCAAGGAGAGACTTGGAAGCCAGTCACTATCCTGTCTCGTCACTGCTTTGTCTACTAATTTTAGCAGTCCTTGTCTGCCATAATTATGGCTGCCAGTGCTTGTGTGGTGGTGACTCTTCTATTTCCTGCACTCCCTCTACATTTGGCAAACAGAACTTTATTGTAGCTAAGGGCTGACTCTCTGGTGTATTTACTTATTCAATTGTTGATCTCACCCCCAACACACAGGTAATTCATCTTGTCAGGCTTGCTACAGTTTGGGTCTTGAGTTCCTCCAGAGGGGAAAAGCTCAACCCTTAGTGTGGCATCACTGGAAGGTGGTGGGACCTGTAGGAGCCAGGGTCATTGTGGGGCATATGTCACTGTGGGTTGTGGAACCTGGTCTCTTGCTTCCCAGCCACAAGCTAAGAGGCTTAGCTCTGCCAAGTACCTGGACAGTTTATTCAGGACTCAAAACTTTCAGAGGCTTAGCTAGGACCTGTCCCTACAAGCCCACAGCCCAATCACAACCAACATAAACCATCTCTCTTATAAACTGATTATCTTAGGATTTTTCTATGGTGATAGAAGAATGACCAGCATAGACCTAGAACCCAATATCATTTCTGCTTCATTTCATTTTGCTGTTTAAATTGCGGTAGCATGAATCGTGGGAATTTCTTCAAGTTGGATTCAGCATCCTTGCAGTAGCCCCTGTGCTTTTCAGAGAATCCTCCTTACTTTTTATTATCACAAGATATCTCCAGCCCACTTTATATTTCTCCTACCTCAGGCCTGAAACCAACCACGTCAGCAGGAGTCCAAATTCCACCTGTCAGAGGACGGTGTCTAGAAACTATAATCTAAGTCCAGACACACTTAGGAATCTACAGGTAGTAAAGATACTGTGCCCACACCAACAAACCAAACAAGGTATTCTTAGAACATAGGGGGAAATCCACAATTTCGAAGGATTCCCATTACTTAAAAATTGGCAATGTTCTAAGATATTTCCTATCCATGCTTTGAGCTTTCTATGTCTAATGTTCAAGATGCAGGCACAAAACTTAACAGCAGTACGTGTACCTACTAACTCATGCACGTGTGTCTTTCTCTATGGACGAACCTGTCTGGTGACATCTCCACTACATACTAGCTGGGCAGAAGAGATCTGCTTAAAAGTTCTGACTCCTGAATAAACTGTCCAGGTACTTCAGAGGTTTGTCTTGGAGCAGGAAGACACTCTTCACTCATGTCCCAAACCTTGGTTCATCAGCAAGCACTTTTGTGTCCCACTGACAGCCAAAAGGGCGAGAATGTTGAGGACAGTGATGTCCGAAACCAGCCATGCATTAAAATGGCCAGAGAGCTCTACTCAGATTGTATTTCTATAGCTACAGTATAGAGGATTTTTTTCAGAGTCATAAAAATATTATCTGTGATATCTAATGGTGGGGAGACATCACATTCATCCAGACCCACAGATCGCACAGTCGGAAGAGTGAGCCCATGTGAACGGACTCTAGGTGACAAGAACATGCTAGTCCGAGTTCATCAACTGTGAAAAGTGTGCCATCCAGGCGGGGAGTGCGCATACTGAGACAGGTTACATGCATGCTGGAGTGGGACAACATAGAGGAAACCTGCTTCTCTTCTCAATTTTGTGATTAATCTAAAACTTAAAAATAAATTTAAAAATCTAGTTCCTGGGCCTTAACTCTGGAAGACTATTGCCAGTTGGTCTGAGATGGGCTGGCGATCTGTGATCTGTGATTGCTGACTTCATTGGGAAGAATTGACATTCATTGGTTAAAAGCAGTGATGAGTGTCTATGAGCACAAATATCTACTCGTTGAAATTCATAACTGTTTGGGGCATCTTACAGTTTCTAGTTTTTCTTCATGTCCTAGCATGCTGCCTAAAGCAAATCTTCCTCACTAGTGGTGAACGTTGTGCTCAGTGTAACCTTGTGCATACTGGATTACTAAATGAATGTTATTTGGTGACTGTGGTGATTAAAATGAGAACACCTTCCCCCCCCCCCATAAGCTCATGTAATTGGGTACCTGGTCTCTAATTGGTGACCCTCATTGGGAAGGCTTAGGGGGTGTGGTTGTGGTGGCCTTGTTGGAGGTGTGGCCACTGGGAGCAGGCTCTCAGAGGTTTTTTTTTTATTTTATTTTATTTTTATGTATATGAGTACACTGGAGCTGTCTTCAGACACACCAGAAGTGGACATCAGATCTCATTACTGATGGTTGTGAGCCACCATGTGGATACTGGGAATTGAACTCAGGACCTCTGGAAGAGCAGTTAGTGCTCTTAACCACTGAGCCATCTCTCCAGCCCGGCTCTGAGAGTTTAAAAGACCTGAGCCACTTCAAGTTTGCTGTTTCTGCTTCACACTTGTGATTTGAGAGCTCCCGGCTTGCTGCTTCGCCGCCATGCCCGCCCTCTGGCACGCCCCCGCCACGCCCTCTGACACGCCCTCCGGCACGCCCTCCCCACCACGTGGTGCTGGGCTGCTGGGGCTCTGGAGCTAAGGGAACAGAAAACCCTTCTGTAAGTCGCTTTGGTCATGGCGTCATCAAAGCAAAAGAAAAGTAAGACGGCAACTCAGAAATGACTTTTTAAAAGGCAACAAGGGCTCTGAAGAACACAGAAGAAAGCCAGAACTGAAATGGCAGAGGCAGGCAAACCCAGAACATACAAGCACTAATTATCTTTACACAGTAAGTAAATAGCTCTGACCTGGAACCAGAATGGTAATAGCTGTCTGCACAGCCTTTCGGATGATGCTGTCCAAGGCAAACATCCAGTGTGGCTTGATGTTATGATTCCGAAGAACTTTATTGACCTGGAAAAACAGTGACCTTTAGTCTATGGTGATTTTTTACATTATTTATTACTGTTATTCTCTTCCTCCAAGGGGTGTGTGTGTGTGTGTGCTGCATGTGTGTCTGCATGGGCGTATGCATGAGGAAGAAGAGGAGGAAGGCTATGGTTTGGGTACTCAGCACAGCTGGTAGAAGGTACAAAAGCAGGAGAGGTTCAAGGGCTTTTCAATAAAGATAATCCCCACCCTGCAACGTCCTGACTGCTGGAGCACATTCACGATTTGGGAAAAAAAATCAAGTGAAGAGAGTCCAAATTAGCATCCATGTATAATGCACACCTTGCCACAATCTGATCTTTTTCTTCTTCCCCTGCAACAGTTGCTGATGCCTGTCCATACAGGGGAATAATCTGCTGGAGTATTCCAGAAAGTCCAGTCACATAAAAAAAAAATCGTTGTTGTAAAGATAACTTTTTATAATGACTGGTAAATGTCCCACCCATCTAAATAGTCACACACCCAACCATTCTGTCCTTTCAAAAAAAAAAAAAACTATTGTCAAGTACACGACTTCCAATGTTAATCATTTTTATTTGCTCAGATGAGTTTTAATAATATAAAATTAATGCTTTCAACCACCTGAGGCACCAGGCACCCTCATGGAGGTCCTCACCGACCAACCTTAGGGCTCTTTCTCATACAGAATTGGAACTCGGAGCTCAGTCAGATCTAAGTTGTCACCCAAGAGTCCTGCATGCCTGACCTCCTTCCACCGCCGTGGTCTGTGCTCCAGGAACCTCCCCAAAGTCAGAGGATGAATTGTTTGGCCTTTTTTGAAAGACCATCGTGTTTGACTTAGCATGACATTCTTAGGATTCATCCATATTTACAACCTGTGCCAGAATTTCTCTTTTTTAAAGATGGAGCAGAATTCCCTTGACATCAGGCTTGAGCTTACTACCTCCTGGTTCCCAGTGTCATCTATGGAAGCAGGGCTGCGGCGGGAGAGCCAGGCGGAAACTGGGAAATGGTGGCTGAGCTGCAAACTCGTGCCAAGAGTCCGAACAACAGCTGCTCGGTGTTTCCCTTGGTCCAGACTCATCAACCCGGTTTGGGAGAGAGCCAGCCCGAGGACTTCTCATAGGAGCTGCTCCCAAGGAAATGAATTACTTCTTGGACCTCACTTGTTCCAGGAAATTCTTTCGGAGTGAGCTTGCAGTACACCTCCATTTATTTCTTAAATGGACTGACCTGCTGATGGGTCTAACCACTTAGGAAACGGGAGTATTTCAAGTGTGGATCCTTTATAACCACGACCTGTCTGCACACCCCCCTGATTACACAGCAGATTGCTCAATGCCTCATTACACAGCATATTACCCAATGAGAGCACTGGACAGGCAAGGAGTGAAGCTGGGTGAGTTGCACGTCTGTGTCTGACCTAGGCTCAAGGCCCAAGGCCCAGGATTACAGCTGAACAGCTCTCACTCTGAATTCTCCAGCCAATTCGCTCCCCAACCACTTGCCCAGAAGCCAATGTGTGGACAAGCACAAATCAGCTACGTCATTGCACTCGATGGCAGAGGGCTGGGCGCCACAGTTGCAGGGTAAGCATGCCTTAGCGTTTAATATTAGTGACAGGCGCTGCTTTAATTCTCTGTGACCTCAGTCCAGTCAGGAATCATGTTACCAGTCCATCATATAGCAGAAAGAACAAACAGTTTCCACCCAGAACACCAGTGCCTATTGAAAGATGAAGATCCAGTTTGGAATGGAAGATTGTTTCTTGTTTCAAGTCAAGAAACCATCGAACACAGGATTATGAGTTAATGTTAAAAATTTAAATAAAACCACACAGTGTGATTTTATATTCACATAACAGGCACCATCAAGATATTTTTTTTCCTGACTCCCATACCTTGTAAGTGTGTCGAGAGTGGCTTACAAAGGTCTATGGAGAAGCCTTACTCAAGAATAAGAGGAAAGGTTTTGAATCAGACTTGAAGAATAGCTTCTAAGTTTGTACTGCATTAAGACTATCAGCGCTCTCTCATTAGATCACGATTAGTTTCCACTCACCAACTGTCTGTTCTCTTAAGTGTACTTCTGGCAGGAAAATTGTGGATACTTTTGAAATGAACCTGTTAAGATGTTCTATATGGAAACCAGAGAAAATCCATGGGGGGGTGGGGGGAGGCTGGGGAGCTGAGGGTAGAGAGGACCAATTTCAACAGTGAGCATTCCCAGGTGTAACGGTGCATTTCTCTCAGTGGCCACTAGATGGCACTTCTTGTACAGCATTACAAAGCACATGACTAATGTGCACTATGCTTCAGAGGTCAAATAGTAAACCTCTCCACGATCCCAAGGAGAAACCCAGCCTTGGAAATGTCTGCGGGTCTTGCTGTTTCCCATGATGGTACAGCAGTGTGGGTCTCTTGTCTTTGAGGGAACTCAATAAATACCTCACATCTGTCATCCGAAGAGGATGCAGTTTATCGAGTAAACGAAAGGGAGCAGAATTTAGATTGTATCCCATTTCTCTAGCCAACACAGCAGAGTTCGCGGGGAAATCACGGCGCGTGCACTTACCGCATCCTGGAAGCCAAAGAGGACCACCTGCACCTGGCTGATGCCGTGGCTGTCGAAGTCCAGTTCCAGTTTGAGCTTGGACAGCGTAGTGGCTATGATTTTTCGGTCAGTGGACCTCACGAACTCTCTGAGGCTCGAAATGAGGGTTGTGATGTGTTCCCACTTTAGCTTAGGCTCTTCAGCACCCTGCAAACAAAATCCCGCAGGGCCTCAGTCACTCTGTTTCTCCACGCCAGCTTCCCGCTCTCAGGAGACCTGAGCCCCAAGAGGCCTCCTGCTAATCACAAAGAGCATGTTTTGAACCCTGTGACTCCTGTTAGTAGCCATCACGACTGCCAGAAGAGACCAGCCTTTGGAGAAACAGCCTCACGCCCACGCTGGTTGGCAGCTAGGACACATTTGGGCTGAGAATCCTGCTCTCAGGAATTTTAATTGGGCACTAAGGTGAGAGAGGGGCACCTTAATCTCGGAGTCTGCCCGCAGAAAGGTCACGACCCAGGGTCGGGGACGCACCCAAGGAGGAGACACAGGGGAGTGGAGAATGACAATGGGCACAAGACCAGCAGCGGCCAAGCAAGAGCAAAAATGGAAGGAACCACAGAGCATTCTGCCTCCCAGACTCACAGACCAAGGTTCTCTCGGCCAGGCTCAGCCCGGATACCAAAGGGCTACCTCTCCTGGCTGTGTGACTCTATTAAAAGGTATGCCTGGCGCTTCCACTGCCTTTAAAGTCAATTCCTTGTCCTAAAAGGGGCCAGCACTAGAACCCTGCCTTAACAACAACTGGGTAATGAGTTATAAAAAAAAAAAAAAAAACGGAACCAAGAAAGCTTTCCCATATTTAAATAAGCCTCTCTTTCGAAGTGATTTTTATTTTAATTTATTTTAATGTGAGCAAGGCACACTGAGCCTGTAAAGAAAACCTAATTTAAAGGTGTTGTTTATCCTCATTAAACTTCAAGGATTTTTATTAAGCTAACTTCTAAGTTCATAATGCGTTTTCTAACTGTATTATTAAAATTAAGTTTCTCCACCAGGCCAATAAAATTCACATTACTAGAATTCCATGGAAAATTTCAAAAAAGCACCCCCACCTTCTCTACGTATATTCTTGATTTGGGAGCTCGGTCCCATGTTTAAGTTCTCGTGAGAAAAGTCTAAACTGAAAGGCCTAAAGGCTGTCATTAAAGAAACATTTTAAAATTATGCTGAGAACAATTACACGCTTTGTTTCTTTCTCACCACAAACTAAATGACAGCCAGAGGGGGGATTCACAGGCGACTTCATAACACCAGGAAAATGTCACGGGGGAAAGCTGAGTTATCCAATGGCTAGGAGAGCAAACATTTATGTTTGGCATCAGGTTTGTCTTCAAAACAGCAGCAGCAGGTGGCAACAACAACAGAATCACGTCGCCTTTGGATTTTGGATGTGTGTGTTGCTGTCCTACGCAAGAGCAGTGTCTGCCCTGGGAAACTCGTCCTGTCCAGGCCACCTCATCTGGTTCCTCATCATCACTTCTGTCCTAACTCCTGCCCCTCTGTGGTAACTCATCAGACGTTCCTTTCTGAGCAAGCATGTTCTGCAGGGTAATCATGCCTCAGAACAAGGGCGGCATTTGGCAAAGAGCCTTTCCCACAAATTCAGCATTCATAGGTTTTTCTGCAAAAGTCCTCTTTAGTCTTGTGTGCACAGGTGTGTGTGTGTGTGTGTGTGTGTGTGTGTGTGAGAGAGAGAGAGAGAGAGAGAGAGAGAGAGAGATAAACAGATATACACATGAGAGATACACATGTGAAGGCCACAAGCAGATACTGGGTTATCTTCCTCTACTACTCTCTGCCTTATTACATCAATACAAGGTCTCTCAATGAACTGAAAGCTTGCGAACTCCAAGGATCTCCCATCGCCCCTTGGGCTGGGGTTACAGGCATGCCCCGCCACGCCCAGCTTCTGATATGAATGCTGGAGATTTGGATTTGAACTCTGCTCCTTGTGTTCACAGGAAATGCTCTGGTCCACCGAACCCTCTCCCTATTCTTTACTCCTTAAACTATGAGTGATTTGTGGAAGGTGATGCAGTTTAAAGGAGTGTCTGGGGCCAGGGAGATGGCTCAGCAGGTAAGAACACTCTCTTGAAAGCATGAGAACCTGAGCTCAAATCCCTAACACACATAGAAAGATGGGGTCTTGTCTTCACCTGCCTGTAACCCCAGCATCATGACACGGAGACTGGTGAATCCTGAGAGCTCACAGGCCAGTCAGCCTTGCTGAAAGAGCAAGTTTCTGGGGGTCAGTGAGAGACACTGTCTTAAGGTTAATAAGTCAGAGAGTAATAGAGGAAGATAAACATCAATCTGCTCTGACCTCTGACCTCCACATGCGCATGTACCTGCACGCCCATGTGCATGCAACATACACACACCTCCATCCTTACTTCCATCCATACTTCAAAACACACATCACACACATACAAGATACACACACCCCAAAATAAAAATTAAAAAAAAAAAGCTTTTCATGGGCTAATATACTAAGGACCTGACCAATAATCCCCTTTGGCTTTGTTCTGTACTGTAAAATGAAATGTAAATATTTCTCTAGAAAGGTTTAAAAACATTAAGAAAATAATGCCTACATAGAAGGGATTGTGATCAAGGTGCATGATGTGAAACTCTCAGATAATCAATAAAAATCTTATGTAGTGGGGGGAGGGAGAAAATTATTTCTGTCTGGTTGTAGAATAAAAAAAAGAAACTAGGTAACCATTACTAGGTTGGTTGACGGTAACAAGTTCACATTTGTACAGTGTTTTTTATTTTGACCTAAATTTCCCATGGCTCAGTGACTCCTGTTAGCCATCCCATGAGGCTTTGTGTAACAGGTGAAGCAGCTTAGGTTGTGAGGAGATAACTTACCCAGATGGCACAGCCTTGAAATGATGGAGCGGGGACTCCAACCAAGGCACGTCCAAACTCAATCCAAGTATGTGTCTGTGTCCCCTTGCCACACCTGAACGTCAGCCGTAAGCTGGCGTCAAGACCTGCTCTGCCGCCTAATCACCATGTGGTGCGGCAGGTGGACGTCCCTCTAAGGACTTCACAGTGTCCGGGACAGAGCAGCCCACCACTGTCCTCTGACCGTGTGGGTGTGAGTCTGGCTGGCAGTTTCTGGTCCTCTAGGAGCTTCTTGGTGTCTGAGGCCTTCTAAGGCTGACCTGGATGCGGGTCCTCCATCCTTCCCCCTTCCCCCATAGGAAACATTCCTGTGAGCTTTATTTAAAAATGTAGATATGCTAATCCACTGAAAATTATTTATAAAAAAAACCCTCAAATTTTAGGGTTTTATTAGGTTTACTAGGTTCATAATAAACCATAGCCCAGTGGTAGAACATGTGTCTGAGATATTCCAGGCCCGGGTTTAATCCCACGAGTGTATTCAGTCCATCAATCAGCCAGGTAATCAGAATTTCAGCAGTCACAGGAATGACTGTTCTAGAAAATGGAGCTACAGTGAGAACCCAGGCAGCGAAGCCACAGCCCATCAGGAGTCAAAGAAACAAAACAAAACAACAAAACAAGACCACACCTTCTGTACTGGAAAACTTTTTGGAATGTGGATAATTTAGACAATTCCTGACCTAAAAGTAAACATCATAAACTCACGGCCATCAGCGAAGTCTTCATCCCAGCGTGGATAATAGTGACCTCCCACCCCTGCTTTTCCACCATTTGCCGTGTCAGGGAGCCAGGACAGTGTGGAGGTTAAGACTATACATCCTGAAGCCAGACTGTCTGCATCAATCCCAACTTCATCTTTCAAGCGTGGATGACTTCGGGAGCTACACAAGCCCCCTATGTACTGCTCTCTTCATCTGGAAAAGATGGCTGCTAATAGTACCCTTTAGTTCTGGCTTCCTGAGGACTGCAGGAGTGCACACATAATGGCCCGAGCTCTGTGCTGTGGTTACAATGTATCTAATAGCTAACAGTTCTCCTCCTCCTCCTCCTCCTCCTCCTCCTTCTTCATCTTCCTCTTCCTGTTTTTCTTATTTTTCTTCTTCTCTCCTCCTCCTCCTCTTCCTTCTTCTTTTTCTTATCCTCCTTGTCCTTCTCCTCTTCTTCTGCTACAATGCCAACGTTGGTGAGATACAGAGTTATCCTTTGTTCACTGTTGTATCCCCTGCTTGTGGAACAGACCTGGTATAATGGTTTGTATATGCTCAGCCCAGGGAGTGGCACTATTAGAAGGTATGGCCCTGTTGGAGTAGGTGTGGTCTTGTTGGAGTAGGTGTGTCATTGTGGGTGTGAGCTATAAGACCCTCATCCTAGCTGCCTGGAAGTAGTCTCCTCATAGCAGCCTTCAGATGAAGATGTAGAACTCTCAGCTCTGACTGCACCATGCCTGCCTGGATGCTGCCATGTTCCTGCCTTGATGATATTGGACTGAACCTCTGAACCTGTAAGCCAGCCCCAATTAAATGTTGTCCTTTATTAAAACTTGCCTTGGTCATGGTATCTGCTCACAGCAGTAGGACCCTGACTAAGACACCTGGCATTCAGCAGATGTGCAGTGTTTGCTGAATGACTGCATGAACTGCAAGTCATGCATCTGCTCCCTCCATCCAACCTTGGTTCCTCATATCTCAATCTGTCCTCTTCTCAGTTCCTGAAGGATCCCCATGAGCACACCTAGCCTTCCTGACAACTACCCTACCCCCTTACCTAGAGGCCTGCCTGCCTTCTTAGGCCACAACACCTGTTTCCTGAGTCTCACAGTCACTGTGGTCCCTGCCTGAGACAGCTTTCTATTAGGACCACAGTTGGTCTCCTTCAGAAAGTAAAGATGGCGTTCTCTAAGTTCTCCCTGCAGCCAGAGCCTTTACCGGCACACATTGCTCTTCTTATGAGATCCAAAAGGTGGATATCAGGGAATTCTTAAGGTGACAGAATGTTCAGGCTCAGGGAAGAGCACAGAAGCCTAGTGTGGCTGACAAGATTCAGCTGTAGCTGAACTGTGAGAGCCAAGAAAGAGAACTTGGCTCCCCATCTGTCCCGATGGAAGACAAGGTCAGGCCAACTGTCGACTGAGATAGTAACACCCTGGTCCACCCATCTACTCTCTTTGCAGCCATTTCCCCAGGACCAGGAGAGGACCAAAGCTGTGTGCAGGCCACACTGCCACAGCCGTGAGCTGTTCACAGTGATAACGGGGCACTGATGCTCACAGTGTTCACGGGGCTAACAGAAGATGACAGAGACCACGCTGAGGATTTGCTGTCTGTGGGAAGAAAGTGTGCGCTTGCAAGAGGTCTGGGCTGTGGCCTGTCTGCTGGAGCTGGGGGAATCCTATTACCTCAGGTATAAATAAGGATGGAGTCTAGTCTACCTATCTTCATAAGATGCTCGAGAGACACTGGGGTGGGATACTGGGAGAAGATCGTCATCCATTCCCAGAAGACAGTAAATACGCTGGCCTTGCCTGGTTTGTGGCATTTTGTCCTAGCGAGCTAACATACCAGGGAAAACGGTTTCTTTGGCAAGGTGTTTGCTTGGTTGGTTTGGTTGTTGTCCACACAGGAATTCTAACATACTATGCAGTTGCTCACAGCTGTCCCCTACCTCCTGGGTGAATTTGGTGACCCCATAAGCTAGGGATCCACCTGCTGATGCATCCAGTGATCAGAGGAACAACTGACAGGCAGTCTTGGGCTAACATCAAAATCAACAATTCATGTGACTTAACCCTTGTTTATCGACCCTGTGAAGGAGCAGAATTGTGTAGGCTGCTGCGTGTGCCATCCAAGTACTATATAATACCCGCGTATGGACACTAAGTCCCACACACTAACTTGTTAATAAAACAGCACATCCACTATTGCTCCTGTGTTCTATTAGAGCCAAGGCTTTATCATTTCAAGGGGGGACTGTAAACACCTTAATTCTGTCAGCTCTTTTCTTAAAAATGCAAGAATAGGGAGGAAGGGAGGAGTGAAGGAGGAAGAAGAGCGGAAGAAGGGAGCACGGAGGAAAGGATGAAGGACGGATGAACATAGGAAGGAAGGGAGAGGGGTGGGGAAGGAAGGGAGAGCTGCCAGCAGGAAAGAGCAAACCGCATTGCTTTGGATGTAACAACAATTTGTAGTAGTTTCACACTTTTCACACTTGAGGGATTTATTTGTTTACCCAAAGGGAGGGCTTTTATTATTATTATTTTTTTGCAAAATAAGGTCTCCCTAGGCAGCCCAGGGTAGCCTAGGATTCTCCATCCCCCTGCCTCAGCCTCACAAGCGTTAAGACACCCAGCATGTAGGTTTGTCTCATCGCTCAGAGTACTACACTCTCCTCACACTTCCAGATCTCCTCCAGGGTAAAAATCTGTAGCATTTGGCCGGGGTATGGTGGGGCGAACCCGTAGCCCCACCTAGTCAGGAAGTAGAGTGTAAGGATAGCTTGAGCCCAGCCAGGGCAGCACAACAGAAATCGGTCTTTAAGGAATTAAACTAGCCAGGTGGCGGTAGAGGTGGACGCAAAGGCTGTGTACACCTTTAATCCCAGCACTAGGGAGGCAGAGGCAGGCCAGCCTCTGAGTTCAAGCCCAGCCTGGTCTACAGAGAGCGTTCCAGGACAGCCAAGGTTACACAGAGAAACCCTGTCTTGAAAACAAACAAACAAACAAACAAACAATACCAAAAAAATTAAATAAAATTTATAAAACGAAACAAAACAACAACAACAACAAACCACAAACTTTCAGGAAGGGAAGTGCCCAGGAGGCTTTACCTGGGCCAGAGATTCCATTAGGTTCCTTACAACCTTGTCCTGGTCTTCGGTCAGGATCCTGTGAAGGGTAGCCCGCCTCTCGCTATCCTTTCTCAGCATAAAAAAGCCGGAGTCTTTCTCTTCAGGAGATGGGGGCGCACTGTGATCTTCAAAGTTTTCATCCGGAATGCTGTTAATAATGGGTACAACATAAGTCAGGGTCTCCTCACAGAGCGACAGTCCACAGGGTATGTCTTTCGGCACAAACAAGTCAGCTCTTTACCCCAGGAACAATGTCCGTATCCCTTTCCCGTCCTTTTCTCCACAGGACTTAGCTCTGGATTTGAAGGAGAAGGGGTCCGCCTTCAGCTCAGTGTCAGGAGACACAGAACCATACTCGCTGCTGCTGCTGGTGTCTTCTACCAGGACAGGGACCGGCAGGGAGATGCTTCTAAGGTACTCTGTGATAGGAGGAGAGAGGGAGAGATGTGGTACAAACACTCTAAGAACTTTACACTTACTGGCAGGCACATCTGTGAAAGCGCCCAGTATCCTTTGTCACGCTCATGACTGGATAAATCATGCTGTGTAAGAAGCCGATCATGTGATCGCCAACCCTGCCTCACTCAAAATAACATAGGTCTCTTGGACCCTGTCTTGTCTTGGACCCTGAAAGGGACATCTCCCAGCATAGAAGAACAAGGCTGCAGGCTCACCAGGTCCTGGGTTCCCATTTTAACTGAGGACTTCAATAGACATTTACAGGTCTCACTTCCCACATCTAGAAACAGAATGAGATGCACGATTTAAAATTTTAAAGCTATATCCTCACAGGTGTGAAAGTTCACCTTCGTATCTGTGGCTGCCTTGGACGTAGGAAGGAATGGGAGGCCATGGGCCTAAACAACAGGTTCTGACCCTGCAGAACTATATGCTGACTGCCACACGGCATGGCATGAGGAGGCACACCAAAAAGCATTCTTTGCTAAAAAACAGTTTTGAAAATCAAGAGACCTCTAGGGCTCTCCCTCCCTAGATGCCAGACACATGAATGAATCCCACTGCAAACACATGCATCTGCCTTGCCTTGCTGGAGACTAAGACGCATAACCAGAACTCCCGACATTTCATTCCAAACTGTTTTAAAGACAGTAAAAATTTTCCAGAAACATCTTTAATGTCTCAACATTACAAACATCTCTTACTAAAAATAAGGCAAGTGTAAAGTTATTAAAAAAAAAAAGCATGCGTGGTTGCTTGGAAACCTCTTTTTATTTCATTTCTGTGAAGCTGGGTTGAGCTGAACTCGCCTGAGTCTCAGAGACAGTGGATAATCAGTCGGCAGTGGTTCCTCTTCCCCCGTTCCCCACCACTGCAAGTCAGCCATCATTGCCGGGGCTGCTGGCCACCGACCACCAGGTAAACGCCCACACTGTGATCACCCACTCTTCTCTCTGGTTTACAAACACCCGAAAGCAGGGCGACTGTCCTAGCTTCCCTTCTGTTATAGCAGAAACGGCCTAAGTGAGAAAGGTTTACCTTAGCCCACAGTTCTAGGCTAAAATCCATCAGGGACCAAGCAAGGTCAGGGCATGACGATGATCCCATGGCTGGGTCTTTATACCAATCAAGACAGCCTCCTGTAGATGCGCCCAATGGCCAACCTGATCTAACAAGTCCTCACTAAGACCTTCTTCCGGGGAGATTCTAGACTGTGTTAAGTTGACAAGTAAAACCAACAACAGGCCTTTTATTTTTCCTTTGGCTTCTCCAGGTACTTTTAGGTTGTAGACTTTTACATGTGTGTATGTGTGTGAGAGAGAGTAAATGGTGTGTGCTGCACATGTAACTAAAGAAAATACAAAAAAACTATGCCATAGCATTAACAGGAGTTCTTTCCAGAAGATACAATTTAGGGTAAAAACATTTTCCAGTTTTTCTACACTAAGCAAATATTTTATATGTGCATGCAGGTATACATGTGTTTGCAAATGTGCATACGTGTGTTTGTGCACATGTGTAGGGCCCAAAGGCAAACTCCAGTATTGTTTCCCAGGCACTATGTTTATATTAAACATAAATATATATTTATATATTAAATATATTATATAAATATATATTATTCATGAAATATATGTAGATATGTATGTATATGTGCATATATATATATATATATATATATATATATATATATATATACTGCCATGCTTCCTGCCTTGATGACAGTGGATTCAACCTATGAACCTGTAAGCCAGTCCCAATTAAATGTTTTTCTTTATAAGAGCTGCCTTGGACATGGTGTCTTTTCACAACAATGGAAATCCTAACTAAGACAAGTAGCAAAAGGGCTTTGGTAAGAACTTGATTGAGCTAGGTACAGGCTGTAATCCCAGCACCTGAGATACCGAGGCAGAAGACCAAGACTCAGCAAGGCGGGGCAGGTATTAATTTATAAATCAGTAAGATTTATAAATTTCCCAATAAAGAAGGAGTCAGCACCATGATCACTTGAATTTCAAAAGCAGAACTGGTATTTTGGGAATGAACAGATCAATACTGTTTGCACTACCAGCGAAGATGTTCCTATCTTGTGCTTCTGTAAATGTAATCATGTGATGTGCATGCATGCACACACGCACGCCTGTCTACCGAGGAGGACCAAGGCCTTAGTTATCCTGCTTTTTACCTCTCTGGTCTCGTTAGGGGTCTGAGTAGCAATGAGAGAGCCTTTGTCTTGTGAGCTTTAAGGTCACTATGGATACTGACTGCCTCAAAGGATGCCTGCTGGGGTAAAAGTCTACATGGTTAAAGGCGGGACCCAGCCTCAATCATCTTATAAAGGACTTGAGTGGACACCAAGTGTAATCCTGGTTCATCCTCAGCCTGAGGGGAAATCAACTCATGGACCTGGTTCTAAATTGCTTCTCTCATTAAGCCCAGCCTCATGAAAAATCAAAATGCCTCCAAGGTTTCTGTTCTCTAAAAGTTAATGGGTATATATATTATTTACATATTATGATGAGAAAGAATACAAGCTGGAGTGGGAAGTCTCTTTAGCAGACAAGGGGCGTTATTTGACTATTCAACCAACAAAGTGGGTTTGAGTGGAGCTCAGAAGAAATTTGGGTCAGAGGTGTGACCTCAGGCGCCAGTGACTTCAATGTAATTTAAAGCAAGGCGTGCCGTAGTTTAGGGGAAGGTAACGCACCCTTGCAGAATACCAATATTTTATAGAAAGGGGAGAGAGAAGCACCAGCAGTGGAGAATGATGAGGCATCAGAGAGGCCCACACACGGCTGAACTAAGACAAAACCAGCTTTCAGACAAGAAGGCTCTGAGAACTGGGGAGAACTGAGAAAGTTCTGGTTGGATTTCCCTCCATGGACCTCACTGGCAAGTTTAGTCAAAGCGGGTTCAGAGGTCAAGTGGAAGGGCACAGAGTAGACTGCCAGGAGTAGAAAGCAGCGAAGACATGGGAATACTGGACTTGCAGACATGAATCTGTAATGGCAGAGAGGGAAAGAGTGCAGAGGCTGAATGGACACCTCAGAGGAGTGTCTCTAGAGCATGATCTGCATTGCTGAGTTTTAAGGGTTCCTGGAAAATCCTGTGAGTCCAAAACCCTCTAAAGGAAAGCTTTATGAGCAGGCCAGGGTTTGGCTGGGGAAAGGGGCAGGTGGCCGCATCTGTGGCTAGGACCCAGATTTCCAAGAGTTCCCATCTAGGGGAAGAAGAGGCGGCTAACTCAGAAATTAGCTACGCTCTCACTGCGGAAAGTGGGAAGTTGTTGGACTCAACTTCCATGAGGAAATGTCAGATTAGAACAGATATTCAGGGGCAACTGGGACCTTCTAGGTTCCCCACGCAACGATCTAGGGACAAAGCTCCCCTCCCACACAAAGCCTCCCACCCACACAGCCTGCCTGCCTCCAGCTGCCCAAGCCTTGGTGAGCAGTCCCCACACTGTAGCTGTTCTAAGAGCTAGCCGAGCTTCCTCAAGAGAACAGGAGCCCAGGTTACGCTTCCAGACCACGGGAAGGGCCAGGCAAACACCCAGTTAGCCTAGGTAGAAGGATCTCAGTCTGAATCACTTCTTTTTTTTTAAAAAATTAGATATTTTCTTTGTTTACATTTCAAATGTTATCCCCTTTCCTCATTTCCCCTCTGAAACCCCCCTATCCCATCCCCCTCCCCCTGTTCACTAACCCACTCACTCCTGCTTCCCTGTCCTGGCATTCCCCCACACTGGGGCATCAAGCCTTCATGGGACCAAAAACCTCTCCTCTCATTGATGTCTGACAAGGCCATCCTCTGCTACATATGCAGCTGGAGGTACGTGTACTCTTTGGTTCGTGGTTTAGCCCCTGGGAGCTCTGGGGGTACTGGTTGGTTCATATTGCTGTTCCTCCTATGGGGCTGCAAATCCCTTTAGCTCCTTGGGTCCTGTCACTGAGCATTCGCCACTAACTACTCTTGTGCTAAATGAATAGCACCACTGAACCGATGACATTAAATAAACTATCGTCCACCCAACTTTGAGAATGATAACTGGTTTCACCATCCAATGAGGTATCTGGAAGCCTCAGGTGATTATTTACATTAACATTTAAATAAAAGCCATAGGCCTCAGCCATAGGTCCCACTTTTGAGTGTGAGACAACCACATAGGGTCTGGTGACTGATGTACTGGATGGTGAAGACAGGACGGACTCAGGGCTGGTTGGTGACACCGTTCCAGATCAAGCCCCTCTTTGCTAATTCTTTAGTACTTGGTGACAAAGCCCATGGTGTTCAGTCCTGAGCACCTTGTCCAGATCTGTCATCTGCACACATGTTAACCACCGGCAGTACTAAGCCATCATGTTCCTGGTAGGGGAGTGTCTGTGCTCTACCCAGAAATAGGGATATGACCTATAAAGTACACCCAAGGAAAGAGGACAAAGAAAGGTTTTCTGTCCTCTAGAGACCCCAGTCATGGTGAGATGTAACGGACTGGAGGCACAAAGGTCACAGAAACCCTCGAGAACAATGAGGTGGTACTTCTGCTCCTGGTTTAGGCTAGCACAAGTGTCTACTTGCTCCTTGGGGATGTAGGGGATGCCTCCTCCTGTGAGGGCAACCTTGTTCAGGTAAGGGGTTAGATTAGGGAGGAATAATCTCTGGGAGGGAGAAACTCATGAGAATTCAGGAGGGCTGAGGAAGTTCTAACAAGAAAACCCTGAGGGCCCTGAGGGAAAGAGCAGGGACGTGCAGGCTATAGGAACCATCGTGAACAGCCTCCAGGGAAGCCAGTGCTGAGTTCAGGAGGCCTGTCGCAGTAAGAACCATCACGATTGTGTTTGTTACCATGGTCTCATGTCCTTCTCACGAGCAGGTGTCTAGGGCCCTCCCCTGGAATCACATTCAAGGCCACTCAGTCCATAGGGGAAGCCAGGTCTGACGCCAACACCTGTCCTCTGACTCTCTCAAAATCTCAAGATCTTATAATAGCTTACCTAGAGTTAGACTATCAAGCTAGGGCAGAGTCTAGATTCCTGCAGGATTACCCTGAATGCACAGCGAGAGGACACGGGAGCCACAGCTGACCAGCAGAGGAAACTTGACATCTCACGCTCAGTCTGAGGCACATGCTCTCTGAGCAGACTGAGTAGAAGCAGGCACGGTTAAGTTCATGCAAGTTAATGTATGTGGATGGGAAAGGTTTCCCATACATGAAAACCACGGCCCGTGGAAGGGACCAAACGATGCCAGACTGAGAGGCTGGGCACAGCTCCAACACTCCTCCAGGACATTAGTACAGTCTCAGAATCAACTCTGGGACGTAACCAGCACAGACTGACAGCTAAAATAAGCTTCCGCATGACACATATGAAACAAACAAACAAAAAAACCCCAAAACAACAACAACAAAAAAAAGAGGCCGAGAGACCAAAACTGACTTCTGTGCAAAGTAGGATGCTCAGAAAGCTGAGAAGCTCTGCAGGGTCTACCCTGAGGAAATGGAGGAGCTGCTTTCTACATCCCATGATGCCTCTGGAGAAAAGAGTGGTAATCCTGTCTCTCTGCATCTTAGAGCCAGTCCCCAACTCAGAATCACAGAAGGAAAACCGTAGTGAGTTACGGGAGAAAGCCTGTTGAATGGGGAGCCTGGTGCATGGGGAGAGCCTGGTGAGGGGCCTCTACTCTAGGCTGACTGGCTCTGAGGCACGTGCACAGCCGGCTGAGCCCTGCTGGTGTTAACCCGCTGCCACAATGGACATTAAAGCGCTCACACTCCCACCACCCACCCTCCCACAACCATACAGCTCTCCTCTTTACTCTTCGAAATGCTTTAGTTGACTTGAGAGCAAACTCGACTTCTCGGTTATGATTTGCGAAAGCTAACCCAATGAGACAAGATCACACCTCTTGGCCTGCTAGAGTACAGTGTACCGTCCTAAGATACCCAAAGAAGGTATATGATATTGACATCCTCCCCCCAAAGAAGACACAGACTTCATCCAACTGATGATTTAAAAAAAAATGGTCACCACCCTATGCTCAGGTCTCTGGTGTGGCAGAGGGGTGTTTGTACGGGAAGGACCAGAGCCAGAATCACAACGGTGTGACTCCTCAGTGCTCAGACACCTCCCAGGTTAGCTGCGGGTGAGGAGGCAGTGGCCACGAAACGCGTAGCACGTATCACACTTTGCCAGTTCTCAGGTCAGTGGGCGAAGGTAAGAGCCGACTCACCGTTCGATCCAGTTGAGAGAGCTGTGAGGGAAAAAAGGAAAGCAAACAGCGTGTATCAGCTTTGTTGTTAAACTGGGCAGTACACAAGACCTGAGCGCCCAGTAGGGGTCAAGTTCGTTTCCTGCCGTTCGTCTGCCCATCCTCACCCAAGATAAACACCCAAAAGGACAGGCGGATCCTTCACCCCATCTTTCTTTCTGAAAAAAGTTATGGAATCACTGACAAAACTCGTTTATAATTTACACTTCCATTTTAATTGTTGCTAGCAACCAGACCACCTGTACTCCTTCCTCCTTTCTTCCATTTTTGGCAACTGTCTCTGAGAGGAGGCAGGTATTGTCTACTTCCTACAACTAAAAGGCTTCATTACCCTACATGTTTGGAAATTTAATAGTTTTGTTACAGCCGGTAGCCCATTAGTGGCAATGGGGGATTTCAACCCTGAAGGACTAGAGTTACTTCTTTATTTCTCAATGCTAGAAAGTCGTAGAGGCTGATGCAGTAACTATAACCTATGTGCTGGAAGACCATTACGGAGGAGGCCCCAACATTTGTGAAACAGACAGTAACATGACTTCCCGATACAGAACCAAATGCGAAAGCAATATGCTATTTACACCTGTTTCCAGGGATACGGTAACTGGATGCTTACTTACGGAAACACTTTTCTGTTTAAAAGCTTAAGATTCAGAACCCGACCCTCTCTGTGCAGCAACATACCCGAAAGTTTGGGTTGCGTCTTCTTCTTTTTGCTGGAAACTTTTAAGAACTCATCAATAAGCAAGTCGTTAGCACAGGCTCTCTTGTCAGGGTCTGGTTCAAAACACTTGAGTATGAACGCCTTGGCCTCGGCAGACATGGACTCCGGGATCTCTGGGTGGACCTTAAACATCCCCACCTAGAGCAAAATCAGAGGCACGCTGAGGCTCCTGAACACTCACTCCCCCTCACCTCGCCACTTTTTCTTCCTCTCTCCTCTCAGTGGTACCCAAGGCCTCCTGCATCAAGTGCCCCGACACTGAGCTGTATCCCTGGTCGGCCTGTGGCGTTTCTCCAGGTGATCTGAGATGTGCTTTCTGCAGATTACAGGAAACTTACGGACTGCTTTTGTAGCTTTAGCAATGATGCAGGAAGAGTAACTAGCTGAAGACATGCACAGTGCGGAGTGATACGACATTCCTTCAAAACCTGAGAACATTTTAATATACTCTGCACTCAAAAATAAAAGATATTTTGTTGAGATCACTGAGCCGCCCAGAACAGCCATAGCAGGCACTGGGCTGGAGTTTTTCCATTTACGGACATCACGGAATCCTCTCAGGAACTTGGTGAGTTAACTCTCGTCCCTCTTACACGCACAAAGAAAACAAGGCTTTAGGCAGAAGCATCTTGATTTGCTTTGTTTAGAGCCCAGGTTCTTCCCCCTATTGCGTAATTTGTAAGCACTTCCCCATCTCAAATCACCAATGTTAAGAAATATCAAAAAGCACTTTAAAATTAAAGCGTATTTTATATCACAGCTAGAATCTATTTCTAGTAGTTTTCCAAAGAGTGGAAGCAGGTGAGATGGCTCATTTGAAAGCACTTGCCAAGCGAGTCTGAGAACCTGGACTAATGGCTGGTCCCTGGACCCAAGGTGGATTCCACGTGCCTGACATCCAGTGTGCACACACACACTCACGCTCCCTCTCACATGTACTGAACATCTCAATGATGTTTTCATACATTTGTATATACAAATGCATCCTAATGAATAATAATTTATTTGTACCTATATACCCTTTATGTTACAAATAATTCTAGGTGCTTTACATAGATCATCTCTCGCATTCCTCAAAAACTTCCTGTGAGAGAAACCGCTTTTCTCCTCATTCTGTACCTACTGATAAGGGGGTTCAATAATTTGCCCAATGCCCCAAATATCCTGACCCCGTTGGAACCTGTATCATAACACGGTCAATCAGTGTTAGAGGCTATAGGATCTAACCTGAGATAGTATCACTTCCCATGGACAGCCATCCAGGGTTGGAGGTGTGCTAACCTGTTAACTGATAATTACTGCATTATGGATAATGGGGGGAGGGGAAGGGAGAGGAGGGGAGGGGAGGGGAGAGAGAGGAGAAAGAGAGAGAGAGAGAGAGGAGAAAGAGAGAAAGGGAGAGAGGAGAGAGAGAGAGAGAGAGAGAGAGAGAGAGAGAGAGAGAGAGAGAGAGAGAAGAGAGAGAAG
Organism: Tokudaia tokunoshimensis; assembly: GCA_036184795.1. Taxonomy (NCBI): domain Eukaryota; kingdom Metazoa; phylum Chordata; class Mammalia; order Rodentia; family Muridae; genus Tokudaia; species Tokudaia tokunoshimensis. The sequence goes on from BTHU01000006.1 coordinate 59,965,390, forward strand.
AGAAGAGAGAGAGAGAAGAGAAAGGAGAGAGAGAAAGAGAAGAGAGAGAAAGAGAGAGGAGAGAGAGAAGAGAAGAGAAGAAGAGGAGAAAAGAGGAGAGGAGAGGAGAGGAGAGAGAGAAAATAGAGAGGAGAGAGAAGAGAGAGAGGAGAGAGAGGAGAGAGCAGAGAAGAGAGAGAGGGAGAGGGAGAGGAGAGAGAATCCTGTATCTCATTGCTCCCAGAAGTGCTGGCAGTGGATCTCAGAGCTAGCCTCCTATGTGCAGTCTTCACTTTCATATCAGCTTCTCAACAAGTGTAAATAGATCACACTTGGTACAAACGTGGACGGTGTGTAAGTATCACAGGGCCCCTGGCAAGAAGCTGTCTGCAGAGGACTGCGGGCTGAGCCACAGGCTGAGGCCAAGGGCTGCGCTCAGTAGTTCCTGTGCTCCAGGGCAGGGATGGGAGCTTCCTGGGAGCCAGGCAGCCTGGCTGGGAGGTCTGCAGGGTCACTGTGTTGTCTAGCCCTCTGCTGACCAAAAATCTCAGGCCTATATATTTCGCTATCACTGCCCTCTGCACTGGGGTGGGGTAGGGGTGTGGTCTCACTTCCCAGAATTATTTATGGGAAAACAGACTGAAAGAACAGACCTAAAAAATAAAGTTGGTTTACTTAAGATGGTAATTATACCCTCTATAAGAATGGATTCTTTAAACATTTGCAGTAAAGAAGGAGGAAAATACTTTAATTTCTGGGTAGATTCAAATGTTGTTCTGTGAATTTTTTGTGTTCATGTGTGTGCATGCATGTGTGTGTGTGTGCATGTGTGAGCGCATGAGTATGCAAGTGTGTGTGTGCTCGCTCATGAGTGTGCAAGTATGTGTGTGTTAAGGTGCTATGGATTAAGCCGGGGATGCTAGAAAAGTGCTTCACCACTGTGACAGATCCCCAGCCCCCAAAATGTTCGTTTGATTTCCTTACATGGAGAACATCCACACTATTCCCTAGAGTTCGGAGTCCTGGGTCATTTATACTGGACTGTAGGAAGCTTACATGGAATTCTCAGTTTAGAACAAAGAAAACTAAGGCTGAGGCGCAGGTGAGGCTGCAGAGGGGGAGAGAGAATCTCCTTGGCCTGAACTGTGACTCAGTGTATGTTTCCTCGAGCTTCTCTCCTAACAAACTCTGATATTCATTCATGCACAAAACATCCATTAGCTAGGTGAATCTTTTATCCCTTTGTGTTTAATGTGACGTGTGACCTTGAACATGGCCGCTTGTGGCTCTCCTAGTTCATAAAATGGTGGTTTTCCAGTCGCCATTTCGATGATTGTGCAGCCCAACGACCAAATGTCGGCGGCTTTCCCATAGCCTCGTGGTCCTTTATCGATGATTTCTGGCGCCATATACTGAAGGGTACCTGGGGATGATGCAAACACATTTCCACTTTAGAAAGGCAAAGAATGATACCTAACGACCACCTCAAATATTCTACATAAATATGACAGTTAAGAACATATGATCCAGGTCCTGGTGTCTCATCTTTCTCTGAGATCCAGCTTTCTCGGCAGTTAATACACGTAGAAGCATAAGTGTTCATAACAGATTTTATCGCTGAAACAGAACAGTTCATCAATAGCTTCTGGTTATAGGTGGTTTAAGGCTGATTTGCCCCTCTAAGGGATATCTTAGAGACTTGAGCATAGGTGGTCTGTTTTTGTTGCTCTGAACCATAGGAAACACAATATATATTTCTGTGTCCAGTTCTTCCAGTATGTGACAGCTCCCTCTATGTGTACGTTTCCAGAGAAAATCTAGCTCATTCACTGCTCTCATTCAAGCCATACAGTCCCCAGTTCCTGAGTCTGGTATTTGACTCATAGATTCCCATTTTAGAGATCACTATGGTAGGAGAAATAAGCCCAGGCAAAGACCAGCGTCATCAACGATGGAAGCAGAACAGTGGTTATAAGAAGCTGCAGGATGTAAAGAGGTGAGAGACAGGTAGCAGTAGTCAGTCAGCACTACGTGACAGTCAGGAGAGAGCAGTCTACCCCACAGCAAAGACAGGAGAGAGACAGGTAACAGTAGTCAGTCAGCACTACGTGATAGGAGAAAGCAGTCTACCCCACCGCAAAGACAGGAGAGAGACAGGTAACAGTAGTCAGTCAGCACTACGTGACAGTCAGGAGAAAGCAGTCTACCCCACAGCAAAGACAGGAGAGAGACAGGTAACAGTAGTCAGTCAGCACTACGTGATAGGAGAGAGCAGTGTACCCCACAGCAAAGACAGGAGAGAGACAGGTAACAGTAGTCAGTCAGTACTACGTGACAGTCAGGAGAGAGCAGTCTACCCCACAGCAAAGACAGGAGAGAGACAGGTAACAGTAGTCAGTCAGCACTACGTGACAGTCAGGAGAAAGCAGTCTACCCCACAGCAAAGACAGGAGAGAGACAGGTAACAGTAGTCAGTCAGCACTACGTGATAGTCAGGAGAAAGCAGTCTACCCCACAGCAAAGACAGGAGAGAGACAGGTAGCAGTAGTCAGTCAGCACTATGTGACAGTCAGGAGAAAGCAGTCTACCCCATAGCAAAGACAGGAGGCAGCTATAATCAATGGTGTGCTCTGTGTTAAAAAGAAACAAACCCAACAACAGCAGAAACTCAAGAAACTAGAAAGGGGACTCTTTCTGCTTTCAAAGAAATGCTTAGATGTTTGAGGGGACAGAGGGGACACATTAAACAACACATGCATGTATTCAGATATCACACGGCACCCATTAGTTGTACAACTTGTCAAGTCTCAAGGGGGAAAGACCCATAAGGCTAGAGCTACGGCTCAGCAGCATAGAGCTTTCTGAGCATGCACATGGGCCCTAAAGCAGACAAAAATAACTAGCACCAGGATTCTGAGAGCTATGATGAAAAAATAATTCAAAAACTTCTGATGCATGCGATTCTGTATATGAAATGCATGCAATTCCTACCATGGATCTTAGTAAAAGACTTAAATGCAGCAATTCTCAATCTGTGGGTCGCAACCCCTCTCAGAGTCAAACTGCCCTTTCCCGGGGGTCACCCATCAGATTCTGCACATCTGATGCTTACATTATGACTCATAACAGTAGCAACATTACAGTTATGAAGTAGCAATGAAAATAACTTTATAGTTGGGAGGGGGGGTCACTATGGCATGCAAAAGTGTGCTAAAGGATTACCGTTTTAAGAAGGTTAAAAACAACTGTTTAATAGATCAAAGACAGGTTATGAATCCCAATTAGAGGTAAATCATAAGAGTGGCCTCAAATAAATGGAGCAGGAGAGAGAGGGGGTATGCAGAGCCAGGTAGTAGACAGGGTATGGTATGGTGTAGACGGGGAGTTGAGGGAACTAGACCCTTGGGCCTAGTTCTGGGCTTGAGGAAAGTCTATGCTCCTGGTGCTCCGTGAGTGAGAAGCAGGGTCTGAACGGCACTTGGCTCCAAGGCAGGCCACTCAAGGACTTCAGCTTCGTTTACTCTGCATGGAAGCCCCTGAGGGCTCTGGTTGACATTCTGGCTGCAATGTTGAGGATGGACAGGAGGGGGCGGGAGTGGAAGCAGAGAGGCAGCGAGAAGCAGCTGTGACAGGAGCGCTCTGGGACTGGAAGGGTCACAGCCCATCCCACTTCTGAACTGACATACTTCCTTGATGGTCGGACCACAGCGTGAGAAAGGGCGGCAGTGACAGCCAAAGTCTCAAGTGGCCCTCCGTGGAGATAGAGAAGAGCGTGGGTGGGAAAAGTCTAAGGAGAAGGTAATTAATTCCACTTAGCATGTTAAGTCTAGTTCAAACCTCAGATCTATTACTAAACAGTTTTGTGACCTTGGGCAAGTTATTTAAACTCTTTGAACCTTAATGTTCTCACCATAAACCGGGATAATGATACCTCATGATTAGGGTTTATGTACAAATTTCGTGTATATAATAATGCACTATGCGCCCAAGCAAAGTATGCAGTCAGAGCACTATAAATGATGACTACTTCTGCCTCGCCCCTCACCCAAATCACCACGAGCTGAAATCAAGCCAGGTCTTTCCACTCCATTCACCAGAGGTGATGAGGTATCTTGACCCTTAGACCATCAGGGCTCCAAAGCACATTGTGTTGAAAGGACCAAGGCCTGCCTGCAAGCCATGGCTCTCAGATCAGCATGAAAGAGAGATCTGAGCTCCTTAGTCATACACTGTACATGTCTCCTTCATGTGTGGCCAGTGGGAGAGTTACAGGCACAGGGCCCCAGTGAGGACTCTTTCCCTACAACACCTTGAAGACAAATTTTCAAGATGAAAAGAAGACTAAATCAACATCCTGCCTCAACACATTGCAGAAGTAGGAATTATCATCTCCCAAGTTACTGAGTCTGAGCAACATCTAAATCAACGCTTGCCAAGCTGAGAGAGAATGAGAGAAGAAGTGTAAACATGGAAGTTGCTAGTAGGTTTGAATTTATTTTAAAATACATCGTAAATAAGGGCAATCCTGTGTCTGAAATACATTGTGTGGATGGAGTGTAGGAGGTGGAATGGATCGGAGAATCTGAGAGACACAAGGATCTCTCCCTCCTCCTTCCCGCCTCTGAGGCCACCCGCACAGACTGCAGAGTAAGCTGGAGAGGAGGACGGACTGAGATCTGCAGGCCAATGACAAGAGCAAAGGGAGAGAGGAAAACCCTGAGCTCCATCATAGACAAACCGCCCTGACCACCAGAGATGTCTCCCTCCTCTTTCTACCAATGTCCCCATCTGCAAAAAGGAGGCACTACTGTCTACCACAGGGGATTTGGAAATGGGGACATCTGGCCATTTTGCTTTACATTGAATCAAAGATTAGTCACTGATTCCTTAAATTTTTTTTTTTTAGTCAATCTCTAAATCTCTGGCCCTGCCCTCCTCCTCTAATAATAACAGAACCCAACGCTCCTAGAGAGTTAGCATAAGAACATGAAACAGACATTTCGCAGGCTCAGTATCTAATGGGCAGTCATCCATCTGTTGGGCTCTTGGCTGCGTTCACTCCTGTCTCCACCCTCCCAGGACTTTGCATCAGAGTCACCGTGTTGCCTAATTTCTCATCTCCACCTCTTCCGAGTGGATGAATCACTTCCTCTTTCCTGAACTGAAATCTTAGGGTTATTTATATTGTGGAGTAGGGGAATTGATTCCTGGGAGAAAATAGACTGAGGAGGGAAACCAGAGCCCAGATAGGAAGTGGTTGAGTATGAGTAAGAATCAGAGAGGCTAGGCTAGGCCATGTTTGTAAAAAGCAGTCTCGTGAGGGTCAGAGTGGCTGTAAGCCAGTCAAGGAAAAAAAAAAAAAAACCAGTCAGGAAACAAAAAGCAAGCGCGTTGAGAGCGGAAAGTAGCCTTCAGTGGTTTACACACAGGCTGAGCCCCTCAGAACCCCAAGAAGACAGAAGGGCAAGTCAGACCCCGCACACGGTTTTCCAGTGAGCACCCAGCAATGCCAGCATCTGTGTTCGTGAGAAACCTGACTTGGTTTATCTCTCACCTGGTGCTGAGGCCCAGCAATTACCTTCTTAATTATCCAAGATCTATATCGTTAGGAAAAAGTGTACCTGTGAAGGTTTCGGTACATGGGTTGATGCCAGCAAGCCTCTTGGATGTCCCGAAGTCAGAGATCTTGAGCACACCGCTGTAGGTATTAATCAATACATTGTCACCCTAGGGAAAGAATATTCAATCAAAACGTTATCTTCTCACTGATGCTGTTTGTGGTTGACTTGAGCCTAATAAAAGTGCCCTTAAAACAGACAATGGCATTCATACTGAGTTCTTCAGGAACAGTTCCTTTCAATACAGAGCTCTTGATATAATTTTTATTTATATGTTATCAGTTGCTTATAATCTTCTCTTCAGGTCACAGGTCAAAAATGGCCCCGAGGGAAAGCTCACCACTGTTTACAGGTTTAGAGTTAGCTTAGATTACCTGTGGACATCTATATAAATAACTTCCTTAAGTTGCCAGGCAATTTACTTTCTTCTCTGTGTTGTTTCTTACTTTCTGTGTATTACTTAGGACATTTAAATTGGTTTTAGGGTTGTAAGCCATAGCAGGTGCATTAGAAACAAACACCTATAGTACACACACAGAAAACTGCTGCCTGTTTAAAAGACCTTCAAAGCTTGGTCTTTGTTTTGTTTTGGCTAATTCTTTTTTTTGTTTTGTTTTGTTTTTCGAGACAGGGTTTCTCTGTGTAGCCCTGGCTGTCCTGGAACTTACTCTGTAGACCAGGCTGACCTCGAATTCGAATTCGAAAATCCACCTGCCTCTGCCTCCCAAGTGCTGGGATTAAAGGCTTGTGCCACCACTGCCCGGCTTGGCTAATACTCTTGAAGACATATTTAAGAGAAACCAGTCACACAATTGCTCCCATTCTTCTAGGTAGCCCATAGTAATCTTTGCTCATTACCATCCTAAATTCTCAGTTCTGGAAGTATTATGTTCACCCTTTATCCCTTTGACCATGTGGATCTCTGCCCCTATCGTGGTCACAGAATGGACACCATAAATCACATGTCTCAGGCATGTGCACCTTCCAATATCAATATGGGTATGTATGGACAGGTTCCACAAGAAAAGTCCTCTCTTTGTTCAGGAGGGCACCACAAAGTAAAAAAACACCTCCACTTGCTGAAACCTCTGCTTGCTTGCTCTAAATAGTGAAATGCCCTTCTCTTTTTATCCCCTGGTTGCACTTTATGGCTTTGTATTCATCACCCAAAGGTGAATTCATTTTGTTTGTTTACAAAAGGAACATATTTTAAGAAAGCCAGGCTCAGGCTGGAGAGATGGCTCAGTGGTTAAGAGCACTGACTGCTCTTCCAGAGGTCCTGAGTTCAAATCCCAGCTACCATATGGTGGCTCACAACCATCTGTAATGGGATCTGATGTCCTCTTCTGGTGTGTCTGAAGACAGCTACAGTTGTGTTCATATAAATATATATATATATATATATATATATATATAGAGAGAGAGAGAGAGAGAGAGAGAGAGAAAGAGAGAGAGACAAGCAAGCGAGGCTCCATCAAAACTTCATCATTTTTTTGCTAGTAGAAAACAGAAGCAGTACCCTGTAAGATACTGGGGTAGAAACAGATTTTCCCGAACAGGACCTCATTTGCCAAGGAATTAAGCCCAACAATCAACAAGTGGGACCTTATAAACTAAAAAGTTTATTCACAGCTAAGAAACAATCAAATCAGGAGGAAGCCCATAGTTTAGGAAGGAATCTTTGCCAGCTATACATCTGATAAAGGATTAATATATAGAATATATAAAGAACTCAAAAATCAGAGTCAAAAAAACCTCAAAGGACCAATTCATAAATGGGCCTGGGATCTGAACAGAGTTCTCCAAAGAAGAAATAAAAACAACTAAGAAATAGCTTTAAAAAAAAAAAAATCCCTTGTCCCTAGTGATTAGGGAAATGCAAATTGAAGTAACTTTCGGATTTCATCTTACCCCAGTCAGAATGGCAAAAAACAATAAAACAATCAACACCAAATGAATGGGGAGTCTTCACTCACTGGTGGTGGGATTGCAAACTGGTGTGGAGGATCCTCGGAAAGCTAAAAGTCTACCACATGACACAGCTATATCGTGCCTAGGCGTATACACCCAAAGGACTTGACATCCTACCCAACAGACACTTGCTCAGCCATGATTGTTGCTGCTCTATTCAAATCACTAGGAAATGAAAATGAAAACATGGTCCATATATATCATGGAATACTACTCAGCTGTAAAGAAAAGTGAAATCATGAACTTTTCAGGTAGGTGGATGGAACTAGAACAGATCACATTGAATGAGATGACCCAAACCCAGAAAGACGAATGTTCCATGTTCTTCCTCATTTGTGGTCCCTACCTCCAAGTCTTCAGATAAGAGACTTAACCACTTAACCACAGAAACCTGAAGGTAAAAGAAACCATGGAGCATGGTGGAGATCAATAGGAGGAAATATCTAGGTGCAACTGACTTGTAGAGGGAAAAGCAGGGGGCACTTTTTTTTGAGACAGAGTTTCTCTGTGTACCCCAGCTGTCCTGGTAACTAGGGAGGTGGAGGGAAATTAATAAAACAGGAGAGGGTAAAATAACAGTAAGAATGTCTAAAAAAGTCATGAAGAATCACAATTATTATCCAGCTGCCAGAATTACATATAAGACATGTAAACATATATACACATATATATATACACACATATACATATACATACATACAAACATACAAACTTACATATACATAGACTTAATATGTATATATAAATGAGATTTCCCATTTGGGCTGACAATGCTCTCCCCAAATGCCATACACTAGCTATTAAAGCCGAAGTATCAGGCATGAGAAGTACCCTTTTGAGCTGGGGGTCAGGGTTGTTGAAGAGACTTGCCATACATAGCTATTGCCTCTTCCTTGGATGCCTCCCAGAGGCTGAACATAGTTAAGTCTCTATTGGTGAACATACAATATACTTTGGACACAGACATAAGGGATCCAAGTTGGTTCTGATTTTAGAGATTCGTCCGTGAGGCCGAGCTTTTGTTGTACCAGAAGAAGCCATGCAAGCGTCCAAGGAAAGGAAGTGCCCAGCTATGATGCCCATGAACCAAAACTAGCACCACCCAATATACCTAAGAGTGCACAGTGGTAACCAAGAGTTCTCTAAATGGACTGAAGGTCCATTCAACAAGAGGGGAATCACGCCTAGTACTAGAACCCAGCCAATTGCAAGGTACTATAAAGTCATGAATCTTAGAAGAGTACTACTGTCTACCACTCTACTAAACTATCACGACTCCTACCTCCATTCTAAACATTAATGCTTATGCCCACAGAAAAGTGTAGATCTCATTTCTCATTAAGGCAACTTCTCCTTGCAATAGACAGGGATAGATAGATAGTATGGCACCCAGGCCCAACAATACACCTACAACACCGCTCCTTCACCAAAGGCCCAACAATACACCTACAACACAGCTCCTTCACCAAAGGCTCAAGGGTCATGGCAGAAGAAAAGATGGGAAGACTGTAAGATCCAGAAAGCAACAGGAAGTTTGCTGTGAAGTTTCCTCTCCTAGAAATGTCAGAGAAGCTACACCCAGGAAGTCTCCTCAACATGGCTGCTTAGAGAAAATCTGGACAAGGATGACTGACACCAATAGACACACTAATATGGACATCAGAATCTCATGGGGCATCAACTCTAGACAAAGAACTACGGGAAACCAAGGAACACTGAGAGCAGGAGAAATAGAAATCTTCCCCAGAAAGAAGCCCCCAAATTGGTTATCCAATACTAAGAGATCAGCCCTGAAACCAAGGAACACTTTACACACTGAACAGATTGTATTTACATATTTAGGAATATATATCTCAACAATTAAAGAAATGGAGGCCATGAATTTGAGAGAGAGCAAGGGAGGCTACAGGGGAAGGATGAGAGAGAGAGAGAGAGAGAGAGAGAGAGAGAAAGGAAAATGATGTAATTATAATTTCAAAAAGCCAAAGTTTATTAGTTTTGAATTTTCTTTTTTCAAGAGAAGCTGATGTTTTTATTTTAAGAATCTGTATAAGGATGAATAGGCCTGGCAGTGCCTCAGGAAGAGGCCGCGTCCTGTTCAGCATGGGAGTACTAAAGTCCACCCTACAGAGCTCCTAGAAAACCGCACAGATTGGCACCAAAGTCTACTGGCTTCAGTGGGTAAGGAAGCTATGCCATCCGGAAGATGGCGGCATGAATAAAACTGTGCACAGCGGACAAGAACTGGCAGCTCTGTGACCGCTCCCGTCTCCTTTCTCCCCATTCACAGTGAACAATCAGAACACACCATGACATTTTCAGGTAAAGTAACTACCCAGAAGGGACCCCAGGAGGACAAGTCACGGTGCATCCTACCTTGATATCCCGGTGGACTATCTGATTGTCATGAAGGTATTTTAACCCTTCCAATATTTGCTTTGTATAGAAGCCAATCGTTTGCTCATTGTCCTTTAATGGGCCCCATTTTGAACGAAGGAGAGCAGAGAGACTTCCTGTAAGATAAGAGAAATGGAGGGCAAACCTCATCCAAGCTCTTTATAGCATATACATAAGGTGACACTAAATTAAGCCAGAACAAACTGCTTCTTCACAGTAGCCCAAACTCTACTGGTTACCTGGGCTCAAATAGGAATATGAAGATATCCCTATTCTGAAGGCTGTCATTATCAACAGTCTAAGTAATTGGATGCTCAGGTGCTAGCTTTAATCCAAGTCACAGCGACTGAAACTAAACCGGTTTCAAAATGTCTGTACTGTCTGCTGAGAAGCATCAAGGTCATGTCACCCATCTGACCGTTGTCTCAACACAGATAAATCACAATCTGGAGTCTAACCAATTCCATTCAATCGAGCTCTTCTTCAGGCCTTAGAAATTCACACTTCTGAGAGTAAGGCAGGCACCCCTTACCTCCTGGGACTTGCTCCATGAAGATTTTGATGAAGCCATTCTCACTGAACGAGCCCAGATACTGGACAATGTTTTTGTGTTTCAGGTGCTTGTGCAAGGCAATTTCTTCATGCAGGGGCTGAGAGTATCTGGAAGACACGCAAATAACAGTATGTTAAGTATCAACCAGACTTTAAAGTATTAACTTAAGCAACACTGAAAATGCCAAACTGTGCCCACAAATAAAATCAATGACCATCTGAGGCCTTTATTTCTCATAAATTCTGTGACATTGAAACTGCAGCAGGACCAGGGGGAAAGTGCTGGATATTGTTCAAACTCCTTGCATAGATCAGATCAGCTCATCTCTTTTAACTAAATGTACTATTTATGGGATACCATTTTACAGACAAGGGAAGTGAATAATGACCCCAGATCACAAAGCTAAACAGACTTAAGGCTTGACCTAGGAGATTAGACACTATTCACACACTGTATTTGCACGGCAGCCTGTTCCACTGACTTCATCGTCATAACCACTATGCCAGGGGGCTGGTGTTCAGGAAGGCAAATATTCCCAATGTCTTAATCACGTTCATCCACAACTTCCCAACGCTTCGTCAACTCCTTAGTAGTCCTACGAAAAAACCGTTTTATGTTCCAATTTCCTTCCATCCACTCATTCAACCCTCCCCCCTTTGAATCCACAAAGTCCTATCATATGATTTTCGCCTGATCCTAAACCAGCCTCGGCGCTGAAAAGGTCAGCTGTGCGCCAGAGTTCAAAACCATGTGCTTAGAGTATGCAACTGTAACAAATGATCAACATGTTCTATATTTCTGAACTAGCAGTGTTTCTGACTATGAGGTCTTGTAAGGCTCATACTCTGAAGAATGATAGCAAGATCATTCATATGCACTTATATATTGCATAGCTTGTCCAATAATAAAATTTCAACAAATCAACTTTTAATGATTTAATTGGCTCTTATTGGTAATTCGTGACAGCATCTGGTCCAAACAGACAAGAGACAGGACAGGACAGAACAGCTCAGGCTTAACGTAGTTTAAGCAGGAATGAGAAAACAACATGGTGCAGAAAGCAACTGGCTGGCTTCAGGTTATTATTTTTGCATGTATCAAAGCAGGGAGAACGACCTTGTTCTGATGGTTTAGACTGGGTGAGCTCCTTTGGATGCTATAAATCTTGATTTATGAAAAGGTCAGACTTATGAATAAACAGATTAGGTGTAGGTTAATGTCAAACCTGAGCATAAGTAATTCCATTTTGGATTGAGCTATTGCAACCTAGAGTGGGCGGTTCAAATCAACACTCTTCTATAAGCATTATTTAATAAGCTAAATATTCTGGGATATTAGCAACTATAACTAACGATTCAATGCTACTCTCTCTCTCTCTCTCTCTCTCTCTCTCTCTCTCTCTCCCCTCCCACCCCCCCACATACACACACATACTTTCTTTCCCTCTTTCTGTTTCTGTCTCTGTCTCTGTCTGCCTGCCTGTCTGTCCCTCTCACAATAAAGCTATAGGTATGAAAAGCTCTAATTACACTAGGGCATATTGAACGAAAACTTGATCTCTCACTCTTGCTTCAGACATACTCTTAAGGAATGTTCAGACCTTCCAATGACAAATCCAACTAAACAGATGGGAGCCTTTTGGAAGGATAGTAACAAAGAGTAAAATTCAGTGTTAAATAATGGTGTTTTGAAGAAGCAATGCAGGGTGAGTTCTAGCACACGCACTTACTTAATGAAGGTCTAAATTCACTTAATTGAGATAAATTTTTATAATTGTATAATACTCCTCAGAGATCTGACAAGGAAAAAGAAGGGAAATTCTCCTATGTCTCAGACATATTACACTTTTATTTCCACCTTTAGAACTGCTACAGGAATTAAAAGGCAGGCATTAAAGTGATCCTTTAATAGTTTATCAGTGAGAGACAGCAAGAGCACTTTGATACTGCATGAGTTGACATAAGAACTACTTATATACATTAGTACAACAAGACTCTTAGATAACGAATGACTCTCAGCTGTGACATTACTTCTGTAGGGATGAAGGACACTTAGGGACTAGTTCATGATTGATCTTGATATATATTAGTGGTACACACTGTGTCCATTCTACAGATTCAGAAGTTTAAGATCATCAACCTGATATAAGCAACTAACTCACGTTATCACCAATCAAAGGCATCCTACCTCCTGACCTTCTATTGAAAATCAAATCACGCTGGAGAGATGGCTCAGCGATTAGGAGCACTGACTGCTCTTCCAAAGGTCATGAGTTCAAATCCCAGCAACCACATGGTGGCTCACAACCATGTGTAATGAGGTCTGACGCCCTCTTTTGGTGTGTCTGAAGACAGCTACAGTGTACTTACATATAATAAATAAATAAATAAATAAATCTTTTTTAAAAAAAGAAAGAAAAGCAAATCATAAATGTCTACATGTAAGATTAAGAGACACAAGCATCCAAACCCATTATTTAAGCCAAGGCTAGTTCAAAATTTACCATGCTAATCAAGGGTCCAGCTGAGCTAAGGCTAAGTACTCCTCTCCAGTATGGAAAAAAACACTCAGCCACTTTCACCAGTGTACGTGACAAGATCTAAATGAGGATGAAGTAATAACTTTTCAGGTCAAGAAAGTGGGCCACATTAGGAAAATTGCAAGAAAAAGAATTTTTTTGACTAGCTATAAAAATTGAAGAATTGGTAGCATTTGAGGTACTACATATACTTAGCTTGGAAAAAAACTACTCATCTGTAAGCCTCTTTGAGCTCAAGCACCCACTGTCAGTCACCTAGACTAGTATTTTCCGTTTTTTTTTTTGTTGTTGTTGTTGTTTTGTTTTGTTTTTTGAGAAGGGGGTCTCAATATATAGCCCCAGCTTGTTGGTCTATTATATATGGCTGGAATGATTGCTTCTTCACATATTCCTCTGTCTCTCTCCTCTTTTGTCTCTGGTGACCCTTTCAGTATATCTATTTTGTAGCTGTTGCAAGGTTCTTAGATTTTTCTGTCTTCCACCTCTTATTTTAAGTCCCCCCACTGCCTTTCAGTTTCGGAAGCTCCTCTCAACATGCCGACCACCCTCCAAGTGCTATGCTAGGGAACCGTCTCAGCTGGGTGTCAGAAGCTGTGTTTCCAACCTCTCACGGTTCTTTACCTGCTCTCGTATCGCACTGTGTCTGTGTCTACTCTTTCAGTCTGAAGACTCAGCATCTTCAATCCCCCATCTGCTAATTGCAACTTGCCAAATTCTGGCTCTGGTTCTGATATCATTAATGCTCTTCAATGTTTCTACCTTTTAGCATGCCTTAAGATATTCTTTGAAAGGTAAATGTGATGTTCTGGGCAGGAGAATCACAGGGAACAGGCCTTTCCTGTGGGCAGTGGTGGGCCGTGGTAAGCAGGGGTGAGAGTACTCTCTAGTCTTCTGCCCCAGTCACTGGGGCTGCTGGGCACTTGTGACGTGCCTCTTAGTCTCCTACTTCAGTGAGATGGGATACTGAGCTGGACTCTTTCGGGCTCTTTCACCTCATGAGAGGCCAGGCTCTCCGAGGGGAACAGGCCTTGATAAAGAGAATAAACGCCTCTAGCATATTTTAAAGTGTTTTCCTCTCCTTTCCCTGGCACAAACACAATCAAATTTTTCTCTTATATTTATAATGAAGGTATGGTAGAATTTTACACAGTAAAACTCACACAAGTGTGGGGCTGCTCACGAGAGGGTCCCCTGGGAGTCTTAACCCTCTAAACTCCTCTGCGCTGTGCCTCCGGCAGTCCGCTGGCCAGAGTTGAGGTTCTCTAGCCCACACTTATTCCCATGGTGGTTTCTGCTCCAGTGAGGTATGCTAGCCTGCATTTTGCCTCTCTCTTTCTAGTTCAGGACCAGTCTCCCGTCTTCCCTGATGGAGTCAAAAGGGCTGCTGGCTTCTCAGTGTGTTCAGTGATCTGCTTGCTGGAGGAGCAAGCCATTGTAGCTCCTTACACAGCAGACTGGCCAGCATAACTGTGCTTCTCCACCTCTCTGTGACGAACCACCTCGACCCAGTGAGACCCAGCTACAACACACATAAGGCCATTTTCCCTTCTGCTCTTTGGAAGCCATTGTTTTCCCAGCTAGAGTCTTGTACTAATCACTAACTGGACAGGCAAAACCTGAATTGGAATTAACACGATGAAGTTTTCAGACAGTTCCAACAATTTAGACTCTCACCAAGTATTTTCCACCACAGGGTTATTAACAAGCCAAGCACGTTAGAAAAGCTTTTATTAGCAAGAGTTAGCATACCTGCTGTCTCTCTCTGGGATTTCCTTAATAGCAATTCTGACCTGGTTGCTTAGGTCCCGCCCTGCGTAGACGATCCCGTAAGTGCCCTTTCCTAACACGACTTTATCTCCATTTTCGTCGTATTCGTAGTCATACTGCAGAGGGGAGGGAGGGGACGAGACAGAAGATCAAAACATTAGTTGAAAGTGACATTTAAAATACCAGTTTTTTAAAAAAAATTTGTTTGTTCTAGGCAGGGTCTTATAGCCCAAGTTGACCCCAATTTTACCATTCTCCCGCCTCTACTTCCCAAGTGCTGGGATTTCTGGTACTACCAAGCAAACACTAGGTCTTTTCACAAACATATTCCTTACTTTAACAATGGCCTTACAAGTGAAATAATAAGATGGGCTACTTATATATATATATAAATTATACATTTATATACTTATATAATACATTACATATACATATGTGTGTATATGTGTATGTGTGCATGTGTATGTGTGTGTGTGTGTATGTGTGTGGTGAAAGCAGAAAGAAGAATCACTAGTGGAGGGGGAAAGAACCAGGATGAGAGATGGGGTTATCAATAAACAAAGCATAATGCAAAATCCATTATTTTATGCTAACTAAAAAATATTAAACAAAATAGGAAAAGCTTCAAAATTGTTTTTAAAAGATTAACAACTCCTTTAAGAATAAAAAAAAAAAACAGCAGACACTGTCAACCCAAGGCAGGTAGTGTGTTCTCGTTTGATAGCACATGTGGCAAATACCTCGTAGCTTCATAGTTTGGGGTGTGAAGGTGCTTCCAGGAAGCCTCGAAGTCCGCCCCCCTCCTGCCCACCGGCCCCGATTTCCATGGTCCATCTAGCAGGACATCTGTCCTTTCTGCCACCTCTAGCTACGTTTTCTCTGTTTCTCAGCTTTGGGTGCTACTGAAGTACTTCACAGGCTGCCAGGACAGTCAAACCACGGACAGGGCTCGAGGAGGAGCAACGTTGGAGGTCTGAGGAGGTGATGGATAAATAAGGATTATTTATGTCTTACCCTCAGTCTTATGAGATGAGATGGTTTTTTGTGACTCAAAATGAGACAATTTTGAAGGAAGGGAGAAGCACTCCCAGGAATGGCTACAGACCTGGGAGAGAAGGAAGACTCCAAAGTCCCCAAGGGATCCTTAAAATAAAAGAGGACAGTTTTGATCTTGTACAGTCCTAAGCCTCCAAGGGTCAAGGATCTTGGTCAGTACTGCACCAGAGTGAATGGGGGACAGAGAACACTTCAGAGAAGCTATCTCACACTGGGGCCGGCACATCAGAAGGTACAGCACGCAGGACGAGGAGACTCAAGCCCTGGATGGGAACTGCAGGATTTAAGACCTAATGCTCAAGCTGTGTCTCTGGAGGAAGCCAAAAATGGGTGTAGACAGGAGAGACCCCAGGACAACCCCTGCCCCTACCCCTGCACTATCTACAGCTGTCTGGAGTGCAGATCTAGCAACAGATTTGCCTCAGGGAATGGTCTCTGCTATTTGCTTTGAAAAAGGAGATGATTTCTTACACCTAAAAGCCAGAGAATTTAACATTAAACGTAGATGCATCATGAGGATAACTGTGTTCATGGGTTTTTATGTTTGTTAAGAAAATGACTTTGAAATACAGCATACTGGATAGATTTACAAATCAGGTTTTCAAAGAACTTTCAAAAATACATAGAACATTTTTTTTTTTTGAAACAGAGTTTTGCCGTGTAGCTCATGTTAGCCTCGGCCTCAATTTCCCTCCCTCCACTTCTTGACTGTTGGGATAAAGTACAGGCATGTGCTGCCACGCCTGGTGAATTCTAGCAAAATAATTCAAAGAAGAAACTCTAATGACACAGGAACCGAAAAATGTGTACATAAAGATGCAAGCTGTGGAATTTTTAAAACAAGGAAGAACAAAACAGACTATAAATATTTGGAACAACCAGATGCAATTCCTAGAAACTGGGCCCTGAATTGGAGATAAAAATAAATTCATACTCAGACATGATGCAGGAAAATAGTAAGATACCAAATAAAACAGCAAAGATAAGGAAACCTTCAAAAAGGAACGTGAGGCCAGCAGGATGAGAAGATGACTAGGTGAGCAACGGTACTTACGGTTGCCCCCAAAGGACCCAAGTTCAGTCCCACATGGTGGAAGGAGAGAGCAGATTCTATGTCTTCCACTCATGTGTGCTCGCATATATTCTTGGGCGCACACACTGTGCTGGCTAGTTTTATGTTAATGTGACACAAGCTGATGTCATCTGAGAGGAGGGAACCTCAATTAAGAAAATGCCTCCATTAGATCAGGCGAGCCAGCAAGGCATTTTCTTAATTAGTGACTGATGGGGGAGGGTCCCGCCCATTGTGGGTGGAGCCATCACTGCACTGGTGGTCCTGGGTTCTACAAGAAAACAGTCTGGGCAAGCCCTGGGGAGCAAGCCAGCAAGCAGCACCCCTCCATGACATCTACCTCCATGTTCCCGTTCTGACTTCCTTTGGTGATGAACAGTTATTTGAAAGTGTAAGCCAAATAGTCCTGTCCTCCACAATTTGTTTTGATCATGGTAGTTCATCGTAGCAATATTTACTCTAACCATCCTAAATAAAATGTTAAAAGGAAACAAGGTGGTACACTTCTCTACTCCTAAGCTTGGGAGGTAAACCGGAAGTTCAAGGCTATCCTCAGAAACATAAGGGGTGCTAGAGTCATCCTGGGCTACGTGAGATCCTGTCTCAAATAATAAGAGCAAAGATAAAAAAGGACAAGCTAACAACACAGGATGGTAAGCAGACTCTGGGGGCCCAACAGACCATGTCAGCCTCAGCTCCAAGTTTTGAAGCCCTCGTTGAAGGCACTTGGGTCATATCTCTTGGACAAAACAACACTTTGTTAGAGTGGGGTACAAAGGACTCCATCTTGGACCCCTCTTTCTTGGAACATGGTCCAAATTCTGGGAAGAAGGTGTCTGTTCTCTTGATGTGCAACCTTGAGCATCCACTGTGAGGTACCAGAGCGTCATTAGAGACGCTTCCTACACTAGAATGAATGCCTAGTGTACAGATGAATAGGTCTTCTAACGCCACTCCTCAGGGAATTCTGCTTGAGAGATGAGGAATGTGAGGGTGGGGGTGGGGCATGGGAGAAGCAGCAGGGAGCTTCCAGCAATAAGCCCAGACTTGGACCGTGAAACAGGGATCTTGTAAAGATGCAGTAAGACTACCTCAACCATACCACCCAAGGAGTTCAAGTGGCCACACCCATTTCCTGTGGTCTGGAATCTGGCAATCCTGGGCTGGAATCCCACCAACAAAGACCATTAGCAAAGAAGGTCAAGTTTGCCAATGTCCCTCTCAAAGAAACAAACCTACATACTAGACTGAGATTCATCAACATTTGATATTATTATTATTATTATTATAGTACTTCAAAACTTAAAAGGGGAAAAAAAAAGTCAAATCACCTTCCTCACCTGATCTCCAAATTCCTTGTTACACAGTAAGAAAGACATACGACCCCTATTAATCTACACATGACCAGAGATCTCTTTTTAATGAAACTGAGTTGTGTTTAAAGCCAGATCTTCAGAATCAAGAGTTTGTACTCTTCCTACTCCCCATGTATGGAGCTTTGAATGAGAATCACTCCCATAGGCTCAAAAATTTGCATGGTTAGTCTTTAGTTGGTGAACTATTTAGAAAGGGTTGGGAGGTATGGCCTTGCCAGAGGAGCTATGTTACTGGGGGTACACTTTAAGGTTTCAAAAGCCCACACCAGGCTTAGTCTCTCTCTGCCCGCTGCCTGCAGATCATGATATAAATCTCTTTTAGCTACTGCTCTAGCACTATGCCCGTCTGCTTCCTGCCATGATGATCATGGGCTAACCCTCTAAAAGTGTAAGCAAGCCCCCAGTTAAATGCTTTCTCTTACAAGATTTGCCTTGGTCAAGGTGCCTCTTCATAGTAACAGAACAGTAACTAAGATGCTATAGGGGCCCCTATCACAGATAAGGTTAAAAACGAGTATCAATTTTGTTTTCAACACCAGCGCCATGATGATGTCCCAGCATATTGTCTGTACCCACTCGACACCCAAACACTTCTTCAGTCACATGCCTGATTACCTTGCCCTTGCAGACTCCAATGGTTCCTTCTCTTACTCCCTTGATCAAATCCATTGACAAACACTGTGGGGTTTCCTCTGTGGAGGCTCACATAGCCAGGGTTAATCTTTGTCCTCAGTGCTAAAGCCTCCAGACAGGCCTTAGCGTCTCTACAAATCCTGGTCCTCACCTCCCTTGTTGCTTTCTTCTCTAGTAAGTTTTCCCTAGGAAGATGACCCTCAACTTTGCAACATCCAAAATTCTAGAATGACCTTCCATGTTAAGATGGCCCACTCCACTTTCTTGGCCCCCTGTTGTTTTCAGGATCAGATGCAAACTCCTTGGCACCGCGTGAGTATCCTTCAGGCCCCCTCTACCCTCTTCCGTTCTTTTCTCCTCAGTCTTTTCCAGTGGGGATGATTCCAGAAGCTTCTTTTCCCACGCACAAAATCCTACCTTGAGCTGCAGGAACAAGCTCCTCAACCAACCATTTGTTGACTTTTCAAGATGACTGATGTGCTTCCAATGAAAGGAGTAACTCAGGAACTTTGAAAAGGTCATGGAACACTTGCTCCTCCCAGAAGGGCAAGTGTTCCCCCTCCCAGAAGGGAGAGGCTAAATTACATTCCTCGGACCACAGAGTGGTCCCTGCGGCTAGGGAAGGCCCAGAGTCCGTTGGCCACCTACCTCATCCCTAACAACCAATTAGTTTAAAGGTAACACTGTTCTGCCAATCACATTGTGCCTAATGGCTGCTGCCCTGAGGACTGTATAAGCCCAACGCGCGTGGTCATTCTCTCCCCATGTGCAGGGCGACCCCAGAATGTTGGATATTAAATAAAAGTCCTCTTGCTTTTTGTATCGATTCCCGTCTCCGTGTGGTCCACTCAGGGGGTCTCTCCGGTAAGTTAAGACTTCTCTGAGGCTTATACCAAGATGCTCCGCTCTCCCTTGGTTACGATTATTACTGTTTTACTAGGGACTGAACCCAAGGTGTGGTGCGTACTAGCATGTGCTCTACCAAGGAGCCCTCTGCTCACACCTTCCACGGACCTGGTCTTGCCCACTTGTCTGCATCATCTTCCCTTGTCTCAGCCCAGTAACTAGTTGCCTGGTAAGTTAGAATACAGTACAAAGTTTTAAAAGCAGGTAACAAATCATTTGGAGTCAGTATCAGGTAGGGAGGCAGAGGCAGGAGGGTCAGAAATTAAAGAGCTGGACTTGCATATAATTTGAAGCCAGTTTGGGCTGTAAAAGCCAATCTAGGGGGAAAAGAAAAGATCCAGCATCAGCTTAGTTTTCGTTGAAAATATGTTTGCCCCCGAATACTGACTTAGCCCAGTAAAGAGCGTGTATGAGGATAGGTTTAGTCGCTTTTAGTTTCCCTCAGGAATCTAAGCATCCCAAGACCATCGATTATGTGTTAGATATAGAAGTTGACTCCTACCAAAAATGGCAGCCATAAACAAAACTCAGAAGATCTTGTAATAACAACAGAACGATTCAAGTAAAAACCATTTCAATGGCGGTTACCACTTTGATGGTTTACTGCTTATTTTTCTATTATAAAATAAAGATATAAATTAAAAAGATAATTCTGAAAGGGAGCTGAGATAGGAAGCTGGATCTTATGTATGGAGAGGGAATTAGCTATGTGGCGGACAGAAAACTGAGCGGAGAATAGGGCTGAATACCCAGGAAGGCAAGGAGGTGTCAGTTGACTTGATGGCAACATTGGGCATCCACTCCAAGTGCCTAGAGTACTCATATATTAGAGTTGTATATATTAGACAATCTTCCTATGCTAGGTGCTTAATCTAAGGACAAAGGATATCAGGTCCAGGGAAATCTGCCTGAGAGACAGGCATGTGAGTGTGGAGACCTGAGGCAAACAGGAATAATGGAAGCAATGTGTTAAACAACAAACGGGGGAAGAAAAAAGTGGGTGAAGAAAGAAGGTCGCCCACTGCTCACGAATCTTGTGTTCCATTTCTATGGCAATAGGTTAGCAAGTCGGGCTGTTGCTAAGGGAGACAGCAGACGCATCTCAAGGCAATGACAGGTAGAATCATTCTTTTTTGTTGTCTGTCCAGAAAATATAACTGGGCCTGGGAAGAGAGCTGGCGGAGAGGTTAGGAGTGACGGGGCGAATAACAGATCCGTGATCTCCCAACAGATCCCTGATTCCCCCACAATGGATCCTTGATTCTCCCAGTCCTTGCATTGGCAAGGGACCCACAGTGAAAGAACCACCTTTTAAACTCTAGACAATTTCCTCTGGGACTAAATCCCATCATGTAAGCAGTCACCTTGTGGACCTAAAAGGCTGTTTTATTAGTGGTTGGTCTATACTGTCTCCTTAATAAATGTGAAAATATATTAATAACCATCAATACCTTTAACAGAATATCAAATCCAGTAGGTACAGGCATAAGGAATGAAACCCAGAGTCTCCCACATGTCAGACAAGTGTTCAACCCATGAGCTACAGTCTCAACCCAAGAAGCTTTTTTTCAAGAATCTTCCTTATTGCCCTGTGTAAAGCTGCCTGTCCCTGGCACCCTGCTTCATTTGCCCTTAACGCTGTCATACTCTATATTTTATTTCTTTGTGTTATCCTCTGTGTCTTCTTGAAACACTGTCTTGATGACAGCTGGGATCAACTGTTTCAGGTTCTCCTGATTCCGTAGAATTGACTGTATAGCAGGTGATCGATATTTTCTGAATGGATTATCTGGAATCCACTTGGTCCTGACAGTATAGATGAAGATTATTTTCGACTGAAAATATCAAAGCCAAGAGTGACCTTCGGGTATGGGGGTGGAAACAGCTGCTGCGGCTTCCTCCCAGAAGTCCAAGGTAGACAGGAAGCTGCCTGTGCAAAAATGTCAAAACTTTCAGTGCTTTTTACTGGTTTGTCACTATGTCACTATGCTCTGTCCCTTGAAGCCCTGACCCTCCTTCTAGTGGGGTGGCTTGATGCTGCTTGTATTCTAATGCTAATACTGGTTCTTCAAGACCTGGTTGCCCCAGAGACAAGAGAGTCTGCACATAGACCCAAGTGATGCTATGTGACTTTGCTCCCAAGTTATTTCTAAATGGTAAATAAAGATGCCCGCCAGACAACAGCTGGGCAGAAGAGATATAGGTAGGATTTAGGATGTGTGTGTGTGTGTGTGTGTGTGTGTGTGTTTGTGTGTGTGTGTTTGTGAGAGAGAGAGACAGACAGACAGACAGACAGATAGACAGAGACAGAGAGACAGAGAGAGACAGACAGAGAAACAGAGACAGACAGACAGACAGACCATGGGTTAGGAGTCAAGAGAACATGGCCCTGAGGACTGGCCAATTGGAGTTAAAAGCAGCTCAGATAAAACATAGTAAGTAATAACCTCGGGGTTATCGATAGGAAAGTAAATTCTAATAGCATAGAGGGTAGATATCTGCCCAGCTCTTGTGCTGTTTAAGGCTTATTATAAATAATAAAAGTTGTGTGTCCTTTATCCGAGAACTGAATCATAGGTAGGGTAGAAACTCCAGACTGGGATTGAAAATTTCTAAACAATGACATCAGTAATTAACTCTAGCTGGCTAGGAAGCCCCTTCTGGGTATTTTACATCTCTTCCATTGATTAACATTAAAGCTTCATGTCTTTTCTTGTCTACCTTTCCTTTGTCAGTTAATGAGAAGGCTCCTCAGTACAGAACCTTAATTGGTAGAGGATAAAAGATCAATAAAACGAATATACAGCAAGTTGATGTTGATCTTACACAGCATCTCAACAATACTAAGGGACTTTTTTTATATATATATATACCTAACTGTCGCATTTCAGATAGGTACAAAAATAGAAATAGGATCTTAAAGAAAACAAACCAGTTTGTCACTTAATCATTCCAAATCAATTTAAAGTCTCTGTTTGCAAGTGTTTGTGAGGCAAGTCAACAGACAGAAGTCTTTCATCACCTCGCAGGTGTCTGAGTCTAAGGAAAGTGTTCTTTCTATGGAACTTATTCCCACTCCGCCACCCACAAGGGACCAACTTTCTCTTCCTGTTCACTGGGAACAAGATAGAGACAAGTTCACAGAGCTTGCTGCAGTAATGCCTCAGACTTGTGTCAGTTAATACACAAAAGAGCTACAAAGGGGGAGAGAGAGAGAGAGAGAGAGAGAGAGAGAGAGAGAGAGAGAGAGAGAGAGAGAATCTCATGTGTGACTCACCATGCATGTTGGAATCTGGTGATGTGGCAAATGTTGACCAGCATATACCCTTGTTAGATATATACATGGTAGTGGGCAAAGTCAGGGGTGAAAAGGTAAAAAGTAGTATGGAAGCAGAGAATGTGAGAAGCAGGAGACGTTAAAAATAACTTAAAAAGAAACACGGCACCTGAGATCTCAGAACAGAAGACATGGTCACCCAGTATGAAGGCTACAACCCTTGTTGCATCTAGCTGCTGGGAAGCATGGCACCCAGGAAGGACGTGGTGCGGCTGGACCATGGGACAGAAAGGGGAGGTGCATCAGAGTGGACAGGAGGGACACTGGGCTTGACCTCCTCATTGTGGCTTGAACATGAAATTACCCCCCACCCATGGGCCTGTACATCTGAACACTTGGTCCCTAATTCACAGCATTGTTTTTGTAAGATTGTGGAACCTTCGTAACTCTCCAGCCTAGAGGTTTAATAGCCCATCACTACTCCCTGCATACTCTCTGCCTCTTGTTCCCACGGCCATGTCTTCCTCACCATGGTGGACTACATCCCCCTATTATTGTATGCCCAGACAAGCCCTCCTTCCTTTAAGCTTCTTGTCATGTCTTTGAGCACAGCAACAGGAAACACAACTAATGCATTCCTTCTTCAAGGATCTGCAATAGGAAACACAACTAATGTGCTCCTTCTACAAAGAGTCGCAACAGGAAACAACTAATGTACTCCTTTAAGGAGCTGTAAAAGTGTATAATCTGGCAAGTCCCATGATTAAATGTGAACTGGGGGTCTCTGATGGTGACAAGGGACGGGGTAGACAGGCAAGGCTGAGCAGCTGGTCTGGGGCTTCTCTCCAATCTGGGGCTGGAGCTTGTATTCTGCAGCAATGTACTAGAGGCAAGAAGTACAGCAGGGACCACAGGTAGTGAGTATTCAAACCTTAGTGGCCAGCTATACTCAACTTCCTGAAAACCTCACTGTAAGTCAATACATTAAATTACTAAGAATATGGGCTCATAACCCTTCTATAAAAAAACACAGCCTTGAGTCAAAACGCATGGCCCTGAATCAAAAGGAAATGTTGCTGTATGAGACATGATATAGTGCTATCTTTGAAACAACCCTGGAAAGTTCATATGAATGTGGAAAATTATTTAAAAACTCAAAGCAGAGAAAAGACAATTAAGATCTTCTTGTTCAATTCTAAAGGCAGAAATTATCTTAGACAAGCAGGTGTATAAAACTAAAGCTGATTACTGGCAAAATTAGAACCGTAATCCAGTGCTCTCGTCTCCAGTTCAGAGATCACAGAGGGTTAGATCTGACTATGAACAGGAGAGGCCTGGTCATGAGTCAAAGAAGGCTGTACCCATCATTATTGTGCACCACTCATTACTAAAATCAGAAAGATTCTAACTCCAGCTAGAAAGTTTTCCAAATGCCAGGAAATCTAGGGTTGGCTATGAATTTGGAGCTTATGGAACCACATTAATATTATCTGTTGAATGTTGCCAACATCATAATCAAAGATAAAATCATTGAGGAGCATCTCCTGGTCAGTCAGCTTTTCCAATATTTTCATTTTGTTGGGTGAAGATACCCAAAGGCTTCTTGAATTGGTATGTGTGTTGAAACTATCTGAATTCCAGTTGAAGTATACACAAAATAATTGTGCATACCAATCCCAATTATCGTTTAAAGAGGATCTCTAATAAAATTCTTCTTATACAGGATAGAGGTTGAGAAGAAAAGGAATTTAATTTTTGATTTATCATACACAGGCTGATGTTTGGTTTCTGTTTGCTGTCAGGAAGTGAAGCACTTCATTTTAATCCAGTAGCATGCTAATAAAATAATTTAAATGGGAAAAAACAGTTAAGAAACATCATCAGATACATATCAGAAAGTTATACACCATGCAAAATGTAAGTTAAGGCTTAATGATATAGTTATGGCTATGAAAGACACTGAGAAGAAGTGAGGTGGGCTCTAACATCCTCCAGTTTAGAAGACTACTGCAACCACTTGTGAATGGATGCTAATGGATGAATATATGCTATAGTAACAACTATAACATAATCTTATTGATTGGAACAAATAGGACAGTTTCATAGACTGGAAGATACCTGAGTAGTACTTGTAAAGTGTATCCACAGCGTACTGCATTCTTGACATTAATGTTGCTTTGTTGCTACTACTGATATTTAAAAATAACAAAATTAGCAATAGTTGAGGCACCATAGCAAACAGAGTCCGAATTTGTAAAACAGAAAGAAGATGCTTGAATTCTTGGACGAGGCTGTAAAGCCCACTGAAAATACCATGGAAATCATTCTGTATCAAAGAGTTTAAATTATTCTGATGCGACACAAACGTAGACATATAAGAAAATTCCCTAGCTGTCTACTGAGAGGTCCTGCCAGAGCCTTACAAATACAGAGTCGGATGTTCACAGCCAACCATTGGACTGAGTGCTGGGCCCCAATGGAGGGGTTAGAGAAAGGACTGAAGGGGCTGAAGGGGTTTGCAACCCCATAGGAAGAACAACAACATCAACCAACCAGACCTCCCAGAGTTCCCAGGGACTAAGCCACCAACCAAAGAGTACACATACCTCTGGCTGCATATGTAGCAGAGGATGGCCTTGTCAGGCATCAATGCAAAGAGAGGTCCTTGTTCCTATGAAGGTTTGATAGATGCCCAGTGTAGGGGAATCAAGGGTGGGGAGGTGGGAGTGAGTGGGTGGTTGGGTGGGTGGAGGAACACCCCCATAGAAGCAGGGGGAGGGGGGATAGGAGAGGGGGTTTCTGGGAGAGGGGGAAACCGGTATGGGGTTAACACTTGAAATGTAAATAAATTAAAATAAAATAAAACAACAATAACAACAAAGAAAGAAAAAGGAAAAAAAGAAAGTTCCCTACCATGGATGGTTGGCGCTCGCACGCTTAGTGGAGAAGAGTGTGCGGGAACGCTCTGATGAGTCAGAGTGTTATCAAACATGCCTACCAGGTTTTGAGAGGTCAGCTGATTTAACAGAACCCTCTAGATGTTTCCAGAGGATGGCATTTGCATCCCCTTCCTTATTTAATTGGTCATGGAGCTTTTGACAGACCTGCTCATCCAGGAAGCACCTTTACCAACACCCATTCCAAATGCTACTGCTAAATAGAGCTCTTTGCAAAGTGCTTAAGACACTGAAGCCTTACATAAGACACTGAGGCCAGGCAGCTTAATCACAAATACTAAGAAAATAAAACCCATGTGCCATGTGGTGCATATACTGAAATTAATTCCCAGTCAG
Organism: Tokudaia tokunoshimensis; assembly: GCA_036184795.1. Lineage (NCBI taxonomy): Eukaryota > Metazoa > Chordata > Mammalia > Rodentia > Muridae > Tokudaia > Tokudaia tokunoshimensis. Next base: position 59,991,827 of record BTHU01000006.1, read on the forward strand.
TAACTGGTGGTCCAGTCACAAAACCAACCTTGTCTATCTATGGTTACCATTACTGTAGCCTGGATACAATATATGCATATTCTTGTCGAAATGTATCTAGTTCCTCAGAGGAAAAAAATGAGATAAGAGGTAGATGTTGTCGGTTTAAAAAAAAAAAAACAGAAAGAAAAATAAGGATCATGTGGGATTGTGAGGGACTTTATGGATTTTCCTGCCTAAGCCTTCATGATTTTATTTTAGTGATCATTCTCGTTATCTTGACCCTGACACTGGATTTGTATCAAGAAACACTCAATTTAAAACAAATAAAACACAGATTCTAAGAGTCAAAGAACACTGAAATAGGAGTTCAGAGACCTGACCCAAATATATAAAAGTACTACATGCCAAATACACACAAGTAAGTATTACTGTCTACTACTCCTGTGACCAGCCAAGCTAACACACTGAGAATTTTTTTCTTAATTACATCTACCATCTTCTTACACCTTTAAGATGCAGAGGCCCCCTTTTCAATATAAAATTTATAAAACCATTAAATAATTACAGAATCTAACTATATGATTAGCAGTAATGATTGGTTAGTATATTAAAATTTTTCCTTCATATGTTACCTCTACTGAGTAACAGTTAATTTTTTTAATTTTATATATATATATATAATTAATATATATATTAGTTCAGAGAATGGGATGAAATTACCAAAACAATCTAAAATGTACATATCCTGATCTTGGGTATTAGTTTATAGTTTTATCTTTTCTCAATTTCACTTTAACGCTAGCATGTGAATTTCAAAATGGTGGCAGTGCCACACACCTGTCATCCCAGCACTTGAGAGGCAGAGGCAAGAGGATCTAGAACTCAAGGCAGCCTTGACTACAGAGTGAGTTCAAGGCCAAACTCATACAGAAGGCCAGAGAGATTTTATCATCTGGAACTTTCACTGAGGGGAGACTAGGAAAAAACAGTAAGGATACTGTGGCCCACACACGGAGGTCAGTTAACACCTCCACAGACAAGATATAGGTCGTCACTATCGTGTAAGTAAAATATGGCAGCTCAATTCCTCTGAGGACAGTGGGGTCCTCAACCCTCCTACTGCAGCAACCCTTTAATACAGTTCCTCATGTCATGGTGACCCCAACCATAAAATTATTTTTGTTGCTACTTTATAACTGTCATTTTGCTACTGCTATGAATCGTAATGCAAATACCTGTGTTTTCTAATGATCTTAGGCAACCCTGTAAAAGGGGTCATTGAACCCCAAAAGGCCCGCAGGTTGAGAACCATTGCTCTGAGGAGGCTGTGATCAGTGTTTGCTTTAAAGCTATTTTTATTTATTTGTACATGCTTCTGTAGGAGTGAAGGTGTTAGGGTTAGGGGTTAGGGGTTGGGGGTTAAGAGTTAGGGTTAGGGTTGGGGTTGGGGTTAGGGTTAGTGTGTTGGTGTGTACTGGTGTCTGCAGAGGCCAGAGGATGCTGTGGGAGCCCCTGGAGCTGAAGTTACAGGCAGCTGTAAGCTATTGGACCAGGGTGCTGGGAACTGAAGCCAGGTCCTCTGGGAGAACAGAACGGGCTCTTAATGGCATAGCCACCTGTCCAGCCCTCTTAATAAGAGAAAATTTAGACTCTGAGTGCATCCATGCTTCATCCCACCACAGAGATGAGTCTCATTCTTTCCCATCCCCCTTGAAGTCAGCTTTCAATTCTCATTTGTAAAATGCATGCTCAGTTCAGTCCTTACCTCCAGGGAGTCACCTTCACAGTCTCCTTCCTCCGTGCCTCTCCCCTTCTCTTCCGTGATGGTATTCACCATTTCAAAAAACCTACAACGAAAGAGTTGGTATTCACAGTAATGTACTATTAAGTGCATATGTTTCTTCACTGCTCAGTTAACCCATCATGAGTTGACAATATCTTAGGTGGAAAATTCATTTGGACATTAAACCCACTGAACACCCTGCCTCAGCCTGGCCTGCTTCAGTGTGATGAAAGCTCTTATATCATAAATAACTGGGCAGCCATGGAACACAAGCCTAATTTATGAAGAATCAAATGATCCACGGGTCTTAGTGAATACAGTACCTGTATCTAACTGATGGTCCAGCACAGAGTAGCGTGTTGGTTGGCCACCAGCCGAGAAACTACGGGAAGTGAGATCTCTAGGAAATGAGACAACACTCTCAGCTTTTGCTCAAGTTGAAAGATCCTAAGCCCAACCACTGTAAATAAATACATCTCAAATCGACTTCAAAAAAAAAAAATCAAGAACCAAGAGTCTTTAGGCAAATAAACCATCAGGATCAGCATTGTGTGTCTTGGGGGTTGTGAGGGATGGGGGTGGGAATGTGATAAGAACCTATCTCAGGTTGCTAGGGTTTTCCAGAAATTTTCTAGAAATTTCTAACTGCAAATAATAGTATATGTGACTTGGAACTAGACCACTCAGAAATGCCAACAGACAATGTGAACTATGAGATGAAGATTACTGGTGTCTGTGTGACCTTAGGCAAACTCTTACAGCTCTCTGGGCACATAATTGTAAAGCAGGGGATATACAGGTTTCTTGGACCGGAAGATACTTAGAGTAACACTTGAAAAGTGCACACACAGCACACTGCCTTCATAAACGTTAATGTTGCTTTGTTGCTATGATTGTTATTTAAAAACAACAAAATACCCATATCCTGGATATTCCAGAATATCTAACATCTGTAAATTTGATCTGTTACTAAATTTTTTGCCTGAGGACGCCAATATTTTATATATATGTATATATACATATATCCTATAAGTACTGTCTAAAACGCTGATATGAATTAGGGCAGACTGGCTTACTTAGGCACAGGTGATAGCCACCTCTTTTGAATGACATTTTTTAAATGGCTATGTTTTATTTCTGAGGTTAGTTTCAGCGCCAAGCAAGGTATCTGAGAAATACATTTGTCCTCTGCCCTCTGAGTAAACTTGAGGCCATTGATTCATATATAATGTATGTAAAGTACTGTATACAATGCTGCTTGTCTCACAGGCAGCCCTATGCAAGGCTGACCCATTGCATGGGCAGAGCAGGTTATCATGTGACAAGTTTTCCTATACAACTCAAGAAATGATTTCGGTGCCCCATTTTATCTGTCCACCCATTCACATAACCACCCATTCAAAAAATACTCTTTGAATGTTTAGGGCCCCAAACTGTTCTGCCTAATGGGAACCAATGAACAGAGCTATTTTGGAGTTTGCAACCTATTTGGAATTCCCTTGTGCCTACTTTCTTTTGTTTTTGAAAACAATTTTTGCCATACAACAGATTTTGATCATGTTTTTCTCCTCCCCATCCACTCACTCCAAGACAGACCAGGCTGGCCTTGAACTCACAAATCTGACTACTTCTGCCTCCTGAGTGCTGGGGTTAAAGGTGTGCACCACCATGTCTGGCTCTCCTTCCCCAGTTCTTAACCTCCATTCCTAGTGCACATTTCTTAGATGTCAATGAAATCATGATTGATTAGGATAATAGTAAACTCTGAGTAAGGTTAAGTTTCATGATAAGTTAGAAACAAAAGTAAGATCACTCGAGAGGGAAATGTAAGCTAGAAAATGGCTTTAAAGTTACGTTAAGACCCGAGGTGAAGATGCACACCAGCCACTAATGGAAAACTTCCCAGGATGATCATCTAACAGAATATATGACACAGCGGGATGACAGCCCACTGTATGCATCAGGAGCAAGGACGCGGAGTCCCACGTGCCTAGGTCAAGTTCATTTTTATCCTTATTGGCCATGATTTTAAGGTGGTTACCTTTCAAAAAGTTTTATTTATTTTTATCTTTCACTGAAGATGGTTATTATACAGATCTACTAGGATTTCACTAAAGATTAAAATGGATGCTACGTTGGGGTTGAGCATCAAGACAGAAGCCACTCCCTGTCTACTGAGTCAGTATGTCAGTCATTTATTGGGGAGGGTATTTGAAAAGAGCACATTCCTCAATAAAGTTTAAATCCGGACTGGCTTTCAACTATGCTCTGTCTTCGAAGTGGTTATTAATCTTCCACCTCACTGCCCATCACCGTGTTCTAAGGGGATATGAAATATTTCACTAAGAGTAATATACCCGGGGAGAATAATGCAAACATACAGTTGAAGTTCATAGATTGGGGGGCGGGGTATCTCTTTTACTGGTATAGATCAGATCCCAGGCTATGTGGCTACCAGAGAATCCAGTATAATTAGTCTGAAGTGGGACTCAGGTATTTCTTATTTATGCTTCCCAGGAAGTTCTATAGGAGGCAGGATCACACTTGCAGACAGTAGTGAATTTACACTAAAGAATCTGACCAAGGAAAATTGGACACTCATTTCTTCCTCCCCACTCCCAAGCACCAAGGTTCTATTAAAAGTGTCCCTTTCTCCCAAGCACAAAGAATCAAATGGAAGGGGAAGGCAGGGGCGGGGAACAGGCCTGCTGAACATGTAAGGTCTCTGTGGTGACCACAGCTATGCCGGGCAGCAGATGGGACAGGGGAGGGGACAGGGTACATAAGCTCAGAGGCTTCTGGCTGGAAGTCCTGGACCCCTGGCATAAGCAGAGGGGAGGAGGAGGGGGAGGAGGAGGAGGAAGAGGAAAAAGAGGAGGAGGAGGAGAAGAAGAAAGAGAAGGAAGAGGAGGAGGAGAAGGAAGAGGAAGAGGAGGAGGAGGAGGAGGAGAAGGAGAGGGGACTATTTGAAAGGCAGGCAGGGCCCAGAAACCTGGGGAAAAGATACACACATTGTCCCCCCCCAAAAAAAAATTAAAACATAAAATGAGCCATTAAGACGAAGCTTGTCCAGGTTCACCGGGCACAAGGCGTGCATACATGTGCATGCGTGCATGAGAATACACACACACACAAAACAAAGTGGGCACTCATTTCTAATAAGTAAGTATTTTAAGAAATGAAACACTGTATTAAACAATTAACCTGTTGGCTGATGTTTTGTTTAAAATGCACTGTGGCTAGGCAAAGGCTTGATTTGATAAACAGAACCCCCAAATCCAATGCCACAGGCTTATAAAGCAGAATTCAAATAAAGTGTGTATGACTGCCTTGCCCTGTGTGTATAACCAACCGCCTCGCTGTGTGTGTGTGTGTGTGTGTGTGTGTGTGTGTGTATGTGTGTAACCACCTCACCATTCAGAAGCCACTTATTTTACTTGAAAGCCACAATCAAGTGAAAATAGCCCATTTCATCCACAATGACAAACACGTACCTTTTACAGTGAAGTTCTGTGCAGAAGTAGATTTGGAAGTCGTCAGAATTGTGAAGCACATAAAGGAAACAGCACCGTTCTTCAAACTTGGAGATACTGAAACAAACAAACAAAAATCCCCACTTTATTCAAACAAGCATCACTGCCCCGTACCTCTAATGAAAAATAAGCACCTTTTATATCTAACCCTGCTACGGCATCACTGCTATTGACAAATAGCACTTTCAAGAGCGATATTCCCCATACAATCATACAAACGTTATGTGTTGTTCCCACTCATCTTTGCAGAACAGGGCTGCTCTGCTGTGTTGAACACATACATGAACTGCATGTTGGGTTTGGTATAGAAATGAGTCCTATCCTGCAGCGCTGACCCAAGCGAGAGGGACGCATACATGGCAACTCGCTGGTTAGCCTCAGGGATTCCGGGTCTGTGGGAGATGCTTCCAGAGCTAGCAAGCCAGTCCATACAGGTAGTAAAGGCACTACCACTAGCTGTAGAGATTCTAAAGGAGCAAGGCAACGTGGACCAGCACTTGAACCGGACACAGCAAGTGCTTTGCTTTAGAACAACATGAAGAGTTTTGAGTTTGGTAAGTTAGGCCATGGTGGTTTATGCCAAAAGTTGGCCACTGTTTTCTGAGATGGGCCTGATAATTAAATATCTTAGGTTTTACAGGCCAAAACATTTAGTTCTGCTATTGGCACGTGGAAGCCTTTGCTACACATGAGACCGTGGCTGTTGTCTGACAAAACTTTGTTGATAAAACAAGCTTGGTCCATGACCGCAACTTCTCAGGCCTTCTTCAGTCACCTTTGGTTTTCTTCATGCACAGTTTTGAGAAGTGGCCTTCCTATGTGCCTTAGGGTGACCCCACACTCACTGTGAAATCCACACTGACCCTGAACTCATGCTGTTCTTGATCTGGCCTCCTGAGTACAAGGATTGCGGCATGTGCCACCATGCCTAGATTTTTATTACTTTCCAAGATTAAAAAAAAAAAAGAAAAGACTCTAGTCATCATCTAAGGCCAGGTGAGCCCTCTCCCACCCTTGCTATCCGATTTCTACTCCAGACAGAGGGCTTTGTGCATCTCTTCTCTAAATGTATTTCTAGTATGCCACTGTTCGTCTCACGCCACACTGCCACTGGTTGTGAAAATGCCTGTTCCCCCTTCCCACCTGACGACAAATTATTCAAGAGGACTTCCTCGATTCGTCACCTTCGTATCTTTAGCAGAATAAGACTCAATATGGTACACAGTTGGTGCTCAATAAATGCCACTGACTTGAGCTGGGCACATGGATGACACCAGGCAAACTGCTGACCTAGCTGGGCTGTTCTTTAGTTGGTCACCCTTTCTTTATAGAGGAGGAAGCCAGGTAAAGGTGGCCGTCTTTTGAAGTCACAGAGCAGAATTCAAGTTTCCCAACACGTAAACCAGCGATCACCAGATGGAGACATGCTATTTACATGCCGTGAGTCACAAGAACTGTAAGGAAGGGCTGCCAGGCCTAATTAACAAGGGCTAATTCACTGTAAAAACAGACCTGATGAGGCGAAATGCATAGCAACTACAGCGAATGGATTGTTGAGGAAGGCAGCAGTAAGTACAGAGTACCTTGCTAATTAAGAGGGTAAAGATTTGAGAAGGTATTGATTAGAAAGACAGGAGTCAGCCACTTCAGCTCTCTTGCTTCTTTTCAATCACTCAGGAGGTAACAGGTAGTTCTACCCGGGAAACTAAAATTATCCGTGACTCACTGCTCTACAAGTTCAGACTCTTAACAAAACCAACTACAGTCCTCGCAAAAGCAACAGGATATTGCACAACCAGCCTGCAGAAGTCTGTTGTCTCCCATTTCCACCATGTGGGGGGCAAAGAGAATTTGCTTTGAATGTTGAATGAGTCGAGAAATCCAGGCTTCTAGATGACAAAGTTTCAAACACTTAACCGCGGACAATGGATTCTGACCGATAACCTTTTTTCTAATTCCCAGGAGAGAGCACTTTTTTTTTCTGAGTCATTGGCATTAAGACAAAGTTTTAGAACTGAACTGATTTGTCACTGTGACCTCACAAACATATTTCATCAACAGTGACCTTGGGGGGAAATTTAATGAATTTCCTATTCGTATGTCATCATTAATTTGAGTTCCAGGGTGTAGCCTGGTTCATGTCCTGCAGAGCTTGTACCCACAGATTAGTTCCTGGTAACATAAAGGTCAGGAAGCCATCTTACAGCCTTAACCAAAAGGTCAGTCGGCAGGACAGAACCTCTACACGGCTCCCTTTTACCCACATGTTGAGTCCAGGTCACAGTTCACATTTACCCTGGAGTCACAAGCATGGGGTCAGTTCAAGGATCTACGATGGTGAGGTACTGGTCACAATGGGCAGAGAGGCTGAAGGCTGAGTCTTTACAACAAAGAAGGGTTCCTGAAACGTTCTTCAAATTTAAAACTTAATTTCATAAAGCATGCTATGACTCTCTCAGAAGCATGTCTTCTAAGTACACCAAATGGACCAGGGAAACTTACCTCACTCCCCTGACTGAGGAGGCGCTGAAGTTCCACTCGTGTATACCTTTCTGAAACACAGGAGGAGAGGAGCAACAATAAATGGAAAAAAAATCATAAAATCATTTACTTTTATTATTTTTAATAACAAAGTCATTTTCCTGATGTGTGATTCCTCATGAGTAAATCATCTAGCCGAGGCAGTAGTCCATCCTGAGCTCAGGAGGGTGATGTTTACTTAATAATTCCTGTACTCCAAGACAACAGCTTTCAAGAGGCCTGGAAGAATGACTGTCATTAAATTCGAAACGTTAATTTGAGTTGTAACTGTTGTGCTTTAATTGTAAGTAAAAAACAGAACAAAATAAAACAACAAACCAGTGATCACAGTAATCCACTTGCTATAGTGAATAAGCGCATCTTCTTTCGGTATAACTGCCAATTATTTTCCTTGCATTTGTGTGTTTGAGTACACATGTGTGGGGTTTGTAAGCACATACGTGCAAATGCGTGTGGAGGCCACAGGACAACCTCACGTGTCCTTCCTGATTTCTCCGTGGGCGTGCAGCTTTTCTCTTGAGCCCCCCAGGCAGCTGTTTCCAACTCCCCAGGTTTGGGAGTTAGTGCACGCTACACTCCCGGTTTTTTAAAATGTTGGTTCTGAGAATGGAACTCAATCCCCAAACTTGTATGGAGCACATTACTGACCAAGCTATCTCCCGAGACTTAGCATATCTTTTCTGAGAAAGAAAAGCAATCAATCTGATTAAAGTCTCTGTAATTCTTTCTGAATTACTTTTTCCCTTTTGAAAGCTGGGCCCTACTGTATAGCCCGTGAACTGGCCATTCTCCTGTCTCAACTTCTTGAGTGCTGGGATTCCAGAAGTACACCGCCACAGCCAGCTTGGAACTAACTTTAGGCAGAAATTTCAACAAAAACTCTGTGTCTTTTTATTTATCAGAAATTAATACTCGAGCGTGTGTGTCAGAGTATATAAGCATGTAGAGTGTTCATTACAGCTCAAAGGGATTATTACCTAATTTATGCAAAGCTTAATATGCTAATAATGTTTGGACATAAAAATTTAATTATGATGTGATACACGGGTGATTCATAGAGTCTATGTTTTAAAAATTTATCTCTCAATCATGACTAAACTATCATAATTACTATCAAATAATTGTTCTTAGATCATTTTCCCTATACAAAGCTTTAGGAATTTCAACATCTCCCAAACTGACATATATGTACAGGGTGACCTTTTACCTTAGCCTACTTAACTGGTCTGGAATGGGACCTCCATGTTAGTTCAGCTGACCATGCCCTGCACCCTGGCTTTCAATTACTCCTCTTAGCAAAAGCTAATTCCAACGTGAATACCTTAATCACCCCTGCTCCCTGATTGAAGAAGGGTGCCAGATACTCTATCATCAACATCAGTTTGGGGTGTTATTCAGTTTTATATCAGCTTTATTCAGAACATCCACACAGGTTTTTTTAAAAAGCTTTCCTAGACAGTCCTATAAAAATGAACCGACAGAATTCAGTTTCTCTTTTAAATCGTCAATCAGATGCTGAAATCTGACTTCCTTTACAAAGCTCCGGGTGATTGTTCTTTAGGCAGGAGTCTGACAGCTAATTGGAGTTAACTGATCCATCTACAGAACTCTGGCTATAATAGCAAAGACTCTGTAGATGATTCTGAACTTACACTAGGCAATGAAAAATGTCTCAAGCTCATCTACCAAACCAGTGGCCTTCCATCTTGTGACTGACAGCAGTGACAAGACCATCGCCCATGCCATCACCAACTAACACCCATGCTAGAGGCTGCCTGGGATTCTCTAGATGTCCCTCCCTGCTTGGTCTCTTCCTCCAATAAGGACAAAACAACCCTGATTATTTTCTTAACTACACCCTCTGTAAAAATTATAATAGACATTGAAAAATCCCCAAGTGTTTGACCATGACATACAATTAATAGTAAGATATGTAAAACAACCATTAAGGAAACCCCTTTCCCACTGCTATGAGGTTGTGGTCTCGGCCTGGCCAGTGAAACAGAAGCTCGGCTTAGAGGTGGTCTAGAACTCTTCTCTTGGCAAAAGGAACCCAAAGCCCTACAATTTCTAGCCACAGCTCCAAAATCTTTCCTAGGGCCATGCAACCAGGAGTGCAAACAGGTCCTCTCAAGCTTGATGCAAACTATTCAAAAACCAGTCTTTAGAGCACCTTACTGGGATTTGAGCAAATTCTATTATGAGTTCAGGGAGGGAGAATAGTGCAGAAAGGCCCAATGGAGAGCTAAGGCGATGATTGGGTCATTAGAGCACTTACCTTGCAAACACAACCCTGAGTTTGATACCTTAGAACCCATGTAAAAATGCTATGCCAGGGAGTGGCAGGTCCCATGAAATCCCATCACTGAGGGGAGGCAGAGGCAGGAAGATCCCTGGGCCCCAGTAGTCAACCATTCTGTCCTACCTGGTGAATGCAAGGCCATTCAGAGACCCTGTCTCAAAGGAGGTGGACAGCACTCATGAAGATGCCACCTGAGGTTGTCCTCAGCCTGCACACACATGCATATAAACATGTGTACCCGGACACATATATGCATGCATGTGCACACATGCACTTGCACACAGATGTGAACCAGTAAACAGATGAAAATGTGTATACATTTAAATTTTTAAAAAAAAGGCCACATATAAAGTAACCAATAGCAGCAAATTAAAACAGATCCTGCAGCCTCCGCTCTCAGCCTCATACTGGCTTCTAATGTCTGTCCACCTGAGGCCAGATGTCTACATAATTGTGTGACCCAGAGGCTTCGCTGCTGACGGATGTCTGGTTCTCACACAATGCAGCCTCACCTCTGGAGTCTGCTAGCTGTTGCTCAAGACCATGGTGGGGTTAAAGTGGGGTGAGGGCAGAAAAGGCTGGCTGGGTGGTAAAGCATGACAAGGACAAACAGCTGGAATGTGGCACTGGGAGAGACCAAGGAGGGGTTCCTGAATAGACCTGGCTGGTTTGGTAGGAAAAGAGCAGACTACTTCCTGAGTATCTGGTTCCCCAAGGGCCGCTCTGCCTGGATACATTTCACTACAGTGCTCTTTTTTTTTAAATTAGATATTTTCTTTATTTACATGTCAAATGTTATCCCCTTTCCTCGTTTCCCTTCCGAAAACCCCCTATCCCATCCCCCTCTCCCTACTCACTAACTAACCCACTCACTCCCACTTCCTTGTCCTGGCATCCCCCTACACTGGGGCAACGAGCCTTCACAGGTCCAAGGGCCTCTCCTCTCACTGATGTTCAACCAGGCCATCCTCGGCTACCCATGCGCCTGAAGCTTTGGGTCCCTCCATGTGTACTCTCTGGATGGTGGTTAAGTCCCTGAGAGTTCTAAAGTTCAAAGCCTAAGCTGCAACCACGGCCCTGGAGGAGGCCTGACCTTCGCTGCTAGCAGGGACTCACCACAGAGGGGCACTGGTGAGCTGCAAAGTCAAGTACCAGGATTCAGAGATGCAGAGCTGGAGTGATTAATTAGCCCCAGCAGACCCCACACCGTGGTTACCTATTTGAACCAGCACAAAGCACCATTTTCTAGGAAGTGATCCACCCCAAACCCCACGCTCTGGCCAGGGCAGGAATAAGAAGTAGGAGTTAACAATGAAAGTCATAGTAATAATTTAATAATTATACTGTCAGGCCTTCTTGCTTACCTGAGGTAGCAGCCATTTCTCCCTAGTCCCTCCTTCTCCCTAGCTAACAGTAACAACAAAGGGTTTTGGCGTTGTTGTTGCTGTTGCTGTTGTTGTTTGGAATCTGCTGGGGCCGTGAATTTAGTCTAAACTGGCCATGACAAGTTCAAGTTCCTTCCAGGCTTTTTTATGAAGGTCTGGGCTGGATCCTCCTTTCTGGGATGCTGTCTGTGTGAGGCAATGCCTGTAGTAACTGTTTATGACCAGGAGAAGACAGCCAACAACTTACAGAGAACTCAGCTCAGAACTCTGATACAAAATCGCCCTCAGAAAGAACCCATCTCTGAATTTCTCAGGATAGGAAATACCATTTCCTTCTGGGTTGAGCTGTTTTGCTTGGGAGTTACAGCCCAACACATCCTAAACAGAAAAGACTGACTACCTGGGACTGGGTATGAATCCTTCACACAGTTTTCTTGGCCTCTCTAAATGGCCACTGGCTAAGAGCTAGGGTGAGAGAATGCAGGCAGTCTTTGGGAGCTGAAGGGTCCCTGCCAGCCACATTCCTGATGGAGAAGCCACAGCACAGGCTAAAAACACAGGTTGCTTAAATTTCAACCCTAAAAGGGAGAGAGGGATTTCAAATAACCACACAAAATATCTTGCATGTGGCTTCTCTCCATCTAGGTTTTTCTTCCATGATACACATGCAGATTTTCCTCAAGTACTGACTGCAAAGAGTGAACGCCCACGGGGAACAGGTACAGGGCTGGGGTTGGTTAACTGCACCCCAAGAAGTAAAGCAGTTCTTCAAGAGTCCTGGGATTTGGACTGAACAAATGTCTGCAGAGAATCCACTTACAACCTAAAGGGACATTGGTTTGCAAAAGCTTACATTTTTGAACATGGACAATTTTACTATGAAGATTACAGGGGGTGGGATACCACAGGTGCAGTCCACGCATGTCAAAAGAATGTGGGGAACTGGAGGATGGCTTAGGGGTTAGAGCACTTGCAGAAAGGCCAGGCTCAGTTCCCAGCACCTACGAGATGTCTCATGGACATCTATAATTCTAGTTCCAAGGGACCTGGGGTCCTCTTCTGACCTTTGTAGGCACCAAAAAGACATACATTGCATGCAAGCAAAATAAAATAAATAAATATATTTTTTAAAGGACATAGAAGTAGATGGTAGATAACTCATGGCCTAAGCCAATAACCCTTCCTCATGTACTCATTTATATCTTAAAATATGTATTCTTAGCATACCGTAAAAATTGTTAGAGAGAATAAAAACATCCATACCAAACCCACTTCAATTAACAGAGAACTCTTCTGAAAGAGCAAACAAAACATCTAGCTGGACGTAGTACCGTCTCCAAAAATCTCTGGCTCACGGCTCGCTCTTTTCCTGTCTTCCAAAATCCACTGGCTCTGCTCTCACTCTCGGGACCGTGTTCATCGCTAATTCCTTTAGCCGCATTCTGTTCCAAGTGTCCCTGGGTAACCTTGCTCTTTCCGGTTAAGCCTCTGAAGATCTCTCCCAGTCTTGCTCTCCGCCCAATGTAAGAGCGTGTCTGCATCGACTTTAGAGCGTTGTGAATAAGGCACTGCACTTCAAAGCAGTATGATTAGAACACACACATAAGCACATTGACTATGCCCAGGGTTGTCTGAACAAATTGAGTCTCTATGAGCTCCAAGTGCCTGGGTCCGAAATGAAATTCCTCCAGAATTCACCTTTCCCTTCTAAGCAACCTTCTGGTGTTATCACTCTCAAACTTTGAACCACTAACACTTAATATTTCTATTTAGTTTATCTTCCTAATGATCCATTGGGTTATACATTTTTTCCCCTTTTCTTTTCAAGTGAACTGCCACTCTGCAGCTGCAACCCCCTTTTCCTGCTCTAAGCTCCCTGACTACTTCATTTCTGGTTCTCTCCTTCAGCAGCCTTTCTGTGCCCCTCCAGGGTCCAAGATTCCCAAAACTCACTCTCTCTCTCTTCTCTCCTCTTCTCTTCTCTTCTTCTTCTTCCTCCTCTCTCTCTCTCTCTCTCTCTCTCTCTCTCTCTCTCTCTCTCTCTCTCTGGTTTTTCGAGACAGAGTTTCTCTGTAGAGCCCTGATCCTGGAACTCACTCTGTAGACCAGGTTGGCCTCAACTCAGAAATCCACCTGCCTCTGCCTCCCAAGTGCTGGGATTAAAGGTGTGGGCCACCACTGCCCAGTTGATTCCCAAACTCTTATGTCAAGGTGAGATGTCTTACAGGCAGCAGTGGTAACATTACTGATACAAGTTCTGTGCATTTAGTCCTGTGCTGGGGGATTCCTGGTAATTATCTCATGCACTCTCCTATAAGTTAGTGTCTTTTCTTCATCTAAGGAGGCTACAGGAAGAGTTACCTGGACTGCCCAGGTCACTCAGCAAGCAACAGGTAACACCAGTCTTTCCACAGTTGCCAGCCCTTAGACTTTAAGTAGCTTCAATGACAGACAGCACATATCTAAATTCTTTCCCCACTCAGGAAACAAGTTGGGATTTTATACCACCCTGCTTACCAATATATTTCCCACCGCCATCACTGCCTCTCCCTGGTAAGTCAGAAAGGCTACTTCCCACCCCTGAACACCTCAGGCTCACATTTGCTGACACTGCCTCTCTGTGGACCTTTGCTCTGTTCCTCTGATCTGAGGTCATTCCTTTCCCTTTTCTCTTCTAGTCCTGCTCCAAACCAAAGCCCAGACTCCAAGTCTTTCTGGAAGCTTCCAAAAGAAGCATGCTCTGCCCACTGTTCTCACTGAACGTCACAGACCAAAGGTCCACAAGGTCTTCCCCACAAGCCAGCATGGTCCCCCAAGCCACAGAACTCCTCATAGGGAGGAAATGGTGGGAGTTTCACTACCCATCACAGGCCTCCCTCAGGTGTCACTTAACGCTCCAAGATATATACTAGAAATGTTACTGATGTGGTGTCCGCCATTCTCTCTCCTCACAAAGAACACAGAGAATTTAGCTGTCGTAAAGTTCCTTAACAAGGCAGTTCCTTTATGAATAAGTTAGTACTATAAAAAAGACAATAGTACCTTTTGGAATTTTCTACTTTAAGGGCTAGATAACTGGGACCCATGACAATACTGCTCGTAGTGGCCGATACTAGCATGTATAAGGTGTATTTTGTCGAGTGAAGATCCCTTGGTTATCATAACCTGTTAGTGGGCAAACTATAAAACTCTGGTGCAGTCAGTCCATAGTTGTCCTATGAACGTGGTAGTGGAGCCAGCGCTCCAAAGGTTGGATCTGAAAAGGTCACAGTTCTGACAGAAGCCGCTTGGAGGCGGGTGCACAGACGTCCTTTTGAAAATGGGTAACTGTGCTCACTCATTGGGTGGTTTCATGCTATCCAGCCTATAGCATGTCTACCCAAACACTACCCCTTACCAGACTTAACATGACCAAATGTATTCAAACATACAATGACTTAAAATATCAGGGCAAACAGACTCAGGGTGCTGCAGGGCAGCTGTCCAGTTTCTGTGACAGGTGACTTGCTGATGTTTTGATAGACGGGGCCTGGGCATGATTGACAGCTGGGAAAGGCTTATCCCAGCTGATGTGAAAACCCCAGTGCATGAATTATTCTTCCTGCATTATAAACATGCTGTATGGCTGGGCCTGCTTAGCCTCTGACACTGTGGGTTCACACATGTGAGTTCTGACGAGTCAGGTGGGACACAGAGCGGAAATCCAGATTGTAACCCAGTTCTTGTCACCCAAGTGCCAAGGATCCAAGGTGCCATCCTTTGAAAGATATCATCCCTAGGAACCCAACTTAGTCATAAAGTCAAGGAAATAATGATTCTTCATCAGGGGCTACAACGGAGACATTTGGTATGCCCACAGCCCTTTATTAAACCTGTTCTCAACCACGGCTGCACATAAGAATCACACAGCGATGTTCCTATCAATGTACGTGTGTGCACTCAGAACTCACTCTGAACACTGCACAAAACATCACAACTTAGAGTTATCCTGCAGGGTCATACAACAGGTAGCTCAATGTGTGTCCTAATGGATATTTACAATCTCCCAAATGATACTCTCACATTGTTAAAAGAAAAAAAGAAAGGCTGAATTCTCGGGTCTTAAAAATAGGGGTCAGCCCTAATTAAAAAGAAAAAAGCAGTCATTTTATATTTGTTGTTATTATTCTTAAAATATTCGTGGTGTTCATTGGAATCAAGGGCTCTGTGACATGCACTCTCTACATCACTTCACATAATCTTCAGATCAAAAGCGGGAGAGGGAAGGGTTTCTTTTAGCTCAGGTTGGCCTGGAATTCACGGTGTGGCCTTTAATTTATGATCTTTCTGCCTATACCTCCCAAGTCCTGGGATTACAGATATAGCAATAATGTCTGCTCACAACAATCTTTTGAGGTAGATGATGCTGTAATAACAACAACAATAATAAATTAAAATTTGAAATAATAATAATAATAAATACTTTGTCATCATCATCTTCCCTTATACAGATGATAATACATCTTAGGAAATCCATGTTGCATAAGAACAGTGATAAAATCTAAATATATTCAAGTCTATTAACTTATAGTATTGTAAACTCATACCCAGCTTGTGCATTATTTTTATCTTGTCATCGCTGTATACACCTGCAGGTTTCCCTCATTGGTTTGTCACCACTGTATACACCTGCAGGTCTCCCTCATTGGCTTAGTTGTCACCACTGTATACACCTACAGGTCTCCCTCACTGGTTTACTGTCACCACTGTATACACCTGGAGGTCTCCCTCATTGGTTTATTGTCACCACTGTATACACCTGGAGGTCTCCCTCATTGGCTTAGTTGTAACCACTGTATACACCTGCAGGTCTCCCTCATTGGTTTATTGTCACCACTGTATACACCTGGAGGTCTCCCTCATTGGCTTAGTTGTAACCACTGTATACACCTGCAGGTCTCCCTCATTGGTTTGTCACCACTGTATACACCTGCAGGTCTCCCTTATTGGTTTATTGTCACCACTGTATACACCTGGAGGTCTCCCTCATTGGCTTGTCACCACTGTATACACCTGGAGGTCTCCCTCATTGGTTTATTGTCACCACTGTATACACCTGGAGGTCTCCCTCATTGGCTTAGTTGTAACCACTGTATACACCTGCAGGTCTCCCTCATTGGTTTGTCACCACTGTATACACCTGCAGGTCTCCCTCATTGGTTTGTCACCACTGTATACACCTGCAGGTCTCCCTCATTGGTTGTTTGTCACCACTGTATACACTTGCAGGTCTCCCTCATTGGTTTGTCACCACTGTATACACCTGCAGGTATCCCTCATTGGTTTAGTTGTCACCACTGTATACACCTGCAGGTCTCCCTCATTGGCTTGTCACCACTGTATACACCTGCAGGTCTCCCTCATTGGCTTGTCACCACTGTATAAACCTGCAGGTCTCCCTCATTGGTTGTTTGTCACCACTGTATACACCTGCAGGTCTCCCTCATTGGTTTGTCACCACTGTATACACTTGCAGGTCTCCCTCATTGGTTTGTCACCACTGTATACACCTGCAGGTATCCCTCATTGGTTTAGTTGTCAACACTGTATACACCTGGAGGTCTCCCTCATTGGCTTGTCACCACTGTATAGCTCTGTAGGTCTCCCACTTTGGTTTACTAGTCACCACTGTATACACTGGAAGCTCTCCCTCATTGGTTTATTGCCTCCCAAGAGAAAAAGTAAGTTCCATGAGAGGAGGGGTTTTGTTTATCTAGTATACAGTGCTTTCCCCAGTGTTTAACACAGTACCTGGTTTGCCTGGCACAGAGTAAGTGCTCAGCAAACATCTATTCAGGGAACAAATGAATGAGTCATGCTTAAAGAAAATTAAGAGAGTAGTTTGGAAAGCAATTATAACAACAAAAAAAAAGTCCCTCAAATAAACTTTTCCCTAAGACTTCTCTAATATCTGTGCTTTCCCGCTGCTTGGGCAGGTCCTGCACATTTTCTTTTTATTTTTTAAGAGTAGTTGCATGAGCATTAGAACTGATAAAATCACGCCTCTAATCTCACTATTTGATACTAAGGCAGGGGGATTAAAATTTAGAGATCAGCCTAGCCTACATATAGAGACCCTGTCTCAAAACGAAGAAAAACAAAGTCAGAATGAGCCTCTGACAAGCTAAGGTTGATCGCATGCTGCCTGGAGCAGATATAAGGGGTCTAAGACCCTTCGGGAGCCAAATAGAAGTGTATATCCTACCTTATTTTATCCAAACAACACCGAGTCAGTGCTAATCTGAAATTTAGCAGGTATCTAGATAAGCATGCATTCAGACACAATGATAATTATAATGGGCCCAGTGTAAGCCTATAAGTGGCTTTATTTTAGCAGGCTTCCTAGAATTAAGAAACATGACCTTTACAACAAAAATTTTAAAATATTATTTCTTTGGCATAATTTTGAAAAATTACCCCTTTGGGCATAACTTGGTTTACAGTATGAATTTCTAAAACAAAGAAATATCCCAATATTTAGCACACTTGAAATGGTTATACCATCTATACCAAAAAATATGAATTATACCAAGTATATCCTGCTAATTGATGAAATTCATAACCCCAAATTAGCAGTGTTTATCTTATAGCATGTACTTATGCCAAGATAAACAGTCAAGCTATTTTTCTTAATTAACACCTTTACTGAGGTGAAACCAGAATGGCAGAAGGTCTTATCTGAATTGCATGACTTACCTTGTCATCAGGGAGAACATGCCAAATAGATATAGTCTTCTCCTCAACTTCATTGTTGATAGACAGGTAAGAAGGCTGATAGATTTTGGTTGGCTCTAATATTAATACCTAGAAAGAATATAAGGCAAAGAAGCTTGCATTAGAGACACTGCATCCATAAATCCAACACCATGTGGAAGAGGCTATAGGTTCAACTGCCGTAGAAATTGTCTTAACTTCGGCTGAAGGTCCTAGGATCTTCTGAGTATTTTGTGATATACATTTATCCCAAGGACCAGCTTGTATTGCTAATGGACTGTAAGTTATATTTCAAGTTCCTTAGTTCAGCTATTCCAGGAGAACATAATAACTGTTAAAAGCTTCAAGCTTATAACTACAGCTCTTATGAGGCAGATGATCACCACAAGTTCAAAGCCAGTCTAGGTTACACAGTGAGTTCCAGGTCAGCCTAGACTATAACCCGAGACACACCTCATTCCCAAAACTTAGATTAATCACCATGTAATACACACACTATTTCTATTAAAGTAAGTGCGTAAAAATGGCAGAAACGTGATAAAGCATTTTTGTACACCCAAAAGGTTCTATTTCTAGAACAGGAATTTGAGATTCCTTGCTGTCACACTCTGTCATAAGGAGGTGGAAGGATGATTCTTGTAGCCATGAAAATGTATTTATAAATAATTTGGGATTTTGTCGGAAGAGGTTTATATATAAACCAAATCAGATATAGCTATGTGAGATAATAAAAAAAAAATCTTTGCATTGCCTTCGAGATAAAACTGGAATCTTCAATAAGAGATATAACATTTTCTCATATTTCAGAGATGTCTGAAGGGCATGGGATAAGCAAGCTAAGAATCTATGTTGAAAAGTGACAGGGAAAAGTTTTATTATTATGAATACTTTATGCCAAGAGGGAATGACATCAATATATCATGCAGTACCTAATTTTAAAGTCATGGTAGTTATTTCTGTATAGATTCTAAAAGTTAACTTAAAAAAAAAAGACAGGGGTTGTGTTGTCCCAGGCTGACACTGAACTTGCTAGACTTTGACCTTCTGATCATTTGACTCCACCATCCAGGACGAGCACGTGACTCCATCACTGTTCTAGGTGGTGCTGGGGACTGAACCAGGGACTCATGCAGACCAGGCATTTTACCAACTGGGCTTCATCTCTGGCCCCAAGGACTATATTTTTTTTTTAGGCAGTCAAGAATGTTTAAAAAGAAGAACGAAAAGGCATTACTTCATTACAGAGAACTAGAATGGTTCTTCGAACTCTGCTGAATGAAGTTACTTTCAGAAGTAATCATGAATTCGGCAGGTTTATCAGATAAAACTAGAGAAATAAAAATCCTTCCCAGAGCTCTGTCATCAAGAGAGAGGAGGTTCACAAATGCATTAAAACAAGTGATGCAGCCTGAGCAAGGAGGGGCAAGAATATAGGTCAGAAAACTGGTTCCTGGCCACATACTGGGAATCCAAAATAGTCATTTTCCTCTAAGTTTACTATCACAGAACACTTATGTAATTTTATGTATATAGAAAGGGAGCAGGAAAACCTCCAAATTTTCCTTTACCCAGAGAACAAAAAAAAAAAAAAAATCTCACAATGATGCCCCAAGTTCTGACTCAGGACCACGCCCCTTAGTGGGTGAACCAAGTCTACAACTCCAGTGGGTCAAGCTCAGTGTGGCTAGAAGACTGACTTTCGACCACCAGTATAGAAATGGTCCTGTCTGGGGCCTGGGTACAAGAGGGAAGGGGGAAGTGGGGTTGGGGTGGGGGATCTCTAGGAAGTCCCAGAGACCTGGGATGGGGGAGGCTCCCAGGAGCCAATGTGGGTGACTTTAGCAGAAATGCCCAACAGTGGGGATACAGAACCTAAAGAGACCACCTCCAGTAGCCAGACGGAACCCCCAGTGGGGGGATGAGGACACCCCCACCCACCAACTTTCAACCCAAAATTTGTCCTGTCGAAAAGAAATGCAGGGACAAAGACAGAGCAGAGACTGAAGGAATGACTGACCAGTGACCGGCCTAACTTGGGATCCATCCCGTGGGCGGGCACCAATCCCTGACACTAGGACTGATGCTATGTTGTGCTTGCAGACAGAAGCCTAGCATGCCTGTCCTCTGAGAGGCTCTACCCACAGCTGACTGAGACACACCCATAGCCAAGCACTCACTGGACAGAGGTCAGAAACCCCTACGAAAGAGTTAGGGAAAGGATTGAAGGAACTGAAGGAAATGGCAACCCTATAGGAAAATCAACGGTGTCAACTAACCTGGACCCCAGGGAGCTCCCAGAGAATGAGCCACCAACCAAAGGGCACACACAGGCTGGTAAGAGGCCCCTGGCACACATATAGCAGAGGACTGCTTTGTCTGGCCTCCGTGGGAAAGGATGGGCCTAATCCTGTAGAGACTTGATGCCCCAGGATGGGGGGATACCCAGGGGAGGGGCCACCCTCACAAAGGCAAAAAGGGGAGATTGGGGGAACAATTCTGTGAGGGGGGAACCAGGAGGGAAGGCAGCATTTGGGATTTAATTTAATATAATAATTAATAATAATAAAAAAGAAATGGTGCTATCATATCTGAGTGACCCGGTGTTTAAGATATTTAAACAAGTGATAGATAACAAAAAATGAGGATCCCAAAGGATCTTCCAAGGTTTCTTCACCAACAAATGAGAATCCTCTGCTCCCCGAATCTACATACAATTATTTCAGAAAAGCAGTCTCAGATGAACTCCCTCTCCTGTTGAACTATGCCTTTATTGTCACCCCAAATGTTCCCAACAGATAAACTCTGAACTATGTGTTCTCAACTTGGGACGGGGAACAAAACAAGGTTATCGTTGTCTAAAGTTCCTGGAGCCCTGTGATCTGCCCTTGAAATGATAAAACACGAGGGCAGCCATAAGATAACCACAGAAGGGCTGAAGAATGGGAGGAGGGAAGGAAGGGAACAGAGGAGAAAGGGAAGGGGCGAGTAAGGAGGAGACAGGAGGGAGAGAGAAATCAACCAAGAAAAAGGAGGCAGCTGAACGGAGCCTGGCACCGACCCAGCTTGTGTGAGGCGTATTCTCTGGCTTTCACTCAGGCCAACGTTACAACGACTGCGGAGTTCACTTATCTGAGCCAGTGGAACAGGGCAAGGTCAACAGGAGAGTTGTCAGCAACCCGTGCAGATCTACCTCTCTAGAGAGCTGCAGAGCGCCAGGCCCCTCTCCATCTGGGTCTCCAGGCTTTGTCAGGTGAAAAGTAAACCTCTTCCAAGCCCAAGAAGAGGTGGGGAAAGGGAACAAAGCAGACTGAGCATAAATGAACAGGGCCATCCAAATCAAGTTACAAACTTCCGCCATTTTGACCATGTCTGGTTTTGTTTTTTGATTCTTTGGATGGCAAAGAAGAAGTTATGAGAACGAGGTAAATCGAAACAATCCAGCATACAATTTCCCATGTGGTCTCTCGTGGGTTTTAGTCAGACCAGCTTTATAAGTGGATAATGTGACCATCCTAATCAAGACCACCAAAACCCCCAAGCATGAGCCACAGACGATGCTACCACGAGGACAAGATATTACAGTGACCACCACAGCACCAGAAGGTTCCTTTCCTTCTGTGAAGGAACAAACGTGGCCAATTCCAGACACAGTGACAATTTACTACCCAAATATGTATGTGTGCATGTATATAAACGTACGTACGTCTTTCTCCCCCGACCATCTCTGCTATTTTATGATTTACATTGTGTGTATTTTTTTCTGCATGTACAATATGCTTTCTTTATTTCTGCAACAATATATTTGTACTTTCTGCAATGCTTTTTATTCATATATGCAGATATAGGAAAATAGGCATGTGATTAATTGGAAGTAGTTTTTATAGACTTAGGAACTTCCTAGCAGACTTAGGCTTTCTGGAATTGATACAAGATAAAGTGTAAGAAAGTTCAATTAGTTAGGCATAGTGATGCACACTTGCTCTGGAATTTGAGACCAGCATGATCAACTTGGTAAGACCTTGTCTTAGTCCGGGTCTCTATTCTTGCACAAACATCATGACCAAGAAGCAAGTTGGGGAGGAAAGGGTTTATTCAGCTTACAGTTCCAAATTGCTGTTTATCACCAAAGGAAGTCAGGACTGGGACTCAAGCAGGTCAGGAAGCAGGAGATGATGCAGAGGCCATGGAGGGATGTTACTTACTGACTTGCTTCCCCTGGCTTGCTCAGCCTGCTTTCTTATAGAACCCAAGACCACCAGCCCAGGGATGGCATCACCCACATGGGGCCCTCCCCACCTTGATCACTAATTGAGAAAATGCCCCACAGCTGGATCTCATGGAGGCATTTCCTCAACTGAAGCTCCTTTTTCTGTGATAACTCCAGCCTGTGTCAAGTTGACACACAAAACCAGCCAGTACAGATCTTGTCTCAAAAATTAAAAAACAAACAAAGAAATAAACAAGCTGTGGTGTGGGTCAGTGTTAGAGGAGGGGTGGGATCATTGGGAGCGCCTGACCCACATTCTCAGGGCCTTGGGTAAAGTTAAGAATTAGAAAACTGCAATTTTGAACTCAGCGTAACAACAAAGCATGGAAAGCAATTTTGAGTTTTCAAGTTATGTATTCTGGAGTAGGAGTGAAAGAAATAAGCACAAAACACTCTATTTTAGTCTCTTCAAAAACAGCCACAAATAAAGCATGAGGTTTCAAGAGATGGGATTGTTGCAAAAACAAATGATAAACAAGTCTGCAAGATAATGTAATGTGTGCATGATAATGTAATGTATGTAAGTGTGCATGCTAATGTAACGTGTGCATGCTAATGTAATGTGTGCACAATAATATGTGTGCACACTAATGTAATGTGTGCACAGTAATATAATGTGTGCACAATAATATGTGTGCACACTAACGTAATGTGTGCACAATAATGCAATGTGAGCAAGATAATGTAATGTGTGCATGCTAATGTAATGTGTGCAAGATAATGTAATATGTGCAAGATAATGCATGTGTGCAAGATAATTCAATGTGAGCAAGATAATGTAATGTATGCATGCTAATGTAATGTGTGCAAGATAATGTAATATGTGCAAGATAATGCAATGTGTGCAAGATAATGCAATGTGAGCAAGATAATGTAATGTGAGCAAGATAATGTAATGTGTGCAAGATAATGTAATATGTGCAA
This sequence comes from Tokudaia tokunoshimensis, assembly GCA_036184795.1. Classification (NCBI taxonomy): domain Eukaryota; kingdom Metazoa; phylum Chordata; class Mammalia; order Rodentia; family Muridae; genus Tokudaia; species Tokudaia tokunoshimensis. The sequence goes on from BTHU01000006.1 coordinate 60,015,297, forward strand.
GATAATGCAATGTGAGCAAGATAATGTAATGTGAGCAAGATAATGTAATATGTGCAAGATAATGTAATATGTGCAAGATAATGCAATGTGTGCAAGATAATGTAATGTGTACATGCTAATGTAATGTGTGCAAGATAGTGTAATGTGTGCACGACAGTGTAATGTGTGAATGATAATGTAATTGTGCATGATAATGCCTGTCTGTGGCGCACAATGCCAATGCCCTACAGTGCTTACTTCAGACAGTTCAAAGAAACGGACTTTGCAAATACAGTTGAATCCCATGGTCCCTTCCATATCTAACCATCCCTTCTTGAGACAATTTTTCAGACTGTCTGGCAATTCTTACACCCATCAGCAGAGCCTAAAATGTTTCTGTCCCCTACATCTGCCAACTGTAAAAGTTTATACATGTGTGCGTTCTGCTTGCATGTTTATCTATGCACCACATGTGTGCAGTACTCAGAGAGGGCTGAAGAGGGCACCATGTCCCTCAGAACTGGAATTCCATTGTGAGCCATTGTGAGGGTCCTGAAAATCAAACCCAGGTCCTTTGGAAGAGCAGCCAGTGCTCTTAACCAATGAGCCATACGTATCTCCGGTTCCCACCTAAAGGGTCTCATGTTGGCTTGGAACTTATCAAGTAGGCTAGGCTAGCTGGCGAGTGAGCCCAAAGGATCTTCCTGTCACTATAATGCCAATGGACCTGGCTTTTTAATATAGGTTCTCCAGGTGGGACTCCGCTTCTCATATCAGCTTATCGAATGCTTTATAGCCTGGGCTATCTTCCCAGCTCTCTTCCTCCATTTTTAAATGAAGTCAACTAGGATGAGATAATATTTTCCTTGAGGAACTATGGGGTGCTTCTTGCTTTAGAAAGTCTCTAAGATAGACATGGTGGCATGTGCCTAGAATGCCAATACTTTTGAAGCTGAGGCAGGAGAATTTCAAGTTTGAAACCAGGTCTAGATACACAGGGGATTCAAAGCCAGTCAGGTATGTAGTGAGGTCTTGTCTTCCCTCCCAAAATGTCTGTCTGTCTGTCTGTCTGTTTTAAATAAGGGTCATGGGTGTCTCTTAGAGGTAGAGTGCTTGCTTAGCTTTGAGTCTGATCCTCGGTACAGAAAAGAGGGGAGGGGGAGGAGATGGGGGGAGGAGAGGGGAAGAGGGAGAGGGGGAGAAAAAATTTAAAAGAGGAGAAAGGTTAAAAAAGGAAAAAAGAAAAAGTCTTTCAAGCCTAGAGTTTATTGTCTCACCATTTCTCACTATTTCCTGGGTCTTATTTCTTTATTCACTTACTTACAACAGACTAATTTACATTGCACTCATTTAAATGAGTTAGAAATGGCGGCTGTGCGGCTGTGCGGGCCTCCTTTCTCGTGGCTTTCTAGCTCATCAGACCAGCAGTGTGCTCTCTTCTTCCACTACCACATTTACAAGGCCTCACACAGCACCAGGGAAAGGTGAGCTGCCAGCTCACTCCAAGATGGAGGCTTTCCAAGGCTGCACATTGTCTACACTGGGAAACAGAGCTCGGGCTTCTCGAGGAAGTCAGAGCAGAGCAAGCTCGTTCTATTGCTGGATCTAATGAAATGAAGCCCAGGATCCTGGAGCCAGGAAGTGGGGTTCATGAAAGGAATGGAGAACTGTCACTTCCCATGAGCACAGATGAGATCAGAGAGCTCAAAAAACAAGACATTTACCACTTTGATATGAGGAGTAATTTGTGCACCGAGCCAGGTACTACTAAGTCCTGGATGGCTGCCACCCCACTACCTTATTACTTCAACTATGGGGTACTCCAAGTGCTACAGGGTGGGGATGCAGTGACTGTGAAGATGAACCATACATCCTGTAAAACGGTGTGTGTGTGTGTGTGTGTGTGTGTGTGTGTGTGTGTGTGTGTGTGTGTGTGTATGTGAAGGGTGGGAGTCATGCTTGGTGGTATGAGCTCATATGATCCCAATGTTAAAGGGCTGGAGACCAGTGAATCCCTGGAACTTGTTGGCAGTCCATGCTAACCTAATGCCAGTGAAAGACCTTGTTTAAAAAGACAAGTGGATAGCTCTTGAGAAATGACACTGAGGATGACCTATGGCCACAAATACACCACACACACACACACACACACACACACACACACACACAGGACCTATGGACAGCCTATGGACACCCCCTCCCATGGATGTGTATGCACAATATGTATGTGTTTATGTATGTGTGTGGAGAGAGAGAGAGAGAGAAGTGTGTGTGTATATATGTGTGTGTTTATGCCTATGTCTGCGTATCCAGGCATACACACACACACCAATGTATATGCACAATATGTGTGTGTGTATATATATATGAGATATAGATATATGTATACATATATGTATGTCTATAGCTATGTCTGTGTGTTAATGTGCACATACAAATACACACATGTACATGACCTATACTCATTCCCCCACACAGATATGTATACACAATATGTATGTGTATGTATATATAGACATATAGATGTATGCATATATATATACACACATACATAGCGTCTATGCCTACCTCTGTGTATCCATGCATACACACACACAGATGTGTATGCACAATATGTATGTATATATGTATGTGTATATATATATAGAGAGAGAGACAGAGACATATATATTATACATATATATGTATGTCTATGCCTATGTCTGTGTGTTTATGTGCACACACACATACACGTCTGCTAGAAACCAAACATACTGAATCGAAGACCAATCTGCAAGTCATCATTTTCTAGAGTCAAGCACAGGAAGCGATTGCTACATGGGTGTATATGTGACCACAGGGCAACTTTGACCCACCTGGCTTAGAGCGGTTAAGGCAGAATTGCAAAACAAGTGAGCTGATAGTTTGGTCATGACAATGCTGATAATCCTTAAGACAAAGTAACCAAACTGCAGCATCTGAGGATATCAATCTCTCTGGGCTCAAGAGCTGCCTTGACCTACCCAAAGCACGATCTCTTTACTGTTCTCTTTTTTTTTTAAAGATTTATTTATTTATTATATGTAAGCACACTGTAGCTGTCTACAGATCTTGGTATGGATGGTTGTGAGCCACTATGTAGTTGCCAGGAATTGAACTCAGGACCTTTGGAAGAGCAGTCAGAGCTCTAAACTGCTGAGCCATCTCTCCAGCCCCTCTTTACTGCTTTCTAAGTGTGCCTCAGGACACACCATAAGGAGCAACTCCAATTCTTGCCCCAAGATGTATCTCATTTCTCTGGTTTGGAGAATTCTTGGAGATAAGTCAACAAAACTAGGCATGGTGGATGTGCCTGTAATCCCAGCACTCAGGCTAAGGCAGGAGTTCAAGACCAGCTTGGGCTACTTAACCAGACCCTGTCTCAAAACATATAGCAATAATAAAGCATTACAAAATAAAAAGTAAGCCAAAAAAATCAATCTGTAGAAAAGAAATATGTCCACCAAGTTACATGTTGTATATGCTAGGACATAGGGTCTGAAAGTCACCCACATCACGACTGTCAAAATCACACAGCCAGATGTTCCTTAAAAACAGGAAGCAACATATAACTGAACTCAGATGTACATTAGAGTACTCACTGGAAATCGAACGACAGTGACATCTGTTTTTGTGGCCTCGACCAGGAAATCCATCCAGAAGTCCACGAGTTCTTGCTTGGCCGTGGGCTGCTCGGCCGTCAGTTTCACAAAATGTTTATATATCAAAATAGTCTCCACAATAGACTTGAGGTACCTGAGAATTAAAGCACACAAGACAGGATAGATTTAGGGTCACCTGCTCTCCTCAACCCCGTGTTTATCCTACACATGTATTTACATTCTCTAAGTACACTTGTACTTATCACTGGGCCTCCGTATTTACTAAACCTGCTGTATTTTATGCTGCAAATCAGATACTTTAACATGTTCAAATTTCACAAAAATTCAATAAAGTAGGCTTTTGAAAGATGAGAAAACTTAGGTTTAGAAAGTTTAAGTAAATTGGACCTGGGGCAAAACATCTCCCTAAAATGTGTTTTTACTTGACAGGCTGGGGATCAAACCTAGGCCTTGTGCGTGCTAGGGAAATACTTCAAAACTGAGCTACATCCCCAACAACTCTTAAAAAAGTGTGTGTGTGTGTGTGTGTGTGTGTGTGTGTGTGTGTGAGAGAGAGAGAGAGAGACTATTCATAACACACAAGTTTTAAATGCCTATATTTGCTTTAAAGACAGGGTGAACACATTTATTTTTAAATACACCTCTTCAAGGAAGCTCTCTGAAATACATCCTTTAGGAGAGATCATTTTCCTCTGGACCATTGAGCTTAAGTATTAAACAAATGTCCTCAAACCAAGGGAGACAGATGATGTCTCAAAAGAAAAAGTTAAGAAAAATGAGGAAGAAGATAATTATGCAAGGCGGTGGCTTTGTAAGCAGTTTGCAGGCCACAGACATGGAAGTTGGCATTACATATCAGGCGTTAATTGTGTAGCTGTTCAGGACTGTGTAGAACGGTGTCTGCTTTCTTGCTAACAGACTCCAGGATACCTAAAGCCAGAGCTCTCTGTATCCACACTTCAGTCTCCATTTCTGTCATCAGAAGTGTCAAAAAGTTGTTAAACACGTGTGGCTGGATGTAGCACACATGTTTACAGGTTCATATAGCTCATGTCATTTACTCAAAGCCCACTGTGGATACTCGTGAGATGTAAGCACAGCCCCTGCCCTCAACTTGCACACAGATAAAGGTGTAATAACAACATGAATAAAATCAGTGGGGATGGACTGTAACAACATCAGAGACATGCTGAAGAACATCAGAAGCAAGAAGTCAGAAGGTGGTCCAGGGTGGTGGTGTTGGGGGTAGCAACAGTGGCGGTGGTAGGGTGTAGGTTAGGAGGTGGTCAGCATGGAGGTTTGAAGTCAGCAATGAAGTTAAGATGTGATGTGTGAGCATTTCTCAAGATGGCTGAACAAGGAGGCTGCTAAAGGCATCTTTAGGCAAGTGCTAAATGCAAACATTTAAAACCACTCGGTGCTCACTGAACAGCGTGAACTCCAGAGCAAAAGCCAGAGCGAGTCTGGGAAGGCTGACGGCGAATCTTGCTTGCCAAACCAAGGAGATGGACTTTACCCTTCAGCTGTGATGACTTAAAACTGGATTGATTTAAGGATTTCTACAGGGAGCAAAGGTCAGGCTTCCATTTTCGAAAGATGAGTGTGGCGATGGCGTGGAGGAGGACTGGGCGATGAAGACCTGAACGTGAAGTCCTGTAAGAGGCCACGAGGGCCTTAACATGGCATCCTAGGATGTGGCCAGTGAGAGCCTGGCCTCAGACCTGCTCTAGGAAGGGACTTTCTCTGCAGGGCTGTGAACCTATCACCACATCGGTAACCACACAGAATAGAATTAGCATCATTAAAAAAAACCTCTCAAATGCAGAAGGAATCTTATCTCTCCCATACTGCAGAGGCAATAATGAGACTTGGATATCTTCCAAAGACAGTCTGGGATTTACAAAACACACATATGGGAGACACTCCAATGTGTCTACCACACCAGAAGTGAATGGTTGTGAAATCCAAGAATAAGAATTCCCAGACAGAGAATGGATCATGAAGGAAACAAAGCACATGGGTTTGGAATGGTGTCCAGAGAGGCTGAGATGAACGTGTGGTCTCGGATCCGGGGTGTGGATCAGATGTGAAGGTACAGAGTATGGACTATGATCAGTTTGAGTGAAGCTGGTTGGGCGGGCCCAGTGAGCTAGGCAATGTGTAGGAAAAGCTTACGTGACTTCATCAAAGTCATTGCAACTTTTAATTCAATAGCTTTCTTTATGAAAATTCTGGTTTTTTTTTTCTCTAGGTTCTGGATGTTAGCCTAAAAAATAAACAAAATGTCCTATAAGCTGTAAAATTCAAGAACAGTATGCGGCTGTTTATTAAACTGTACAAGCACACGAGAGGTGATTACCATGCTGGTGTCTTCAGTCTGAACAGCTTCTCAGACGCCTGAATGACCCTCAGATGGTCGTTGGCCAGGACACTGGCTCCCAGAAAAAATCCGACTTCCCAGTAGCTCTGGAGTTTCTCTAAGTTCCCCTTTTTACCCAGAAGACTGCTTAACTTCACTCCTAGGAGATGAATAGGAAAGAGAATTACAAAGCAGAGCTGACTTCATTTAGATGTACAAGTAAGTTTTCGTTGTCCCTTTTTTTAAATTTATTTTATGTGTGTGAGTCACTGTTCTCAGACACACCAGAAGAGAGCAACAGATCCCATTACAAATGGTTGTGAGCCACCATGTGGTTGCTGGGAATTAAACTCAGAACTTCTGAAAGAGCAGTCAGTGCTCTTAACCACTGAGCCATCTCTCCAGCCCTAAAGATCAAAATAGCTTAAAGTTTCTGATTACTGATGAGGTTCAAACTCGCTGTAAGGACACTGTGCTGGTTTGAATATGCCTAGGAAGTGGCACTATTAGGAGGTGTGGCCCTGTTAGAGAACGTGTATCACCGTGGAGGTGGTCTTGGAGACCCTCCTCCTAGCTGCCTAGAGGACAGTCTTCTCCTAGCAGCCTTCAGATGAAGATGTAGAACTCTCAGCTCCTCTAGTACTACACCTGCCTGGATGCTGCCATGCCTCCTGCCATGATGATAATGGACTGATCCTCAGAAAGTGTAAGTCTGCCCCACTTAAATGTTGTCCTTTCTAAGAGTTGCCTGGGTCATGGTATCTGTTCACAGCAATGGAAACCCTAAGACAGACATAATGTCTTACTAAACAAAATGTATACAGAAGGTAAACATTATCTCTCAAAACTTGTGTTTGTTTTGATTTACTTTTATATGTATGAGTGTTTTTGGCCACAGGAATGTATGTGCCTGCCTGGTGCCCTGGGGGTCATAGAGGATGGTAGATCTTCGGGAACTAGGGTTGTGGATGGTTGTAGGCCATGGTGTGAGCGTTGGGAGGTGAACCTGGATCCTCTACAAGAACAAGGGTCCTTAACTGCTGAGTCACCTCTCCCACCCCAGCAAACATTATCTTTAATTGAAAAATCCAACAATCATTTATGTACCAGAGACCAGAATTTCCACATATCAACATGTGTATTTAAGATGAGAAAATCCAGGATAGTGTTGTGTAAGCCCCTTTCTTCTCTTGTTATATCCTGGATTATGAAATAATTTGAAAGGGATTTTCTTGTGTTGTTTAGCACGGAAAATAAGTGAGTAAACCAAAGCACAGATGTGTGTTTGTATGTAATGGATACGGTGTGCTTGTGGATAGGGTGTGTTGTATGTAATGGATAGGGTGTGCCTGTATGTAATGGATAGGGTATGTCTGTATGTAATGGATAGGGTGTGCTGTATGTAATGGATAGGGTGTGTTGTATGTAATGGATAGTGTATATTTGTATGTAATGTATAGGGTGTGTCTGTATGTAATGGATAGGGTGTGTTGATATGTAATGGATAGTGTGTATAATGTATAGGGTGTATATAATGGAAAGGGTGTGTCTGTAATGTAGAGGGTGTGTCTGTATGTAATGGATAGGGTGTGTCTGTATGTAATGGATAGGGTGTGTCTGTATGTAATGGATAGGGTGTGTCTGTATGTAATGGATAGGGTGTGTCTGTATGTGTAGATTGCACATATATTTATATACACTATGTATTAGTACAGTTATGGTCCTATAAAGCCAGACTCTAGCTAGCCCTGTCTCAGTAGCGCTCCGCCTTCCCCCTTTGTTATGTTATGGAGGATTTACATGTGAGAAGCAAGCAGCTCTCACCTGCATCTCCAGCCCGTTACTGTCACTGCCTAACACGGCAGGATAACATGATTTGTATTCTCCAACTGTTGTATTATAATTGTCATGTTATTTTGTGCATCGTATTGATTTGCTTAAAATATATCCTTGTAAAAACTGCATAATACTACCAATATCCATTACATTAAGAATTATTTGAGGCTAGACCTAGTTGCACATGTGTATTCCTGGCTTCTGTGGAGGTGGCCGAGATATCAAAAGCGGAAGGTTTGCCTGGGCTATAGAGTGAATTCAAGACCAGCCTGAGCAACTTGCTGAGACTGTGAGAGAGTAAGAGGATAAAGGGAGGGTGAGGCATAATTCAGTGCATGGCTCTGAGTTTAATTCCCAGTATCACCAAAAAAATTGTTTTTAAAATTAAAAATTAGGGCAAAAAGGTAGGACATATCGTTGTAACAGGCTATGGGGCCATAAGGCCACTCAGGAAAATATAATTACTACTTATTAAAGGTTCATTAATAGAAGTCTACTTATTAACTTGTAAGTATTAATCTAGTTAATATATAAACAATTTGTCTAGCAGAACATATAATTCCTAAGATTTGTGGTTTGTTGGAACATAAACCAGCTTTAAAATAAATCAAGCATAGATATCTTACCCTAATATTTCTTGTTAAATCTTTACTACTGCTTAAATGGTCTTTGACTCAGACATATAATCTTATTTAAGGTTTTCACATTAAAATGATTTATATCTATGTCTCTTTTATATTTTCTGAGAGTAATCATTTTACCCTTTTGAAAATTATAACTAAAACAAAATAGCCTTTACCTTTTAAAGGTTACTTTTTATTATATAACTTATTTAAACCACAGATGCTTCTGGGGGAAAATGAGCATTTGGGCATTCTTCACATTCTGAGGAGAAATTAAAAAGTGAACCACTTTGCCACCAGAAAACTTCAAAAGTTGGAAACAGTTGCACCTGCATATGCAGACACATCACAAATCTTTGATGGATGTACAAAAAAACGTTTACAAAGTGGGCAGGAAAAACGAGATGCTAAAAATGTGTCTACTGGCCTTAGATGAAAATGAACAACTTTTCATGACATCACATTTGTATAAAAACAGGGAAGACCAGATGCAATGTAATGGAGTGTCCTGCTGCTTAGATGGAAAGCTACAACAGTTACAATAAAACTTCACCACTTACTGTATACAGAAGGTCATTCTAGGGTAGTGATCTTTAGCTTAAACCATGGCAGAAATTTGTCAAATGATCATGACAACAGTCTTTCAACATTTGGGGAAAAATGTTTTTAAAACTATTTTTACACTTATTTACTTATGTGTGTGTGTGTGTATGTGTATGTGTGTGAGTATATGTGTGTATATGTATATGTGTGTATGTGTGTGTATATGTGTGCATATGTGTGTGTATATGTGCATGTGTGTATATGTGTGCATGTGTATGTATGTATATGTGTGTATGCGTGCATGTGTGTGTGTGTGTGTGTGTGCCTCTGTGTGTGTGTACCCACCAACCACCACAGTCATGCTCATGTAGAGGTCCGAGGACAACCTGAGGGACTTCACTGTTTAATTCAACTATGTGATTTCTGAAAATCAAATTCAGGTCATAAGGTTTTGTAGCAAGTACTCTCACCTGCTGCCATCTCACCAGCCTCAAAATGTATTTTTATCTTTAATAAGAGATAGTATTTTAGCGCATGGATATGTCATGAATTATTTACCCAAACTCAGACGGACAGCCACGTTTCATTACGTCCTTGTATACCTAACTTTGCTCGCTCACTCGATTACCTCTGTGTCATGAAGTCCAAATGCTGACTTTTTTTTTTCAAGACGAGATATTTACTCCTTCTGAGCTGGCAATGCTCTCAGTAAAGGCTGACACACAACACTGCTGTCCTTTTCCCTGACAGTTGTGAGAACTGTCATGTCCACTCAGCACTTCCAATCTCGTTATATTTTGTTTCATTTTACTGAGACATGATCTTATTATGTACCCTAGACTGGCCTCAAATTTAGAATCTTCTTGCCTCTACTTACTGGTGCTGGGACCATAACCCCTTTTTAAAGCCCTTGTGATTTAACGATCTTGTTTGTCTTGCAAGTGAACGTGTATGTCCTTCAGATACGATGCATAAAACCTATTTTTATATGAAACTATTAAACTTTTAATATTGATGCTAAAATATGATTGTAATGTATGTGTGTCTGCTCCGGTGCATGTATGTTTACTCTGGTACATGTGTGTGCATGTACATGCTGTGTAAGTGTGTATGGAGGCCAGAGAAGAACACCCTGAGGTGTTCTTACTAGGTGACAGAAATCTCCAACTAGGCAAGGCTGGTTGGGCAACAAGCCCAGGAGACCCATTTGTCATTGGCTTCTCAGTAGTAGGATTACAAGAGCATTCCACCATTCAGCTTTGATTTTTTTAATTTATATATCTGTTTGTTTGTTGTTTGGTTGGTTTTGTGAGACAGAGTTTTTCTGTGTGGCCCTGGCTGTTCTGGAACTCCCTCTGTAGACCAGGCTGGTCTCAGACTCAGAGATCAACCTGCCTCTTCTTACCAAGTGCTGGAATTAAAGGTGTGCACCACAACTGCCCAGCTTATTTTGACTTTTATTTTTTGTTGTTCCATGTAGCTTCTGAGATTTGAACTCAGGTCCCCATGTTTGCAAGGCAAGTAATTTACTGGCAGAGCATCTACCAGTTCCTCCAATGTTTTGAGGCTTTTCTTTTTCATACACGTTTATATTATGGAACTAAAAATCTTAGTGCATAAAATTGTATTTAGGATATTTCCATAGAAATTCTCTTTAGAAGTATTATACTGGGTTTTAGGCTATAATATTTTATTTTCTAAATGCTGGGATCATGTGTGCCACTGAAACATTTTTAAAGGTATTTATGCATGATTCCTGATGTAACTACACCAATTATAACTTACCAAGTCCTTCCCAATTGAGTAAGTTTTTTCTATGTAAGTTTTTTGTCTAAAGTTATAAGCAATGGTTATTCCACCCTCATTATTTCAAATAAGTTCTCACCATTTCTTTCCTTGAACTCCCTGCGTATATAGTTTGGATTTTAGCACCCAACTCTCATTAGAGCTGGCCCACTTGTAAGCACTGAGTTTTCAATAGTATAGTTTTATCACAGTGTTTTCAGCTGGTGGCTGCTATTAAATTCAAGGCTATTCTAATGGACAAAGAAGGACACAGAGCTCCCACCAAACACTCATTAGTTGCCTAGCACTGAGCACATTAAAATTGCTGACTGTTTCAATCCGCAGGGGACAATGTGAGAGGGACTATCTCCTTTTGCAATGAGAACAAAGTCCTGAGAGATCCCGTAGCTCCCTAAAAGGCAGAGATTAGAGTCTTTCATTTTGGTTTTCTATTATGAAGAGTTCCAAATGTACACAATTATAAAATATTCTATGATAATATTTTATCTGAATATGAGTACTGACTGAGTGGGAGCCAATACTCAGCAGTAGAACACTGGCTTAGCAGACACAATGTCGAACACACACAGAAGCAGAAGACACATGTATGTATGCACACACACATATGTACTACAATGAATGACCGGTTCTGTGACAAATGTTAACATATTATTATTGTTCCAGCTCCTTGATTATTTTTGCTGAACCATTTCAAACTAAATTACAGATACAATATTTCATGCTTACGGATTATAAGGAATCTTTAAAATTCCCCTATAAATATCTCCCCATTAAAACTGTAATTCCCTGGTGTTATACATTAGCTTGTCCTGACTAAAATAAATCCTCTGTTACCTAATTGTCCCCCATGGTGTTTTTCATAACTAAGGTTACTTCATTTGATATTTGTCACTCTGACTATCTTCTAATCTGTCTAATCCAGCCATGCCTTTTTTCCTATGACACAGATGACCCCTCCCCCAACCAGAGCAGAGGTGTCTTCTCATAAAATGTACTCGGATCTGTCCGCTGGAATTTCCAAGTAGTCCCTAACTTATTTCATTAGATCTCTTGATTCCTATTAAATGGGTATTGGACCTTAGGCTTACAGTTAAATATGTATGGTGAGAATGTTTTCATGTCCGCTGGAATTTCCAAGTAGTCCCTAACTTATTTCATTAGATCTCTTGATTCCTATTAAATGGGTATTGGACCTTTGGCTTACAGTTAAATATGTATGGTGAGAATGTTTTCATGAGAGACACTATATGTCTATTGAAATGAAGAAAACATGTAACAAGGTAACCATTTAAAACAGTGATATGAGTTTTGTCACTTTGTAGGCTCCTTCCTTTCTACAGACACATCTGTTCTTTATTTATTTTGAAGATTTATTAATCTAGTTATTTGTTATGTATATGGGCGTTTTACACACATGTACATTTGTACACCACATGTGTGAACATATTTTCCTTTGTAATGAGAAATTCCACCAGGGAACAGCTCAGGTACCCCGTGAGTATGGCAAGAGGCCCACTGTTTAAATAAGGCTCTCCCTGAATATCTTCGCCATGGTAACGATGATTATAACATCCCCAGAAGCACAGCTTTATCTGTGCTCTATTTTATTCATCAGGAGTCTCCCGGAGAACGGGTCCTCCCTGGGAGTAAGAGTCAATGTAACAATCTTCAAGTGGACAAGTGCATCAGGACGTGTAAACCAGAATGCCCTCTTCGCAGGAAGGGAAGGTATTTGACCTTTCCCTCCTGGGCTCTGATTTTCTGGGACAGAGGCCGCCTTCATAAGTGACAAAAGGAGTTCCTTGTGGTTGGTAATAAATTTTGTTTCTGTCTTAATTTTTTTTCTTATCTTTATAGACACATGAATTTTATATTCAGTAATAATTATTATAGTTCATCATTTTTTACTGTTTTGTGGTTTTGTTTGTTCTGGTTTGGTTTGAAGTTTTTTGTTTGTTTGTTTGTTGTTCTTTGTTTTTAGGTGGAATTGAACAGCCAAGGCTGTCACTGAACTTCTGATCCTTTTGCCTCCATTCCTGGGTTCTGGGATCACAGGTATGGCCACCACGCCACTCTTATGGTGCTGGGGATTGAACCCTGGGCTTCCTTCATGCCTGACAAGCACTCTACCAGCATGAGCTATAGTCCTGGCTCCGCTGATAATTTTAATGTTCAGGAAAAAAAAAATGAGATTAAAATAGCAACTCATCTCATTTCCAAACACAAGGTTCCTTTTCCTACATCATTACTGATGTGGACCTAAACAGTAATTCTGACTCTCTATAAAATGTACCATAGTTTAAAATTCCCACAGAGGATGTGAGAAGCTATTTTTTATTTGGTTAATGTCAGAATATTAATTTTCAAGACTATGAAGTTGAAAATAGACAGAGCATTTAAGATGTGATCCTGTGTTTTAAATGCTAGCTCTAAGTACGAGAACCATCAATTTTTATCCAAAAATGAAGGTCTATGAAGCAATTAGTATACCTTAAATAAATGTGTAACTGTAATTAAGAGTTTGTGATGGTTTGGACTGGCTTGAATTGAATGTCTGTCTCTAAGGTTGGTGTACCAAAAGCTTGAGGCTTAGTATCAGAACCTTTAATAAGCAGAGCCTTATAGGAGCTGCTTAGCTCATGGGAGTCACTACCCTCATTGTCTTCAGAAGGGATCAAGGTAGTTCCTATAGGACCTTCTTTACCTCCTATGAGAGTGAGTTGTTACAAAAGAAAGAGCAAGTCCAATCACCAAATCACACCCACATTCCAGCGTCATCGCATCTGCACCCTCTTCACATCCACCACCATGGGATACAGCCAAGAGACCCTCAGCGACTCCATCAATGGGGCTCCTAGACCTTGGACTTTCAGACTGTAAACCTGTGGTCTAAGTAAACTATTCATCCTCTGATATTTTGTTACAGCAGCAGAAAATGGACTACAGATCTATTTTGGCTACAGATCATGACAGTTAAGAATTATTTCTTACATTAGAGATTTGAAAGCTTCTGATTTAGTGATATTCTTGTCAGACTTTAAGTTTTAATTTTTCCCTTCACAAAAAGCAAACTAAGAAGATATCATAAAAATGAAAATGATTATTACAATGGTTTAGTAATTCAGACTAATTCGTGTTTTAAGATGCCAACACAATGAATGGAAGAAGTTATAAATTTAAAATTCTGATTAGAGAATTAAATGAAATAAATGCATATAAATATGTCAAGCATGCCATTAGACTACTTTTCCCTTATATAATATTTAATATTGTCATATCAGCTTATTAATTTATTTGCCTAAACCATTTTTCTTGAAAATACATATAACCTAAACTTACTATATAAAAATTAGTTTTAGGTCAACTCGATTTTGATTGGCATCATTTATGACTAAATAAAATATAACCTACAAAGCTAAATGTCATTTCATGCTTTTATAGAAATTATAGTATATATGATAGAGTACTGTACAAACCTAAAATTTAGCTTTTAGAGCAGCTACAATTCACCATCAAGTCATATTGTAAGTCTTCATATATAGCGAAACTTCCAAATTTAAACAATTTGATTTTGTGTGTGTTTGTGTGTGCAAGGAGGGTGCACGTGTGTGCAGAGGGTAGGTCTGTGTGCACAAATGCATGTGGGAGATACTGGTGACCCTCCAGTGTGGTTCTTCAGGTGCCAAGCATCTCAGTATTTGTTTACTTTTGAGGCAGGGTCTCTGACTGGTCCAGAGCTCACCAAGTAGACTAAGCTGTCTAAACTGGGAGGCCCAGGGATGACGCCTGACCGAGTCCACTTCCCCAACAAGGAGACTCCAAGTGGTCCATCACATCAAGCTTTGTTATTTGAGCAGAGGGGGACCAGTCAACGCCGCATTTTCCTAATTGCCCAGCATGCGCTTTTACCAAATGAGTTATGTCCCCAGCCCAATTTTCAAAAAATTTAAACTCCAACTTTGTTTTTGAATGCTTGCTCAACATGTGTTGCGAGTTCTTCTTGGAATAAAATACAGCGTTTACTTGGTGAAGTTACATTACCGTTCTCCCAACCTCAAAGTGCTGACTTATCTCATCTTAAAAATGAGATCAAGAATAAGTACATTTCCAAACCACTACTACTGCTCAGCCTACAGATGCAAATCGGCGTCAAATCCCAGGAGGACTAAAAGGTTCCAACAAAACTTCATTTTTTGTGTTCCAGGGCACAGCAACCAAAATGTTTGGACCACTGATGCAGGGGGAAGTTTGGGCTACGATAGAGCTTTTAAATTAAGATTGAATATTTTGGTATCATTTCTAAAAGGCCCAAGTTGATGTTTATTTTTGTTTTCTGATTTTAGTTATCAGCCAAAAGCTTATTCCACTTGATTTTAGACAAAAGGTGGAAGAAATGATCCAATTAACTAACACATGATGTCAGGTAGAGCTTGCTGCATTATTATAGAGCAACGGGCAGTGCTCATTATTAGATTTTTATCATTCCTTCAGCCTGGGACTCTACTTACCCTCAAAAATGTTTTAGAACAGTGCAGGATGGAAACCTTGAAAGCCCTTCCCAGATGATTTAAAAAAAAAGAAGAAGAAGAAGAAGAAAAAAAAAGCATAGGATTTACGTTTTCTTAAAGACACCTAAACCATTTTAAACTTTAAAACATTAAGAAATTTTTCTTTTGTAATGAATAATTTAATTCATGTAAGCATTCTTTTTTTTTTCTCTTGCAAAAATAAGCCCAAAGACTTCTGTGCCTGTGGTGATAATTCCTCCAAGATCTGGGAAGGTCCCTAAGGAGGGGTTAGCCATTCACCAGGACAAGTTCTGGTTACCAGGCCAGGACCTAGAAACAAACAATAAAAATGCTATCGAAGCCGAAATCACTGAAATCCTGATTTCCTTAAACTCCAGAAGACCAGCAGAGAGAAGGGCACATTCTACCAAGGGTAACACTTCAGAAACAGGCTTCTCAGAGGCAGGCTTCTCCCACCACTGAGAAATCACAGGGGCCAAAATCAAAAAAAACAAACAAACCAGAAGTCAGCCAGTCCGCTAGCCTGCCTGCTATCCACCCACCATTCCCTCTCTAACTCCCCCTTCCTTCCCCCCATCTCTCCCTGCCTCCCTTCACTTCCCTTCCTTCCAGTTTAGTTTGGTTGTCTTGAGACTCCATCTCATGTAGCCCAGGCTATCCTTGAACCTGCCATGTAGCTGAGGATGATCTTAAACTCTTGGTACTCTCATCTCCAACTCCTGAGTACAGGACTTACAGGTTTGCATCACCACACCCAGCTGTCTCTTTGATTTTTGTTTTCTTTTGATAGCACAAGGAACATACAATCTCAAACATGTCTGATATTCCACAAAGCTAACTGGATCTGGGGACTGAATGAAGAAGTTGTCTGTATCATCATTGCGAGTTTGAGTTGTAACAATATGAACCAAGAACTTGAAAAAATGTAAAGGTGTGAATTATATCCCAGTACTAGAATTCTGTACAACGATAAGAAATTCTGTTCCGGGGACCCAATAGTACCCTGCCACACAAATTTAGGTGAGATAGGATATCAAATGCAAGGTAATACTCCTCTGCACCAACTCTGGGTCCAGTTTCTTGATTTTCTTTAAAAATATCAAGCAGCAATTACCAACTTTCCGAAGCTCGAAAGAAGATTCAAACTGGTGCCCAGCCGCCAGCAAGAGGACTGCATAATTAATTCCTGACTGTAGTGTTGGCTCGGACTCAAATGCCTTTTTGAACCTATGAAAAAAAAAAAGAGTACAAGTTTACTTTCTCAATCATGAAACCCTGGGTGTGCAGTAACTTCTGTTTGCATAACTTCAGTGCCCAAGCAAAAATTATTCCATTGGCTTCCACCCCAGAATCTAGTGTGCTATTAGGATTAAATGCTTAAATGACTGCACACCCGTGACTCCCCAGCTCCTCTGAACCTGACACTTAACTCATCCCCCAACCTACCGACCCTATCTTCTTAAAACTTTATTTTCAAACAACTATCAGAAACATATGAATGTGTGTGACTGATATTTTAAAAATGAAAACGCATAGCATATTCAGTTTTTCGGTTTTTTGTCTTGGAATACACAAAGCTTTCATTGAGCAGTTTCATCCTGGCAATACCCTGAAAGGAGGGGGACCCAGTAAGTGGTAGAAACAATGACAGAAGGCCAATTACAGGAAGAAGTTTACAAAGTCCAAGGTTGGGCCAATCGCTGCACTTTAGTTTTGGCTGGAAGGGCACAAAGCCCTTTTCTGGATAAGCCTGAGTTTCAGGCTTCGGAAGCACATTCAAAAGGATCAGTGTTTGGCTATCTAGTACAGTTTTTCTTTTAAAAAATATATTTTTTTTACACTCCATATTTTATCCTCACCCCGCCCCCCCGTCCACCCTCCGACTGTTCCACATCCCTTATACCTCCTCCCTACCCCCTGTCTCCAAGTGGATGTCCCCACCCACCACCCCACCTGACCTCTAAACTCCCTTGGGCCTCCAATCTCTTGAGGGTTAGGTGCATCATCTCTGAATGAACACAGACCCAGCAGTCCTCTACTGTATGTGTGTTGGGGGCCTCATATCAGCTGGTGTACGCTGCCTGCTTGGTGGTCCAGTGTGATCTCATGGGCCCAGATTAACTGAGACTCTTAAGGTAACACATGCTAGCAGTAAATTGAGGGATTCCACACATGCAATATTAAGCAGGCGATGATATCAATAACTATTTCATTTGGACACATGAAGAATATAAGGAAAAATATAAATATTCTAGTTCCCAATAGAATCTGCTTGAGATGAGCACATGAGAAAAGGGAACTCTCTATTCAAAAAGAAATTCATAATGAAGGAAATATAGACTAAATTATTCATAAATGACCATTTGAAGGTACATTAAAAGAAGATTATATAAGGAAAAATATTATAGAAGCTATTTTACTTAAATCATAGCTAAAACATAAAAGCAAAACTCTGGTGGAGGGCAGATTTCAGTATTTATATTCTTGGCTTTCATATATACTTGATATTTCTCGTAATTTAAAATAAGTTAAACATTAAGCAAAAATACATCTCTCTGAATGTTGAAGTCACTGTGTCTTACTTAAAGGGCTTACTTTTAAGGAGAACAAATGTCTAGATCCAAACAAGAAAACCCCAAATAATTATTCATCATCATTTGGCTCTGTTAGATAAATATTTGCAGATTATTAGAGGAAATCCCAACTATACAAAATATTTGAACCTCTTTTAGAAATATAGGTATTTCTATTCTAAACGGAAAACCAAGGTCACATCAAGGGACATTATAACTTGCAAGTCCTCGTTTATGTCTTAAAGGTTTTTGTTCACAGACATGTGGATACTTCCAATAAAAAAGTGTAGGAAATGAAATGAAACTTTGCTCTCTTAAAGTAATAGAAACTACACAATATTATTCAACACGGAGCTAATGCGCACAGAGTATCCTACCCACGATGAACTGTAACCTTCTGAAACCGTGCGCCCAAACAAGCCCTTCTTTTCCTAAGTTGTTTCTGTCAGGTACTTCTTCCACAGCAACAAGGAAAGTAACCAACACAAGAGGGAAAGAGGTACAAGATGGACTTTATATATGTCTGGAGATTGATGTAAAGCAACATCATCGAACTAAAGCTCTAGAGAAAAGACCCCCAAAGACAAATACTGTATGTTTTCTCTTCTATGTGGAAGTCAGCATTTAAGCACTTGGTAGGCATGCCTCAATGCATAAAACCACAGAGGACAGGTATAGAGTAAGAGGCTAGAGGGCAAGGGAAATAGACTATACAGTTATGGAGAGACAGTTGGGGGATACTGGAGCAGGCACACTAAACAGGGAGGGGGAGAGAAGAGAAAGGTAAGCTAAGGGATACAGAGAGGAGCAACACATGCTAAGGGCCATTTGAGGGGGTCACATGGAAGCTTAATGCTGTAGAAGTTTCTTAAAATATATACATATATGAAAGAAACTTAAATGGAGTCCCCAATTAACACAGAAGCCTTAACTACACAACTTTTGCCAAGTGAAACCTCCAGTGTCAGGAATAGTTGTTTCAAAGAACCAACATGGAAACCCCAAGACATCTCAGGCTAATGCCAAGGCTACTGGTTGTCCTCCACAAACAGATGGTAAGGCCTTATTGCTAAAGACAACATGCCTCATTAATCACAGAGAAATCAAGGTGGTACCTACCAAGAGCTTTCACCCCTACTGACTAATGTTTATGGTACCGGAAGGTACTCTGTATGCTACCAGAGGAAAAAGATAAACACTATCCCAGCTACAAACTCTGCCATCTATAGCAGTAACCTGCCTACATGATGATGTGCTGGTACAACAGTAGCCTGAATGTTGTGGGAGTAACCAACCATCTTCTGATTGAACTGAAGAACTACTCCACAAGACGGAATCCATACCTGAAACTACTCAGGTAACCAAGAAACTGAGACTAGACGGGCTACGGGCCTAGGAGAAAACCAAATCCAAATACTATTGTTCTACTAAGGAACAGCAATAAAATGACTCCCAATGGCATCCTGCTAACACAGAGTCCCAGAGTGGGATCATGTGCAGAGACTGAGAGATTTTGGAACCCTCAGTCCTAAATGCAATGTCTTCAAACCCCTCCTCCCAGGACTCTGGGAGATATGAGGAAGAGGGGGCAGGAAGTCTTTAAGAGTTGAGGGGATGGGTAACTCCATAGAAACAGTGTCTTCCAAATCCAACAAGGACAGATGTACATATGAACTCATCACGCTTGTGTGAATTCAAATCAGACAGGGTTCCATCATAACGCTGAGTTGGGAAAGTGGACCCAGGCTTGGACCCCTATCCAAGAAGCTATCTCTACCTGACATCTTGCAAAGGAAGAATTAGTTCTCTCCAGTGGAGTCTCACTAGGCATATTAACTACTCTTAAGGGTTGGCCCCATGCCAACAGTAGATGACTGTCATACAATTTGTAGACTTTCAGCTTTATATTGTACTGGCTAGTTTTATGTCAACTAGAGACAAGCTAGAGTCATCAAGGAGCCTCAATGGAGAAAATGCCTCCTTAAGATCTGGCTATAGGGCATTTTCTTAATTAGTGACCAATGGGGGAGGGAGCAGTCTATTGTGGGTGGTGCCATGCCTGGGCTGGAGGTCCTGGGGTCTGTAAGAAAGCAGGTTGAACAAGCCATAAAGAACAAGCCAGTAAGCAGCACCCCTCTATGCCCTCTGCATTAGCACCTTCCTTCCCTGTCTGAGTTTCCACCCTTACCACGTTTGACGATGAATTGTTATATGGAAATAAGCCCTTTCCTTCTCAAGTTAATTTTGGTCATGGTGTTTCATTGTAGCAAATAGTAACCCTAAGACACTCCGGTGGGACAGTTTGTCTCCCTGGCCTTTTGCTTGTACATTATAGTTTCCAATTTTGGTTGTTTATGGAGAGCTCCCCAACTCTCTCTCTCTCTCTCTCTCTGTGTGTGTGTGTGTGTGTGTGTGTGTTTCTTGTGTTTCTTTTTTAAAAATATGGTTTTTCTTGTTTGTTTTCTAAAGAGAGAAAAAGAAAGAAGGTGGGTGGGTGAGGAGGTCAGGGAGGATCAGAAAGGAGTTGGGGGAGGGGGAACTATAATTGGAATACACTGTATGAAAAACACTTTTTTCAATTAAAACATGATGTCATTCCAAAAACCATGAAATTTGTATATCTCTAAAGTAAAATAAAACTCTAGAGACCGTTCTTCTAAAAAGAGCTGGGTTGCTGTTGATTATGAGATCAGGCTCTTTCCCTGGTATAAACAGAGATTTTCTGCTTATTTGAAGGTCTGTTTTGGAGAAGTGAAACTCATGGAGTACTTGATAACTGTATAGGCTGGAAATAGAGCCTCAGACAATAGGGCTGACTTTTCCCCAGAGGATGTGTTGAAGGATCGGTTGGGTTCTTTATCAGTCTGGGATGGGACATGATTGGACGACAGAGTGAAAATTGATGCCTGGTAATGTTCAAGTCCCACCAGGTTAACATCTCCATAGGCAAAAGAGCCTGGACATAAATGTCTCAGTCTGAAGATACTACTGTAGCTGGGGAGATGTCTCAGCAAGCACGAGAGCCTGAGTTTGGATCTCCAGCATCCATGTAAAAATCTGGGTCCACAGCGCACATCTGTAACTGGAGTACTTGGTAGGAGAGACAAGTGGATGCCTGGACAGCCAGGCAGGAGAGTTGAATCAGCACACTCCAAGTTCATTGAGAGATTCTGTCCAAAAACATAAGCTGGAAAAAGATTGAGGAAAACACCCCATGGTGACCTCTAGGCTGCATCCATGCGCACATTTACATATGCATCTGAAAGCCCTCATACAGACACACAAACATGCATATATATATCCCACACATAAACACATGAATAAACCCCAAACCCCAAAACGTGGACAAGAAATCTCCCATAGTGTTCAAGGAATCAAGAGAGTGACCTTCCAGGCTCTCTGTCCAAAAGCCAAGACAAGGACAAAACAGACAGATTAGCTCCACCAAGCTGAACACAGTTCAACTCCACTGCATTTGCTGACATCAGCAGCCTCCTGACCTAAACGCTCTATGAAAGAAAACGCTATTTTTTAGTCTATAATATAACTCTGGAATGCAAAGTGCTTTATGTATAAAGAAGTATGAGGCAAGGAAAGAGTCAACCCAAGTGAGCCACTGGAGAAGAGTCGGCCCAGGTGAGCAAGGCCGAGGCACAGCTTGTCTAGAAGACGGAGTCTTTAGATGCAGACTTTAAGAAAACAGGCAAAAATGAAAACATGAATGAAAGGCACAACTTTAACACAGAGTTGGAGTCTTAAAAACATCAAATAATCCAAACTTAACATGCACCATACTTAAAAATAACAGTAGGCTTAAAGGTACACTAAATACAAGAGGAGATTTTTTTTTTTAGTGAAGTAAAAAAAAAATAGTAAATAACATATTTAAAACAAAGCAGAAAAAGAACTAAGAAAAGAAAAATGAACACAAGTGGCCTCCTCCTCAGTCTATCTGCAGGTGCGCACCACCCAACCTAGTTTAAGAGGGAAATCTTGAAATTGCCCAGAGGGAGCTATAGCGCAGCAGCTTCGTGGAAGAGCCTTTATCAAATAAGGTTAGAGGCCTGAGTCCAATCATCAGCCCTGAGAAAGAAAGGGAGAAAGGAGCAGGGAGTCAGGAAGGAAGAAAGAAAAACGAGAAAAGAAAGTTGTCCAGAGAAGGATAAAGGCGTTAACACCCTCAAAGGATCAATAAAACTGAGTTGCTTTTGCAACACAAACAAGGAAGACAGAAGAAATCAACTTCATTTTTAGGATAAGAAAATAGATGCTTTGAGACAAAAGCTGGGACTCATTGCTAGTTGACTCACACCACAAATATACCACCAGAGTGTTTTCAGAGCGAGGAAGACTAACTCGAGTTGGTACTGAATTGCAGAAAGACAAACATCAAAATAGTGAGCATATGACTATATATAAAGTCAATTAACTATGGCATTTTAAATCTATTGACTATTTAAATTAAGTTCCTTTATTAAGAAAACAATGAGATGCAATACTACACATTAGTCAAGAAGACATCCTGTGATGACCAATCTTGCTTATTTACTTTACTACATCTGGAGCTGCTAGGCATGCCTGTGAGGGACTGACTAGCTGACTCCTTCCCTCCCCACCAACCCCTCTTTGAGACACATTTTCCCTCATAGCCCTGTTGTTGCTCTGTAACAGGAAATGGCACTGTAGACCAGGCTAGCCTCTAACTCAGAGCTCAGTCTGTCTTTACCTCTTGGGTGCTGCGATTAAAGATGTGCACCACCATGCCTGGTCTGTGAAGGATTTTGTTGATCTGATTATTTGAGAAGTCAAGTCCCACCAACCTCTGCCACACCTTCTAGTGACAACCCTCATAAAAGGACATGGAAGACGGAAGCGTTTGCTTTTTTTGGTGACAATTTCATGCACATATAAAGTGAATTCACCACTGTAATCCTCATCCCCTCTACTTCCCCACCGCCCTTATAAATCATCCTCCAGTCCCCCCCTCCCTTGTAAACCCCTCCCTACAAGCTCCCTTCCAAACATTCACTTTTTTTTAAGATCCATTGAGTTTGCCTTTGAGAGTCACACTTGATAAGTATAGTGCCCACAGATCCTAAGATAATGAAACTATTCCAGCAGAAACTGACTCATTTTAGAGACGCGAACTGCTCCTGCCTAACTCAGCACGGGCCACACTTCTGTGTTGTGCACTCGGCAGATGCTTTGGCCTGCTCCTCTCTGCTCTCCCTCTGAGATCGGCCTAAAGGAACAGCCACAGGCAGAATGGCCAGAAAAAATGCTCACATTAAATCACAAATGACCTTGCAGGGTAGACATGTACCAATCTTAGGAGTTGGGGACCACTACTTATAACCCTGACAACTGTTACAAACCAGGGGGAATTCCTAACAATACGGAAACTGAAGCACAGAAGAAGCCAGTCATGCGGTGTGGAACAGGCAAGAAGGAACTTGACTTTGTTCTCTGGATGCCAAAGAGTGAGTCTTCTTCTCTATCTCTCTCTACCCTTGGTTTGTACTTTAAAAATTATTTTGGTTGCTTTTTTGGCATGTGTGTGTGTGCGTGTGCGTGTGTGTGTGTGTGTGTGTGTGTGTGTGTGCGCGCGCGTGCACTCGCCTGTACATGCACTTGCATGTACCTGTGTGCACGTGGGGTACAGACATGGAGTCCAGTCAATGTCAGGTGTCTAACTGACTTCATGAAATGGCGTATCTCACTGAATCACTTCCCGGCCCCCATGTTTACCTCCCAACTGCCACTGTGTCTACTTTTCAGGAGGGGACAGAGGGTCTGAACTCAGGTCCTCTTGCTTATGTGGCTGGCGTTCTATATTTAGGGTTGGCTCCCTCACCTCTTTTGCTTCACATAATAAAAGAGAGGCGAGTTGGACAGGAAAACGTAAAAGGAAGAATGAAAGCAGAGAATAAATTTTGTATCTTCTATTGATATTAATATGCTCTAGGAAAATGGAGTTTTTCACCAAATATATTGAATCAGCTTTATCAGGCTAAAGACTAATATTTAAGAAAAAGTCAATACAGCAATAGTACTAAAATATGTCCATAAAATACGTCAAAGCAGTTGTTTTATATCGTTGAAGTCTTTACAGTCTATCTGCAGAAGGATAAGTGAACATATCTTTATGTAAAGAAATCTACAGTGGTTAGTGTTGCAAAATTATTAAGAAAGAACTAAAACGACCAGGCAAGAGTAATGTTAAAGAAGAGGAAACTTCTGCCATAGAGTCAGTTGTCAGCTTGTCACAAACTTAATTACCTAGGAAGAGGGAACCGCAACTGAAGAATAGCCTAGACTGGACTGGCGTGTGGGCGTGGCCATGAGGCTTTTGGGTAGTGGCTAATTGATGCAGGAGGAACCAACCTATTGTGGAAGACACCAACCCTAGGCAGGTAGTCCTAGGCTGTGCAAGAAAGCCAGCTGATGGAGCCAGGGCAACAAGCCAGCAAGCAGCCTTTCTCTGTTGGTTTCTGCTCCACTCAGTTCCTGCCTCGGGTTTCCCCTTGACTTCCTTTCCTAACTTGGCTTCCGTCCACAACCGACCCCTTGGTCCTTTAAGGTGCTCTTGGTTACACTGTATCACCGCAACATAAAAAAAAAAAATCAAGACAACTTCATTCGGAAAAAAAACATTAGCAAGAGAACTGAACATTCATATACTAAGAAAATTCCAATAATATTTGAATAATAGCACGACGTTGCTTACATTCCTTCATTTTTGTTTCAGCACTAAGTATCTGTTGAAAGGGAGTTAATAGGGTGTCTTACATTCAACTCAGTATTACATTTGAGAAATGATATTTTGCATCTAAATGCAGTTATATAGGGATTACATTTAAAATGAATCACTTCTCACTCAAACTTCCAAAGCAACAGATGCTGTTCGAGAACTTCCTTTAATCGCCACCAGCTTCTGACTGACTGTAAGGAGTAAGACCTTGGTGGTAAAGTGGGTGGTGTTTCCATAATAAAGACTGTGTGCACACTCTCATTCTGGCTGAAGAGAGTCTGCTTTCCAGCCCGGAGAAACTGGACTCAAGTTCCATTTAGTGGTCACTTCCCTTGTTTGTGTCCTAACAGCTGTGATTCTCCCAGTGAAACATGGGTGATTAAATTAGAATTTCATGCCCCTTTGTACCTCTGCAGACTACTGGAGTTATCACCCGTGAAATGTCCAAAGGCAAAGCAGAGCGGTCACTTGCTAACGTGATCTGGGGACCAGGGACAGCCTCCTCTCTAATTCCAACCACTTACGCATTTGCTAATAATAATAATAACAACAACAACAATAACAATAATCAGAGCAAGAATTGTAGAAGTCCCAAACACTATTTATTCCATCCGTTTCTACAAAATCTTTTTTTTCCCTGAAAAGAGAAAAACCATGCTGTTTTATGATCTGCCTTTAAATTTGAAATACCATGATACATCACCAGAAACATTTTTTTCCAGAGCCACAAATGTCTCCTGAGTGCACATCCGGAAAAAAAAAATGAAATTGAGATCTCCAAAGAGATCTCTGTACGCTGATAAGCATAGCAGTGCTTTTCATGAGGTGCAAAAGACGGAAGAACCAGCATGTTTGTGGGTGGTTGTAGGGATGGACAAGATATGGTATACACACATGAAGAACCAGTAGTCAAAGAAAGTGATGCTGACACAGGCTATCACATCCATAAACTCGGCAAGTATGGTGGTAAGTCAGTTAAAATAACCACAAAGCAAATATGAGGTACCTTCAGTAGATTCACAGAAACAAGGAGTAAAATTGTGACTCCCAGGGGCTAAGGTAAGGAAAAAAGGCAAATTATTTAATGGGTACAGAATTTTAGGGCTATAGGATGGAGAGAGGCCTATGCATGGGAGGTAGTGACAGACAGACAGACAGACAGACAGACACACACATGAACGTGCTCGATGCTGCTGAACTGTACTCTCAGAACTGGTTACTGTGGTGAATTTCTTTTAAGGTCCATGACTGTCAAACAAACAACACAAAGAAACCAGGCCCACAACTCTGAATGACAGACACTCCATCTTGTGAAGATGCTATCCTTTATTTTAAAAAATGACCAATTAGGCTTCTTATTTCTTGTTACCATAAGTCCCATGCAGTGAACGTCATTATAAATACACCTTTGATTTGTATCTGCTATTTCTTTAGGACAGGTTCCAAATGACTCAACTGGATCAAAGAACATGAATTATTTCAGATGCACAAACTGCATCCCAGACAGATCCGGCCGATTTGTATTCCCAAGATCATTGTGGAGAGACTTCCACATGTACCCATGTTGAAATGTTCTCATCTCTTTTCCCCTTTGCCAAGAGATAATGAGAACAAAAAGTTGTCTCTCTAGATCCTCGGACAATCACTGACATCAGAGAGGCTGCTGCTATTAATTGGTTAGCACAGCAACTGCATTGGGGTTGTGGCAAATACCTGCTGCTGCTCGGCCAGTTAATATCCTACTCGAGAAACAGCAAAATGTTTCTACCAGGTACCAGGGCTTCTGGGCTGAGAAATGATTCTCTGAACTGCACATGCCAATCTACCGCATCCAAGTTCCACTTGAGCATGGCAATTACACTGGAAAGAATATAGCTGATAAAAAAAAACCTACCCCAAGCAAAGAATTGACAGCAGATGCATCCATCCCAACAGAGACACATAAGAAATTGAAGAAGACCTCGGAAGATGGAAAAATCTGCCATGCTCATGGATTGGCAGGATTAATATAGTAAAAATGAGCATCTTACCAAAAGTAATACACAGATTCAATGCAATCCCCATCAAAATCCCAACTCAATTCTTCATAGAGTTAGAAAGAGCAATTCAAAAATTCATCTGGAATAACAGAAAACCCAGAATAGCTAAAACTATTCTCAAGAGTAAAAGAACCTCTGGGGGAATCAGTATCCCGGACCTCAAGCTGTACTACAGAGCAATAGTGTTAAAAACTGCATGGTATTGGTACAGTAACAGACATGTAGATCAATGGAACAGAATTGAAGACCCAGAAATGAATCCACACTCCTATGGTCACTTGATCTTTGACAAAGGAGCTAAAACCATCCAGTGGAAAAAAGATAGCCTTTTCAACAAATGGTGCTGGCTCAGCTGGAGGTCAACATGCAGAAGAATGCAAATTGACCCATCCTTATCTCCTTGCACTAAGCTCAATTCTAAGTGGATCAAAGATCTCCACATAAAACCAGACACACTGAAACTAATAGAAGGGAAACTAGGGAAGAACCTTGAACATATGGGCACAGGGGAGAATTTCCTGAACAGAACTCCAATAGCTTATACTCTAAGATCAAGAATAGACAAATGGGACCTCATTAAATTACAAAGTTTTTGCAAGGCAAAAGACACCGTCAAAAAGACAAAGCGGCAACCAACTAACTGGGAAATGATCTTTACCAACCTTACATCCGACAGAGGGCTAATATCCAAGATATACAAAGAACTCAAGAAGTTAAACTCCAGAGAGGCAAG
The DNA here is from genome assembly GCA_036184795.1 of Tokudaia tokunoshimensis. Lineage (NCBI taxonomy): Eukaryota > Metazoa > Chordata > Mammalia > Rodentia > Muridae > Tokudaia > Tokudaia tokunoshimensis. Next base: position 60,042,709 of record BTHU01000006.1, read on the forward strand.
TAACCCTATTAAAAAATGGGGTACAGAGCTCCACAAAGAGTTCTCACCTGAAGAATATCTAATGGCTGAGAAGCACCTAAAGAGATGTTCATCATCCTTAGTCATTAGGGAAATGCAAATCAAAACAACCCTGAGATTCCATCTCACACCAGTCAGGATGGCTAAGATCAAAAACACAGGAGACAGCAGTTGTTGGCGAGGATGTGGAGAAAGAGGAACACTCCTCCACTGCTGGTGGAATTGCAGGCTGGTACAACCACTCTGGAAAGCAGTCTGGCGGCTCCTCAGAAAACTGGGCATGACACTTCCGGAGGATCCGGCTATACCACTCCTGGGCATATACCCAGAGACTTTACCTGCATGCAATAAGGACACATGCTCCACTATATTCATAGCAGCCTTATTTATAATAGCCAGAAGCTGGAAAGAACCCAGATGTCCCTCAACGGAGGAATGGATTCAGAAGATGTGGTATATTTACACAATGGAATACTACTCTGCAATTAAAAACAATGAATTCACGAAATTCCTAGGCAAATGGTCAGAACTTGAAAATATCATCCTTAGTGAGGTAACCCAATCACAAAAGATCACACATGGTATGAAGTCACTGATAAGGGGATATTGACCCAGAATCTCAGAATACCCTAGACACAATCAGCATATCAATAGATTTCTAAAAAGATGGAAGGAGAGACCCCTGGTCCTGGAAAGACTGGATGTAGGGGAACGCCAGGACAGAGTAATGAGAGGGGGTTGAACGGAGAAAAGAGGGAGGGAAGGGGGCTTATGGGACTTTCGGGGAGGGAGGAAACGGGAAAGGGGAAGTGATTTGGAATGTAAATTAAAAAAATAAAATAAAATTAAATTAAAAAAAAAAAAAAAAAAAAAAAAAAAAAAAGAAACATGAAACTATGGCAACAACGAGTTCTCCAAAATTTACCAGTGCTCTGGCAGATCATCCAGAGAGACTGAATTAATGAAGTCCCAGAGAGCTCGGATATGCAGAGACAGACAAGACAGTGCTCCAAGTCAGTTGTGTCCCATGAGAATTAAGTGTAACAATTCTATGGTTCTCTCTTTCAAAAGGCATGGTGACAAAGCTGCTAATCAGTATTTCTGTGGCCTTCGAGGCACAGTAATCCACCCTTATTCCCTTAGATGGTTTCCGATTGTGACGACTGTCCCCTTCAACGAGTTCCAGAGCCCCTGCTTGTTACTTGGGATTGCCAAAGCCCCTGGGTCATCTCAAAGGTGACTGCCCTTCCTGTTTCACTCTCCTTCCCTCATTCCACCCTCTCCGACACCACGCCAAAGGTCCTCTAGCCAGCATGGCACCGTGCCTGCCTTCGCTGACTTATTTAGCTTCTGTGATTTTTAAAAAGGCAAATTGTTTTCATTGAACCACAGTCTAATCACATAAAGATGGAAGAAAGTTATTTGGGGGGCTCAGTCCATGAAATATGTGGTTGGCAAACATGGAGTTTGCCTTCTAGAACCTACATAAGAGAAACCCTTGGCAGCAAGCACTTGCAATCCCAGGGTCATGGAGTCAGGCAGATCCCTGAAGCTCACTGGCCAGCCAGTCTAGAGTACTGGATGAGGTCCAAGCCAATGGGAGGGTGGGAGGGAAAGAGAAGGACAGGAAGAAAGGGAGCTAGGGAGGGGAGAGGGGAGAGGGAGGGAGGTGAGATAGAGAGAAACAGAAAGTGATGGCACCTGAAGAATGACACCCAAGGCTGTCCTGACTTCGACGTGCATACACATGAATCAGGGTGTTCATGTGTATGTGCACGCGGGTGCACACACACACATAGTTCTGCAATCTCAACCTAGACTATAAAGATTTCAGTGTCGACATACAACTGGGCTTCCATATCTGTGGGTTCCCCATCACAACATTTCAACACATGATAGGTTGAAAAATGTTAAGAAAATATCACGCGTATACTGAATTAGTTCAGATGCTGTCTTGTCATTATCCTCTAAACAATACAGTATAATGATTCCAGACACAGAATTTTTATGTATGAGGCACTGTAAGAAGTGTAGACAAGTTGGGTACATGCAAGTACTGCTTGCATGCGTTAGATGCAAGTACCAGGCCATTTCATCTAAAGATTTGTGCTCCCATGGACTTTGACACTTGGTGTCTTATAACTTACTCCCCATAGATACCAAGGGATGAATGTAGTAACAATATTCCAGCCAACCTCAAGAGCTTCTCTGAACAAAATAACTAAACCAACGATCGCGAACAGCATGTTTAACAACTGTCCTTTTTTTCGATGTATTGGAATGAACCCACATATTCTTCCTTCCAACCTTATCCCGTGCCTCATCAGATTCAAAACCCAAAGACTATTGTAACGATGTATCGTAATGTGGAAAGCTAAAGGAAAACAATAATACCCCAAGTGTCCACAGGGCAGTAAGAGGATGTCCTACATAGCCCTTGCACAGTGGTATGAACAGAGGAGGGGGGAGCTTTCACCGTCCACCCTGGGGCATGAGAACTGGACTTATCAACAATATTTAAAATGGGACTTGTAAGAAGGGCTCCGTGAACCATGACATCACAACCCTTTTGTTTTATAAAATGGCGGTGTGAGGGCCCTGCCAAGGTGTCCCCCTGAACAATCAAGCCGTGTGACAAGCCCAATATAGAAGGAAGTTTATTTGGGATCTGGGGGGAGGGGGCAGATGCAGAGGAAGGAGGGGGGCAGAGAACAGCAGAGGAAGAGAGAGAGGAAGAAAGAAAGAAAAGGAAAGACTGGTTGGGGACAAGTGAAGGAGAAGCAGAGAGAGTACACTGAGAGAGGAAAGGTCAAAAGAGAATAGAGAGGGAAAGAGGGAAGGGGGGGGGGAAGAGAGAGAAAGTAAAAGAGAGGATGGAGAGTCCTTTTTATATGTGAGTCAGGCTCTTACCTGGTACCTGGCTGTAGATAACTGTTGGGTGGAACCTAGAGATAATGCTAACAACAACTACCTGGGGGGGGGTCTTTCCTATTGAATGAAAGCTCCTGTCTCTAAACTTCCAATGGTGCATAGATCACACAAACACAAAAAGATCCAGGCTAGAACTCAGACTGGAGGGACTGACTGCTTGCTGCGACACTGCATTTTTTTATCCCAGCACTTGAAGTTGACAAGCCAACACTCAACGGCTATGACTCAAAAGAGAAGATCGGTTGAGACATCGGGCTGGGATGGAGGCCCCAGGGCAAGTGTGAATTCTGGGCACAAAGAATGAGTGCTTGGGAACCTCAGAGGTGCCCTTTAACATCAGCACCCCAGAGGGGCAGCTTTATTCTCTGTTCTAACAGAAGGCCAGGCAATGGTCAATGCTAGTGAGAAAAAGGCATGCCCTTTAGGATGTACTGAAACAGTAAGAAAATGCAACAGCTAAATCAACTAATTAATTAAAATTAATTTAACCAATTAATCAAAATTAATTTATATCAATTAATTAAAATAAATTAATAAATTAATTAAGATAAATTATATCAATTAATTAAAATTACAAGCATTTAAAACGGAGCCAGGCTTAGTGTCTAGCAGGATAAACAGATATAACAACTCTAAAGTTATGGGCAGGCACTCTGGTGAAGTGACATTTCTCCATTGCTAAGTAAGTCAGGAAGTGATACGAGATCCATTCTAAGGTTTCCTATGAAGTCCACTGACTTCTAGCAGCCTTTCCTATCACTAGAAAACTCAGAGCTAGCTGGGAATGAAATCATAAACACCCGGGCCCTCGAGACCTTGACCACAAAATTTTTCTGAAGACAGTTGATCTTGAGCTACACAGGAAACATGAGAAAGGAACCGGGAAGTGAAACCAAGCCAGAAAAAGACATTAGAATCTCTGCTTCCCTGAAATGGACCTAACAAAACCTTCATCTGTCTTGCTGTAGTCCAAACTCCTGTTCTCAAACGAGGAAACACTTCTATTCTGCTCACGTGCCCAATGCACATGACCTTCCCAAACACATTTTCCACCTGAATTCACAGACCTTGAAAATCAGGTATTTGGGGCATGACTGGCACACTATCTGCACCACATCCCTGTGGGCACAAAGTTCCGCAACAACAGATTCTAATCCCCTACCATGAAGGATAGTCTAATGTGTAAATCTTATGACAATAAACATTACTCTTTTGTAACAGGAGAGAGGCAAAGAAATTTACTGGGTTAAGAGACACAACAAACCTCTTTCATTATAGGAATAATTTGAGGAATAAACTCAGATTTCAAACCAAAGCTTCCTGTGGAGGACACGGGAAGTCACTGTCCCTTAGTCCTACCAGGGCTCTCAGCCACTGCTGCCTTTCTGGTCCTCCTCTAAGCTACTAGGATGACACAAATTTTAAATACAATTATTTCAGCCTCACATATTAAGGACGTGTTATTAGCTATCAGAAACTCCTGAAGAGTCAAATTAAACAGATAGACAGAGACAGACCATCACAGTTGTACACAGAAAACTATACATTAATTGGTCACTATTTTAGAAATAGTAAGATGTGCAAAAGAACAATATAAGCAGGGCTCTGATACAGCCACCATCCAGCTATGACATGAAGCATATTAAATATAATTAAATTTCACGTGAATCACTCGACTCTTTCCTCTCTACAGGTGCCATTATACTGGATTAGGAGATTATGACATCCATCCATGCGTCTATACTGACCCTAGACACACATGACACTTAAAAATCCTATAAATAAGAAATTTCCACTTGCTTATATTGATCAACACACACACATACATACACACACACAAGTACACACGCATATGCACATGCACACACGTATTAGTACTAGAACCCAGGGCCTCATTCTTGCAAGGTAAACACTTTACCACTGAGCTACACCCCTCCCCCAAGTCTCTGTTCAACTTTTAAAAGGACTTTCTATAACACAATGTTCTCTAAGTGTATACATCTGCTGTGTCTATAGTCGGCAAGTTGTTAACTTCTCTGGGTAATGTCAACATCTCCGGGTAGTTATAAATGTGAATACCTACCCAGCAAGGGATTGGGACTCCCATCTCTTAAACATCTTTGCCAAAAATTAATATTGTCAGATAATAAAATTTGGATAATCTGAATAGAATAAATTTGTATGTTAGCATTTTGGCTATAAAAGGACTTTGTTTTATATAGCTAAAGTAATTTTTAGGCATTTGTGCTTCTTCTTTTACAGTAATCTTAGGCTCATTTCAATTTTTTTCTTAAATATTTTTATGCTAGGCCATATATATTGAATAAAATTCTATGCTGGCTACATCTGTTGGTACCTTTTACATTTACTCATATATTTACCCTTTCCAGGGTTCTATTATATTTCTTCCTATATTTCCAAGTTTCCCTTTATCCTAAAGAATTCCCTGTGACATTCTTCTAGCAACAAAAGACATGATCTTTATTTGCCTAGAGCAGCGATAGGTTTACCTTTGAGTTTGAAATTACTGAGCTTGTAACCTCTGCTGATCTTTCCTTCCTTCAGTACTTCACCATGCTGGCCCATTGTCTTCTGGCTTCCCTTGATGAGAGCTGTGCACTCTCCTTTATAGGATTTATTTTTTTTAAGATTGATTTATTTATTATATGTAAGTACACTGTAGCTGTCTTCAGACACACCAGAAGAGGACGTCAGATCTCATTACAGATGGTTGTGAGCCACGATGTGGTTGTTGGGATTTGAACTAAGGAAGAGCAGTCAGTGCTCTTAACCTCTGAGCCATCTCTCCAGGCCTCCCTCATAGGATGTAGCTTCTCTTAGGCTACTCTTAGGACATTTTCTGGCATTTCTGAGTTTTAGCAGTCTCACGATGACGTGCTAATGCAAGCTTTTCTTTGTTTAGTCTGTGGGTGGCTTGCTTGGCTCTAAACTTGTGAGGATGCGGTTCATGAAGCTGGGGTGGCCATCAGGCACTAATACTTGAAATCTTCTTCCTCCTTGGACTTCAAATTAAAAGTTGTGTCAGATGCAGCAACACTCGCCACAGATCTCTGAGACAATTAATTTCTTTCTCAATGCTTTTCTTCCCTCTGCTCCTCTCTGATTTTGAATGACCTCTTCTCAAGGTCACTGACCTTTGCCTATATTATATCTGACCTATGTGCTATTAGCCTTAACCTATGGTATTTAACTTCTAATACGGTATTATTTTTTGAGCTCTAAAATCTTTGTTCTTTCTTTTTCAAATCTTTCCATCCCATAATCCTTCACACTACTATTTATCATATCCATCTTTTCAAGCGTATTCTTTAACACTTTTATTACTCTTTTTATGTCCTGTCCTTTGACAATTCCAAAGCCTGCCTTGCCATTGGTTGGTTTCTTCCTTCCTTCCTCGCTTCTTAGCTTCCTTCCTCCTTCCCTCCCTCCCTCCCTCTCTCCTGTCCTTCATCTGATATAGGGTCTCATGGAGCCTAGGCAGGTCCCAAACTCACTGTGTAGCTGAGACTTCCACTGAATCCCTGATCCTGCTATCTCTACCTCCCAAGTGTTGGGATTACAAGCATACATATATAGATCACCATGACCAACCCTGTGGATGTGTTTCTATGCCTGCCTTTTTTTCTTGATCATGGACTGTACTTTTTCATACCTTCAGTAACCTTTCATGGATTAATAGACATAGAGAATATGTTGCAGAATCTGGATTCTCCTTTTTCTTAAGAGTTTGGCCCTATTCTAATGTTGTAAAAAGACATCACAACCAAGGCAACCCTTATAAAAGAAAGCATTTAGCTGGGGCCTTACAGGTTAGCACATGATCATCATGGTGGGAAGTACACAGGTATGTGGTGAAGCAGTGAATGAGACCTTTGCATACTGATCCTTAACCAACAGGTAAGGGTGGGGTGGGGTGGGGTGGGGTGGGAGCGCAGCCAGACTGGGCTCAGTCCAGTGATAGGCTTCCTCCAACAAGGCCACATCTCCCAGTCCTTCTAATCGTTCTCAAATAGTTCCACTCCCTGATGACTAAGCTTTTTAAACATCTGAGTCTATGAAGGCGATTCTCATTCAAGCTGCCACATTCCATTACCTCACCCCAGAGGCTCCGACCCACATCCTAATGCAAAATCCCTTTCTTTCAACATCAAAACTCTCCCAAGTCTTTCACAGTCTCAATGCTGTTCACAAGTCCAAAGGCTCAGGTAGTTTCTTAACTGTAACCCATTGTAGAATCAAAATGAAAAAGCAGATCACAGACTTCCAACATATAATGGCACAGAATATACATTACAATTATAAAAGGGAATAGAGGGAGCACAGAGAAGAAACACTGGACCAAAGCAAGAATGAAACCCAGCAGGGCAAACTCTGTTATTAGACTCTTCCGATCTCCTTCCAGCTTTGTTAACTGCAACACATTTCTCTCTTTTGGGATGGTTCACACTCTGTCGGCAGCTCTCCCTGGCAGGTATCCCAGGGCTCTGGCATCTCCAACACAATCTGGGCTTTCCCTTCCCATCTTACTGACTTTCCAGGCATCCATGCAGGACTTCACTGGGTTCTCCCTCAGCGCCTTTCCTCAACAAGCATTTTAGTCCTGTATCCCTTATTAACCCTAAAGCCAGAGTAGCATGGCCAAAGCTGCCAAGTTCTTCTGTTTGCTAGGGCTGGAACCTGCCTCCTTTTTGAATCACCTGGCATAAGCCTTCAAGTGTTAGGCCTAGGGGATCCTTCAGAGCTTTTCTTTTGCAGATTGCAGGGTTGGTTGGGTTCGGTCTTGACCTGAGGTTACCACACCCTTTATTCAATTTATCATTAGACTTTTCTTTAACCTCTTGATCAAGCACAAGCCTTGGCCCTACTGCTGCATTCCCTGGCGCTCCTTTTCTCCCCAAACTGAACCTTTTGTATTTCTGTTTGCTTCACTTGTTGCTTCTCAACATAGATATGCACAAGAGTGATAACCATGTGGCACAGGCATGACTAGGCGATCTTGAAATCTCCTCTGACAACATCATTAAATTAAAAAAAAAAACAAAACTCTTGAATTTAGCCTAGGGCATATTTTTAGGACAAGGGTGAAAAGTAGCCACATTCTTTACCAAAATACCACAAGAATGGTCTCCAGGGCAGCTGCTAATAGTCATCCCCTCTGAAGCCTCTTGAGCTGGGCCTGCATAGTCCAAAAACTTCTTAGCATAACTGTCTTCCATGTTCCTACAAGGATGACCCAGTAAGCCCCACTTAAAGGACTCAACCACCTTTATAGTCCAAAGTCCCTAAGTCTTCCATATTACTCCAACAAACAGCATGGTCAGGCTTCTCATAGGAATATCTCAGTCCCTAGTACCAATTTCTGTCTTAGCTACTGTCCTATTGCAGTGAATAGACACCATCACAAACACAAATATAAAAGAAAGCAATTTAAATTGGGGGCTTGCTCACAATTTTGGAGATTTAGTCCATAATCATCATGGCAAGAACCAGATAGGTATGTCACTGGAGCAGTAGCTTAGAGCTTTATATTCTGATCCACAGATGGCATGCAGAGTCACAGAGACAGAAAGACAGACAGAGAGACAGAAAGATCGACGACAGACACTGGTGTGGGGTGGGCTTTGGAACTGTCAAAGCACACTAAAGCACACTCTCAGAGACACAATTCCTCCAACAAGGCCACATTTACCCCCAACGAAGCCACACCTCCTAGTCCTCTTCGAACAGTTCCTCTTCCTAGCAACTAAGCATTCAAACATAGGAGCCTAAGAAGGCCATTCTCATTCAAATCACCATAGGTTATAAGAGGCAAATAGAGCCTTAGCAATCTGTCTTAGCATATGGAAGCTTGTTTTTAGTTTTTTAGCAGGGTTCTATGATGGTCTTAACTTACTGTACTCCCTTCATCCTAAGGCTTGGCCTTTTAGAGTTTCACTTGAAAGTTTGGGATTCTCTAAGTCAATGACTTCCAACTGAAAACTGTCTCCTCTGCAATGGGCAGCTGCCGAAACTTCTGTGCTGCTCTACAGCCGTATAGCTGCCATTTTACTTGGAGGTTCCTTCACACAGGGTTCAGTCAAGAAGGAGTTCACAGGCAGATCCTGCGTCTCCTCCTTCTGTGGCATGGTCATTACTCAAGGGTTGTTTCTAGGAGCTCTGGGCACCTAGCATTGTCTTCTTAGGCCATTAAGATTGTGATTTTTCTATTTGAGTCCACGGAGAGTTCTATGGGATTAACTCCATGTTCTTCCCTTATCCAAGGACTCAAACGTCCCCGGGGTCTGATCCTCTATGGCTCCACCCTACTTTCTAACTTTTCCCAATAGTTCTAATCATCAGCAGCAGGAAGATCAGCCCAAAGTCAGACCCTTAAGGAGCAGCAGCACATTTTAACACAGTCCATTCTTCAAAATCTTTTGTCTTTTTTTGTTTGTTGTTGTTTAGGATTTTCGTGCTTCTTTGTTTAGTGTTTTTAGGCCTTGTTTAGGAAATTCATTCCTAACCCAAAGTCATAAACATAATTTGCAGGTTTTATGCTAAAAGTATTTTCCTTAATATATTCTTATTTTCATGTTTGGATCTTTCAACTCACTTAGAATTAAACTTTTGCATGGAGCTTAAGAAAGAGATTTGAGGATGGGGCTGGGGGTTGGGGCTGGTTCTGGGGTGGGGCTGGGGCTGGGGCTGGGATGGGGCTGGGGTTGTAGTTTAGGCTTGCCTAGCATAATAAAGGCTCTGGGTTTGATATTTACCACCAGAAAAAGAAAACAGCAAATTTAAGTAAGAAGTAAAACAAAGTAAAATAGAGATTCAACTTTATTTACTTTTCTAAGGAGATAAACCCACTTCCCAGTACCGCTACTATGAAGCTCCAAACCTTCCTCTGACTAATCACTTCGCCAATCACTTCACATACCCTGCCATACAGCTAGTCTGGGGAGGATAAACCATAGTGCCACAGTGTTTCACTTCCCAAGCCACACTGCAACCCAACCTCGTGAGCTTCCTCTGGTAGAGCAGGTTCCCCCATCTATTCTCCAAAATTGCTTTGCCTATTCTTGGCCCTTTAATCTTTCAACTAAACTTTAGAAATCAAATCACATGAAAAGCCCTTCTGGAACAACTAAAATATTAAGCTGATTTATCTGCAAACTTGTGTGTGTTTTGACTTCTTCAAGTCTTTTGATGTTTTTCTGTATTTTTCTCACAAAATTGTACTCTGCTTTTCATGGTATACGTTTCAAATCAAATTACATTCTTAACTTTTCCATCTAATGTATGTAAACTTACCCTTCCAGGTTAAATGAATCTCATCAAATTATGTACTAATGTTAGGAAATAAAAATTTAGCTCACAATATATAATTGAACAGACACGGTCCCAATGCATCCCTTCTCTCAACTGCACGGTTTTGTGCATCTCAGGGGAGAGAGAAGATACTTCCCATCCTCCAGTCTTACCAAGATGCTCCATGGTCCCTGCTTTCAGTGTCAGTGAAATTTGAATCCAAAAACATATCTTTGTAGATTCGGCCAACGAGACAATACATATCCGAAGCAACTTGTTCTTCACTTTGTACCATGGGGATCATGATTTCAAGAGCTTTTGCTCTGTCTCCAGGAAGATTTCTCCTAAAGTAGAGAGCATTGTTTTCATATAACTCATAAAAGCAATTATAGACCAATTGCCTATTTGCTGTATTGATTTGCATTAGTAAAATTTGGCAGAATAAAAATAATTCGATTCCTTTATGGACCCTGTCCTAAGCTTTCTTATCCTGGTGTATGTCTACTGGGTCTGTCAAGGATATCTTGTGAGTTGTGAATGGTCAAGATGATAAACTTGTAGCTACCTGAGTCCCGATCTCCCTGCTGCCTATGAACGGGTCCAAGATGATAGAATTCTATTGAGTGTGCACCCTGCAACCTGGAATGGAGCAGGACCAACTATTATAAATAAGGAAAAACTCTTGATGTTAGTTTTCAATGGCTTTTGTTCCAAAGGAACGAAAAAAATTAATTCATAGATAATTCCAAAATTCAAGTCCACCCAAGAGTTGACTGGTTTCCCCATGTGGCTGAGCATCTGCAGATGTGGCCTTATGTAGTTCTCGTGGTACTGGCCTAGAAGATGAGACCGTGGGCATGTCAGCCAAGCACCCTACCACTGGGCGATGTCCTAGGAGCTATGAGCTATGTCCCTACTTCTTTTTTCACTTTGAATTTTGAGACAGGAACTCACTGAGTTACCAGGACTGGCCTTGAACTCCATGTAGCTTATTATTAAGTAATAGCTATGTATGGTTCTCAGAATCATATACTTTATATTTCTCCAATTATGAAACTATTGTGCTAAGTGAAGAAATAAAGTCACAAAAGGCTGACAACACTTTTGAGAAATATTTAAAATAGAACAATCAATACAATAGGAGTGGGAGGATCTGTGCTATGGGGAAGGATGACTGCTAATGGGTAGAAAGTTTCCTTGTAGGGTGAAAAAACACTCTATAATTTGTGGGAATGACAGCTATATAACTCAATTAATATACTAAAATTGAAGGTACAGGATATTTTAAACAGCGAAGTTATATATGAGATATATTTCAAATAAAATTATTTTTAAGTTATGTATGCTATCATACTCTCAACTATTTAAATTTTTTTTGTTCATAAGTTCTATCTTTACCTAAACATCTTGAATTTAGACTATTGCTTTATACAAACATGATTTTCATTCCATTATATGTTACTTTTGCAAAGAGAAACAAGGCACATTAAGTAAAATTTTAAGAGATTCCTAGGATTTTTCTTAGTTTGTTTCAAAATACATTTTACTTAAAATAAAAAGGAGGGATGTGTTTGACAAAGAGCAGGTAAGCTCTGGAGGTCTCATCTACATCTATAGGATGTTTAAAAACGAAAGGCAAAGTGGCTTTCTGTCTAAACAGTCTACGCCTGTTGGGGAAGTTGGCAAGTTCTGTTGAGTAGGGAAGGAAGCACATCAGTTCTAGCTGAACATCATGCTGGCTTTCGAGGACAGCACTGGGAGCCTTTAGGGATAATCACTCAGCCTTTCCAGTCTGTAGGGGCCTCAGCTGTAAGAGGAGGGAAATTATGATACACAGTGAGTTCTATATGAATTAGATGTCTTTTCCTCTTCTTTTTTTTAAATTTTCTTCTGCAGCGACATGTATACTCATCCATCGTGCCGTGAAGGAAAGAACAATACAGCTAAGTATTTTAAACTGCTCAGGACACTGGTTCCACCCGTGGTCAGAGCACGGGAGACCCTCTGTGATGGCTGCAGCTGGGAAGCCACACGGAGGTGTGCTATGATGCAGGCAGAAGACAGAGTGGGGACTAAGACAAGCTCTGTCAAAAGTGACTCAGACAGACACGTAATTTAAAATGTCACCGACAGAGTTCTGCTCATAACTAATAGTGTTCACAGCAGTCCTCAGGAAAACTGTCTCTATATGAGAAAAACATTCGCTTCCTCAAAACTAGCCTCATACTTCAATGAATCAGGATGGGAAGGCCAGATGATATTGAGGTTGTCTTATGTACCTGTGAATTCGTAGTCTGGGTTCAATCAATATGCATTGAAAATATTTGGAGAAATGTCTATACTGAACATGCACAGACTTTTTCCCCTGAACAGTAAAAAATAACAACTATCTACATAGCATTATATTATGTTAGATATCATAGTTATCTAGAGATTGCTTTAAATATATAGAGGCTGTGTGATTGTTATATGAAGTCCTGTATCATTATATAAGGACTTGAACATCCTTAGATCTGAGTACCTTTAAAGAGTTTGGAACAAATTTTTAACAAATGCCTGAGGACAACTATGTTTGCTTAAGAGTAGTATCATATTGATAAAATATTGAATGTTATAAAATATAAATAGCAAACACAAGCTCTGTCACAGAAAAAAAGAATTATAAAAAATTATATCTACAAATACCATGAGAGGTTTTTACTAACAGAGAGACAGAGGACACACACACACACACACACACACACATACACACACCCCACACACAAAAGCCTGGTAATAATAACAGCCATCAAAAGACAGAAGTAGGAGGATCAAAAGCTCAGACCAGCCTGAGTTATACAGTGAAACCCTGCCCCTACCCCCAAAAAAGTCCCAAAGAGAAATCAGAAGGTGTGCTTACAGTACGTCAATGGTTGAGGTAGATACAGCCAACAATATTCTAGTTGGGAGCTCCTGGGAAGCTATAAGGGACGTTGGTAAGAGTTGAATCGTCACGTCAGAGCATCCCAGGAGGGAATATCTTACCTGTTCAGTGCAAACGCGTAATGAAACTTCACGTGGTGGTGCGAGGCCAAGTCGAAGGTTGGAAGCTTTTCTAAAGTCTCTACCAGCTTCACTATGGAGTCATAGTCCTTTCAATAAAACAAACAGCACAGAATTAAACCCTGAGGAGAAATCTCCAACAAGACAGCCAGGCATGTAACACCAAAAAAGGGATTAACCATACAGTTAGAATTGTTGAGGGACATAGACGGCGTCTGTAGCAATCCCCACCAACACTCAAACCCAAACCCACACCCCCACCAACACCCAAACCCAAACCCACACCTCCACCAACACCCAAACCCACACGCGAGCGCGTGCGCGCGCGCATACACACACACACACCCCGCACACACAGAGCAAACAGTATAGACAGGAAGCCATTGAAGAGAACTGTTAAGAATTGTGATGGACATGGATGCTTAAATATAGCTCTTCACAGCTGAGGGCTTCTGCTGGGGGGGTGGGGTGGGGGGAAGGACTCAGTTTTCTTTAAGTGGCTGGCCACTGGGAGTTAGCCATGTTCCAATGATTATATGGGCCATACAAAAATACTTAGTATATATATTTTTTCTTTTTCTTCTTATTTTTGTGGGGGAGGTCACAAGGTTGGAGGGGGGAGCAAACCTGGGAGAGCTAGGAAAAGAGTGTTTTGTGGCAAATTATGTGAAATTCCCAAATAATCAATAAAAGTCTTATGTTAGAAAAAAAAATAATACTCTGTTGAGACCTTTGAAAACCCTAGTAGCAACAGCTGTGTTTCTCCTAAATTCCTATTACACGGATTTACACGGATTAAGGCATGAAAAAATGAAGTTACGGTTTTTGACAAAACCCAAAGAAACAAAACAACTGAACCACAGGCACATGACTGGATCCCCTCACATAGCTCCTGATCTGCAAGCTTCCACCAGGGACATCGAAAGAATTCCACCAAGGACATTCAAAGTCTGAAGGTCGTGGAGCAACTGACTGAAAATCTGCTGTAAGTAGCAAGATTATTTCATGTCACGTCAAATGCCTTTCCTCTAGCCTCAGGCTGCTAACTTCCATGATTCTTTATGTACTGAGTCTCTGTCATTGATGAAGTTTTACACAGGGCCAAGAGGCTAGATATAGGAAGAAGCAGCCAGGAGTTACCTGGATTTTATGATATGGCTCTAACACCACACCCCTCACTGAGAGCTTACTTGCTGGCTTTTAAAAAGCCTAAGACCTCGCAGTAGATAGTTCTTGCTCTCGGCACTCAGTTTCAGTAGCATAATTTCAGGAAGATAGATCCAGAAAGATCTAAGAATCTCTGCTGTTTGCCAAAACGAAGCTCTCATTGGCTGACTGACAGGTGTGCCCGAGGCTCACTGAGGAGATCAGCCGAGCACGTGAGCAGGTTTTGAGGCAGAGTAAATACATGTATGTCATAATCCCTGAGAGCTACCATCTGCGAGCCTCTTCCATTCGCCATGAAGTCACAGAGCGGTTCTACACAGCCACATGGATTACTTATTTCCTAGCTGAAATTCAACAACCGTGTCCCTCCCTCCTCCGGCGTGATGCCTAAGAGACACTGAGTCTCCTCTCACCTGGATATCTCTGTAGGAAAGCAACAGGTTGATAACAATGTCTGCTGTCAAGACTTCAATATTGTCGACCCGCTGCCGGATCCTCGCCAATTCAGCTGCCAACTCTTTACCAGTGTAGAGATTCCGAGCTTTCCTGATATCGTTGAGTATAGATTCTCGGAAGTACTGGCTGGTGAAAAACCACACGTTTCAAAGAGTTAACTCTAGAAAACGATTCATTGAAATACAGTACTTTTATGAGGAAAATGATATTTGTCCACGAGCAGTTTCCATCCCATTAAGATATGCTGAAGGAACACCTCGTATATCTAGCATTATTAACAAATTTGGGAGTCCATGTATTTCTTTTAGATTTCTGCCATATTTCAAAAAGTATCCAAACTTTATTCTTCATCTTCCTAGTTTTAGTGCAAATTATCCCAAATAATTTAGATAAGCCCATGATCTGACTATACTACAACCTTAACTCTCTAGCTCGGTACCATTATCCACTAACATGAACAACTGATTATTCTTTTTTTTTTTTTTTAAATCACATTTGCTGGGCATATGCTCGTAATGCCAGCACTCAGGAGACAGAAGCAGGTAAGTCTCTGAGTATTGGAAGCCCGCTGCCATAAAGAGTTTGAGACAGCATAGAAAGTTCCAGGCCAGCCAGAGCTATTTGAATCAAGACAATTATTTTACACTTCTGACTTATAGCATGTATGTGTGCTTCTGTGTGCGCCCAGTCTCGGGTATGGTGGCCAGAGGCCAACTACAGGAATCACTCTTTCTCCTTCCACCATGTGAATTTTGGGGCCTGAACTAAAGCTGTCAGGATCGACAGCAAGTGCGAGCTATTTCACTGGCCCATGGATTACTCTTAACTAAACTATGTTCTTAGCAAATTTTGCAAAGTTTTGGCCCTTACACTAAAAGTCCCTGGACATTTATTCTGATGTAGCCATAACTGGTGTGTGTATGTGCGCATATATATATATATATATATATATATATTTCTTTATAAGCATATATATTTATAAATAAGATTATATAAATAAATTTATTTAAAAATAAATAAAAGAAATATAAATACTTGTAAGTATATATATATATACATACATTTCTTTGTTATTACTATAAAACAATTAATAGATTGGGGGCCGTTTTTATAAACCAGGTGAAGGAGGTCTAACTTGTAAGCTAAAATGACACATTTTCTCCCCCACTCAGAAGGTACTGCAAATTGTTCCCTGGCTCTTAGGAAGGAACTTGTGACAAGACACACAAATAGACACAGCAGAATGGCCCTGCAGGCTCGTCATCCACTGTGGACACAAAGTGGTACCTGGAACTCGCTTGTGCCACCTTCAGAAGCTGAACAAACCGGTCCACAAGAGGTAAGCAGATGGGCCCCAGCAGGAGCTCGAAGTTGGGCTGCATGAGCTCTGTCAGGCCCTTCATGAAGCTGCTGTCACAGCAGTAGACCTTGTTGTGTGGCGTCACCATGTAGGGGATGAAGGTATAGTTCCCAGTGCACACCTGTGGAGACAGGAGGGACCAGACAGTAGGGAGCGTGCCTAGGGGATGCCACACTAACAACAACAAAAACACTGGGTCGTGCTTCAGTGACTAAAGTTATTATTTTCAACAATAATTCTCAGTGCAAAGGGAGACAGAAGAGATTCATTTCTTATTGATGACCCATGAAAACTGAATTTTCCAATTTCCTTAATTGCTTGCTTACGTATAATTAGGACTCGCGCATGATAAAGTATCTTTTATCGGCCGTTAAATATGTATGAGCTGTCACACGTTGCTACTAGGATACGTGCTAAAACAAGAATAATTTAGGCATAACTTCCAGCCTCCGGGGAATCAGAAATTCAGTCAGACCCAACAAAAGGAGAGGGAAATACTGAGTACTTAGGAGCTTCACTAAGGGCTTCCCTGGGAAGGCTGGAGCAAGCCCAGAACACAGTTGCTTCCTTTCAGGTCCACATTACATCGTCTCCCACTCACTAAAACCTAAGACTGTCGCAGTCCTAGGTCTTCTGCTCTACAATCTCAGCTTTGCCTGTCTCCCTCCTCTCTGCTAGCACGGAGGTCCACACACCTTACACCTGCCTGAGTCTCTGCGACGGTTTTCCTGATCCACGCTGGCTTCCCTGGTCTCACCTCCACACTGACCACCTGCCATCCTCTCTCTACCCAGCTCCCAGACAGTCCTTAACATCTCCATACATGAGCTCCTACAGCTGCACGAAGCCACACAGGAGAGTCTGTGAGGAAGGTGAGGCTTCCGCTGCAGGCCACAGGCTCCTGACCCCTGCACATCCTGCCTTTTGCTAGCTGCAGCCTGTACCCTCCCCCATCAGTCACTGAGACCAGGGTTGGCTGACCTAGCAGTTTCCAGATCATGCCAAATGAGGGGATATTGGTGCCAACAAAAGCACTGTTGGGGAGATGACAAAGGGAACTGAACTGTAGACCCTGGGGTAAGCAAATCTGACTGCAGTCTAGGGTCCAATGAAGGGACCAGAAGGCAAGCTAAAGATATTCAGCTACATATGCTGAGCAGTGCGGAGTGGACAGAGGATCCAGGGCAGGGAAGACAAACAACAGTGGCTTGCACTGTGGCATTCTGGGTAGGCTACAGGGCAGACGGTTAGAGCAAGAGCCAAGATTTAAGGAAACGAGGCAGAAAGCTATGTGGTATAACCAGATCGGGGTTGTGGCAACGTGAAACAGTAAGTAGTTATGACCTCAGCACCCAAAAGGAGAATCACCTGGGTCGGGGAAACAGTCGCATGCACAGGAAGTAGGAGCTGAAGGTGAATCCGAGTGAGACTTCTTTAAGAGAATGGTTGTGCTAACGGAAAGCAAGAATTCAGCCTCACTGTGAGTGTGCTGCATTCTGAGGAACTGCAGGTGACAAACCCCACACAGACCCCCATCTCCAGCTGAACCAGGAGAAGCCTGCAAGAGACTGAAACTTGAAGAGTGGGCTGGAACGGAATGCTTACTTGGATGGAGTGTAGATTTCCTTCAAAAGACTGGGAGGGATTTGGGGCATTATGGGAATGTAAACCCAGATCAGGGTATGATTTGATGTAATTGAATGAAAAGTCAGGGGCCTCTAAGGGGAAAACCCATGTAGAAAAGCATATGCAAAGGTCTGAGCAGTAGACGGGACGTGTGCCTCCTGGACAGCACTAGGGGTCCCAGCCTCAGGAGTACACGGAGAGTATATGCTCTTCTGTTCTGCCCCAATTGGCAAGAGCAAACATTAACTCAGCACTTGCACAGAAGAAGGTAAGCAGGGCCTCACTGTCACCACAACCTCAGTGCTTACATGACTACAACACACACGAAAGAGGCTCCTGGTGCCACTCAGGTGGCATCAGCCTTAGATCAAGCTCCTGGCCTCGGTGTATCTGAGCTCCTAGCCCAGTGCTTTCTCTGTAGAGCATGCCTTTGCTGCTAGAGATGAATTAACCATCTCACATGACCTTCAAAGAGTGCTACACTTGCTCTCCCACCCGATATCGCCTTCACAGGAATCTGCACGAACTAATGTCAGCTCATTGCAAGCATGAGATTTTACGGCCAGATTTATATATGCTCATGTTATGTTTTGAACTACCTGGGTGTCAGGGGTGAGCAAGAGATGAAACTGATAATCAGAGTATGAGAAGGACTTCCACAGCGGGAGATTTGGGTTTTAAATGAAATCAAGTTGCCCTTCACAAAGTGATGGGGAGGTCAATCAGGAAGACTGCAAAATAAGTTGTTCTTCTAGGATGCTACCAGGATCTCAGAGCAGTACAACCACCTAACTTAACCCTTTGACCGCTCAAGACACTGCCAAAGCTGGCTGCATATTCTCTCCCTCTCTCTCTGTCTCTCTGTCCCTGTCTCCCTCCCCTCTCTGACTATGTAGGTGTAAAAAATCCTAAGGCTCAAAATCTAAAACCTGTACTTGATCATATGCAGAGCACAGAAAAGCCACCAAAATCTAGTCTTAATCTAATGAATCATGGCTTTGCTGTTTTGAATATTAATAATGCTCATCTTCCTTTTCAATCCTTAAGAACTGTGTGAAGGAACAAAAGTATATGTGGAGGAGGAGTCAAACACCTGGAAGGAAATGGTCACAGCATTCAAACACGCTGAAGGAGGTGCACACAAGTCAGATCTTAAAGGGCACACAGTCCCCAGATCCCAGCAGAACCTGGATCAATATCACAAAGCATGAGGCTCCTCTTACCCCTCCTGCCCCTTCAGGCTTAGGAAATGCTACCTCCTTCGGTGGAGTTTGATATAATGACAGCCACCATCTCTGCAGCAGGTCCTGTGCCCTAATTTCCTAAAAATGTATCTGTCTGATTCTTTGTTTACTTGTCCTGATACACAGCTACACTCTAGCATTCCCACTGTTTCATCTCACACGACAGTTATAAATGCCATTGTTTTCATTCTCAAGCACTAGTGCGAAGTCTCCTCGGTAGGCACCAAGGTCCTACCAAGGTCCTGGCATACAGTTCACATTCAATTAATACCTGCTGAATAAAATGTGTTACGCGGCACTGAAGCATGGAATGGAAGTGTTCACTTCCTGATGAAATGTGAGAGATAAGAGTTTATAATGGCCACATTATCCACACTGCAATGCATCCTCCTCGTGGTGAAATCTTAAACCCACCAACTATAACGTTAATCTTTCCATCTCATGTGGAACCATGTGCGGTCTTATGTCATATGTTATTCTCACTCCGAATTGTAGATGTATACATGTTTTAGGGTTCTTAGACACTGTCTTACTTCTCAAGATAAAAGATACCACTGACCCATAGGGTCATTCCCATTTCTATGGTAATAGTCCGACATTTTCCATGCAGTTTTTTAAAATTTAAAATGTTAAATATCTCCGGTTTTCACATTAATTTACTTGTGTATGAGGGGTTAGTGTTCTGTAACATGATCTCAAGGAAGGATGTCGGTGCTTAGGGAAAGGGCTTGGAGATTTGGCTAAGTGGTGGAACACTCACCTAACAAGTACATGCCCACAGGTTCAGTCCATAGCACCATTAAAAACAAAAACAAAAAGACAACCTGAGAATTTGACTGAATGCCTCAAAATAGAAGATACATGATAGACAAACAGAAATACAGACAATATATATTATATTTATATAGTATATTCATATATGATATTATATGAATATAATATATTATATTCATATATTATATTTATATATTATATTCATATATTTTACTTATATATTATATTATATATCGACACATATTAGATATTATATATACACATATACATGTATATATTTATATCCATAGATATTGACATATATATGGATAACATATATGCACATATATATTACTTTGTTATATGCCTTGATATTGCCAATTATAGTTCTGTAACATTGAATGTACTGTGAAAGTTTTTTTCTGAAACATAATTATATACTCAAAAAGTAGGTATTAATGTTATCTTCCATTGTTATAATATTTCACTATGATGAGTTAGTTTGAGAATATAATTGTGTTCATACAGACATATGAGAAGCCCTAGAAAGGAGTAAAAGAAATGAAAATTGACAATCTGTGCAGATTTAAAAATAACAGATTGGCCGGGCGGTGGTGGCGCACGCCTTTAATCCCAGCACTTGGGAGGCAGAGGCAGGAGGATTTCTGAGTTCGAGGCCAGCCTGGTCTACAAAGTGAGTTCCAGGACAGCCAGGGCTACACAGAGAAACCCTGTCTCGAAAAACCAACAAAAAAATAAATAAATAAATAAAAATAACAGATTAATTAACAGAAAAGAAAAAGTAAAAAAAAAAAATTGGAAAGTTAGGCCAAATACTCACAGTATTCTTCTGGCAAATGATTTCCTAAAAAACAAGGAGAGAGAGAGAAAAAACAGTATTAGCAAATGTTATAACAAAAACCTGTGGCCTTTACTAAACATTGTATGCAGGTAAATTTGTATTAACATTTATATTAGCCATCAGAAATGTCAGAGGAACATTGTAAAAGCATTAATGTTTGCAGTCAGAAATTATACATTTAAGTTTCTGCATATGAAAAATGGGTTAGGGAGCACAAAAGTGTTGTGTGGAGTTCTATAGTAACAACACAAGCATGCACAACCACACAAGCATGCAAGCCACATAAGCATGCACAACAACACAAGCATGTACAGCCACACAAGCACACACAACACAAGCATGCACAACCACACAAGCATGCAACCTACATAAGCATGCACAACCACACAAGCACGTACAGTCACACAAGCACACACAACCACACAAGCACACACAACCACACAAGCATGTGCAACCACACAAGCATGCACAACCACACAAGCACACACAACCACATAAGCATGCACAACTACACAAGCATACAAGCTACACAAGCATGCACAACCACACAAGCACACACAACAACACAAACACACACAACCACACAAGCACACACAACACAAGCATGCATAACCACACAAGCATGCACAACCACACAAGCACACACAACAACACAAACACACACAACCACACAAGCACACACAACACAAGCATGCACAACCACACAAGCACACACAACAACACAAGTCTGTACAAATCCCTAGACAGAGTGCCTAAACCCTACTCTGGGGAAGGCAGACACACTTCCCTGAGCACAGTCTCTCACAGCCTGGGATAATAAGCAGGGCACAGCATGTTGGGGAGCCGCAGGTAATAAAGGGTATTTTGGGTGATGGCCACCTCACACATAGATAACAAGGGCATCTGACAATAAAAGCGAGTGTAATTTAGATGTTTTTTCTGAGACACGTAATGGGATAAATATACCACATGGACAAGATCCCTGTTTCCTAGATTATAAGGAATGAGCTCATGAAAATGACTGAGATACACAGCTTTCCACACCAAAGTTCTGATGAAAAGGTATCTACCACTCCTCCTATTATTACCAGACATTAGAGTAACCAGAGGCGCTGGGGAGAGGATGTGGAAAAGCTGTGTGCAAGCTTCCCTGGTGGTGAGGGAATCACGATCTAGAAAATAGAAAATGAGACTGCATGTGAAGGAAGAGGGTGTGTATGTTGTCATGGAAACGGGAAATGTAAGGCATCTGTGGCTTCTTTCTGGAGAGTCCATCTGGCTAAGGGGAGCAGCCAGATCCAGCAAGGTGAGAGCAGAGACACAGCCCAGCCGAGTGGCTGGCTTCTGGATGCTACATGGACACAGGGGGGCACAACGCACTAGCAAGCCAGGCTCACACCTCTAATCCCAGCACTCAGGAGGCTAATTCAGGAGATTGGCCATACATTTAGGGCTAGCCTGAGATACACAGCAAGTTCTTGGACATCCTGGGCATGAGTTAAGACTTGGTTTCAAACAAACAAACATTTTTACATTTTTAAAAGAACATACGTCTGTGTGAACATGTAGGCACATACATATCCTGTTATGTTTTGAGTGTGAAATGGCCCCTACTAGCTCATGTGTTTAAAAACTTGGTCCTTAGGGGTGGTACTTGTTTCAAGAGGCCGTGGAACCTTTAGGAGACAGGGACTAGATGGAAGAAGTAAGTCACTGGAAAGTGAGTCTCAGGGGCTACATTCCACTCTATTTATCTCTAGTATCTATCCACACGTACGTACATACATACGTACATACGTCTGTCTGTCTACTATCCTCATCATCATATCTATCTATCTATCTATCTATCTATCTATCTATCTATCTATCTATCTATCTATCTACCTACCTACCTACCTATCTGCCTACCTATTTTCCTATCCACCTCTGCCCTTGCTACTATGAGAATTCCCAGCCCCCACACTCCTACCACCATGAATTAACTTCAGCATTGATAGATCATCCCCTCAAATCACAAACTTACATAAGTCCTTTCTCCCACAATTTGCTTCTTGTTAGATAGTTTACCCCAGCAATAAGAGCATGAACAACTATGAAGGGACTCGCATACATGCTAAAAGGCAGAAGAAAGATACAGATGGTGTGAGCTACAGTTTCTCTGAGATGATATTCTTATAGAATTGGAGGTCAGCTACGAGGGTGGCTCAGACGCTGAACTGTGCAGAAGAGAGGAAACTACAAAGGTTATGCATGGTGGTGGGTGTGTATTCTGCCTGGAGACAGATGGAAACTCGAAGCTCACAAAAAATAGCAATGAATGCTACCTCTGGGAACCAAGGAAGACAGTTCACTTTGAGCCATATATAGAAGAGAGAATCAAAGGGGTATTTGAAAAAAAAGCTTTGATACAATCACTGATCTAAAGTAAAAAGTTCATTTTGACCCAGAAATAAGAAGAGAATGTTATTTCGGGCCTTAGTGGAGAAAACCTTTGAGCAACAAAGAACCTTGTTCTGCAACCACTTAGTGGTCATGTAGTTTGTTTCTTTGTCTTTTGGGATGGAATCTCAATGTAACTGAAACTGGTCTCAAATTCACTATATGGCCAAGGATGGCCTTGAACTTCTGATCCTCCTGCCTCTACTCCTGGAGCGTGCTACCACACCTAGTTTGTATGATGCTTCTTACATGTTGGGCAATCTCTCTCACTCTGTCGACTGAGCTACACTCCTAGTCCCTTCAAGAATCTTCAGGCAGAGATTTTGAAACACACTGGTATGTAGGAGGAATGGTGGTAGCTACCTCTGCATAAATGTCAGGGGCCGTGCAGCCACGAAGGCAACTCCTGCATGAGGAACTAACTGAAGACTACCTGAGAGGCTAAGGGTCAATGACACACACAATGCCAGCCAACCGGAAATTGCAGCTTGGAAGAGATGCTTGCTTGGGACCAATGGGAGGTGGGTGGAGGGTATAAAGGGCGCCCCCCTCCCCGAGGATTGATAAAGGAACTTGTGGCAGCGTTTATATGAGCTTGCTCCAACGTTGGAGTCTGAGGTGTTGATGCCAAGTCACCTCACCCCCCAACCCCAAGAGCAGGTAAGGTGGACCAGGGCACAAGCAGCATTGGTACAAAGGCAGGGAACACCTTGACTGTCCAGCACCTAGAAACAGGTTGAGTGAACCATGGTACATCCTTACCTCCCCAAAAGAGGAGTCACTTCTCTGTTGTCCTAGCTTTGATACACCAGACACAGAAATGGAAGGAGCAGGGGAGAGGAGTAATAGGGAGTACAGATGAGCCAAGGCTCTGTGGAATCTCTACAGCCACTGGGGGCTGGAGCCACCATGCTGTCTTCCTGCAGAACAGCTCTTATGGTCTGCAATCACTTCACACCACGCAAGCACTGTCATAAATCATGAACTATATGATGAGTCAAAGACAGTAGGACTATTCACCCTGACGCTCACCAGTCGTGGGCCCTAAATTGTAGACCCCTGAGCTAGTTTTTTAACACTAAGGAAATCTTTTCTATCTGATCCAGAAAGTGAGTACCTAACTTGTTTGCCTCACTAGATCACACATTAAAACTAAGTGACCTAAATGTGTGAAGTTACCTCAAAGCTATGTGCAGTGTGGGGTATTAATCACACCAAAGCAAGCAACTTATATCAGGCCTGGGGACACGGTACATCTGTGTTGTTCATGGTTAGGACTAAAGCAATATGAGAAATGTTTATCTTTCACTTAAAAAAAAAGAAATCTGGTTCAGGCTGGTGGGATGGCTCAGTTAAAAACACTGACTGCTCTTCCAAAGGTTCTGAGTTCAAATCCCAGCAATCACATGGTGGTTCACAACCATCTGTAATGAGATCTGATGCCCTCTTCTGGTGTGCCTGAAGACAGCTACAGTGTGCTTATATATAATAAATAAATAAATCTTTTTTAGAAAAGAAAAGAAAAGAAAAAATGAAAATAAATTAAAAAAAAATCTGGTTCAAAACTCAAGTTCTATCACACCAAAGCTAAAAGCAATCTTAAAACATATTCAGTGCTCCCCCTCCTCCTCCCCCCTCCTCCTCTTCCTCCTCCTCTTCTTTTTCCCTATCATGTTTTTTGTGTTTAAAACATACCTCTTGATAGGAAAACCCTGCAGTTGGTAGGTATAGTCTTTCTGATGGGTCTTGTGAGTGACATCTGACCCCCACGGCACCAACAGCCTCTCAACACAAACTTCATGTTGTGTTGTATGGCTATCACTAGCTTTCTTCCTTTTGCCACCAACTATCACTTCCAGTACCACTTAGTTAAACCAATTTATTCTGGTGAACATTTATATATTTTTTAAAAATATATACATTGTTTGAAAGTTAGAGGCATGATGATTTTCTGTGCAGAGTCACATTTGACATAGGAAATTGCTGGTAATCTCGAAGACGAGGGACCCAAAGAAGATGATGGGTTAAATTGCCATGACGATGAGATTCTACCGCAAGGACCATCATGTAACGAACAAGATGGTTTGCTCTGCCTTTCCCACCCTTTAAGGTATTCAAACTCACACCCTCTAACTGGAGTCTCTCCAAATGATGATGGCGACAGAGACATCATGGCACCTTCCAGTTCCTATGCAGCCTGCCTTTTCTCTTCCCTTTGACAAATGGCAATCAGAGGCTACATGGAGTGGGTGGGCAGGTGGGGTGGGAGTGGATATTACAAGAGTTTGTGTAATCCACTCTACAGCTAATGCCATTCAAGATACGACATTGCTGATTTCCTATCGATTTAAGATCCTTCAAGAAAAATGTCTATAAAGCCCTGGTATACACATGGTCTCTCTGCTCGTCCCCCAAACTGCCTCTTTCCCCAGTTTGAAAAGGAATGATTACAGCTCAGATGAAAGTAATCCTGAAATAAGTAAAATGACATCCATCATAAGAATATGACACAGAGAATGTCCTGTGACATCCACTGTAAGTGTATGGGATAAAGGGCTTCCTGCGACATAGGAAGTGTATTATGGGATGGAGTGCTTCCTGTGACATAGGAAGTATATGGGACATAGAGTTTGACCCAGACCAGGTCCAAATGCAAATTTTAAAACTGCTGATTCTAGATAATAGCTGATGAACATATTAGAATTTATCTGAAGGGTCCATAGGCAGTGCTGTTTAAAGGGGTGGGGCCCACGCTTCCAGCTTACTAATTGCAAGAGCATTTTATAGGGTCATATTTTAAGTGACTTTTAAAGATGTTTTAATGAGTACTTTGTACCCCCAACAAAGTGGAAATATTTAAAGTACTGGTAGAAATCCATGAGTAATCTAAGAGTCATATGCTTTGAAAAATTAAAATTTAGTTTTAAGTATAACTGAATTTTTAACTAAATCCAGAAAGTCAAAGCTGTAAGAGAAGGAAGAAGTATTGAAGGATTGTGGAGGGGGCCAGGGGGAAGTGTGTTTTTGTAAGTTTAAAAGCATTTTGGAATCTGAGTGGCTTTACACAGCATGGGTAAGAATTCGGTTTAAATTTAAAAATACCTGTAATAAAAATCACCCTGATGTTCTAATTTACCTCAAACTAGAACAGCTATCAAAATGTAAAATATGGATATCATAACTCTAAATAATGTCTATTTATTTCAGTTATATAAAAGTGTATACCTGAAAACCAGATTTAATGTCCAACTTCCTAGACAAGCTTTAAAGCAAATTAAGTTCCTCTGTACCTGCAGAACCAAGGTACAAGGATGGGACAGAATGGCTTGAAAGAGCAATCATGGTAATTAACCAAGGGTCATCCGCATTGCAGCATGTGGCAGAATCTCCTGTATGACTGACTAGTGTTCCATCATTTGTACAGAATGTTCACCCAACTCTCTGGCAACACACACCTCTCCCACTCCCCCTTTTCGGCTATCTTGTCTCCTAGAGACACAGGCATACAAATATTTCCTTCATGTCTTGCTCTTAATCCTTTTGTGTACATGGCCAGAAGGAAGACTGCCTGATCCCGCTGGGAATCTATTTTTAATGTCCTAAGGAACTGCTCTGCTGTTTAAAAGCAGCTGATTTTTAAGAGATGGCTTCACAACGTTGTTGCAGATTACATGAGATTTCTAGTGTCACTTTTAGAGAGATGCTAATCAGATGCCGACCAGAAGAGAATGGAGAGGGTATGTGAGGTCAGTCAGTGTGTGCGGTAAGCACAGACAGACTGCCACAGACAACGGTCTGTTAAAGAGAGCCCCATCTGTGAACAGCTTTCCAGGCAACAGCTTAAGGGAAAAACACAACCAAATTTCTCATCCAAGGAACAACCAACATAACCATTTGGCGCAAGCTGCATCGCCGTCGGCCACATGCACTCTCATCTCTGGAGAAGCATTTCCTCCACAATGGTGCAAATGGGAGAAAAGCAGATGCTCATTCGGAAGGAGAAAAAGATACATCTGAGACTTCCAGTCACAGCCGGATCACGAGGGAAAGGAAACTAACAATAAATGGGAGTTCAAATGCCCAAAAATGTATGCAAATGTATGCAGTTATCCTGGTGTACACAGGCAGATACAATCATTTCCTTCAGAACTGTTAGTTATTAAGTATTTCAAGTATATAACATGTCTAAAATATCAGCATGTACCTCACCTATGTACCACCTAAACTTACATTGCATCAGAGATGTGGACTTCTCACCCCTCAACTCAATTCCTCTCTTCCACTCCTAAGAGGTAATTATTCTGAATGTTGCTTGTAATTCCTAAGCACACTTCTACCCATCCCTAATGCAAATGTGTATGATGCATAGTCATGCATATTACATTTTATATAGCTGCTTTCATGCCTTAAACATATACTATGATTTCACATATGACCGTAAAATATACCGATGTACATCCATAGCATTCTAGCTGATTTGCCTTAAGAGCTCTGTAATACTCCATTAAATAAGTAACAAAAGGTATTTAGTCATTCTCCTAGTAGGTATTTACTATTTCCTCTGCAGAGGAGGGGAATTATAAACTATGTTACATAAAACTTTTTTTTTTTTTTGGTTTTTCGAGACAGCGCTTCTCTGTGTAGCTCTGGCAGTCCTGGAACTCACTTTGTAGACCAGACTGGCCTCGAACTCAGAAATCCTCCTGCCTCTGCCTCCCAAGTGCTGGAATTAAAGGCATGCACCACCACTGCCCGGTTACATAAAACTTCTTGATGGTATTGCCGTATTCAAGTGAGTCACATTTTCTACGATACATATCCAGGTCAGAACTGTCCCATCTGGTTATTAGTCATTGCCAAATTGCTCTATTAGAAGGTGTGCCAATATATCTCGCTGCCAGGAGTATGTTCGAGTCCTGTGGATTACAAGTGGGTTTCTGGGTTTCAGTTTTGCTTTTGGAGCAGGGCTGCAGAGGCAGCTCTTGGTAACTGGTCCACACCGCAGGCATCTATGAGCGCCGTGAGCATCTAACCATCTTATTCTGCTCAGCAGTATTTATTTATTTCTTCATTCTACTCTGCTGTACAAGCAGATCCAGTGTGGGTAGGAGGTATCCTCAGATGAAGGGAAGGAGCAGAAGAAAGACAAGAAGCACAGGAACTATGGGTTTTATCTTAATAGAATTGCTGGTGATGAAAGAAATGGCGGTTGGGACTCAGAGAAACAATATCCCAGGGTTTGGCACTCTGAGCTAAAAGGCAGTCTCAGAACCAAGGCCTCTCTGACCTGTGTGTGTGTGTGTGTGTGTGTGTGTGTGTGTGTGTGTGTGTGTGTGTGTGTGTGTGTGTGTGTCTGTCTGTCTGTCTGTCTGTCTGTCTCTGTTTCTGTATCTGTGTCTGTCTGTCTCTCCCTCTCCCTCTCTGGAGTGCATAGTCACTCTCTCTCCACTCCCATCCCCATTGTCCTTATCTAGCTAAAAGCCAGATCCCCTAGAAGATTACTGAGCAGGAAGAAAGTCTAGAACTGAAGCCACATGCCACATTCAGAGCCCAGGTGAACTATGGCCCACGTTAATGTCTGTCCTTGGACCTATTTATCAACACTAAAAATCTGTTTCATTCAATGCCCAGGATGTAGCTCAGTGATAGAGTACTTGCATGCCATCAGGCCCCAGGCTGAATATCTTGCACCGAAAACAAAACACTAACAACCACCCCATGCAGAGGAGAGGCTCAGAGGTTAAAGGGCTCGCCATGGAAATGTGAGGACCTAAGGTCAGAGCCCCAGAAACCCACATCTGTGCCAGGTGAGCGGAGCAGTCCATCTGTAATTGCTGTCTCTCAGTAGCAAGGCTAATGCTGCTAACAAGCTTTGGGGTTCACTGATACGCCCTACCTCAGTGAAAAATATAGACATCAACCTTGGGCTTCCATGTGCACACTGTACCTATGTGCAAACACCCATATACATGTGTGCAATATAAAGATATGCATATACACCTAAGCATCTCACACACACACACACACACACACACACACACACACACACATACACACACACAAAAAATCCACTCCTCTAAAACTAAATATGTGCCCCTACTCTCCTCTCCCATGAAGAAAGTATTTAAGTTTTAACTCTGGGCCCGTCTTTGATTTTATATTCTGTGTGATCCCGGATGCTTGCACATTATCAAGTATGTATGCCTCTTCATGCAATCTGTTGTCTGCCTCTTTCTCTGTTCTTGAAGACGAAGTTATCATGCTGTTGGGGATGAGGAGGGACTTCTTTTTGAAGCATGGATTTGCTCCACAGCCAGTTAGCCAGTGAAGTCCAGACGTCCTCCTCCACACAGAGTGATCCCTGATCATTTTAAATGCAGGAAATAAATCAGAAGCTAATGGTTACCAGCATTTCAATTTTTGACAAAAAAATTAACTCTCAGCATAGAATCTTGTTCGTAAGTACTAGCAGGTACTTGACGTTCACATGCTATTTAAAGAAAATTGTGAAAATGTTGCTACCATCCCAGAGAAAGTCAACTTCCCTTTCTCAAAGTCAAAAAGTTCGGTTTTTTTTTTTAAATAGCTTATTTCTCATGGGTATAATAACCACAGTTAAGGGCAGGCCCTACGCTCAGCAGTAGATAGTAAGCACAAAATGAACTCAATGGTATTTGTGCATACTTTGTATCTCACAGGGGTGCTTTAGACTTTTTTTCTCATAGGACTTTTGCTTGAATATTGTGGGTTCTGATTTTGTGCTTTTATGGTCTTGTTTTTTGCATGTTTGGGGTGTGTGTGTGTGTGTGTGTGTGTGTGTTTCTAGTTTGTTTTGTTTGCCTGTTTTCTACAGTGAGAAGGAAAGGGTGCGGAGGTAGGTGGGTGGGGAGGTAGGGAAGAGATAGAAGGACTTGGGGGAGGGGAACAGTGATCAGGTATACCGTATGAAAACATTATTTTCAACACAAATATAAACAATTATAAATTTTACACAAATGCAGGACATGCTTAGATTCTAATTATCCTTTTAAATAATTCAGCCATTGATCTTAAGGAATTTTTACAGTTTCTTTTAATTAGGTTTTGAGGAACCTACATCTTTAAAGGTCTTTTTCCTGTGATTTCATTTAGAGAATTCACATGGCCACTTCTAACACAGGAGCAAATGCAAATGAAGCAGGTTCCCCTGCACTCCCCTGGGTGCCCAAGGCACATCCACCTCTAAGTAAAACTGGGCCAGGGGATGGCCCTGTGGCTTCTTTAGTCCCTGTGGCTCTCCTTTCTGGCTGGAAACAGTCAGAAGAGCCAAGTCACGCTTATTGCAAACTCCAACCTAAAGAAATAAAGTTAAGCTGCAACCAGGCCCTGCACACGTACCAGCTCTTCTCAGTAGCACAGAGCTCAGGAAACTGAGGCTACAGAAATTGCTCTGCATTATTTCCACCCTTTGCAAGTGAACAACCTGAGTAGAAGCAGTCTGAATAAGAGATCTGGGTTGTGCTGACCACAGTCCATACCCCAGAACCTATATATAAAGCCAGGTGAGATGGTGTACAATCTCAGCACTTAGAAAAAAGATGGAGACCGGCTAATTCCCGGGGCTAATTCCCGGAGCTTGCCGGAGACCCATAGGCCAATGAGAGACTCTGTCTTGTCTTGTCTTTCTTTCTTTCTTTCTTTCTTTCTTTCTTTCTTTCTTTCTTTCTTTCTTTCTTTCTTTCTTTCTTTCCTTCCTTCCTTCCCCCCCCTCTCTCTCTTCCTCCTCCTCCTCCTTCTTTTCTTCTCCCTCCTTCTCCCTCCCCTTCCCCCCTCCTCTAAGGTAAAGAATTCCCTGAGGGTACCCTATGTTCTCCACAGTAATCACAGCCACCTGATACTTGCCAAAGATGTCAAAAACACACTGAAGAAAAGGCGACAGCTCTAACAAATGGTGCTGAAAACAGTGGATGTCCACAGGTGGAAAAATGAAATTTAGCTCATGTCTATCACACTTTGGAAAAAAAATCAATTCCAATCGACCAAAGAGCTCAGTTTAAACCCAAAAGGAGTTTGATCCCAAGACAAACGAAGACCTAGAATGAACGAAGCTACCTGACTCTTTCACCAACGGCGGACAGAGTTGAACTAGAGAGCCCAGGTACAGATTGGCGTGCAGGAAGACAAGGCCAACGGGCAAGCAGAGCTGGGCCGAGCTGGAAGACGCCGCTCATGCCCAGAGCAGTGGTCTTCTGGCAGGAAGTTAAATGTGTTTGCTAAATGAAGCTGTAGGCCATCCACAGGAAGCAAGTTACTCAGGCCTTAGTGCTCAGATAAAGGCAAATGGTATTAAGACTTCTGTATGGGTTTTTGGCTGGAGGCCTTGATAGAGCCGCTAAGCCATGTTCTGGCTTCTAAGGCCCTACCTACCCCAAGGCTGATTTGATTTGGAAACTGGAAGATGGAGATGATTCTGAAAAGTCCTCATGAAGCCTGATGCCAGTTTCACGAAGGAAATGAGTGATCTCAGACACCACACTGGCTTTTACATAATTTTTCAAAGAACCGTACCATGTAAAAGTCACTCGCCTGGCAAGTATCCTTTATTAGGTTTTTTTTTTCCTGTTGTTTTTAAAAACAGGTCCTCTATATGTAGTGTCCTGGGAATCGATATGTAGACTAGGATAGCCTAGAGCTCAAAGAGAGTCACCTGCCTGTGCCTCCTGAGTGCTGGGATTAAAGTTGTATGCCACCTCATGGCAAGAACCTTTCAGTCAACCACGTAGGATGGAGGAAATGCCTGTATATTGGTAGTTGCCTATTAACAGAGAAAATGATATTATAGTAGGTTGGACTTTACAGCAAAAAAAGTTTCTGTTGCCTTCTGCCATGTTGACTGAAATTATGCCCAGTTTTCTGGGGATATGCAGTGAGAACCTCTATTGAAAGCACCTTCAAAAAGCAAGCATACTTTTAGCTGGAGTTATCCTCTGAGAAGTCCCCAGTGGCCCGGTTAGGCCTAGCATATGTCAAGTGGGCTTTTGCTCTAAGATATTTGGACTGAAGGCTTCGTGTTGAGAAGTTTGTTACTGTAGGATGCTTGTTTTGATTTTGGAGTTTTGAGACAGGATCTCTTTTTACATAGCCCAGGCTGTCCTAGAACTCACAATCCTCCTGCCAAAAGATGTCAACACCTGAGATTCAGGCACATGCTACCATCATTGCTGAGAACTTCTTAGTGACAATCTTATGGGCTGAAACTTGACCTGGAACTCAGAAATTTTTCTACTTGGGTATGAGGGGGTTATTTCTCTGCCACTGAAATGGGTCAATTTGAGATTAGAATATATTAAAGGTAGGTTTACTAGGAAGCTGCTCTCAGGAAGAGGCCACTGGCCCCAAGGAAGGAGGCCGGGGGGGGGGGGTAGACAAAGATAGAAAGGGTGCAGACAGAAAGGGTGGTGGTAGGCTGAGACAGAGGGGGAGGAGGAGGAGAAGAAGAGGAGGAGGAGGAGAAGAAGAGGAGGAGAAGAAGAAGAAGAGGAGGAGGGGGGAGGAGGAGGAGGAGGGGAAGGAGGAGGAGGAGGAGGAAGAAGAGAAGAAAGGGGGAAGGGAGAGGTCTGGATTATAGATGGAGGGGCCTTTGGAGGAAAGGCAGCCCAGCCCCTTGCCTGGAAAGTTCAGGGTAGGGAGTAGGGTGTGCTAGGCAGGGACTGAGGGATGCTGGGAGAACCTGGATGCCAGTTCTGCTTTGATAGGTAAAATATGCACCCAGTCCCTTGTCCCTGGGCCTGAAACCAAACAATTCACATTTTTATATTCGATTAGATGGACCTCACAAAGTGACCAGTCTTCCCTAATTATCCTATCAACAAAATTAACTTTTCACAAATGAAAGCTACTTCAAATGTTTTGGATGACAGTAATGTGTCCCTCACGGCCAGTGTTGGAGCTAAATGCTGTGTGAAGAGGGTATTACCTTCAGGGACTGAAGTGAGTCAGAGTTAGTGTCACAGTAGAGGATGATGTTGTTGGCCATACTGAAGCTTTCTCTCACTCCAAGATGGTAAAACAAGGAAGGCTGGCGGAAGGCGTCGCTCATCTCCACCACGGCGATATCTGCAAGCAGAAAACACAGTCACTGAAAGATAACCCTGCTCCGTGTCCAATAAGCACATTTGGGTTTCAACAATCAGTGTTCAAATGAGGAAATGAAAGGGGAATGAAAGGGCTTGTCCCTCTCTGTTTACCACCAAACGCCGAATGCAGGTCTACCGGAAGTGGGCTTTTAAAAATTCAACAAACCTATACTTTTATTAAAGAAAGAAATCAAACAAGTCTCGCAAATCAGAGAAAGCCTGGGATGGCTAGAAGCGGCAGCTGAGGCTCTGTCCATTTCAAGTTACAATAAGATACAGTAAGTTTACAAGGTAAAAAAACAAAGTTCAAAAGATCCATAGACTATTGCAGTCACAAACGTAGATTTTCTTAAATATAGATTTATTAGTCTATAACTATCTTTAAAATTAATTATTAGTTAATATATGGTCAGCTTGTGGCATTATGATCAAGGGAAAAATGAGGTATAGAACAACATGACTACGAAGAATAATATAATCACAGATGCAAATATTCCAAAACTCTATGACATCTCATATCGAGTAACAAAAACCCCATGACAGAATTGGAAAATACGTCACAGGAATGAAACTGAAATTACTCTCCAACTCATTCACACATATAAATAAAGATATATAAAAGAAACTAACTTGATGTACCAAACATGTGTGTATGGGGAGGGAGGAGAGGAAGGGGAGGAGGAGGAGGAGGGGGGA
This sequence comes from Tokudaia tokunoshimensis, assembly GCA_036184795.1. Classification (NCBI taxonomy): domain Eukaryota; kingdom Metazoa; phylum Chordata; class Mammalia; order Rodentia; family Muridae; genus Tokudaia; species Tokudaia tokunoshimensis. Next base: position 60,076,726 of record BTHU01000006.1, read on the forward strand.
GGAGGAATGCAGTGATGAACTAAGTCTGAGGTGGGAAGCTGCAGAAGGGAGCAGGAGAGCAGAAGGTCACATGTGACATAAAACAGTCAAGGTAGTTATGGGGGGTCCTAGCGAGGGACAGAGGAAGGGACCTGGGAATACTGCAGGTGGAGAAGTAGGGACGATAATCAATAAAAACAAACTTCATTTGAAAACTTCCATAAAGAAACCTAAGGTTTTATGTGCTGATAGAAATTTAATTTGAAAGTGGCTAGATAGGTCCTTACAGAACAACAAAGTTGTCTATTACACACATACGTTGACAATTTCAAGCACATCATGTATATAGCCACCAAAAACCATAAGCCAGAAAACTGCTTAGAAATGGGGGAAATTCCAATTTTAATGCATTAAAAGATAGCACAGACATTCTATAGGTATATTCATATAAATAAAAAAGTAGCTGGTGATGTATACTCCACAATGTAAATCACGGTAAAACCTTTGGCTTCTCATACTCCCTATCACTTATTACAGTCTCTCTTAAGACCACCGATTCGTAAGTCAGAAATTCACCAAGACTGAATGTAAGACAGGAAATAAAACTAAAGTTCTCTTTCTCTTTTCTGTGGTGCTGGGGATAGAACCCGGGACTTCAAACGTGGAGAATCTGACTTGCCTAGTAAGTTGAAATAGTAAGTCAGATGTGACAGAGGTAAAAGACAGATTTACCATTGAAAAAGCTGCTTCTAAAGCCCCCTCCCTTGAAGCTAACACTGACTGCAAGAACCATAAACCATGTCTTTTCTTTGGGGTCCCAACATAAAAATCAACCTAAGAAACAAACAGATCATCGGATTCCATCATGGGGCTGTCTTCCTCCCGCCCAAACAAGACTCTTGCCTCCTCTAGGTCCCTGCACTCAGCAGTCAGTCATACTCAGGAGTCTACAGCAGGGCTAAAGGAAGCAAGACAGAACAGTGGATGATGAGAAATTAGGAGATAAGCAAAAGAAAAAAAAAAGGTAAGTTAACATAAAAGAAGAGGAGGGGAGCTTCCAGACAAAGACTCTGGAATGTGGTGCTAACATCAAATGACAACACTTTCAGATGAAGAGAAGAACTAGATAATAAAGATAAATGATGTAAATGAAAGGGTGTCTATTCATTAGATCCCAACACTGAGGAATGAAGAGTTCCATCTGGGGAAGCTAACCAAGACATTAAAAAGTTCTTGCTGGTCTAATTTTAAAACCCAGGTAATACAATCCAGCAACTTGAAAGAGGCTTAGCTTCTTCCTATTTTAAATCCGGATGGGTGACTTGTTCTGTATTCTGTATGATACAGAATTTTATTCCCCTCCCTCCAGCAGCTCCTCTCAGTTTGTCCTTTTGCAGTTAGGCCCCAAGCCAATGACATCTCCTGGTGACTGCCATCCAATTACTGTCCCTACAATGTCGCCTTTTCCAGAACATAATGGAAATAAATCATACAGCTCATACCATTTTGTGTTCGGCTCCTTCACCTAGCAAGATGCAGCTGAGATTCATCCGTAGAGTCCGTTCCCTGGTTAAAAGACATTTGGATTGTCTCCAGGTGGGAAAACATTGAACAAAGCTGCTATTCTTGTACTACAAGACTTTCTACAGATGTGTTTCTATTTGTCTTGGACAAACACCCAAATATTTGGGCCATATGGTAACTATGCGTTAACTAAGTAAAAAAATGCCAAACTTTCCCCCAAAGTGTACATTGGAGGCAAACAGGTCACAAGTGACAGCAGACTGCCCCCAGTCTCCAATAACACAACCCTAATTGCCTGAAGACTGACCAGTGACTTCCAATACCTTATGCAAATGTTAGAGTCGAACTCCTATGACTCCCACTTCAAATGGCCAGTCTCAAGAAAGACAAGCAGTGATATGAAATTTACTAACAAGATAGTAAGTCCCGCATGTCTAATCTTTAAATCCTGACCTCACACTAATGAGGTACAATTAGTGGAACTTCTTGGGAAGGATCAGGAGATATGGCTTTACTGGGGGAGGGGCGTCGAGCCAGACCCTACCTTTATCTCTGCCTGCTTTCAGTACTGCTTCAGTTCTGTGCCAGCTGCCACGCTCCCCACAATGACAAACATGGACTCACCTTCTGACACTGAATGAGCCTACCATTAAAGCTTCCTTCCACAAGTTGCCTTGACCACTGTCTTAGTTACTGTTCTGTTGCCAAGTCCAAGGCAACTCTTAAAAAGAAAGCCTTTCATGGGGGCTTATTTATAGTTTCAGAGATTTAGACTACATCATTATGGATCACAGCAGGGAGCACGGAGGCAGGTTGTTAGAACAATACCTTAGAGCTTTATATCCTGACCTTGGGGAGGGTAGGTGACAGAGAGAGACAGAATGGGGGGGCGGGGAACAGGGGACAGGACAGAGAGACAGACAGAGAGAGAGGCAGGCAGGCAGGCTCTGATTGAGAGAGGCTGGGCCTGGCATGGGTTTGACAAATACAGAGGTGGATGCTCCCAGCCCACCATTGGACTGAATGTAGGGTCCCAGATGGAGGAGTTGGAGAAGGGACTGAAGGAGCTGAGGGGGTTTGCAGCCCCTTGGGGGCAACAACGGTGTCAACCAGCCAGACACCCCCAAGCTCCCAAGGACTGGACCACCAACCAAAGAGTGCACATGGAGGGACCCATGGCTCTGGTCGTCTATGTGACAGAGGATGGCCTTGTTGGACATCACTGGGAGGAGTGGCCCTTGGGCCTGAGAGGGTTCAATGCCCCAGTGTTGGGGAATGCCAGGGAGGGAAGGTGGGAGTGTGTATGTGGGGACACCATCATAGAGACCGGAGGGGGGGGATGGGATAGGGGGCTTCTAGAGGGGAGACCTGGAAAGGGGATACCATTTGAAATGTAAATAAAGAAAATATCCAACAAAGAAGGGGGGAAAAAAACCTTTTGTATTGCACTCAAGAAACTTGTCAAAAAAACAAAACCCTCAAAGCCCAACACCAGTAATATATTTCTCCAACAAGATTTCTCTACAATCTCCTAATTCTTCCAGTCCTTTCAAATAGTCCACTCCCTGGTGACTAGGCATTTAACAGGCTCCTAAGGGACCATTCTTATTCAAACCACCTCAGTCAGGGTATATCAGTAGATCAGTAACTAAGTTCTAACTGCTAAACCTCTCTCTCTCTTTCTCTCTCTCTCTCTCTCTCTCTCTCTCTCTCTCTCTCTCTCTCTCTCTCTCTCTCAGAATTCACCCATTATAATGGCCACCTCTCCTACTATATATTTTTTTTAAGAATCTCTGTGTGTGTGTGTGTGTGTGTGTGTGTGTGTGTGTGCTCAAGTGTATGAGTGTAGGTCCACATGTGTCACTCCACATGCAGAAGACAGAGGACAAAGCTAGGTATTGGTCCTCTCCTTCTACCTTGCTTAAGCGAGAGTCTAGGTCTGGCAGGCTGACCTGTGAGTTTCCAGGATTCTCCTGGCTCTTCTGCCATCTTACTGTGGGGACGCTGGGAGGATAGATTTATACTCCCCCAGCTCATATCGGTTCTGGGGAATCGAAACTCAGGTCCTTAGACTTGTGTGGAACATGTTCTACCCACTGAGTCATCTCACCAGCTCCATATAGGTTTATTAAAACTTTGGATCAATTCCAGTTGGGTAAATACTTTTACCACCATGCCTTGAGCTTCTCCTTCCTGTCAGAAGGTGAGCTGTGCACAGTTGGCCTGGTCCCAGGTTGAGCACCGACTTTGAACCCCCGCGACCTAGTAGGTGGGGTTTCCACCTATGTGGGACAGAAGGAGTTTTGTCATGCCCCCTGGGACCCCTGTCCCCTGTCACAGTTACAGCTCCCACAGCCCCCCACCCTTGCAGGAGAGATGTGTGGCTATCAGTCACTTAGGAGCAGCACCAAGCCTTCCCACAAGTAAATAAGGTTTCCCCAAGCTCTCAGTCCAAGCCAATGAGAAGTACCTACTGTCAAACCCTGAATCACCCCCAAAACTATATATAAATCCTATCCAGGAAATTAAAGGTGTGCGAGAACTATTCCATCATCTGAGAGCTTCTATCATAAGAGCTGTAACACTTGGGAAGAGCTCCGCTCTCCCAAAACACCACCAGCAGCTCCGCTGCAATCCTCCCTGGCTAGGTGGCCTTTCGTCGGCCCACCAGACCTGACTCAGCGCAGGGCGACACGGGTAACCGACATGCTAGCAAAGACAGAGGTGGAACCAGCTGTGGCGGAAGCGACTTCCCCGCCTGCTTCCCCCTCCCCCCAGAACTCTCACACCCAGCTGGGCCTCCACCCCACAGGCCCACACCTCTCAGCACATTTTTGTTGGCCTGATGGAGAACTCTTTCACTTCCCTTGGCCTCTCTAAACTCTGGTGCTTATAGATGTCAGTTGAGCAGTAGCAACTGATGATCTCTGGCTGGGGCATCTCTTTAGTAAGATCCAAAGTCCTCAGAACTGTGAGAGTAGATTGGTGTCACCTATAATTTTATGAGATAATTTCTCACTCTTTTTTTATTTTAATTTTAATTTTTTATTGGTTATTTTATTTATTTACATTTCAAATGTTATCTCACTTCCCGGTTTCACCTCCACAAACCCCCTATCCCACCCTTCCTTCTCCCTGCTTCTATGCTCCCCGACCCACCCACTCCCACCTCACTGCCCTAGCATTCCCCCACACTGGGAATCACAGGGCCAAGGGCCTCCCCTCCCACTGATGCCAGATAAGGTCATCTATTCTCTGCCACATATGCAGCTGGAGCCATGGATCCCTCCATGTGTACAGCCACCAAACCTAGAGACCATTGCTGATGCTAAGAATTGCTTGCTGACAGGAGTCTGATACAGCTGTCTCCTGAGAGGCTCTGCCAGAGCCTGACCAATACAGATCCAGATGCTCACCGCCATCTGACTGAGCACGGGACCCCAATGAAGGAGTTGGCGAAAAGACTAAATAAAGGAGCTGAAGGGATTTGTAACCCTGGGAACATCAACTCTATCAACCAACTCGAATCCCCAGAGCTCCCAAGGACTAAACCAACAACCAAAGTTCTCACTGTCTCAAGGAAAGCCTTACTTCCCTGAAGGTCCCTCATCAAGACTACTCTTCAACAGGGCCTGAAGGTACTAGAGAAAGGAAGACTGTCCAATATAGTCCACAGGTTAAGGAAACACTTCCTTCTGGGAGCTTCCCTCGTTCTCTGCATACGGCACTGTGACAGCCACAGCTCATCTAGGTGAACCTGCACAAACCTAAAGACCCCCTCCTGCCCCTCCCCTCGCTCCCTGTCAGACGCTTGAGATGCTCTTCACAGCTGCGGGATGTAAAACACTTGGCTCTGGCAGTGCTTGCTATCTGCGGTTTCCCTTGTCTTGCCAGACGTCCTGATCCAAGGGACCGATGAGTACCTGGGCTTTCTGCAGCTCAATGAGTCCTCTTTCCCTCACAACTCACTCCAAGCCAGTTTCAGTCTGTACCCTTCATGGTTCATGCAACATGTCCAACCAACCAGGCAGGTTGAACTCTGGGATGGAATGAGGTTTCACCTTCAGAGGACGGAAGGGCCCTTCTTCCTCTGGGTACTCCCAGAAAGAAGGCACTCGGTAGTGTGTCGAGAATGGGTTTCATTACATACAAACAGGGATTTCTTGTTGCCCGCAGCAAATACTGTCAGGGTAAACACTGCATCTCAAAGAGGACCCACAATGAGACTTCTGCCCTTGAGCTCACCTTGGGATGTATTTAAAAAAAAAATCAGTTTAGGTTTGGCCCCCAGACTAGATCATCAAGTGTCACCATAAACCTGGGCCTGCCTGATCATTTCCTAGTAACATTAACCAACTTATCTCTTTTTTAGCCTAAGTCAACATAGGAAGCCCTGATCTTTTTTGCCTTGCTAGACTTTCTCAGTGTTTAAGATAAGAATGTGTCGTTGAAACAGAGTATCTAAGAGGAGCCCAGGTGAGGAGTCAGTGATAACAGTGGAACAGAACCAGAGACCTCAAACCAGACCATGGCTCAGTTGCAAGTAAAGATGTGTGGACAAAAGGGTATACTGTGACTACTGTGACATGCTGCAACTTCTACAGAGGTTTTTTCTTAGGGGAGGAGGAGGAGCGTTATAAGGGCAAGTAAAGCTGTCATGTTAAATAACCCAAGACAGAAGTTTAGACAGAAACATAAAAAACTCCATGATTTTTTTTTTTTTTTTACTTAAAGCATACTTTGTTTCCTTGTCCTGAGTTAATGTTAAATGGAGCAGAAAATTAGGCTTAGTGGTAGAGTATTAGAGCACAATGAAGTTCAGGGCACTAACAAATCTGTTGAGGCCAATTGCACTTTGATCACCAAACATGATTCAGTGTATTCAAGGTTTGCTTTTCTCTTCTTTAATTGAATTTTCCTTTCATGACACAGTATCTGTTAGTTAAATATCCAATGAGTCACTGCTGCTTCTAAAAGCCAGAGCTGAATTCAAAACAAAACATTAACCTATCATTACTTTTTATCTAGTCAATGGAATATATACATTATATACTATTTGTTATATAATATATAGTATATAATAAACTATATATGTGTATATGTATCAGATCAGTCATACCAAAGCAAGAGTCAAGGATCAATGTTTCTAGTATTATACAGCCTAGGGGTTGCTGCCCCGCCCCCAATGCAACAATCAAAGAGAGATTTCCAAGTTATCACATAGAACCACTCTACCCAATCACAATGGGTTAATTCTCACAAGGCGACGTATTACCATCAGTTTAGTTTGACAAACATCCTGAATGCCTATTACATACATGGCCTCGTTATCTGTGATTCACTATGGAAGTCAAATGGGAAACATAGCGTTGCCTCCTCTGGGAGGGCTTAGAAACACACATTGGTAAGTGCTGATAAAAAGCTGACGGCAGCTGTGGCTGTGGAAAAACAAATAGGGGCGCTCAGAGGCGAGAGCATTCGGAGCCGTGTGGCTAAGTGAAGCACGCATATGTGAACAGGGCACTGTCTGCCTGGGCATCGGAGGATGGCGCGCCGCAAGGGTGGACGAAACAGCAGTCTCGGCCCATGCGAGGCAGCCTAGGAGATGCCAGTGAGAAGAGAGACGCCTATGGCATGGTCAGAGGGAAATACAGAAAACCAGCATACTGGGCCAAGCATGCCCAAGGGATGAGGGAAGAAAGGTGCCCCAAAGTGTATGCCACTCCCCCAATACTCTCCCTGATCCTTGACAGAAATATCACCTGCATTCCTGGGGTTTCCCGTTTTATGAGTAATTTGATACGAGTTACAACTAAACCATTTTATGGACATTTCTAAAATGTCACTCACAACCTACAGTCGGTGTCCTACAAGTGTTGTGAAGACTTCCCAAGGCCCCTTCCAGGTGACAAGCATTTGATACTGGGAAACTACACAACTCCTATTGCCCTTTGAGAATGTTGGAATCCCTGAAGGATCAAAGATGAAGCTGGCGATGTTCTGTTAAGGTGTCTGACCCCTCCTACAAATCACTAACCACTCAGCTTCAACAGTGTTGCTTCAGTCTCCCAGTCATGACTTGGTCAGCGCTGCCATGTATATATACTGATGTATACTTCTCACAAGAGTGTATGCTGGCCCACGTTTGCTCTATCACTGAATGCCAGCATGCATAGTGAGTCACACATAAAATTCTCTCTCTCTCTCTCCCTCTCCCTCTCTCTCTGTCTCTCTCTGTCTCTCTCTCTCTCCCTCTCCCTCTCTCTCTGTCTCTCTCTCTCTCTCCCTCTCTGTCTCTCTCTCTCTCTCTCCCTCTCCCTCTCCCTGTCTCTCTCTCTCTCTCTCTCCCTCTCCCTCTCCCTGTCTCTCTCTCTCTCTCCCTCTCCCTCTCTCTCTGTCTCTCTCTCTCTCTCTCCCTCTCCCTCTCCCTCTGTCTCTCTCTCTCTCTCCCTCTCCCTCTCCCTGTCTCTCTCTCTCTCTCCCTCTCCCTCTCTCTCTGTCTCTCTGTCTCTCTCTCTCTCTCTCTCTCTCTCCCTCTCCCCCTCTCTCTCTCTCTCCTTCCCTCCCTCCCCCTCCCCTCTCCCTCTCTCCACCCCTTTCTGGGTTGAGGACTGAACCCAGAACCTCAGGCATACTAGTCAAACTCTCTACCATTGAAGTGTACCTCCATCAGTGAAGCATTCTCTTAAGGATGCATTATTTTTATTTTATGTGTATGAAGGTTTTGCCTGCCTTTATTCACACGCTCTGTGTGTGCACCAGGTGCCATCAGAGGTTAGAGAATGATGCCGGACCCCCTGGAGGAGGAGTTAAAGAAGGATGGACACTGTCACGTGGGCGCTGGGAACTGAACCTGTATCCTCGGCAGGATCAGGTAGGCAAGTTATCTCTATAGCCACCTGTACTCATAAATCATTCTTATAGTTGGAAAGAGGTGCAAATGTAATCTCCCAACCTAGTCCTAATTTGCTCATATATAATGTTTTATTATAAGACTAAGGTAGATTGTGGCTGCTATTGATCTTTACCTGAGAATTGGGCACCTCCAGAGGTAACTTAGCTATAAAAAGTCTACCCTGTAAGCATGAACGCCTGAGTCCTATGCCCAGAACTCACATAGAAAAGCCAGGTACACACCTGTCATCCTAGCACTGGGGAGGCAGAGACAGGAAGACCCTTGGGCCTCACTGGGTGGACATGCTGTCGGAATCAGTGAGCTTCTGGTTCAATGAAAGGCTGTCCCAAAAATTAAGGTGGACATCAGTTGAAGGCTGCTGATCTCTGACCTCCAGAAACAGATACACATATGTGTGCATACACATGCGAGCACACACACACACACACACACACACACACACACACACACGCACACATATATACAATAAAACAATAATAATAACTACAAAATCATTAGGATTTTATAGGTGATAAAGATTCTATGAATGATAATTATATGCAACCATTACAAGAAATGCTCAAAGGAGGCCCTTTGAGCAATTCAGCATAAAAGGATGTATGAAGACAATGTTAATAAGCTAATCTCTTACGAAAACTTATGAGTCTTTCTCATAGAGATGATCTTGAAGTCAAGTTTATGGAAACAAATAGAAAGCCAGCATAAATAGTTTTGCCCTGAGTCAATAGTCATTCTAGAGACTGGTCTTTTGCAATCATTCTATAGTCTGCCCATATGCATGAGTTTTAATAAGGAGTGTACAGGATCAAAGCTGTGCTTTGAGAGCAGAAACCTATAGTCTGTGGACAGATGATAGACATTTTTTTTAATGGAAGGATGAGGAATTATTTACAAATCATCCACAAGAAAGTGTGACCCTATAATCAGAGAAAATATAGGGGGCGGTAGACTTTAGGGTTTGGGTGAATAGAGGCAAAGAGAAATGAGATTATGATTTGGACCCAAAGAATTAAGGATGGTAATTTGACAGGATCCCAGAAAGGGACACAAAGCAGTTTTTTTTTCCAGGAACTCACACTAAATGTCCTGTGTGTGTGTGTGTGTGTGTGTGTGTATGGTTAGATTCTATTATAAAGGTCAAAAGTCTAAAATCAAAGTGTCAGAGAGCCCGGGCTGTGGCATCTGGGAGCCACCAAGATACTCCAAGATGAGCTTATCGCATAGTCCTTAGTACGATCACATCTGCAAAGACCCCTTTTCCAAATAAGTTAGCATTAGAGGTTCTAGAACTTTGCTGTAGATAATGGGGCAGGTCAGGAACAATTTCTGTTGGCACAAGCATTACAGAGAAGCCTCACATTGAGGAACAGGAATGCACGCAAACTCGGGGTGCTGAATGAAATGAGAAGAACGCAGAAGAGTCTCCAGAGAACCAGGATTATTTGCCAAGATCTTTAGAAAGAATGTTTAGTAAGAAAATGAAGAGATCAGACAACCCCTATACTTTCACGAGTCTCTCTCTCATGCTCACAATGAAGCCGTGTAAAGGAGCAAAGGGTGTAACTGAGAAGCTAGAGACTAAGCAATTGTGAAGAGCTCAACAGCCAGAGACAAAAGCCTGATCCAGGCATAAAAAGTTCAATCTCACAAATAATTATTCTTAGTTACAGGTGGATAGCGCTGGCAAGGAATCCTTCCCTTCTGGCAAAAAAGAATCTTGAGCATACAACTTCTGATGGTAAATGTTGTACCCGAATTCTGTATTCAAGGAATCCTTCACACTGGCTCATGAAGAAGCTAATACGCCACATCTTTATCTTCTAGTGTACAGCAGATATTGTATGATGGAATATTTTCTGTAGAGGGTGTGTGTGTGTGTGTGTGTGTGCGTGCGTGCGTGTGTGTGTGTGTGTGCGCGTGCATGCTCGCATGTGTGCACGCACATGGAGAGAGGACAGTCCCAGGTGTCATTCCCCAGGCATTATATCCTTGTTTTTGAAACATTGTCTCTCACTGACCTGTAGTTCACTAAGTAGGTCAGGCTGGCTGGCCATAAACCCCCGGGGGGTTGCTTATCAATGCCTTCCCCACTAATGGAATTACAAGTGAACACTATAATGCCTATCATTTAGGAAAATGTAGCTTCTGGGGATCAAACAGGTCCTCAAAGGCCCTTTACTGACTGAGCCATCTTCTAGCCTTAAAGTGGTATTTTAATGATCACACACAGTAGCCCCCTATATAATTTTGCTTTTTAAAAACACAAAACAGCCGGGCGGTGGTGGCGCACGCCTTTAATCCCAGCACTTGGGAGGCAGAGGCAGGAGGATTTCTGAGTTCGAGGCCAGCCTGGTCTACAGAGTGAGTTCCAGGACAGCCAGGGCTACACAGAAAAACCCTGTCTCGAAAAACCAAAAAAAAAAAAAAAAACACAAAACTATTTCAGTTTTTTTAAACACAAAAGGTCTTATATTAAAACATGTTATTCTATTTCTGAGTTAAAATAGGATCTAGTTATACCTTAATATTTTACTTATTTATTATTTACTATGATTTCTTATTGTTTTCGATAGGGTTTCTATTGTTGTGAAGAGACACCATGACCAAGGCAACTCTCACAAAGGACTACATTTAATTGGGCCTGGCTGACAGTTTCAGAGGTTTAGTTCATTATCATCTGTCTTAGAGCTTTACTGCTGTGAACAGACACCATGACCAAGTCAAGTCTTATAAAGGACAACATTTAATTGGGGCTGACTTACAGGTTCAGTCCATTATTATCAAGGTGGGAGCATGGCAGCATCTAGGTAGGCATAGTGCAGGAGGAGCTGAGAATTCTACATCTTCATCTGAAGGCTGCTAGTGGAAGACTGACTTCCAGGCAGCTAGGATGAGGGTCTTATAGCCCACATCCACAGTGACACACCCACTGCAACAGGACCATACCTTCTAATCATGTTACTCCCTGTGCCTAGCATATATAAACTATCACATCATCATAGCAAGATGCATGGGAGCATGCAGGTAGACATAGTGCTGGAGAAGTTCTACATCTTGTCGCAAAAAGCAACCTGGTACAAGCAGCTGGGAGGAAACTCTCTTCAGCAATGGCAGGAGCCTGAGCATAGGAGGAGACCTCCAAAGCCCACCCCCACAGTGACACACTTCCTCCAACAAGGCCACACCTCCTAACTGTACCACTGCCTATGGGTCAAGCATATTCAAACCTTCCCACTTATACAGTCCCATGCTGGCCTCAAACGTTCCTTCAACCTAAGTCTCTCAGGTACTTCACGATTATGAGTCATTACATCTGTCAAAGAATTAATTTCTTAATATTATGATAATAACAATAGACTGGAGAATGATTTACAAGGGATATATAGGGTAAGATGGGTGTGGTGGCACATACCTATAATCCTAGTATTCAGGACAGGGCAGGATGATGCCCATGAGTTCAAGTGTATGTGTTGGGGGATGGTATCAAAATCCTAAAATCCATTATAAGACAGAGAACACCTGTTGAGGTTTGGTGCTACGTATTATAATGCTAAATTCTGTACCCAAAGGTCTACGACCTTGTTCCTTGATTTAAAACTATCCATTAAATAAAAATGGCTACAGCCAATTACTGGAGAGATTAGAGGTAAGTGGGTTTCTAGTGACCTGGTTGGGGTGGAGAGCTGAGGAGAGGAGAGAGACCATGAGGTAAAGGAGGAGGAGGAGGGGGCAGGAGGAAAAAGAGGAAGAAGAGGAGGAAGAGGAAGAATGAGGAGAGGAGAAAGTTGCCGTGAGGGAAGGGAAATCATGAGTACAAGGCCAGGAGAAACAGCAAGTATCTGGGTCACACTGCTGGGGATGTAGCCAGGCCAGCAGTGAGAAGAATAGATTAGGGGTTACCCCCCAGTAATTGTCAAAGCCAAATAAAATAACCATAGTCAGTCTTGTTTATTTGTAAGCTAGTCGGGAATAAGCTGAAAGTGGTTGTACTACAAACACCCTATACATTAGAGGTAGAAACAGGGTGGAGAGCTTCAATGCTGGTACAAATGTCTGCATCAACACAGCAAAATGCTGCTGTCTCAGAACTGCTACATTTTCCGAAGGTATTCTGGGCTTGAAACATTATAAATTCAGCTCTCTATAAACTCGTTTCTTGTAGTATACTGCAGTCCTCTGTAATCAATCTAACTTAAGACACTGAAAAGTCTAACCGGGCTATCTTAAGGGTTCAGTGTGCTTTTGAGATGGAAGCTAAAGTGTATGTTATTTGTTTCTTGTCTTCCCTGTTCAGTTTTAACTAAATCATCAAAGCTCTGTCTTCAATCGTGCTTTAGTGAGGTCTCAAATACACGGAGAACTCTGGAGCTTTAAGAATATTACAAAAGTCCGCCCACTCCCCACCAAACCAAGCATTGGCTTCAGTGATTGGCTGCTGCCGCCTAGGTTACAATCATCTGGGAAGATCTGATTGCTTTTCTTGGATGTGTATCTTGAGTAGAATCTTATTCTCCATCATTCTAGACATTTAACAGCCTCTTCACAGAGACAGCAGAGCGTAGCTAGGAAGAACTTTCACATCCCCTGACTGTGTTCTTCAGCAAAAAGAGCCATGGCCATCCATCAAGTTTGACTGCTTTGATTGGAATATTTTCCGATCTTTGGTGAGGGAGAAAATTCTCACTGCCATTCCTGTGTGTTATGTTTACACAACACAGTGATCCAGTGACCACAATTCAGACTCTAGAAAAATATGTGAGGAAAATGATCTGGTTTTATTTTGTTGGTTTTTTTTTTATTTAAATGTGGGAGCAGAGAAAGAAACTAGAAATTAAAAGTCAATTGCAATGAAGATCTTACTTGGATTCTGCTGAAACAAACTCCAAACTCATCAGCTTTGTGAGAGTTAAAATTTTGAAAATGGACAGAATATCTCATGGCATTAAGAAAATGATTATTTTAACGGAGTTGGAGAGATGCTTAATGGCCAACAGCACTAGCTGCTCTTCCGGAGGACCCAATTCAATTACCAGCACCCACAGGGCGCTCACAATCATCTGTAACCAAACTGCAGCCCAATGCCCTCTCCTGACTTCCCAAGACACTGCATGCATGTAGTTCACAGACACACCAGTAAAACACCCATGACACTAAAATAAAATGGGGAAAAAAAAAGAATTATTCTAAGTGCTATAAGGTACTATGGCAGTAAGCCTTATCTTTCAGAATATAAATATGTAGTGTGATAATTCAATTGTATGCATGCAAAAAAATGTAAGGTGGCATCTAGCTGCACACAATATATGTATTCTTTGTCTAATAGATTATCATTTCTAGGGCTGGGGGTGTAGCTCAGTAATGAAGTAATAGAGTCCGGCACACTCGCTCTATGTGGTGAATGAGAAGCCAAGATGCATACTCGTCATGTGGCAAAGGATGCTGCTCACCCTGGCCAGCAGCCCAGCCTGGAGGATTCCCCTGGAGTTTCCCCCTGTGTGTATAAGCCTGGCTGGATCTCAGAGGTGTGAACAATCCCCAGGAGCTCCAGACTGTTCCAGGATTGTCAGCATCAGAACTTTCCCCCTGGGTTTCACTGAGGTGCCAAGTACCTGGTCACACTTCTTTTCCACACCTAATCAATGACTGACTGACACCTAGTCAGACTTAACAAAACTTCTCCTAACGGTTCTGTAATTCTAACACCACAGATGTGTAAATACAACTCTGCCGTAAGACTTCATTCCTAGAGTATATGTTGACATTCCATTTGAGCTCAACGATTCTTTGAGGGAGGGTGTTAAATGTCTTTCTTGAGTATGACAGATTAGGCAAATGAGTGGGGGTAAAGACAATTCATTGACAATTGATCTTTTTTCTTTTGTCTTGTTTTTGCTAACAGATTGACCTTCCTTAACTGTAACAAATTAGTCTTCTCACATCCAATGTTAACTAAAATTAAATTGTTTTAAGGAACTCACATTACAAGAAATTTAACATTATTGTTTTAACTTGAAAAATGAGCACATTCACAGAAGTGTCACTTGAAAATAAAGAGAGTTGTCCATCTAAAAGACCAGCCACATAGATGATGACTTGGCCTATCTCCAGGAAGGCAAAGGGCATGGGTCCATACAACAGACACCAGTAAGATGGGAGGAAAATACCTCAGCAGCTCAGGGGGCCTTTCCAGGCCTTCCTGTCACACTGTGGAGGAAGCTCTGTGGCAATCCTGACCAACCCAGTCTGGAAATACTCCATTCTGCTCTCATACCTTGCTTACTTAACAAGTTTTTATTGTTTATTCCATGAAAGATACTTTCGCGGGTCAAAGGAATTGGTAGCAGCTGTTCTATGAGTCCCGGGTCTTCAGAGGAGAGGAGACAGCTGGACACATGAGCACAAGGCTAGGGTCAAAGGAAATTTACTTACGGGGCACAGAACAAGAAGTGACTGGTTCCGAAGAGGGGCTCTGAAGAAGGATGGGGAAAGTAAGGCAGGACACAGGGATGAGTCAGCACAAAGACACTAAGAAGGAAGGACAGGCCCCAGAGTTCTCTGACTGCACGATCCAGGAGTCCCTTCCTCCACCATCTGAGAATGAGTACACACGTCACCTCCAATGCATGAAGAAAGCCATCCATCCAGCTGTGCAGACTACAGGAAGTTTACGGGAGTGAATTTGTACAATCACTTTGGGGGATTTATTTCCAGCACAACCTATTTCTCTTAAGAGGAAAGACACTGACTTTTGCTTGCGCCTTAATATGCTTGAACTTACTACTAGATTTATCTTCTTTCTAGATCCATCACATATATGTTCAGAGTTCTCCAGGGAGTTTGTGTCCCTTTCTCTTGCAAAAATCACCCTCCTTGCATGCTACAGCAATGCCTGCTTGTCTACACTGGGGGTGAGGGTGGGAAGGAGTAATTACCTGTTTAACCAAAACACCTCGGAGAAATAGCCTTTGGTAGTAAGAGGACAACTTTTAACTCATGCTCCCAAAACAAGAGAAACAAACAAAACTACCAGCTCCTAGAATCAAAGAGAGCTCTCCCAGATTCGCCCAAAAGGCAAGTCCACACAACACCACCACACCAACAGAAAGAACTCCAAGGCCTTGGGGAACAAACTGTAAAATTTCCAAAGGTACTAACGAGATTAATTCATTTGAAAGAGAGTTACATGTCCCCTGAACTCTCAGCATTTGTTTTTGTTTCTATCTGCCTAATTAACCATCAGAAACAAACCACCTGGCAAAAAAACAAACAAAAACAAACAAACAAAAACTGGAGCAGTGAGCATCACTGAGGTGCTGTGTATGCCTGCACTGGGAGCATACTGCTTTCACACTGGTTAACTGGAGGCCACATCAGCTCCCACACGTGGGGGACCCATGTAATCACATGTTCAACCCATGCTCATTAAATCTCTACTATATGCTGGGTGTTGGGATTCAAAATAAAACAAAACAAATGTGTACACACACACACATATGCACATGCACACAGACACACATGTGCACATACATGCACACAGACACACACACAGACACACACACAGACACGCACGCATGCACACATAATTTATGCCCCTGCTAAGTCTGGCAAGAAAACAGACATTACACAAACATGAGCAAGATGCTGAGACGACACCAGGCATTCTGACCTGTAAAACACAGAGCCGGTTAGTGGTGGAGGCTCCCTTGACAATGCCATTGTATCTTAAGGAGCTGCGGAAACGAAGTCATGAAAAGCAGTGTAGCCAGACATGGGTGCAACCGCCTGGAGTCACGCTGTCCAAGCCCACACTTGTACCATGCAGCAAGCAATACCAGGAGCCCTGGTCTTACACCCTCAAGCTCATACTTCTGTCAGTCATATAAGAGTAATATAAGAGACAGTCCCTCTTACGGGAAGGGAGCCCTTAGTGACTAGTGACTAGTGATTGCTGCAGAGTGAGCCCTGGGTTAGGAGGCACCCCCACATTTACTGCCACCACAGGGACCTGTCAACAACAGGTCATAGATGGATTTCTACTCTCTTCCTGATTGATTACAGGAGCTGGGTGATTGGCAATTTCAGCTTCGTTCTTCGCGCAAGAACTTTGGGTGTTTTGAAGAAATCTGTAAAGAACATCTTCCAGAGACTCCGACTCAGGGACCCAGGCATCAGGGCAGGGAGTCCTCGGGTTTGGAGAGCAGCTGGTTACAAGATCCCAGAAAAATGTGAGGATGGCCAACTGAATTCATGTCTTAGTCTCCTTGGTCTGGTCCCAGATGTCTGTGACTCCATTATGTCAAGCTAGCCCACTGCCATTTCTAGGAGAGTCTCTCTTCACTCTCCACCATCCCTACCAGGCTCTGAGAAATGGGGACAGAGGTGGCATAGTAAATGCTCCTCCAAGGGACACTGGCAAAAGATGCCCAAGGGACCTAAAATCCCCATGAGAGTGCTCGACATTTCTGACACCCAAAGCACTTGTCTTGAGACACTTGTCAACCACACGCTGGTCACATTTCTCTCAATGACAAGCTGCTTTTTCCAAATCTTCCAGGCCCATGTAAGAAAGAATATTTCAAGAATTACCATTCTTGACCTCAGCCAGCTTTTAAACGCCAGTCCTTATGTACCTTGGAGTTAAATGAATTTCATTTGGCACAAGTTTGCACCTTGGCTTTTTGGTCAGTGTCCTGAAGTGGGCACAGGTGGTGTGAAAAGATACCTGCCCCCTTCTCTCTTTTTATTCCTTTCCTTCCTTGGATTCCTTTGTTGGCCCTCCCCCAAGAGATTACCTCTGCCCTCCCAGATTTCTGTTGTTTATTTTCTTCTCTTACTGGAAGCACGGATGCCAAAGCTAAGGGCTTTTTATTTTTTTCAGACATCCACGAGACAAAGTGGTTTTATAAGTCAGACCATGTTTTTCTTGAGTCCTGAACTGTAAGTGCAAGATATTCTTGGAGAACTGGTTTAATCCAGATGGCCAGACCCAGACTGTGGGTCTTTCTGCTCACTGTGATTTATTTCAAAGGAACATAGGCAGAGAGAGAAAATATGAGAACCTGAAATTCCACCATCCGTAATCCCATTGCTAACCAAACGGCATGTTTACAAGGGTTCCTGAGTTATCCTGGCTCACTTTAGGAGAAGTATCACACAAATTGCTTTTTAAATCTGTTCCATTCCATTCCTTTGAGCATATCATACATAAGCCAGACTATGAAAATGAGTAAAAAAAGAACAAAGTAATTTTCCACCATTTACTTGGATTGTTTTAACTCTGTGCAAGTGCTATTTTCCTATATTATTGTTATTGGAAATAGGTATGTTTAAGTGGTGGGTGGTTTTCACTCTTAGAATCACTGCTTGGTTGTGATTTTGGGTTTCCAGTAACTCCTCCACATCTCGCTGTGGTGTTTTGTGTGTGTTCCTGTCAACAACTTGGCTTGGTTCCATACGGACTATCATGATGATTGTAGCAGTGTGACCATTAAATACACAAGAAAGTAAAGCTATATCCAGGTAGATGACAAAATTTAATGGTTTTATGGTTAATAGTTCTTAAAAATATAATATATAATACAGTGTACTTAAAAATGTGTGGTCTTTGGCTTAGAATCTTATCACTTAGGAGGCTGAGACAAGAAGATTGCAGTGAGTTCAAGGCCAACCTCATCAATATAGTAAGATGTGTCTTAAATATACATATATATATTATATATAATTTGCATTATCACAGAATACATGTGTTAAAATGACTATTAATTATCAAATGGAGGTACCAGACATTTGTGGTGCATTTCATCCATATATTATCATACATATACCCATATAGTCTGGGAGGACAATTACTATTGTTCTATAAATAATGCATCAATATTAATCCCCTATAGTTGCCACCCTACAGCTGGGAAGTCTAAAGATGTTCGTAATTGCTATTGATTCAAAAGGATAAAAGTCTGTGCAAATAGCTACAGAAAACTCAAGGCTAACATTCATGTGTAATGGTGAGATACTAGCTTTCCAACTTAGATTAGGAAGAGGCAAGCATACCCCCTCTCACTACTACTTACAATATCATAGTAAAATCTTATGGAATAAGATGAGGAAATGAAGAGAATATTCAACTCACACAAGAGTTATATCCAATATATTTGTAAGTTGAAAATACTCTAATTAAAATACATATTCAATAAACCTACAAAACATCATGGCTTCACCACCTATGTTAAGTAGGATCAGAATACATCAATCAAGTTGGGCAAAAGCATCTGCATCAAAACAACTTTATAATAAGTTAGTCAGTGTTTCATATCCTTCATTCGCTTCTGCAGCTGAACAGACTAGAGCCAGGATGGTTGTGAGCATTTGCGCTGTTGTAGGGTTGAAAATTGCATATCGGATCTTTATAAGATGGAGACTATCTGTAAAAGGCATACTGATTAGAAAGGAGGAAATAAAACTTGTCTTTATTACCCAGCATGATAATTGTCTACAGAGAAATTTCATAAAGCAACCTGAAAACTTCTTAGAACTGTAGTGGTCAAAACAGATTCAAAACTAAAAGTTAATATACATAACCAATTGTTTTCCTATATGCTAACCACGAAGTAAAATTTGAAACTAAAAATACAGTATCAGTTACGTTATCACTTCCCAGGATAAATTTGTATGCGGTGCATGTACACATTCACGTTGGGGTGCCTGCAAGGACGTGTGTCTTCTTAGGTTGCTCTTGACCGTACTTTTTGAGACCAGAGCTCTCAATGAACTCTACAATTTGACTAAACTGGCTGGCTAGCCATCTCCATGATCTCCCTGTCTCTGCCTCCCCAGAGCTGAGATTAGAAATGTGTATCACCTCTGTGTTTTTAAAAATTAGTGTAATATTTCCATTAGTTCTTTGAAAAATTCATATGAATTATGTAGGTCATATTCATCTGCCATGCCTCCCAAAATACAACCTTTACCTCTTTTCCTCTTTCCAACATCATGCCCCAATAATAACCCAAATCCAGCCTGCGCTGCCTATACGTACACTCACGGCTGCGGGGCCATCTACTGAAGCATGGTCGGTCCCCCATGGGCTACATTCTTAGATAAAGCTGGCTCCCCCTCTCCCAGAGCTTTCAACTGTTAACAGGTCTTCAGTCAAGAGTTAGGGCTTGTGAGCCCCTCCCCTTTCCATGCAGAATGACTGTGCCTGGCTTTTTAAAGTGGATTCTGGGGAGATCAAACTCAGGCTTTTACACATTTTACCACCCGACCTTTCTTCTTAGTCATCAAAAAAAAAGAGGTTTTTTTTTTTGTTGTTATTTATAAGTCTAATAAAATATATACAAGATCTATATAAGATAAACTATGAAACTATTTAAAAAAAAATCCAAGAACTCAGTAAATGAAGATGTGGCCCCTGCTCATGGATACAAAGACAACTCAAGACTGTCAAAATATCAGTTTCCTTCCGTTGATATATAGGTGGAAGAAAGGCGATTTTAAGCAAAAATCTCAGTAAGGTACCTTGTGAATTTTGACAACCTGATCCTAAATCAGTAGTTCTCAACCTGGAGTTCAAGACCACTGGAAATATCAGGTATTTACATGACAGTTTATAACAGTAGCAAAATTACAGTTGTGAAGTAGCCACGAAAATAATTTTACAGTTGTGGATCGCCACAACATGAGGATCTGTATGAAAGGGTCGCAGCATTAGAAAGGGTGAGAACCACTGTCCTACTTTTTCCATAAAGAGGCAAAAGGCTTGGGATAGTTAATACAATAGGAAAAAGAAGCATAAAGTTGAAAAACTGGCTCTCTTAGTTTGCTTCTCTGTCGTTGTGATAAACACCACAAACAAAAGAAACCTAAGGAGAAAAGGGTTTATCTGCACTCACAGGTCCATTATCATGGGATGCTGGAGGCAGGAATTGAAGCAGACACCATGGAAGAATGCAACTCACTGGCTGGCTTCCCTTGCTGGGGGCCAGCCTGCTTTCTCACACACCCAGGGCCACCTGCCCAGGGTTGACACTGTCTAGAGAGGTCTGAGCCATCTCACACGAATCATCAACCAAGACAATGCCCCCCAGCCATGCCACAAGCCAATCTGATTCTTCACCCAAGGTTCCTTTTTCCCAGGTGTGTCAAGTTGGCAATCAAGACTTTAGCCATTGCACTGGTGTTACTCAAATTCACAGCTCACTGTGAACCACAGTAATCAAACCAATATGATACTAGTGGAAAAACAAACAAAAACAGATGGACTGGTGAATGAAAGAAAGTGGAGAACCAGAAATGAGTCCACACAGAGTGAGCAAAAGTCGTCCAACGGAACAAAGTCTTTCCAATAAATGAGGCTGCATCAGCTTCAGCGTCACATAGGAAAAGAAAATGGATCTAGAGACAGAAAAACTAACCCGGACGGATCACAGACTTGAGTGTAAAATGTAAAACTTGAATCTCCTGGAAGATACCACAGGGAATAACCAGGCAATCACTGGCAGACAGGGTGGTCACCTCTTAAACAGCACACTGAAGTACGGGCCACAAAAGATAGAATGGTTAGCCTGGATTTGAAGACTGCTGCTTTGGCCAGACATCATGGTGGCACACACATTTAATCCCAGCACTTGGGAAGCAGAGGCTCGTGGGTCTTTGTGAGTTCTAGACCAGCCTGGTCTATACTGTAAGTTTCAGACCAGACACACACACACACACACACACACACACACACACACACACACTTCTCCTTCTCCTCCTCCTCCTCCTCCACTTCTTCTTCTTCTTTTTCCTCTCCCTCTCTCTCTCTCAAAATATTCTTCTGTTGCCAATGAAAAAGGCACTGTCAAGAATCAGAACACGAGCTGCAGACTAGGAGATTTATTTTCAAGAAACATCTGACTCAGAAGTTATACAAAAACGTAATTTTTTTAAAGCCGTTAAACCCCCCAGTGAAACCAATCAGACTGAAAAGTACAGCAAACACTTTAGCAAAGAAGATAAACCGATGGCAAAAGAAAAATAGGGAAAAAAAAGCACATGAAAATTTAATTACTAGCTCCTGCCCTGAGGGACTTGCAAAGAAACAACAGTCAACCAGTTCTTTAAAGGCATCAGGGTGGGCGGGCAGACAGCAGAACCAATAGGAAGCATCAGGATGGATAAGCAGACAGCAGAACCAATAGGAAGCATCAAGATGGGTGGACAGACAGCAGCACCAATAGGAAGGACGCGTCAGGGTGGGCGGGCAGCACCAATGGGAAGGAAGCGTCAGGATGGGCGGGCAGACAGCAGCACCAACAGGAAGGAAGCGTCAGGGTGGGCGGGCAGCAGCAGCCACAGTGGACAGACCCCGATCGCAACAGTAAGGATGCATCTGGATGGACAGACTGCAGCACCAACAGGAAGGATGCTCCTGGTGGGAGGGCAAGATGGCACAGCCACCGTGAAAGACAGTTTGTCAGGGTCTCACAGAGCACATTTGTCCTGTTATCTGGAAGTTGTATTCCTACTCATTTATCCAATGCGTTGATACTTACACTGGCAAAAGAGACTAAGCCTGCACACAGATATCCATAACCAACCGTCAGCACTTAGAGACGACCAAGAAACCTCAAGTGAATGGGTAAACTGAGGCACGCATGGCACATGGAACTGGGCTGTCAAGCCATGAAAAGATATGACAGAGGCAGATATATATTACTAAGTGAAAGAAACTGGTATATCATACAGTTCAGTGATGAGACCTTCTAAGACGTAAAAGGAGCGACGCTTGCCAGTGGCTAGTGGTTAGAGAGAGAAACGGGGGCACAGAGGACATTTTAGGACGGTGCAGCTTTCCTGTATGGTATTGTTATAGTGGACATGTGGATATCATATATCTCTAAACTTGTAGAATTTATACCAAGAATAACTAGCTTACAGTCAGAGTGGATTTGGGACAATAATGATAAGCCAGTGAAAGTTCATCAGTTGTAATGAATGTATTCTTCTGGTAAAGAGGTTGATAGTGGGAGAGGCTGTGTATGTGCAGGAATAGGGAGAGTATAAGAAATTTCTTAATCGCCATGAAGTTAAAATTGCTCTAAAACATACTGTATACATATGTATGCAATATATTCTAAAAAGAAGATAATTATATATATACTAAAATCACACACATGCACGCATGCACATACACACACAGACTCCGCCTTCCTGCCTGTCCCAAAATTTCTGTTCACTGTCAGGGTTACAAGGAAGTCTGCTAACAATTTAACAAAAGCCCAGGATACATTAAGATTGTGCTAAAAGATCCAGCCAGGTCACCAACCCAATAGCAGGAAGCTTACCGGTACCTTCCACCCATGCACCTCAGTGTCCACAGACATCCAGTCCTTGTTCATCAACACCCACACCCGGGACTCCTGGCTAGACAAAGTACACTTGCAAGGCCTTGTCATGTAAAGTATGATTCATGCACAGCCTTAGGTGCACACTGCAATCAGAGCAGCTTCAAAACAGTGAGCTCAGTCCTCACCCAGGAGAGCCTGGTTTACTAGGTATGGGAGCGGGGGGGGGGGGGGGGGGGGGGGGGGGGGGAAGAACAGGTTTTTGTTATTCTTGTTTATTTGTTTTTATTTTTGTTTTTTCAGAATCAGATGACCCTAATGTTCACTAAGTCTGAAAATCACCAAAAACCTACTGATTTCACTGATTTGGAAGCTGCCTTAAAAATGTCCTCTCATCCAGCAACCACTCGAAGAACAGGCTGCCTACTTCAGCATTTGGATCCATTATCTTGCTTAGAAATCTTGTCGACAAATATCCACTTTCATATTAATGGAAGTAAGTCGCTGTTCTTCTAACGTAGGCCAGTGTCAGCAGTACTTGGAGCCTAATTCTTCCTGTTCACAAGGCTGACGGGATGGCAGCTGGCATGCACTTGCCCGTTATTAAATCACTTTTTGAGCCATTTAATTGGAGCGTTTACATCTATTTTATATCCCGTTTTGGAACAGTTTCTCTAAGTTGGTTGAACAAATGATAACTTTTCCCTTTTTTATGACATACTATTTCTAAAAATGCATTTTATCTACACACAAATTTGAGGGAAGAAAAGTAGCTTCCCTGAATTTTCAATTTTCCACCATGAACACAATGGTAATTCTGATGATGACATAGCGCTGATATGACCTAGGAAGTTTTCCCTGGGGAGCACAGCGTTAAGTGAGAAGGCAGCAGGCTCTGACTGCCTCTGAATTCTGGGTCAAGAGGCAGTGGGGACCTTTTCCCTGGAATGGCTTTTTCTCTTTTGTTTGAGCTGAGGAGACAGAAGTGCCTGAGCGCCCAGCACACCTACAATCCTGACCATGGAAATCACAAAACCTGTTCACCAAGTAGACGCTGAAAATAACACTTGGCTCTGTTATTGCCCATACCTCATTTTCTCTGCAAGAATCCTACATGTTTTTGCTGCTTGTTTGCTCAGAGCTATGTGCAGAGAAGACACTTAGATTTCAAATCCACAAGTGCTATTTGACAATAAAAACACATATGACCTGTCCTTTCTGTAGCCAGCAATTTTATGTGTGTGTTTTATATATATAAAAGCTCCCTAGGAAAGTAAGTAAGCCTCTCTTTGTGTGTGTGTGTGTGTATGTGCACACGTGCAAGTGTACATATAGGTGTGCCTGCATATGTAGGGGCATGGAGGCCAGATGCCACCTTTCAGGACCTTGTTGAGGAAGGGTCTTTGTTTGGCTGATGTACTGCATACTTCAGGCTAACTGGTCCTCCAGCTTCCTGGCCTCCCATCTAGCCACGGGAGTACCAGGACTACAGACGCCCAACACTACTGGAAGGTTTTTCTCCCTAACCCCTCCTGTGATGTTTTCTCCCTAACCTCCTCCACATTCTAAACTACCATGATCTTTAAAGTTGCCTCTTCCTTAAACCTACACATAAGGGAATCCATGCAAGAAGTCTACTAAAACCTTGAATAGAAAGGAAAAATGTTTATTTGTAGATCCATGAAAAATGATATGTATAGAAGATAATAAAAACCAGCAACGGCAAGAAAACTAGCTAATTATACACTGTTAGGTACAACTACATCAAAGATTTAGGAATTTCTGAGTACTATTCCACTGAATTTGACAATGGTGTTTTTAAAGTAGCTAGCAAGGGTCTGATGAAATGGCCAGCAGGTAAGCACACTTACCACCAAGACAACCTGCTTTGATCTCCCGAATCCCACATGGTGGGAGGAGAGAACAGATACTCACTAGCGGTCCTCTAATTTCCACACGTGTGACACGGCATGCACGTGCCCATACACAGCCATACAAATATATAAATAAATGTAGTAAAGAAGTGTAAGCCAGCCAGCGAGAAGTAGAGCATCACAGATGAGGACTGAATACACCAAGGAGAGCAGCGTGTCCTTATAGCAGCTCAGCAGGCAGACACACACCACCCACACACAAGCGAAAGCCATGCTGGGTGTCAACACAAAACCTACACGTAATCAAGACTGAGAATAAAAGACCCAGCCTGAGCCTACAGAATGCTCTACACAAGTCTATCTCCCTTTCTCTCTCCCCCTTCCCTCTTTTCCTCCTTTCTCTCTCCCTCCTTCTCTCCCTCTCCCTGCCCCCTACTCTGCTTTTGCAACAGAAAAAGCAATGGAGATTAGGATCTGGGGGATCTATGGAAAACAACAAGGGCCCCACCTTGCATCTCTCTGCAACAGCCCTGGTGGCCTTTGAACATCTCTGTGTTCTGCTGGTGGCCATGCTCCATTATTAAAGTATCTTTAGTATAAAAGTAATCATTCCCCTCTCTAGATTCTTTTAAAACATTTTTGTGTATGTGCCTGTGTTGAGTATATGCTGTGTGTGGAGGCCAAGAGAGGCGTTGGATCCCCTGATGCTGGAGTTACAGGTAGTTGTGAGCCATGACATGGGGGCTGGGAACCAAACTTGGATCTTCTGGAAGATCAGAAAGCACCATATCTCTAGTCACTGTCTTCAATATTTATTCTTCCCAATGCTACAGAGATAGCCCAGAGCCTAACAGATGTCAGACAAGCGGTCTACCACTGAGCCACATTTCTGCCTTTCTTCTAACTTCCTAATCATTGCTTCTATTTCTAAATTTTTTTAACCAATACTGAAAAAAAAAATCAAATAAAATTCTGTTTCCTCCAGACACACTCAGATATTTAACAACAATGACCATGGTATCTCCGACAGGTGTCCCTCCTGGTTATAACACCTCTAGTCCCTTCATAAGGCAACAGGGCACCTATTTGCATTTAACGTGGTTACTCTGGGTATACTATGGCCCAGGAATTACAAGAAGTCAATGATCAGTCAACAGTTTTCTGGAGAAGAACAAGGAAGAGTTACCTCTCAGTATGTAACTACTAATGGAGCCCGAATACTTACTAATCATCAAGATGGTACCTGCTGGAAATGTGTGTCACAGGTACAGGACACTGTGCACCTTTCACTGTTAATAGGTCATTAGAGTCCTTTTTAAATGTAGTAGACAGAAATAATGAATCAAACACTTGTGTGGGAGTTTGTATGGAAAAAAAAACAAAAACAAAAAACAAGTTCAGACTGGTAGGTACATTTAATGTGTACATGAGTCACCAGGATATCTTGGATTAAAAAACAAAACAAAAACAACTTCTGATTCAGTTGTGACAGGTGGGAATTACAACCTGCCTTTCTCATGAGCATCCAGATGAATGACAGGCACGATGGTGGTACAGGAGTCACACTGTGAACAACCAAATAGAGACTATTATCATGCCACAGGCAAGCAATCGCCATACTGGAAATACAGGCTGGTGAGGGGGGAATACCGGAGGGGAATGTGTACACACAAATGCTATCAGTATATTATCAATCCATAGAAAGGGTAAAAGGAATGTTAAAAGCATGGTACAAGGCGAAACTGCCAGCGTTAAACAAGAGCAGGTCTACCAGTTAGCCAGAGATTCTCTTGGCAGGTCTACCAGTTAGCCAGAGATTCTCTTGGCAGGTCTACCAGTTAGCCAGAGATTCTCTTGGCAGGTCTACCAGTTAGCCAGAGATTCTCTTGGCAGGTCTACCAGTTAGCCAGAGATTCTCTTGGCAGGTCTACCAGTTATCCAGAGATTCTCTTGGCAGGTCTACCAGTTATCCAGAGATTCTCTTGGCAGGTCTACCAGTTATCCAGAGATTCTCTTGGCAGGTCTACCAGTTAGCCAGAGATTCTCTTGGCAGGTCTACCAGTTAGCCAGAGATTCTCTTGGCCATTCAGTAACCACTGCCATGAATAAATCAAGAGAATTCAAAATGCCTAGTCTCTAAGAGAACTGCAAATGTGTGCATTTTCTGCTCCAAAGTAACTCCTAGATAAAGCAGGAGTCGCTGAATCATGGGTAGAGCACGGCAGGTGCCAAGGTAGGCACAGAATATTCACCGTTATCCATGTTTCAACCTTACTCTTTCTGCACCAAGTGTGAATACCTGGGAAGCTTCTGGAATATATTTGGACAGAGGACATCCCCGGGAAGATGCTAACACCATTGTATTCCCACAACTGAACACTGCAACTCCCCAGAAAGAAATCTCCTGAAGTGTTTATATGCTCACTCAAATATGTGTTTGTTCACTAAAAATAAACTGGAAAATCTTTTCTTTGAAACATCTGAGAACATGGGCTCTACAAACTATATACAAAAAAAAGCCATACGTTAAACAAAATCTGAGGGGGAAAAAGACATGATGTCAATATCAGGTTAACTTTTTCAAAGAATAAAGATCGAAATAAATCTAAATTTTAGCACTTGAAATGGTACAATAAAAATAATTTAAAGAGTAAGACTTAAAAATTCAAGGGAAATTTAAAGAAGTTAAAATTTAAAGTGTTTCACAATGAAACTGATCAAAGGTGAGAGGGCTACTTTCAAGAAACTGGCATAGAATTCTTTTTAAATAATTTCATTTATATTAGCACTAATTAAAATTTGTGGACATGAATATGGTTTCATGATAAAAAGAGAACAACTCAGTCACTCCAAGAGGTTTAACATTTCAGATAGTAAGTGATCACAGGCAAATTACTTAGTAAATAAAAGCAGGGACTGGGCGTGATTGTACACACTTGGAACCCTAGCGTTCAGGTGAATGAAGCAAGAAACCCCTGAGTTCGGGCTAGCCCCAGCTACACCTGAAGGCCTTGTCAGAAAAGAGAAAGTGGGAGGGGGAGAAGAAGAGTATAAAAGTAGACAAAAAGTCATACAATATGTTCAAAAGCTACATTAGGGCACATATTAGCGTCACCAGAGAAAATGTGATCACTCCATGATACCTTTTTGACAAGGGCCACTGTCTGAAATAACTGCTCATCTGAGCATTAATACCATAGGCAGAGCTAATTGATCCTCCTTATGAACCGCTTTTAACACCCGGGGGAACGCTCAAAGACATCTTTATGATTTCCCATCATCCACAAAAACAACCTGAGTTAGCAATTACCATAAATTCGGAACTTATCTTTTGTCAGCTCTGCCCACTAGAACATGAATTCTCAGGCTGGCACCACACCTGATACACCTAGCATCACAAGTCTAAACAGGGGTCTACTGAGTGAATGGCCAGGTGACAGGATGAACCAAGCTGGGAAACACAAGGCAGAAGAATGAGGAAGCTGGTAGAGAAACCTGGCGGGTTAATGTATGTTGGGGATTTTACATAGGAATTCATAGGTACCCTGTGGGTCCCAGCCAACAGTTGGTTTTTTGATTGATCAATAAAGAGCCAGTGACCAATGGTTGGGGAGGAAGACAGAAGCGGGACTTTAAGGATTCCCAGAGAGGAAACAGGAGAAGGGAAGAAAGGAGTCTGCCATGAGGGATAGGGTGGACCACACTGTGAAGGAGGAAGAGGGTGAGACAACCGAAATGTGGTGCAAAGGGAAAGCGGCCCCATGGGAGGGCTGCCCAGAAGGAAATAGGGCAGCAAAGATAAAATATAGATTTAGGAAGTGTTCACTCAGGAATAC
Organism: Tokudaia tokunoshimensis; assembly: GCA_036184795.1. Classification (NCBI taxonomy): domain Eukaryota; kingdom Metazoa; phylum Chordata; class Mammalia; order Rodentia; family Muridae; genus Tokudaia; species Tokudaia tokunoshimensis. Next base: position 60,105,182 of record BTHU01000006.1, read on the forward strand.
CGGAGGGGAATGTGTGCTAGCCATGTGGAGGTTCAGAAGTACCCAGGCATTGAGCGAGTTAAGGCAGATTACAATATAAAGGCAGTATGTGTATGTTTTCTGTCCAACATCCAGAGTATCTGGGGTGGGCAGAGCTCAGAGCATTTTAATTTTTTACCACTACAGTGGCAGGCTGTGAAGCACTGTCCCTCCAGGATTTAAGGTATGCCCAGTGCTGTCCACACAATAGAGCAGCTGAATCTGTACCCTGCCTCTAGCATCCCTGTCCCACACTGACCTGGCAAGTCACAGGATGCTGGGTTTCTAGCCTTTCATTAGTTAATACATTAGTTAATAGCCTACAGATATCTCTGGTGGACTTCTGAGAGATGATCTACACCTCTCAGTACAAGTTAGGACTTTCTAAGAACAATGCCAACCACCAGTTCCGTACTTCGAAGAAGGGACCAAGTGTTGAGATCATGTTGTGTTTGTTTTTGTTGATAAGAAAACGACACGTTAAATTACTTCTTTGTACCTTTCAACAAATTCAGAATGTGTTGATTTCAAGATGTATTTCTCAGTTGGAGAAATGGTTCAGTACTTAATGAGAGAGTCTCTTAACCTGGCTGAAAATCCCACTTCAGTTCCCAGGATCCACATCACCATATCAGGTGGGTTACAAACCCTGTTACCCTAAACACACACACACACACACACACACACACACACACACACACACACACACACACACACAGCAATTTAAGAAACAATTCCTCTTTTAAAGCAGTCTTGAGTCTAGACCTCCAAGTTATGCTTCTTTATTTTTTATAGTGATGGAGAAACTTGTCCCAAATCTATCATTCTCACAGACTTGATCCTCTCCTCCTCCTCCTAAAGAAAGCTGTATGTTTACCCAACTGTCTCCATTTTCTGAGACTAGATGAAGAATGTAAAACTTCCCATGGCTGCTCTTCCAGGAATGTTTTACTAATATATTTCAGGAATTGTTGAAGTTCCAAATTTTCATGCTATAATTTTTCAACTATGCTTTTCAGAACGATGGCTCAGAATGTTCCTCTCATCTAAGACCCCTGGTATTAGAATTGTCTCATAGCTTCTAACTCCAGTGAGTGGCCACCCTTCTATCATGGTTATACTGGGCTCCACCTCCTGCATGCCCTTTAGACACACTCTCTCTCTCTCTCTCTCTCTCTCTGTGTGTGTGTGTGTGTGTGTGTGTGTGTGTGTGTGTGTGTGTGTGTTCGCATGCTCTAATGCAGAAACCAATTCTCCTTGGGCTCCATATGCTCTTCTGGCTAATGATCCTACAACCCTCATTGTAGATTATGCCACGAAAAGACTCAGCATCCTGAATTCCTATACATGTTAAATGTTTATTTTGGGATTACAACAACATTGTCCTGAAGATGAAATTACATACTAGTCAAAGGAACTGAATTCCAGGCTGCCTTGCTATACACCCATAAGGAATTTATCAACGTTGGAATGTACTAGCATTGAGGAACCACTCAAGAAATCATGTAGGCGTCTAAAGATAGCCATGAGAACTTGGTCAAAGCTAGTAATGGCTTTTTAAATAAAGAAAAACATTACATTCATTTTGGGGGAGGGGGGTATATGTGTGTGCACATGCGCATGCACATGTCAAGGTCAACAGACAACTTGCATTGGTTGGTTCAGGTTACCAGGCTCAGCAGCAAGCACCTTCATCCACAGAGCCATCTTTCCAGCCCTGGTAATGACTTTTAAAGATGGGATATACAGGGACCAGGGGGGAGGGCTGAGAGAGGAAAGTATTCACTGTGCCAGCATGAGGACCTGATTCAGGCCCCCAGCATCCATGTAAAAAGTCTTTGCATGTCCCTATAACCCCAGTAACCAGGGAAACAACAACAACTGCATCTAAATGGAGCTCTTTAGCTGACCAGTCTAGCTGATAAGGTTCAAATGGAGAGCAATTAAAGAGACACCCAATATTAACATCTAGTTCCCATTCATACATGTGTACAAGTGTGCAAGTGAACACACACACATGCACATACACCATATACACAAAAGGAACATGCTATAAATATCTATTGCTTCCTTTTGTCCAGTGAACAGGAAATTATCAAAATGTCCCCAGACACAGCAATCAGCCCACAAGTGCAGAACTGAAGTCTTTTCTCTTTCACTAAACAATCAAGCTGTAACGTGTTGTGAAGTCCAAAGACATGGATTCAGTCTAGAAAAGAGAGAACAGCAAACTCTCAAGTGTCTTGTCTTCTGGCCTGCAGAGTTATTTTCCAGCCCAGGCTAGAAGGGATGTGGTTATACAGAAAGTAGATTCAGGCGTGCGTTCTTGTAATCTAACCCACCAAATATGTAAAACATCGAAAACATGCTGACTTCAAAAAGGCAATGACAACCCACTCCTACTTCCAGGAGGTTGCCACCCTAGAAATGTAGGTGAATTTTCAGTTTGATACAAACAATGTGACTATGGCAATCAGTTGGCTGCTAGCTAACTTTAGGGAGACATCTCTGGTGTTATTTTCCTTTAAATTTATTTTTCTTGATGTTCTTCTTAAAAAGAATTTTACATCTGTTTTGTTCCTTCCCTCACTCATGCCTTTCTCCTTCTCATCATTCGTTTAAGCCTTCAACAATAATCTAACAGTTCCCCTGGTCTGGGCAAGGTTCTAAGGACTGCTCTACCTGAGATGATCATGTCTCGTGCTCTGTTCTGTCTGCACCAAGCTCCACCTAGCTCTCTCTGCTCTGACACTCCAGCTCATCCTCAATTCCTTTTTTTTTAAAAAAAAGATTTATGTATTTATTATATGTAAGTACACTATAACTGTCTTCAGACACTCCAGAAGAGGGCGTCAGATCTCGTTACAGATGGTTGTGAGCCACCATGTTTGCTGGGATTTGAACTCAGGACCTTCGGAAGAGCAGTTGGTGCTCTTAACCACTGAGCCATCTCTCCATCCCTCACCCACAATTCCTTACTGTAGCCCACCTTAGCACCCTCTTGTCTAGATGTGAACTGTCTGTTACGGGCTCATGTGTTTAAACATTTGGTCCCCAGATGATGGCAGCCTTCATTAGAGAGGAAGGAGAATTTCAAAGTAAGCCCCGGTAATTTACATCAAAAGGGGCCATTTGAGAGATGCCTACAGTGCAACAGAAGGAGAGACTACCCCTTCTTGCAGGGGAGCAATGGGGAGGTGAGAGGGAAGACAGTGGGCAGTCAGGAGCTGGCAGCGCATGTTCCAGCTCTGTTCTGGGAGTGTGACTACAGTTAAGTAAGCAAAGGAAGGATGTCCCCGGCCAAGGAAAGCACCGCGAACTAGATCTGAAAAGTGCAGACTTGCAGGAGCTAGAACAGCAGATGGGTGGAGAAGGAGGAGGGACAGGGGGGTGAAGTGCACAGATGGGACTTCAGGAGTCAAGCTCTGCTCTCTGTCTGGCCCAAGCTCTGCCCAGACCTCTGCCCTGATACGCCAGCACATCCACAATCTCTTACCTCAGTCTACAATCTCAATCCTGCCTACAGTCTAGCCATTCCTCAGCACCCTGTTGTTACAGTCTGGATGTGAACTGTCTCCCACGGGCTCATGCGTCTAAACACTTGTTTCCCAGATGATGGCACTGTTTAGGGAGTTTGTGGAGCATTCTGGACATGGGGTCTAGCTAGTGGACCTCAGGCCATAGGGGCAACTTTTAGAGTTATAGACTAAGGCGACTTCAAGTCTGGTGATGGAGAAGTCAGTGACCCTAGTGTTAATTCACCACAATGCTAGTCACTGTAGATTTGTTATAAATCAATCGATCGATCAATCAATCAATCACCTGACCAGCACGTGTAAAGCTCTGGAGCTGATCCATTATAGTGATAACATTCAGAATCATCTAGTATAAGGGTTGGTAAGGACAATCGTCCAGGGTCGTGAGGGTCTTCCACTGAGTCAGTATCATGATCCAAAACTCATTCTTCAGTGCTACAGAAGAAATAGGTAGAAAGGATCTTTGGTTTGCTGTGTTCTAAACCATGCAGGCCACACTATCCAAAGAGTTTGAGGATTCTGGCCTGGTTCAGCAGTGGTTTCCATGGGACCTAGAGGCAGAAAACTTGAGCAACCAAGGGCTACCTTGCCTCACTTCATTTTCTGACTATGTATCTACTTCTTGGACCTCTAGCTAAGACTGTGGCGTTCCTTAGCAACCTAGACAAAAACAACTCAAACAGCCTATCGGTTTCAACATAGTTTACAGGAAGAAAGTCAGGGCTTCAGAGAATCAAGGTCAAGGAGATGTCTCAGCCTTAGGTAGCAAGAATTTATAGGAGCATCCTCTGACTAGTCAAGTGTGAGTAAGGCTCTTACCCTGACCATTCTCAAGACTGGCTGTTGCTACTGGGTCCACCTGTTAGAAACACTGGAGTTCCAGTGAACATTAACCAGAAAGCCCACTGTATATGTTAGATAACTGTTTCCATATGTTGCAATGTGTGAATGAATTCATTTTAGGTATAAAAATGGGGAAACAAAAGAGTAAAGCATTTAAAGTGACAAGATACCAGCAGAAACGTTACATAAAGGCATTAGAATTAAAGAAATAGTCTTTCTATTTTAATACCAGCAGCCCATGTAAGATTTCTGTGAAAAGATCTTAAGTACATTAGGTTCTTTAGTAATTTAGTAACAAATACTATTTTCATTTCCCTTTCACTTAAATACACTGCAATTTAGTGTCATTATATCATAATAAAATTTAAATAATCTTCGACATTTTTTTCTTTGCTCCAGCATTTTTATAGAGCACTTCAAAAAGTTATTATATGCTGTTCCCGCGGACTGCGCTGGAGAGACCGGTACCCAGGCTCTCCCCCCGATATAACATCACTTGGGACACGGCCTGTTGGGGCTTCCGTCTGTGCCCGAGGGCGGGTTGGCGCTGTAGTCGTCTGGGCGCCAGATCGGCGGGCCATCGTGACCACAGGGTGAGCGGCGCCACGGAGACTGCCCTCCGCCATCTTTGCTCCAGTGACCAGGTAGTTGGGACCGCCAGGCTCAGAGACAGACAGGCATAATATCGCTTCGGTTTCAGGCAGCTTGGGTGTAACCTGTTCCCAGGTGCTGGGCTGATCTGCAGTAACCAGCGCGCCAGTTCCGCGGTGGGACCTTCTGCCTGCTGGAGGGACCCCGCGCAGGGAGGGAGCCCGCCAGCTTCCCTTCCGCGACCTCTGTTCCCGCGGACTGCGCTGGAGAGACCGGTACCCAGGCTCTCCCCCCCGATATAACATCACTTGGGACACGGCCTGTTGGGGCTTCCGTCTGTGCCCGAGGGCGGGTTGGCGCTGTAGTCGTCTGGGCGCCAGATCGGCGGGCCATCGTGACCACAGGGTGAGCGGCGCCACGGAGACTGCCCTCCGCCATCTTTGCTCCAGTGACCAGGTAGTTGGGACCGCCAGGCTCAGAGACAGACAGGCATAATATCGCTTCAGTTTCAGGCAGCTTGGGTGTAACCTGCTCCCAGGTGCTGGGCTGATCTGCAGTAACCAGCGCGCCAGTTCCGCGGTGGGACCTTCTGCCTGGTGGAGGGACCCTGCGCAGGGAGGGAGCCCGCCAGCTTCCCTTCCGCGACCTCTGTTCCCGCGGACTGCGCTGGAGAGACCGGTACCCAGGCTCTCCCCCCAATATAACATCACTTGGGACACGGCCTGTTGGGGCTTCCTTCTGTGCCCGAGGGCGGGTTGGCGCTGTGGTCGTCTGGGTGCCAGATCGGCGGGCCATCGTGACCACAGGGTGAGCGGCGCCACGGAGAGTGCCCTCCGCCATCTTTGCTCCAGTGACCAGGTAGTTGGGACCACCAGGCTCAGAGACAGATAGGCATAATATCGCTTCGGGTTCAGGCAGCTTGTGTGTAACCTGCTCCCAGGTGCTGGGCTGATCTGCAGTGACCAGCGCGCCAGATCTGCTGTGGGACTTCTGCCTGGCAGAGGGACGCCCCCTCCCCCCCCCCAGGAGAGATCACACACCCCTGCACAGGGCAGGAGCCTGCCAGCCTCCCTTTGGCGACCTCTGCTCCAGGAATCCACTAGGCTGAGCCTTTAGATGTGCAAGGCCTCCCCAATATAAGATCACTTGGGGCAAAGCACATTAGGGCTCCAAAGTCACTCAGGAGCAGGCAGGCCCCAGAAATCGGTGCCAGGGGAATCCTGGTAATCCAGGGGGGGGCAGAAATAGCTTTGCAGGCTCACAGGAGGTCCAACCAACAGCCAGTGGCAGCAGGACCAACTAACACCAGAGGTATCCAGATGGCAAAAGGCAAACGTAGGAATGTTACTAACAGTAATCAAAGTAATGTAGGACCATCCGAACCCAACTCTCCAACAGCAGCAAGTCCTGGATACCCCACCACACCCGAAAGACAAGATCTGGATTTAAAATCACTTCTCATGATGCTATTAGAGGATCACAAGAAGGACACAAATAAATCTCATAAAGAGTTACAGGAGACCATGAATCAACGGTTAGAAGCCCTTACAAAGGAAACACAAAAATCGCTTAGAGAAATGCGGGAGAACATGGATCAAAAGATGGAGGCGCACAAGGAGACAACACAAAAATCGCTTAACGAGATGAATCAACGGGTAGATGCACTCACAAAGGAATCACAAAATTTGCATAAAGAAATGCAGAAGAATATGGGTCAACAGACGGATGCCCATAAGGAGGCAACACAAAAATTGCTTAAAGAAATGAATCAACGGTTAGATGCCCTTACAAAGGAAACACGAGAACTGCTTAAAGAAATGCAGGAGACGATGGATCAACAGATGGAATCCCATGAGGAGGAAACACAAAAATCGCTCAGAGAAATGCAGGAGAACGTGGGTCATCAGGAAGAAATCCTGAAAGAGGTAATGCAAAATTACCTTAAAGAAATACAGGAAAATACAAACAAACAAGTGAAGGATCTCAGCAAATCCATCCAGGAACTAAAAAAGGAAGTAGAAACAACTAAGAAATCACAAAGGGAGACAACTTTGGAGATAGAAAACCTTGGGAAGAAATCAGGAGTCATAGATGCAAACATCAACAATAGAATACAAGAGATGGAAGAAAGAATCTCAGGTGCTGAAGATTCCATAGAAAGCATCGACTCAACAGTCAAAGAAAATGCAAAATGCAAAAAACGCGTAACCCAAAACATCCAGGAAATCCAGGACACAATGAGAAGACCAAACCTAAGGATTATAGGTATAGATGAGAGTGAAGATTTGCAACTTAAAGGGCCAGTAAACATCTTCAACAAAATTATGGAGGAAAACTTCCCTAACTTAAAGAGAGAGATGCCGATGAACATACAAGAAGCCTACAGAACTCCAAACAGACTGGACCAGAACAGAAATACCTCCCGTCACATAATAATCAAAACACCGAATGTTCTAAACAAAGAAAGAATACTAAATGCAGTAAGAGAAAAGGGCCAAGTAACATACAAAGGAAGACCTATCCGAATCACATCAGACTTCTCACCAGAGACTATGAAAGCCAGAAGATCCTGGGCAGATCTCATGCAGACACTAAGACAGCACAAATGCCAGCCTAGACTACTATACCCAGCAAAACTCTCAATCACCATAGATGGAGAGACCAAGATATTCCATGATAAAACCAAATTTTCACAATATCTTTCCACAAATCCAGCCCTGCAACGGATAATAGGTGGAAACCTCCAATACAGGGAGAGAAACAACACCCTGGAAAAAATGAGATAATAACCTTCTTGAATCAAACCCAAAAGTAGATAACCACTCAAACATAAAGATAGCGTCAAGAATGGCAGATGGCAATAATCACTATGCCTTAATCTCTCTTAATATCAATGGTCTCAATTCCCCAATTAAAAGACATAGACTAGCAGACTGGATACGTAAACAGGACCCAGCATTTTGCTGCCTGCAGGAAACGCACCTCAGTGTCAAAGACAAACACTACCTCAGAGTAAAAGGCTGGAAAACAATTTTACAAGCAAATGGCCCCAAGAAACGAGGTGGAGTAGCCATCCTAATATCGGATAAAATTGATTTTCAACCCAAAGTCATCAAAAAAGACACAGAAGGACACTACATACTGATCAAGGGAAAAATCCACCATCAAGAACTCTCAATCCTGAATATCTATGCTCCAAATGCAAGGGCACCCTCATTCGTAAAAGAAACTTTACTAAAACTCAAAGCACACATCGCACCGCACACAATAATAGTGGGTGACTTCAACACCCCGCTCTCTGAAATGGATCGTTCAGGAAAGCAGAAACTAAACAGGGACACAGTGAATCTAATTGAAGCCTTGGACCAAATGGAACTAACTGATATATATAGAACATTTCATCCTAGAGCTAAAGAATACACCTTCTTCTCAGCTCCTCATGGTACCTTCTCCAAAATTGACCATATAATTGGTCACAAATCAGACCTCAACAGATACAAGAAGATAGAAATAATCCCATGCCTCCTATCAGATCACTATGGAATAAGGGTGGTCTTCAATGGCAACAAAAACAAAAGAAAACCCACGTACACATGGAGGCTGAACAATGCTCTACTCAATGATAACTTGGTCAAGGTGGAAATAAAGAAAGAAATCAAAGACTTTTTGAAAGTTAATGAAAATGAAGGCACAACATACCCTAACTTATGGGACACAATGAAAGCAGTGCTAAGAGGAAAATTCATAGCCCTGAGTGCCGCCAAAAAGAAACGGGAGACAGCATACACTAACAGCTTAATGGCACACCTGAAAGCCCTGGAACAAAAAGAAGCAAATACACCAAAGAGGAGTAGAAGGCAGGAAATCATCAAACTCAGGGCTGAAATCAATCAAGTAGAAACAAATAAAACCATACAAAGAATCAACAAAACGAGGAGTTGGTTCTTTGAGAAAATCAACAAGATAGATAAGCCCTTAGCCAGACTAACCAGAGGGCACAGAGATAGTATCCAAATTAATAAAATCAGAAACGAAAAGGGAGAGATAACAACAGAAACTGAGGAAATTCAAAAAATCATCAGATCCTACTACAAAAACCTGTATTCAACACAACTAGAAAATCTTGAGGAAATGGACAATTTCCTTGACAGATACCAAGTACCAAAATTAAATCAGGATCAAATAGACCATCTAAACCGTCCTATAACCCCTGAAGAAATAGAAGTTGTCATTGGAAGTCTTCCAACCAAAAAAAGCACAGGTCCAGATGGTTTTAGTGCAGAATTCTATCAGACCTTCAAAGAAGACCTAACACCAATACTCTTCAAACTGTTCCACAAAATAGAAACAGAAGGAACACTACCCAACTCGTTCTATGAAGCCACAATTACACTAATACCAAAAGCACACAAAGATCCGACAAAGAAAGAGAATCTCAGGCCAATCTCTCTTATGAATATCGATGCAAAAATACTCAATAAAATTCTTGCCAACCGAATCCAAGAACACATCAAAACGATCATTCACCACGATCAAGTAGGCTTCATCCCAGGGATGCAGGGATGGTTCAATATAAGGAAATCCATCAATGTAATCCACTACATAAACAATCTCAAAGAAAAAAACCACATGGTCATCTCATTAGATGCTGAGAAAGCATTTGACAAAATTCAGCATCCTTTCATGCTAAAGGTCTTGGAAAGATCAGGAATTCAAGGCCCATATCTAAACATAGTAAAAGCAATTTACAGCAAACCAGTAGCCAGCATCAATCTAAACGGAGAGAAACTTGAAGCAATCCCACTAAAATCAGGGACTAGACAAGGCTGCCCTCTCTCTCCATATCTTTTCAATATAGTACTTGAAGTTCTAGCTAGAGCAATTAGACAAGAAAAAGAGGTCAAAGGGATACAAATTGGAAAGGAAGAAGTCAAACTATCACTATTTGCAGACGATATGATAGTATACATAAGCGACCCAAAGAACTCCACCAGAGAACTCCTACAGCTGATAAACGACTTCAGCAAAGTGGCCGGATATAAAATCAACTCAAGCAAGTCAGAAGCCTTCCTATACTCAAAGGATAAGCAGGCTGAGAAAGAAGTAAGAGAAATAATACCCTTTACGATAGCCACAAACCATATTAAGTATCTTGGCGTGACGCTAACCAAACAAGTGAAAGATCTGTATGACAAGAACTTCAAGTCTCTGAAGAAAGAAATTGAAGAAGACCTCGGAAGATGGAAAAATCTGCCATGCTCATGGATTGGCAGGATTAATATAGTAAAAATGAGCATCTTACCAAAAGTAATACACAGATTCAATGCAATCCCCATCAAAATCCCAACTCAATTCTTCATAGAGTTAGAAAGAGCAATTCAAAAATTCATCTGGAATAACAGAAAACCCAGAATAGCTAAAACTATTCTCAAGAGTAAAAGAACCTCTGGGGGAATCAGTATCCCGGACCTCAAGCTGTACTACAGAGCAATAGTGTTAAAAACTGCATGGTATTGGTACAGTAACAGACATGTAGATCAATGGAACAGAATTGAAGACCCAGAAATGAATCCACACTCCTATGGTCACTTGATCTTTGACAAAGGAGCTAAAACCATCCAGTGGAAAAAAGATAGCCTTTTCAACAAATGGTGCTGGCTCAGCTGGAGGTCAACATGCAGAAGAATGCAAATTGACCCATCCTTATCTCCTTGCACTAAGCTCAATTCTAAGTGGATCAAAGATCTCCACATAAAACCAGACACACTGAAACTAATAGAAGGGAAACTAGGGAAGAACCTTGAACATATGGGCACAGGGGAGAATTTCCTGAACAGAACTCCAATAGCTTATACTCTAAGATCAAGAATAGACAAATGGGACCTCATTAAATTACAAAGTTTTTGCAAGGCAAAAGACACCGTCAAAAAGACAAAGCGGCAACCAACTAACTGGGAAATGATCTTTACCAACCTTACATCCGACAGAGGGCTAATATCCAAGATATACAAAGAACTCAAGAAGTTAAACTCCAGAGAGGCAAGTAACCCTATTAAAAAATGGGGTACAGAGCTCCACAAAGAGTTCTCACCTGAAGAATATCTAATGGCTGAGAAGCACCTAAAGAGATGTTCATCATCCTTAGTCATTAGGGAAATGCAAATCAAAACAACCCTGAGATTCCATCTCACACCAGTCAGGATGGCTAAGATCAAAAACACAGGAGACAGCAGTTGTTGGCGAGGATGTGGAGAAAGAGGAACACTCCTCCACTGCTGGTGGAATTGCAGGCTGGTACAACCACTCTGGAAAGCAGTCTGGCGGCTCCTCAGAAAACTGGGCATGACACTTCCGGAGGATCCGGCTATACCACTCCTGGGCATATACCCAGAGACTTTACCTGCATGCAATAAGGACACATGCTCCACTATATTCATAGCAGCCTTATTTATAATAGCCAGAAGCTGGAAAGAACCCAGATGTCCCTCAACGGAGGAATGGATTCAGAAGATGTGGTATATTTACACAATGGAATACTACTCTGCAATTAAAAACAATGAATTCACGAAATTCCTAGGCAAATGGTCAGAACTTGAAAATATCATCCTTAGTGAGGTAACCCAATCACAAAAGATCACACATGGTATGAAGTCACTGATAAGGGGATATTGACCCAGAATCTCAGAATACCCTAGACACAATCAGCATATCAATAGATTTCTAAAAAGATGGAAGGAGAGACCCCTGGTCCTGGAAAGACTGGATGTAGGGGAACGCCAGGACAGAGTAATGAGAGGGGGTTGAACGGAGAAAAGAGGGAGGGAAGGGGGCTTATGGGACTTTCGGGGAGGGAGGAAACGGGAAAGGGGAAGTGATTTGGAATGTAAATTAAAAAAATAAAATAAAATTAAATTAAAAAAAAAAAAAAAAAAAAAAAAAAAAAAAAGTTATTATATAACAAATGCTTGCAGGTTTTTGGTCACTTCTATTATTTTAACCAGTTTTTATTCTTTATGATGCCCCGTGATATGTATTTTAACATCTCATAACTTTACATGTGATAAAATTTTAACAAAATAAAAATTGTCTTGGAATTTGCAATGCCTCGGTGGCTCTCTGAGACATTCTTCTGGGACTCTGTATTGACAACAATAATTCCTTCTGTTTTCTTTAGATGGGTGGATGGAGGAAGTGATATAGAAAAAGGGCACAATGTAGCTCGGGCTAGCCTCAAACTTGCTATGTAGTGAAGATGTCCTTAACCCCTGTATTTCCATCTCCCTGGGCCTCAGATTTCAAATAGCTACACCACCATCCTGATCTACAGAGTGGAGATCAAACCCAAAGCTTTGGGAATAGTAGGCAAGTACTCTTCTAATAGAGCTTTAGCCAGAGTCGATAGTAATGGCTGTTTGGGGGCCACAGGGATGGTTCACATTTAAGAACACTTGGGGCTCTTCCAGAGGAATGGGTCTCATACAATTGCATTTGACTCCAGATTCTGGAAATGCAAATGTCTATTGAGACTTCTGTGGGGATTCATGGGGACATGAGCATAAACAAATATAGATATACATGAATACACATAAGTAAAAATAAAACTTTTAAAAAATTAATAATTATTTCTTATTTTTAAAAAGCTATAGGGTTCACCTACCTACTCAACATTTTCAATTGCCATATCAAACAATTTACACTTTGGGCAATAAATCCAGATCCTTAGGTCTTAGAAGCAATTTATCTCCCCCTGCCTTCCTTGTCTATGCAGTAGAGAACTCAATAAAATAAGAGATACAATCAAAATGGAAAAATTAAAAATGTAAGGACTTTGTTTAAATAACCAATTGTTAAATTTAAATGTATTCTATCTTAAGAAATAAAAATGTGCCAGGTGTGATGGCACATGTGCTTAATCCCAGCACTCAGAAGGCAGAGACAGGTAGATCTCTGTGAGTTTGGGGCCAGCCTGGTCTACACAGTAAGTCCAGGATAGCCAGAGCTACATAGAGACACCCTATCTCAAAGGAAAAAAAATACTGAAGGGGGAAAAAAAGAGAGGAAGAAAATAAAACTGTGATTTGAGCAGGGCATGGTGAGAGGTCAGCTAGAGTAACATGATGAGACCCTGTCCACCTGCCAAACAGTGTTTTGAGCTTTTGGGCATTATACACTCACGGCAGGAATCCTGTATCTGTGCTCTTACGTATTACATGCAGACTTGTGAAAACAAATTGTTACTCTGTGTGACTTTATTTGCTCATTCATTTGATAAGCATTTACTGGATAAATATCATGCAGCAGGTATTCCTCTAAATGACAAGAGACAACGTTGGGCAAGAAGTTACCCACATTTCCACTCGCAGAGGCCGGTGACAAAAATCGCCATAGCCAAGAATAATGTCATCCTGGGAAACCCTTGAAAAGAGTTTCCTGAAATCATCTTTACCTTGAAACCACACATAAAGTCAATTTAAAAGTCTGGAGAGAGAAAAAGAAGAAAAACACTCTCTATACACAAATTGTCCCCTATTTCCCAAGAATATGCTTGTCTACAATTCTTTTAAGAAAGAAGTGAAAAGAAACTATAACCAACCCTTTTATATTTTTAACTTACTCAGGCTGGCAATGTAGCTTAGTCTGTAGAGCTGTTGGCTAGCAGAGAAGGGGTCTTGGGTTCAATCCCCACCGCTACATAAAATGGGTTGGTGGATATTGACAGTATTTAGGAGGCAGAGGCAGGGGGATCTGAAGAGTTGGAGGCCAGTCTAGGTTACTGGACACTTTCTATAAAAACACAGAGGGAGAGAGAGAGGGAAAGAGGGAGGGAGGGAAAAAGGGAGGGAGGGAGAGAAGGAGGGAAGGAGAGAAGGAAGGAAGAAGGGAGGGAGGGAAAAGGGAGGGAAGGAAAAAGGGAAGGAAGGAGGAATGGGGGGAGAGGTTCCCCTAATTTTTAAGAAGGATATCTGAAAGTGCCAAGCAATATAGTAAGAATGTTTTGTAAGGAGAAAGACCATTGCTTGACTTTTGAATTCTGTTCTTACAGACACAACGGAATGCACACAGACTATTCAATTAGTCCATACACACTCTGTCTTTGTGTATAAGAGCAGTACAGAGCCTCTCATATATCCACTTAGTATGCTCCATGTGCACTGAAATACTCAGCAAAAACTAGCTTGCAGTCCATGCATTTAACTGTCACGAGTCTGGAGTTTTTCTTCCAGAAACAATAAAAGACTTAAAAGTGGTTGCAATCTATAATTATGCACTAAACTGGAAGGCACTGTCAGCTCCTATATTGATTAACTTCCGCTTTTAGGTCACAGCAACGAACAGAACAAGCGGCAAATATTTCCTGAGTTCTTACACGATTCACTGTTGACGGAAAATCACATCTGCTCGAGGAATTTAATTAAGAGTATTATTTGTCAATGTTTACTCAGTACATTACACAAGCCCTCATAAACAGAATAAGTGGCCTTATAAAAGATACACCAGAGAGATACTGTGTCTCCTTTGCTACCTGTGGCTATAATTAGCAGACTCCGTCTGTGAGGAAGTGGCCCTCATCAGACACCAAATCTTCCAGTGCCTTGCTTGATCTTGGACTTCCCAGTCTGTAGACCGTGAGAAAATCTCATCAGTTTATAAACCACACAGCCTACAGTATTTTCCTACAGGAGCCCGAACACACTGTGACAAGTGCTTCAGAGAATTACATGTGAACAGCAGAGACAAGAAGGAACAAGATGACCCTAACCTAAAAACACAAGTCAGCATTATGAAACAGTGGACTTACACTGAAATCCTGGAGCAGGCAGGAAAGGACCCTCTCAGGCTGCTGTTCCAGAAAGGCTCATTGAATACTGACCAGCAGGAGGCCGCTTGGTCCAGAAACTGTAGGAAGGAAGGGCCAAGGCATCTAGAAAGATCCCTCGGGTTCCCTAAATTATTGATTCCAGCAACTACTAGCACAGCAAAACTACAGGCCCTTAAGAGGGGTGGCGGGGCCATGGAAAGACTATGCAGAGGATTTGGGAGACACCCCTGAGAGCTATCTGCTCATGGAAAGGCAGGAAGGGAACAAGGCTGGGTCTGGTCACAGGGGGCTGCAATGACCTCCCAGGGACCTGTGTGATGGACTAGCAAGTGTCCTTACCATTGGTGGGGAGCTCAAAGCAGGATATTGCTTAGACGATCCTTTCAGGATAATGAGAAGTGCTAGGGGAGAAAGGTAAGATAAGCAGTCACCAAGAGCCCCTCAAGGGCAGAAACAACCCAAGGCTCAATGTGCCAGAAAGTCTGCAGTTATCTTCGAACCAGCCAGCAAATGTACCCAAAATTGAAAATTCCTAAGCGGGGGTTCGTTCACAGCCCTATAACAACTCAAGGCAACTAAAGAAAGTCGCGCAAATACCTTTTGTCTCTCATCTGAGGTGAGAATCTCTGCTTCATTTGGAGCGAGCGACAAAAAAATAAGAAAGGAAAATACACATTGACAGCCAGCCTGAAGAAAGAGGAGGAGAGGGAGTTGGGGTGTGGGGGGGGAGGGGAACAGAACGGCCCAACTCTGACTTTGTGCAACTCCAGCTGGAAACATCCTGTTCACCAAACAGAAGAACCTATGCTTTTTCCAAATGTAAACAGAACTTTCGATAGCACATGCAGCCAAGAACTGTCCAGTGTTTGCACAGGACTCTCAGGTGTGCGCCAGCCAAAGATTAAGGAAGGGTTGGCTCTCGTCCCTAACTGCTCCAGCCTGCCACTGGATTGTACCAGAAATAAGGCGGAGAGTGTATGAGGATACGGCTGGTGGAGAATTTAAGATTACGGAAAAATACTAAAAGAAAAAAAAAACTCAGAGGTTTCTAAAGCCAAGGGGGAAGAAGCAGAGGAAAGAAATCCTGAGGGAAAGAACCTCCCAGACTCCATCTTTATCTGGATTAAACCAGTCTATGAAAGACACACTTGCATCTGCACTTGACCCTCAGGGAAGGCCTCTCCCCACTCCCACCATTGCTACCCTGAGTTCTCTGGAAACCTACACCACCACCTTTTGCCTTGCCTTTTTCATGGAGAGAGAATAGAGGTGACAGATTAGCCCATTCCCCAGGGGCAGTAGAGGAAAAGATGCTTTTTAAAAAGGCAATAATCCCACTATTTTGCTTAAGTAGTTAGCTTAGAGCAGTCATTCTCAACCTGTGGGTCTCAACCCCTTTGAGGGTCAAATGACCTTCTCACAGGGGTCGCCTAGGACTATAGAAAAAAAATCTACATTACAATTCACAACAGTAGCAAAAATATTGTTATGAAGTAACAATGAAAATAATTTTATGGTTTGGGGGTTACCACAACATAAGGAACTGTATTAAAAGGTCACAGAATTGGGAAGGTTGAGAACCACTGGTTTAGAGAAAGCACTTTATCTATAAATAGGACTTTTACAGGTCCATCTCTGTTCACCCATGTCACCCAGCATGTTCAAACAGAGGGAGGAAGATCAGCACATAAGCCAATGCTCGTCCTACTTGAAAAAGTCACAGGTTCTGATTTTGGCAGCTCGATGGTTACTTTTAACTGTCAATTTGACACAACCTAGAATCTTCTCGGCACAGAGTTTCAAAGAGAGATGGTCTACATTGGGTTCATCTGTGGACAGTCTGTGAGAAACTGCCTTAATTAAGTCAAGTGATGTGGTTAGACCCAGCCCATTGTGGAAGCAAGGGGTGCTGAACTGTGCAAGAATACAGAACTTGCTAGGCATGGTGGTGCACACCTTTAATACTGGTACCTGGAGACAGGCAGGTAGATCTCTGTGAGTTCAAGGGCAGCCTGGTTTACAATACTAAGTCCCAGGCCAGCATGGTGGCATAGTGAGACCCTGTCTGTTGTTATTATTGTTGTGTTTTAAAGGAGAAACTGAACACAGCAACAGGTGAACAGGAATTCATTTCTCTCTACCTCTGACTGTGGCAATGATGTGACTGATGTTTTTACCTTGGAATTGTAAGCTAAAACAAACTCCTTTTCTCCCCCGAGTTTCCTTTTTGCCAGGGTATTTTATCACAACAGAAACAAGGCTACATGATAACTTTCTGCCAGGCCTATCTACGGACACTCAAAATTCATAGAGGAAAACAATCTACCACAATCTGTAATCATTCTCATTCTGTTTTCAATGACCACTTTCTAAAAATGCAATGCCTATTCTAAACGCCAGAGCCTCAGTCTCTCTTCATGGTTTGGCCCTTAGGTGGAAGTAGCACAGGATGGAAGCTAACTACCTGCTGACTTGACAGTTGCATCTGTGCACATCTGGGTGATGCATGCAAGAACATCAGATTGAGGCAAGCGCCTCCAAGACGGGCACCATCAATTCCTGACACACACACACACACACACAAACACAAACACACACCCGTGAACACATGCCCTCTCTCCCACTGAAGCATTTCCCTCCCTTCAATTCCAGGTTGGCGATGTGACTGCTCTGGTCAGGAGAACGCAGCAGAAGGAACATTCTTAAAAAGTTAAGATCAACTTCAGATAACTGACAGCTTCTATTTCCTTCCTCTTGGCACGATCACAGAATGCTCTTCCCAGAAGCCAACCTCGTTGTATGGAAAAGGCCACACAGCAGATGTAGGAGGGGTATATCTGAGGCCAGCAGACAGCTGTGTCAACACCCAGTCACTGGAATGACCCTTCTTGGACACTGCAGCCCAGTTAAGTCTCCAGGTGATTACAGACCCAGCAAAGTGGGGACACACCCAGGAACGTACTCAACGCATTAGGGTGTGACAGATAACAGGCTGCTGTTTGAAGCCAATATGGTTTGTGCTGTGACACAACAGAAAAGTGAAACATAGACCTCTCAAAATAATATGGTCAAGACAACATTCCTGGTCTTTCTTTCCCTGGTTAATCTCCCTAGGTGTTAAAACACAGGTTTTCTTGCTGTCAGAGGGATGAAGAAGAAGCTGGACTGAAACTCAGAGGGATTCTCCTGGTTCTGTTCAGCAGGACTTCCCCCACTGTGGGGCAGATGCTGGGACTCTCAGCATTATGAAAGAGATCACAGTCTGCTTCGAGATCACCGTAACCAGGTTGGGTTCCTGTGTGATATCCCGCTACCAGGTCAGTCTCTTACGGCCTAATGCTACCTACCACTTAAATGGCGAATGTCCTCCAGAGACCCCAGGTTGGAAGTCTGCTCCTCAAGCTGCTCCTCTATTGGGAGCCAGTAGAATCTTTAGGAGATGGGCCTAGTGGGAGGCAGTTAGATCACTCAAGGTACTAGGACTTGTCCTCGTCTCTTATTTCCCAGCCACCATAAGGTAAATAGTCTTTCTCTGTCATATACTGCCTTACAACAGGTCCCAAAGCAATGGGGCCAATCAACCATGTGCAAAAACTCTAAAATGGGCTCAGAACAAACCTTCTCTCTCTTTGTACTGATTATCTCAGCTTTGGAGATCTTTATTTACATAGCATACTGATAAAACTTTAGGAATTTGAAATTTGATCCCCTACAATAATTTTTTTATTTTATTCAAATTTTTATTTAAATTAAATAAAAGATAATGTTATTTAATTTACAGTAGTAAAGGTGCATCAAAAGAAAACCTCCCGGCAGATTATAGATCAGATAAGATGGTAGATTATACAGCCTTGAAATCCTTACTACCTTGGTGGCCCATGGACTCCAAGATGGCATGAAAATTCCTTATAGGCATGATCCCATTTAACTTCTCAGCTGGCCTGCAGGGTTGTGACTGTGTATCTCCATATTGTAGAGGAGGAAGCTTGGAGACCTGGGACGGAACTCAGTGCCAAGCACTTGCCCAGCATGTGCAAGGCCCTAAACTTAATCCCTAGCAGAACACAAGAGCAGCAAATAGAAACTCGGTGGCTTAGAGAAGCATTAACACAGAATCAGTAACTGGCAGGGCCAAGATTCAAAAACTGAAGCCTTCCAAATCCAGCCCCAGTTCTGGTCATCATAGTATATGACTTCAACTCCTCTACCAACAAGGCTGGCTCCTTTGTTTGTTTGTTTCTTCTGACCACTAGGGATACATGTGTACCCATTTAGACTGCACACATTTCAAGGGATAATCTCTGTCCCCAGAGAGCCATTTTGGCCACACTACAGGTCATGAGGCAGGCAAGAAACTACCTGACACAGTCCCAAAGCATGGGACTCCTGCAGCTCCTAGAGCCAACTCTACCCCACTCCAGAGAGCAGAAACTGTCTGACCACCTTGCCTGCTAATCTGTAACTGCTTCGACTTCTGGGTTGAGGCTCCAGATTCCTTTTGGTACAGGATCAAGCAAGAACAAGCAAAGAAATGCTGACAAACATGACCTCTGGGAACACTTCAAGATTTGCAAACAAAAATAGCTGGCGGCCATTGGCCTCACAGCCAAGTAGGCCGGGGGGGGGGGGGGGGGGGGGGGGGGGGTCGTTCCTGACAGATCCGCCCTCCCTGACTGCCTTACCTCAGTTTACTCATAGTGACTGGCAGAGCTGAAGGCTCTTTCAGGCTTTCATTTACTCCCTTCACGGTCAGACCCATTAGCCTACAAATAGGTTTTAGGCACAGGTAACTAAAATCTCTGGCTCAGCAAACTGGACAAGTCAGAATTTGTGATTAAAAGATATCTGGGGCTCTTAAAAGACTTACAGAGTAAATGTATGCCACAATGATCTCCTAAGTTAAATAGAACATACATCTCAGAGAAAGTCTCAATAGATTAATCACCAGAGTCGATTAAATCTCTAATAAATTCCGCTTCTCCATCTTGTACCTGAATGTTAAAATGTAGCCTTCAAAACACCAGGTGAACTCATTCACTCTTTTAGAAAGACTATAAGCTAATCAAGTATCATATGGAAAAATTTAACTTTCCATGATGTTTGTCTAATAAATATCATATATTCAGCCAGGAAACATGGCCGTGGGAGGCTAAGCATGAAGAATGGGAATTAAAAGCCAGCCTGAGCTATACAGAATGAAAAAAAAAATAAGTAAATAAATAAAGGAATTGGGGGAAAGATGGTGTCTGCACTAAGCACATACTTTCTTTCTGATTCTTTTCTTCTGTGAATGACGAATGCAGCATTTATGTGGCTTGAGAATGATGGGGGCACTCATAGATTACAGTCAAATACTATATCATTTTATATATGGGACTTGTGTTTCCTTGGATTTCAGTATTCCTGAATATGGAGGGCTGTGGAGGATGTCCTTGAACATCGCTATAAAGCTGTATTTGGGTTTATGTTTTCCCACCTCAAAAAAAGCAGAAGACCTAGTCCCTGCTAAAGCCACCCTAAGGATATAAGAAACCTTGGGTGTTTCTACAGAGTCTCCCCCTTCCCTGTCCCACTGTGGTGACGATAGCACAGAAGGTGACAGACAGCATCTTCAGAAACATCTGTGGTGGTTTGAATATGCTTGGCCCAGGGAGTGGTACTATCAGGAGGTGTGGCCTTATTAAAGTAGGTGTGGCCTTGTTGGAGGAAGTGTGTCACTGTGGAAGTGGGCTTTAAGACCTTCCTCCTAACTGCTTAAGAAATGTCTGCTCCTGACTTCCTTTGGATGGAGATGTAGTACTCTCGGCTCCTCCAGTACCATGCCTGCCTAGACACTGCCTTGATGATAATGGACTGAACCTCTGAACCTGTAAGCCAGACCCCAATTACATGTTGTCCTTATAAGAGTTGCCTTGGCCATGGTGTCTGTTGACAGTCGTAAAACCCTAACTAAGACACATCAGTTGACACAGTGCATCTTTATCAGTGCCATATGTGAAAAGGATAAGAATGTCGATCGAAAAACATGGATAAAACATCAGCAGCTCTCTCACAGGAGGACCAGTTCTGACTGGGCAGCTTCTTTTTGAAATGGACAAATAGACAAAGAATACAGATGAATGGACAGAGCTGGTAGTGGGAATTCTCTTCAAGTTAATCTAGGGTTTACTTGAGACGCTAGTGAGAGCAGTCTCCACTGAACACTGGTTAGAAAGCTACACGAAGAAAGTCTAAGAATTAAGCGACTTTGAAAAAAATGTGGAGTGTTTCCATTGCAGACTTACAAAAAGGGAAACTAAGCAAAGAGGTCATTTTTATACACAGCCGGAAATACAAGCAATAAAATACTTCAAGTGGTAGAGAAAAGCAACAAGAGTATGTGGCTTCCAGGCCCTGATCTTTAACATTTAAAAGCATGTGAAGCCTGGCTACTAGGAACAGAGGAAAATAAACATACCTGGTGTCTTAGTCAGGGTCTGTATTCCTGCACAAACATCACGACCAAGAAGCAAGTTGGGGAGGAAAGGGTTTATTCAGTTTACACTTCTACACTGCTGTTTATCACCAAAGGAAGTCAGGACTGGAACTCACACAGGGCAGGAACCTGGAGGCAGGAGCTGATGCAGAGGCCATGGATGGGTGCTGCTTACTGGCTTGCTACCCTTGGCTTGCTCAGCCTGCTTTCTTATAGAACCCAAGACTACCAGCCCAGGGATGGCACCACCCACAATGGGCCCTCCATCCTTGATCACTAATTGAGAAAATGCCCCACAGCTGGATCTCATGGAGGCATTTCCTCTAAGGAGGCTCCTTTCTCTGTGATAACTCCAGCTTGTGAGAAGGTAACACACAAAACCAGCCAGTACACCTGGCCTTAGATATCTCTGTCTTCGCTCCCTGAACAAGCCCTACACTTCTGTAAAGTAAGTCCCAGCAGTAACAAAGTCCAAGCTTAAGGTGTCTCATGGTGAGTTCAAATACACCTAAGTTATCAAATAGCACCAGAAGACCAACTCTATTTTAAACCAGTTAAAAGTTAGAACACATGTAGCTCAAAGGCAGAACATCTGCATGGCACCCTGGGGTCAATTCCCCAAAATCAAATCAAACCAAATAAAGGGAAGCACTGACTCTGGGCTGTACCGACTACACTTTGCAAAATAAAATTAGTGAGAAAAGTAGTACATTTAATCTGGTTTGTGTACATTTATTACTATCTTAACCTTACTCCAAAGGTTGGTCCTATGATAAAGCCCTTGGAAATTTGTATTCCATGTTCTCACAAAGCAGGGTAGGCTGACCTCGCCCTGTCTCTTAGGCACAGACAATGGCGGGGCGAAACAGCGCATTCTCTGCTGATAGCAGTTTCTTCTGCTTCCACTAGACTGTCTTCCTTTTCTGTTCCTTTCACAAATACGCTTGTTCTTTAATTTTTATGTTTTCACTTTCTTTAGTATTGTTTTGAGTGTGAACGAGAGGGGCACAGGGAGAAGGGCACAGCGCAGTGTGTAGGGCAGAGGATAACTCCCAGGAGCTGACTCCTCCTTCCACTGTGGGATTTGGGCACAGACTTGCACAGCAGGGGGTGATTTACCCAGCTGAGCCATTTCACAGGCTGAAAAACACACTCTTCAAAATCACACACGCTTCGGCATATTCACCAGCAGTCGCTCAGACCCTCTACCTGACATCTAACATTGCCCACTTCCTGGAAATTTCCCTGACCAGTTACTTAACACTCTGTAACCTTCAATTCCAGTTATTTCTTTTAAACATCCTACTTGGGGTCGTAAGATAATGGTTAAGCAGGTAAAGGCATTTTGCTGTCAAACACACACAGACAGAGACAGTCAGACAGACACACAGACAGACCGACAGACAGACACACAGAGACAGTCAGACAGACCGACAGACCGACAGACAGACAGACACAGACACACAGAGACAGACACACACAGAGAGACAGACACACAGACAGAGACAGTCAGACAGACCGACAGACAGACACAGACACACAGAGACAGACACACACAGAGAGACAGACACACAGACAGAGACAGTCAGACAGACCGACAGACAGACCGACAGACCGACAGACAGACACACAGACAGACAGACACAGACACACAGAGACAGACACACACAGAGAGACAGACACACAGATACACAGAGAGACACAAAACCACTAAATAAAATGTAACAAAAATTACATATATGTAAAAAAGAAAAATTCACCTATTTGCCCTCTGCTTCAGTCTGATCATGACTGTCTCCACAGAGGTGTCTCTGCTGCTAAAACTGAGGCCCAGGGGGCTGCTACTGGGCAGTAGTAGAGCCTCTAAGAGGTGGGACAGAGTGGGATGTTTTTAGGTCCCTGGCATGTGCCGCGGGGACTGTGGGAACCAGAGCTTCTCTCACTTACTCGCTGAAGCTTATGACGTGAACAGTTCTGTTCAGTTTTGAACAGGCCAAAAAGCAGTGAGGCCACTCCATATAGCCCGGAACCCCACAAATGTGAACCAAGACACAAATGTCCCCTCCCATCTGAAGTCTCAATCCCCGACCCAGAATCCTCTACCATCGTTTCCTCTTTCAAATCACTTTAAATAATCCTCCAGTGTAATGATTAAAAGTCCCAGGGACTGAACCCAGGGCATCAGGCATGCACAGCAAGCACTCTCATCTGCCAAGCCATCTCCTCGGCCCCTTGTTTTACTTTTGAGACAGGATCTTATGTAGCCCAGGTTGGGTTTGAACTCCTGCCTTCACTTTCCAAGCGCTGAGATCACTGACTTATACGCATCGCCATTCTCTGTTAAGCAACTCTTTTTTAATATCTCACAATGAATCAACTCTGCTCTGCACACTGAATCCTAAAGGCAAATCAAAAATTTATTTAGTGTCTTTAAGAAAGATCGGGTTTAGAGGGAGTAAAGGCTATTAACCAAAGCATGCAGCTTAAAATCACACGGCTCTTAAAGAGAGAGCAAACACAGAAAGATAAAGAGGTCTGTGATTATTCTTAACTTAAATGGAAGTGGATGTTAAGGTCACATTCATAAATAGCTTTGTGATCTGCTGGATTCAGGAGGAATTTCCCCTGTGACCAGATACCAGATATATGTTGTAGTTCAAAAGCTGGCTAAGGGGTTCTTCTGCGGGTAAATGGGAAGTTACAAGTGCAGAAAAGTCTCATAAAGATAAAGTCATCAAGAGCTTCTACTTTAGCCCAAGTCTCCAGTTAATCTCCCCACATTTAGATCAGGTAACTGAAGACTGAACGCACATGAGGCCTTAGAGTCTCAAGTTATAGCTTAAACCAAGTCTTCTTTTATGTTCTTGGGAAATCTTCTCAAATGCAATGTGGCTTATCCTCTAGCACAGACCTCTCTTTGGACAACACACGCCTAACTGTCTGACAAATAAGCCAAGCACAATCCGAAGAGCACGGGGTTTATAAACAGAAAAGAGAGGATTGCTTCATGCGTCTGCCTTGCCAACTAACTCCAGCGTGCCGAATGGTATTCTTAGGGGAAAACAAAATCATGACCGGAATAGGCGTACTCTGGGAAAATGGAGGAATGCCGAAGTACAACTAACACTGCACAAGTGTGCCTCAACATCCCCAAGCAGTACAAACAACTTCCTGCCTTCTGAGACCTCTCTGAGATAGTGCCGTGGGGCATGCCTACAATCCCAACACTTGGAAGGCTAAAGAAGGAGGATTCAAACCCAGACTGAGCCATGCACCCTGAAGATAAGTAATGAGAAGAGCCAATCTGGAGTATCAGAGGGTAACCACCAAGAAGAATGTCCACTACTTATTTAACAAGATGAACACTACTTGATAATGAAAACCTCTACTGTGCAGAGCTCTGTAAGGCTTGGACACTGGGTCCGGGTGGAGGGTGGGTGTGCATGCCAGTTACTATGTATGTGTTAAACCTTAAGAATATGTGACTTAGTATTGCAGGCAACTAGGAGGAAGGTCAGATCTTCACGTTAGTTCTGAATGGATGTAAGATTTTGTTGAAGTAGAGGAGTGTTACCTTACATCAAGGCTTAACCTTCTAAAAGATGCCACGTGTACCCATGAGCCCCAGGCGATGGCAGTTACAAATGATACCCCATGCAGATCCCATAGTCGGCCTGAGATGCCTACCCATTCATCTGCTGCTTGCTTGGCTTCTGGTGCCTTACTGTAAAATTACAGAAGGATTCAGCCTGAACTTCTAAAGAGACTCAGGTAAGCCCATCTCTCACAGTGCCATTAATGAACACTGAGGACTCTTTCCATGTTGCCAGCTTTTAAATGCAATTCCCCTTCTTAATTAGTATGTCTTTGCATCTAATTTGTTTCTTCAAAAGAATGTCTAGAAAATTAGTAAACTATGCATGTGCGTTATGTTTGTGATAGTCTGAATTTTTGTCGTTTAAAATGTTGGTCTGAGGGACTCACATGATGGAGAAGCAAGTAAAAAAATCTCAGTACCTGAAAATTCAAGTCTGGAGACCGGAGTTCAGTCCCAGTAACTCATGGGAAGGTAGATGCAGAGAAGCAACTCCATGCAGTTGTCCATTGACCTCCACGTGTTCGCCGCGACACAGGTTTTTCCCAATCTCCATTCCCCCCACCCCACACTAATAATAATAATAATAATAATAACAACAACAATAATAATTTTGATGTGATACAAGCAAGATTAATATTGATGAGACAAATGTGCTACTCACTTCAGTCTATGCTGAATGGTCTGGTTTAAGTATTTACACGGATTTCCTATAAATTACTGGTAACAAAGTCAAAAGCCCAAGTGTCTGTGTGAATATTCTGTGATGCTGACAGCCCATAATATTAGACCTCAGAGGCAACAAAAAGAGATCTGCTGAATGACATCATAATAAATTCAGAAGCATGAGTCCTTGGGTAGCGCACACACACACACACACACATACACACACACACACACACACACGCACACATCATACATTCTGGTTAAATGAATTTTCTACATTGGTAATCTTATAAGACACTGGTTCTCAACCTTCCTAATGCTGTGACCCTTCAATACATAGTTCCGCGTACTGTAGTGACCCCCAACCATAAAATTATTTTCGTTGCTACTTCATAACTATCATTTTGCTACTGTGATGATTCGCAATGTAAACACCTGTGTTTTCGGATGGTCTTAGGTGACCCCCATGAAAAGGTCCTTTGACTCCCCCAAAGGGGTCATGACCTACAAGTTGAGAACTGCTTTTCTAAGACCAAGAAGGATCTAGAACTCTGCTAGGAACTTAGGCTAGCATCTCCTTTCAGATTTTATTTCAGATTTACTGACAGCCAAGTGTACTTTAAGCACAGAAAATATTGACAGGTGTGCTTGGCAAGAGGTAAACCAACTACTCTGCCATGGCTCACAGACAAGCACAACACCGGGCCGGGCCAAGTGACTTGCACCCCAACCGTGCTTTACCCGCACCTGCCCACATTAGGAAATGCAGGGTTTGCAAGCCAAGCTTCCTGCTCAGGTAGATGATCTCTAGGCTTTTTTCTTACTCTGTTGTAGCCAGACAATAAACACTTAGTACACCCCAGAAATTAGGGATTCTGGGAAAAATGAAATTCTATTGTCCAGAACTGAAGACTAAAATTTTCACTGGTTCAACCATAACTAGTTTCTCAAGACAAATACTTCCAAACCTAGACTTTGTCATAGTGAGATCAACATATGTCTACTCTATACATGTGACCCCCAAACAATTACGAACATTACCAGTAAATATAGCCATAAAGTTATCCCAGAGACACCGCCCTCCACCCCCACCCCCACCAGAGCTGTGTAAGCTCCTGTCATCCCTCTTGGTTTCCCTCCAGAATTCTATTGCTGAACATACCCTATACTTGAGTCATAAAACAGCAAAGCCATGCTATGCTGGTAAGGCCCTGGAAGTTTCAGCGCTGTTGGCCAGTAGTGCCGGAAGGTGCTACACAGGCTACCAGAGAAGTTATCTGGTTACCATCAGGCACAATGCTGTGGAGAGCCTTCAGAGAAGCGCATCTTTCAACCTCATTAAAAAAAAAAAAAACTATCTATAAAACTTGTATATAGGGCTGGTGAGATGGCTCAGCAGTTAAAAGCACTGACTGTTCTTCCGAAGGTCCTGAGTTCAAATCCCAGCAACCACATGGTGGCTCACAACCATCTGTAATGAGATCTGACACCCTCCTTCTGGTGTGTCTGAAGACAGCTATAGTGTACTTACATATAATAAATAAATAAATCTTTAAAAAAAACTTGTATATATTTATATGTGTTGTATGTTTGGTTGAACACGTGACAGGGTCCATGTGTGAAGGTCAGAGGACAATTCTGTAGAATTAGTTCTCTCCTTTCCCCTTTCTATAGGTTCCAAGGATTAAACTCGGGTCATGAGGTTTGTGCGGCAAGTGCTTTTACCTGCTGAGCCATCCCACGGGCCCTCTACCTCAATTTTTATGCATAAATCATAACTCAGCTGTGCCTCAGCATCAACATTGCCTCAAATCTGTATTTACCTTTTATTACGTAAAAGGAATTTTATGTGTTTACTATTCTCATTCTGGCCCAGCCGTTCAGTAACTTGGCATTCAACAGATACTGTCTGCCTCCTGGAGCTTTTTAAAAATTGGGTAAGATCACAGGTGTGGAGCTCCTGGCACAGCACCCCGCACTCAACAATCGTATTGTTTATTTGGGTACGACTTGCCTGAAACTGTAAGGCCAAAGTCATGTCTTTGGCATGTAGAACTTTACAGCAGTTTCAGGCCCTCTGAAACAGGTTTATTTTCAGTCTCCAAAGTAAGTCTATTTGAAGCTGTGTAGAATGACAAGGTCATTAGTTGAGGTTTGACCTTTT
The DNA here is from genome assembly GCA_036184795.1 of Tokudaia tokunoshimensis. Taxonomy (NCBI): domain Eukaryota; kingdom Metazoa; phylum Chordata; class Mammalia; order Rodentia; family Muridae; genus Tokudaia; species Tokudaia tokunoshimensis. The sequence continues at coordinate 60,132,890 of BTHU01000006.1, forward strand.
GATATGTATTGTAATGATAAATACTGGCCCCCAAGGCCAGGTTGCTCTCAGGAATGAGAGAATCCACACAATACGATGTGACCTTGCTCCTTAATTTAAAACTATTGGTTAAATAAACATGCTGAAAGCCAACAACAGGGCAGAAGAAACATAGGTTTAGGGTTCCAGGGCTTGGGGTCTGAGGAGACCATGAGGAGAGGAGAGGAAGATGGGGAGAAGAAGATGCCATGAGATAAAAATCTTAAAATAATGGCCATGAGGGATGGCTAACTGGAGTTAAGAGCATCTAAGACAAAACATGGCAAATCATACAGTGGGGTTACTGGCAGGGATATAGACAAAATAACAGAGGATAGATATCTGCCCAGCTCTAGTGCTGATAAAGGCATATTATAAATGAAAGGTCATATGCATTTTTATTTGGGAACTGAATACACCAAAGGAGGGGTAGAAGCCCCTTAGTTGAGATTAAATATATTCTACAACAGCCATTGGTTGACAACAGTGGTTTCCCGGCATAATAATGAAGCCGGTTTTTTCAGACTCTACAGGCATCATCCTGACAGACTCTTTGGATTTCTGGCCACAGAGCCTTTACCTCTTACTATCTCATTAAAACCTTGGAGACTGACATCTTGCCTTTCAAACGGCGCCCTGATTCCAGCCACAATGAACAGAAGCCTGTTTCACAGTACAATGTTCTAGAGCCTGTTCAGGGCAGGAACAGCTTCAGACAGCAGGTTTGGCAGACAGAAGGAAGCAACAGTTGCTTTCAGTCAGACAGAGCTCCTGCAAGACAGACTTAGGGACGCAGAGACTGACCAGCTTTCAGCCCAGGAAACTGTTAAAGACACGCTGTGGGCAAGAGCAAGTACTGGATCCTTCCGTTGGAAGGCTGGGCCTTATAGCATATCATCTGGGAGTTAATTATCCACTTTGAATGTTCCTTATGTTGTCCCCCTATCGATCCGGTTATTAGGCAGTGTCAATGGGTAATGTGTACACCTGACAGAAATGCAAATGTTTCCTCTCTATAGAAATACATATGAATATCTTTGGTATGGATTGATTTCTATCTTACAGAAAAAAAAAATGACTCCAATATTTACATCTACAGACTTGCCTTACACAGGAGTAGCCAGCATTTCATCCATTACCAAATTCATTTCTACTTTTCTGATTATATGTGTATCAATATCTCCTATAATTTCTCATTGATCATTTATATACATGTTATATTTGGTTTTCCTATTAAATGATACGTTAGTTGGTCAGGAGTGGTGACTCTAGAGACTGAGACGTGAGGATTACAGAAAGACAGGAAGGATCCAGCCAGTGGAGCCATCAGCAAACCCAGGTACCAAGGAGAGACACACACACACACAAAAAAAAAAGCAGCTCCCAAGGAGGAACAATTCTGGAGACTGATCTGTGGTCTCTCCACCCATGCACACATGCACACACAGAATCTTAAAACGAGGTAACTAGATATTTCACATATATGTGTAGGTTTGTGGCTTTATGAATTTGAAAGTATTAGTTTACAACAGAACCGTGTAGCGCTTCCCAGGAAGAACGGGTTTTCCCAGGAAGGGAAACTGACAAAGGAGAAAGGAGATTTTAGTTTTCTCCAGAATGGCTCCAAGAGAAATGACACAACTCTATCCACATGTTTAACAGCTGTGGTCTTTAGGCAGAGGCTGCATGAGTGTCGGACTGTCTGCTACACCTTGCCGATGCTCTGTTTATTACTGAGATGATTTGAGTTACGTTTTAAGATTATTTATTTATTTTGGTGGTGCTGGGGCCGATCCCAGGCCACGGCCCTGGCAGATGGAGGCTCTACTATTGAGGCAGACCACTGGTTTTTGCTGTTACTGTTGTTTCTAGTTAGTTGGGTAATGGGGGGGGGGTGTGGAACACAGAGAATTCTTGACTTCTTCCACATCAGTTGTTCCCATGGAAACAGACACATAAACCTTTTTATTCCCAAAGACTTATGCCTTCTGTTTCAAAGTTCTTCATGTATCTACTGCCTCAGGCAAGTAATCAGCCTATCAGAACTGAACTACTAGGCATGTGCTATCACATTAGGGGTAAGCAAATCAGACTCAGAACAGTGGGAACAGGCTGTGGTCATAGCCTGCCTCTGTGCATCTTCCCACAAAAAGGCTTCTTCGGTCTATCATCATCTGTGATTCATTTGACTCCCCGACTCAGAATCTGACTCAAGACTTCCCTGGGAAAAAAGTGTGAGTCCGAGCAACTGGTAATCAGCAGTTGTCTCCTTTGATGGCACTGAGAGGAAAATGTCACCTGGTGTCAGTAAGAAGTCACTGAAATGTGTTGGCAAGAAGAGATCAGAGGGAAGTGTCACTGCCACAGCCCACCCTCACAGTGGCTACCATCATGGACTAAGATGTCGGACCTGTGGCCTAAATGTTGGTCACTGTAGAGGGCACCTGCAGTACTTTGGCACACTGCACATATACCAACCGTGACAGTGGGGAAACAACCTGGGTGATTTAAAGGTTGGGAAGATTTGATTCCTATTTGGTCACTTGATTAATGCTAATGTAATATATATCCTACTTGGGTTCTGAGCTGGCCATGTGACACCATCTGTGTACCAGTGTGACCAAGACACACAGAAATGCCAAGGTGGAGATGAAATCAGCAGCCATGAGAAACAGGCATGGCTCTGCTGGTCCTGGCTGATTCTCCAGGCTTTGGCTCTCCTGGCTCTAAACTATACCCTTCACAATTAAACAAGTCAGAAAGCTTGAATATGACATCAAGAGGCATTTGAGCTGGGTATAGTGGTGCATACTAATAATTCCAACACTGAGCTGAGACAGGAGGATTGCCAGGGTGAGAAGGGTTACAAAGGGAGACCCTTCTCAAACAGCGACGCTGTGTAATAGCAACCAATGTTTTTAACTGCACACGTCAGTGTGCATGTGTGCATGTTAGGGAGGGTGCACATGCAGCTATACATGTGGAGGGCCAAGGTTAATGGTTATCTTTCCTCTGTCACTATCATGGAGTTCTGAAATAGGGTCTCTCACTAAACCTAACGCTCACTGGTTTGGCTAGGTTGGCTGGCCAATGAGCTGCAGGGATCTATCTTCTACAAATTCACCTCTGGCATTCGAGTTATGGGAGTTAGCTACCACCCCTGGCTCTAACCTTCCCTTCCACAGTAGGCACCTTAGGTAAACTGAGTCATCTCCCAGGTTCCAATGTCATTGAGATTCTTAAATGAGGGAGAGTTTTCTGGCTTGGGAAAACCTTGGTTTCATATAGTCTGTGGTCAGTGAGCAGATGGACAGGCATTCCCTGATACTCACTAGGGCGGCCCTCCAATTGTCTGCTGAGCAAGGGGTTCACAGGCATGAAGGAGGCTAGGGGTGTAGGAAAGTACTGCGTGGTCACGGGCATTCTCAGACTCCCTGTGTAAGGGGATCCGATTTTCTCAATGAACGGATCATGTACCCAGGGCAGTAGCTTTCCTCACTCTACTTTACCCACCGTAAGAGAAGACATTTGTTTGAGTCTCAGGGACCTGCCCTGCTGTGCAGCAGATGGTCTTTACACTGACATCTCTCGATCGCCTCTTGCCTCCCCTAAGACAATCACCATGATGTAGCTTGGGTTTTATCTCTTAGATTTTATGCTTTTTCTTTAAGTTAATATAAAAATGAAGGGGGAAGGGAAGAAGGGAAAGAAGGGGAGGAAAGGATGTCTTAGAACTCCTGGCCAAAAGGGAAGTCACCTGTAGTTCCGCTGGTTTGGACCAGTGTTTGAGGAGACAGGTTGGATGAAGCACTAAGAATGCACAGAGCTTTGGTACCTTACCATGGAAAGACTTGCATATTCATGTATGCTTGTCAATTTCCCACTGCAGCACAAAGAAACTATGAACCAACTAAGCCCAAAGAAGAACTAAACAGAGCTCAAACCAGGCCTCTGAAACAGGAAGCATGGCATAGTCCTGTGGCTACCACAGAGGAACCAACCTGTGTCGGCAAACTCCCAGGAAACTCACCAGCCAAGACCTCAGGTGAGAAAAGACAGTGCAATGCTTTACACACGGGTCTCACCTAGAGAGGGAACCAGCCCTGGCTATCAGATGACAATGTCTCAAGCAGGCCAAGCCAGCCTCGTTTAGGAAAGAAAGAAACCACAATCATAGGAACAGGAAGCAAGGCCAGTCGTGACTATCTGTGCTTGGCTATTTTGGGTAAGAAATGGGAGCTCTAAAAAGGAAATCTATTTTTTATACCGAGAACTTTTCTTTTTAGATTCCTCTCCACCATACTAATTTTTTTTTCTTGCAGGGTTTCTATTAAATTTTTGTTTAGGAAAATCATACTTGGTTTCGGCTAGCCAGTCAGCCAAGAAAGCAGGAGGGAACACTGCACTCTGTTGAGATGGGACAGCAGCAGCTGACCCAAGGTAAGCCAGGACATGAAGAAAGCACTTTTGGGTGATCACGGGGGCTAGTCTCCTTTAAAGTCTAACTAGACAGCGGTGGGTAGGCCAGCTGCTTGGTTTCAATGAACTTACCAGTTTCTTCTTTTGAAAACTGTACTGAGGCTTGTCTCTCTTGAAGATTAAAGTGACTGAAAAACCCAGAGGCCACAGAACAGTTCAGGCCAGAAGTTGAGAACGCTAACTCCTATACTGATTGGAGAAACAACACTTTCACTCGCCCATGGTATTATGGGAAAATGAACAATACTGACTTTTCCTATACATTTACTATATGCAAAGACCTATCCTTTATTCTGTTTTGCTTTGTTTGCTTCTCCCACCCCCACCCCACCCCCATCTCTCTTGGGCATGGTCTTATGTAGTCCAGACTGATTTCAAAATTGCCAGATAACTGAGCATGACCTCGAACTCCTACTCCCCCTGCCTCCACCTCTCTGTTAAGACTGCCAGCTTGGACACACTTAAAGGGTTTTCTTGTTATGGTCCTCCTCTTGTTGTGGTTGCTGGTGTTGCTGTTTGCAGTGCTGGAGATGGAACTCAGGTCCTGGAGACGGACTCAGGTCCTGGAGACGGAACTCAGGTCCTGGAGACGGAACTCAGGTCCTGGAGACGGACTCAGGTCCTGGAGACGGAACTCAGGTCCTGGAGACGGACTCAGGTCCTGGAGACGGAACTCAGGTCCTGGAGACGGACTCAGGTCCTGGAGATGGACTCAGGTCCTGGAGACGGAACTCAGGTCCTGGAGACGGACTCAGGTCCTGGAGACGGACTCAGGTCCTTGCAAATGCTAGGCACGTGTTCTGGGCTGAGCTATGCTCCCCAGTACCTACCTAAATCCTGTTGTTACACTCTTAAACATTTTAAGGGTGTGTGTAGTGTGTTTACCTGTGCTTATACATGTAGAGGACAGAGGTCACCATCAGGAGCCTTCCTTTACGGGGTCCCTCACGGAACCTGAACACACCATTTTAGCAAGACTGGCTAACCAGAAAACCCCTGCAGTCAGCTTGTCTCCAACACTATGATAACAGATTCCCTTTGCCATACTCGGCTTTCATGTGGATTCTGGGGATTTGAACTCAGGTCCTCATGTCTGTGAAGCATGGACTTTGCCCAGTGGGCCATTGTGCCCATCCCTTACAACCTGATTTTTTTTTTGATTTTTTTTTTTACAGCCTGATTTTTTTACTATAAAATCTTTCCTTTTTATGAACATTATATTACCTTTCCCTTTCTTTCTCTATGTTATAATATCCTTAATTAGACAAATAAAGTCCGCAAATATATTTCCATTTCAGTTCTCCCAAGTTACTTGGTTGTTTTGTTTTGTTCTTTTTTTTTAAACAAAAATGGTTCATGGGAACATCCGGTTCACTAGGAATACCCACTTATTCGCTTCATCCTCTACCTCAGAGCAAAGGACAATCCTTACAAAATCTGGACTGGCCTTGAAAGCAGAAATGCAGAAGTCGGCAGCAAGACTTTCAAGAACTCTGTAGGGTAGACGGGTAAAGGGTCATGTTTTATTTTACCAAACCAAACTGGAAGTCCTAAGAAGGTGGGGTGGAGGCAAACGAGGCAAGGCCGAGGACGGTCAGATGCCACCCTGGCAAAGCAGCATAAGGGCCACTCTCAGCACAAACTCTACTCCACAGAGAGCCCAACGCGGATGAAAACTTCAACTAGCACACGCTTCCTTCCGGCTCCCCGCTATTGCTGCGGCCTGACAGACCGAGTGAGAGATTGCAATCTGCAGTGAGTCAGCCTGAGAGGAAGGCCCCGGAGATGCCATAATGGCTCAAGGCAAGGAAAGGGGAAGTGGGCAGTCTATCTAATCCAGTGCCCACCGAGAGGGAGGGAGGTGGCTCTGAGCCCAGCGAGGTCCCTAAGCCTTACATCAGCAGGGAGTGGAAGGCAATGAGTGGGCGGGGCTAGGGAGAAAGCTGAGAGAGATAGGGGCGTGTTTTGATAACTCGATAACTCACCGACTCCTCTTTCTTTCCCTGCACCCTCTCTCTTGGCCCCTAATCCGAACTGATGCTCCTCCTACCCACGCCCAAGATACAACCAAAATCTGCATTAGTGCACAAAAGTCCCCGAGGTACACTGAAAAGTGCATCCAAACCCTGGTGTCTGGGGATCAGAAACATTTCCCGCATGCTGAAAGCAGTGAATGGGTTCCACATGCTTGAGCTATCAAGGCTTCCTAAAGGCAAGCTCCAGGATCTGCTACCTGCTAACCGTTGGTTCTGTTGGAAAGGTGTGAAGTTAATCTTAAATCACGCATTAATCTAAATGAATACACAGAATTATGGTCCGGTGTTTTCATATGCAAAGTACGGAGATAAATGAAGGCCATTCCGGCAACACTAAGTAGTGTCCATTAAGTGTTTGTTAAGAGCTGGGAATGTTGCTCAGTTGGTAGAGTGCTTGCCAATCCCCAGTGCTACATAAATGGACGACTGTAAACCCAGCACTCAAGCAGTAGAAGCTAGAAGATTGGATCCTCCATTGCATAGTAACTTCAAACTCAGAGCATTTACGGTCTGTCCACAAAGGCAGCACCTTGTATTACTGACGCCTGTGGCCTTTACAGTTTTACTGCTTACCGTACAAGGGGCTTGGAGCAGGTGTGTGGTTTGGCTTGCTATCTGCCGCCTCGGAGCCATACTCTCTTATATGTAAAGCCATAACTACCATTAGGATGCGTAGATGTTTTTCATAGCAGCACTATTTAAGCATGGGTCAGCTTTACAGCTCATTGGCAGAGCTCCTGTCCGGATTCCTAGCACCGGAGAAGAAATAACAACTAAGCGAGAACCAGGTTGGGCTGTTCTTGCCCATTCTCCCATCTGGCTTCTCCTACGCTGAGTGCTGGAAAGCTCTGGCTTCTGGGTGGCCCTCACAAGCTCTGTGACAGTCAAGTCCCCGCCCCTCCTCCCAACTCTGATCTCCTCAGGACCAAGGACAGGCTATAAAGGACCAGTTACTAATCTCTATGAAGTACAACAATCAGTCACTTGCGATAATAATACTGAGATTTTAAAGAACAGATCATTCCAACTATGTACTCCTCTAAAGTTTGAACTGACTCACTCAGTATCACAGAAGAGACTGGACCGGAATCCAGACCCCCAAAGCCCTTGTTACAATATTCACGCTTTCTCTATTTCACAAATACATACAGGATTCAGGGAAATCTCCAACACGTGAATCCGTTCTCCCTCCACTTCTATTCTGGTGAACTTTTCAGATAAACTCTCCCGCAAGGCACAAAAAGCCTTTCTCACGAGTATATGACCCAGAGCAGAACTGAACACACAGTCAGCTCCACCAGGAGGGGCCATGCCCTTCCAACTGTATCATAAGGACTCAATCTCCAGATGGAGGTAGGGAAGAAGAAGGGGCCAGCCTGACCCAGGGACCCGCAGTTAACATGCTTAGCCAGCCTGCAAGCCAACACCGTCT